>OY728164.1:361000470-361625470 GCA_963277665.1 Viscum album | reverse complement strand
AGTTTTTCTCGACCTATACTCACAATAACCTTTAAATAATCAACTTTGGAGCCATTATAAACTGAATATGAATTTATTATAAAATAATATTTCTATCTTTTCCTAAGGTTCCCCTCACCCCTCTTATAAAAGGGCTCTCCGCCTTCTCTCTAATACACACCTTCAAATCCATTTGTCCCAGCCAACCCCTACCCAAATATCCTATAAACTTCTCTAACTTCATCCTAGAGGCCCTACTTTGGTCATAAATCCAACTTAGGGATCCCTTTTGATCAAATCAAAAGAAAGAACCCGAAGAAGAGGTAATAATTTCACCACCCTCTTTCAAGTTCTTTTCTTCTTCCACTTATTATTTCTTTGTAATTTCCTTTCTAAAATAATAACTCAAGTATCTTCTATATACTGTGATGTTATTATAAATATGGTAAAACCATATTCAGTATTCTATCCATCCTTTGAATGACATGTCACCATACGTGCGTACGTACGGCCTACCGTCTCCACGTCGAGGTGTAATTGTTATTCAATATATTATTATTTGGATAGATATAATAATGATGTGTAATTCATGTAAATAATAAATATAACATGATAATGATTATCTATATGGGATATACCATCCAATTATATATTATTTTAATATCAAAAGAATTATATTGTCACTCGTGCATACGTACGGATTACCGTCTCCACGAACACGATGAGATTCATTCCCCATCATATCCATTCAAGTCTAAATTTAATTTGATGATTTAAAAAATTATTATAGACATGATATAATTATGGATATTAATAAGATACATCCCATCCATAACAAATATTTCTCACATAATAAACAATATAAAGGGAAATGAATCCATTGACACCCGAAACGACAATAATACTAAGATATTATCAACAAATAAATGTTAAAAGACCCTATATGTTATCATATTAATGTATATGATTCTTGTATAATAAAATAACAATTATTTAACCATTATAAAGGAGGTTAACCTACCATTGACCAAGGAAAAATTACAAAGTAAGTGGTTTCTTATCTCACTTTTAATTCCCAGAGATTTCCATTGTTCACCACTTATTTATTGCATGCGGTGTGGGTACTACCCATGATTGTATTCATTATATAATATACATTAATTTATGTATATTTACATCATCATTGTATGAACCATCTTTCATGAGTGTATGTTTCGTAAGTTACCAAATCGATAAGGGAATTTGAAATTTCATTTTCCCCTCATTCGGCTTTACACATACTTCATTGATTATTTTTCTCCAAGATCATGTGTGGAATCACTATTCATTTGCTTATGTCATAATTTCCACTCCCATTTCTATGGATATACATTTGATACACATAAACTTTATAAGAGTAATTTTAACTCAATCTCCATTTGTTGAGTTAAATATCCAATTCGTTGGTGTTGTTTTTACAAGAATATGTGTGAATGTACTCTAATTTATTAACACTATATATCCAATAATGTTGAGTGTTTTTATATTTGTCACACATAATTATGTATTTGATATATCCTTAACCTAAGGATATGATCTTTATAAGAGATCACATCTCAATTTACATTTTATTGAGAGTTCTTTGTTGTTATACACGAAATCACTTTTATATGGTGTATATAATGTTCTTTGACATAGTATATCATGAATAAATTTATTCTCATGGTATTACAATGTTTTTATTACCACAATTATTTGTATTCAAGTGTCTCTATTTTGGTTAGGAACTCTACCTAAAAAATCATTTTAAAAAGTTTTAAAGATTTATTAATCAAAATCTTTATCATTAATGTCCATGTTTTAAAAATGGTTTTAAGGATTTATTTACAAGGACATTAAATTTTTCAAATAAAAATTAATTTTAAAAGTTTCAAAGTGGTATGGGACACTTTGATTCAAATATATATTTTAAATAGCTTCTTGAAAAATAGTGATACTTTTAAATGTTTTCAAGAAAAAGGGGGATATTTCTCTCACACACTTTTGATGATTATTTTCATCTATTTCATTGTCCTTCATTATTCTCGATTGAGGTTAATATATTACAATACAATATTTCATATTTTATTGAATGAGTTATGTTTGACTGTGGATGTGCTATTTTCATACCATTCATGGTTTATGGAAAAAGTATTGACATTTCGTACGTGAGTTTTAATACGAATGTTTATGTTATATTTCAAAATTTTCACATGAGGAATGTATTGGACTTAGTAAGTGACGGGTGGATCCCACTATAACTCCTCAATGCATCGGTAGGTCTCATGAGACAAACTATTGTCTTGGCACAAGGCCTTGACAAAATCTTATTTGTATTCTTTGCACAAGGCCTTGACTATGTGGTTATGATAGTCTAGAATTATGCATTCCATTATTATGAAAGTGGTTATTGATATTGCATTGATTATTTGACGAGTATAATATCCATGTGAATAATTAAATGGCATTATTTCATTTTATCTTTTCTAAATTATGCTGAAGTTAATGTTTAAAAGGCTTTTGTTTTAGTTATACATTGCCTTAAATGTTTATGATTATTTATGAAAGTTTCCAATATATTTTTATCCTTTCTGAGCATCTGAGCTCACCCATTCCGATGTTTTATTTTTCCTAGGATGTGAAGAATTATTTTATGCATGAATTGTAGGGATAGTATGAGGATATGAGTGTGGTCTATGGATACAAGATGTTGTTGTATAATTTCACTTTATGATGTAATGTAAACTTTATGAATGTATCTAGTGATTCCAAGGCTACTGAGCTAATCGGACTTTCAAGACTTGATATTTTGTGATCATGCCAATCATACGTAATAATGCACCGACTCTAGGTAACTAGGGTCAGGGTGTTGCAGTTGTTATGAGAGGAATTTTAGTACAAACCTTGGAAGCTATATTTTTATAAACTCTGATTAGATCACATATACCTAAGATAGAATTTGAGGATTAGTATAGAATAACTTCCTAGAATTTGGTATTGTATAGATTTTGTGAGTTTTCCATGAAATACATCCATGTCTGTATATGAGTATCTAGAGGCGGATTTGGCACAGATGTACCTAGGGGTAAAACCTGAAAACATCGCTTTGAGCTAGACTTGAACAGGAACTGGTACATGACAACGGGCCTTGCTACACTCTTGGTTACGACACTCCCGGGGGATATGCTTAGGATAATTCACATTTTCTTTACAAAATGATTTAAATTATTTTAATATAAGATGAGAATAAATGACCTTGGTAGATCCTAAGGTGTTTAAAATTAATAATATGGTGTCATGATATTCCCTAAATGATTTTATGACTACTGTTACTTACATAATGCTTTCTGGTTTTAGTCAATGGCTGGATTCCAAGGAAGTCAAAGTAATGTTGAGAATTATGTACAAGGTGGTAATGGTGGTGGAAATGACCAACAAAATGGAATGTTGATAGGAGTAAAAGATATCGTGTTCATGCCAAATCAGTTTTCCAAAAATATGATCAACAAAATATATATTAACCAACTCCCAGACTCAACAAATAAGAGAAATGTGATGAATGATAAGAGCTCCAGCAGTGGAGACCATGGAGAACAGAATCCTCAATTTCCATCATGCAGGAAATAAGGAAGAAGACACCCAGGAAAGTGTCTCAATGGAATAAATAAATGATTTACGTGCGGGAATGAATGAAATAAAGTGAATAATTGTAGAAGAAAAATGAAGAGTACTATGGAAGAAAATAAAAATTTTCCCAAGAATCCATTTATAGTCATTTCCGTAAATGTAGGGGACCTAGCCATTACCCAATTTAATGCACTATTCTATAGGATATTTTCTTGGTAAAAGAAGAAGATATGTAGAAATAAATGGTTAGAGATATGTTTAAAAGTATTATTTCTCCATGATGATGGGATTACTTTGGAATATTTTTCTTTTTTATGTGTAAACCTACAATTTATCATGTGAAAATGATATTGGAGGAAGAATTATCTTTTCTCTTGTGGATATAGTTATAAATAACCATTTGGTTTTATATGATCCATGAATTTGAAGAAATTACAAGTTATTATATTTTGGGATGAAAATGTAAGGTATGAGATAACATTTTTGGTTAAATCATGTTATGGTTATTTTGAAGAATTTATCTCATTTTGGTAATGTTATAAAATATAGTTTTTGAAAAAGGACAACACGCAAACCGTGTGACAACCCGTCGCGTTGGACAAATCTGTGGGAATCGAACCCACAACCAAAGTGCGATTGGGATTTATCACCTTCCATTGGACTACGTGAAGTCCCTGGTTAGTGTGACTAATTATTTTTAATTAAAGGATTTTATTGATAAATAAAACGTAGATTTGGGATCTTATGTCTTATCAAATGAATACCCATAGTATAGAAAAATGATTTGTTGATTAAGTGATAAATGTTATTTTGGAAGAAATTCGCTCTGTTGGGAATGTTATATGCCTAAGTAAAATAGAATACTATGAGATTTAATTTTAGGAGTAATGGTGGATTTTTTTCTGTGTTTTTATTTTGGATTTACAGTGATTTGGGTTATTTATGAAAATGATTAACCTATAATAGATAATGTGTTATTAGGTTAATTAGTGTTAAGTATTTGACTTTAAGAGTAGTCGATGTCATTTGGAGATACAATTTTACGTGTAAGACTACATAACCAAATTCTTCTAATTTTTTGGTTTCAATATTAGTTTGGATTATATTGTAGGATTTTAAGGACAATTGTTTATTGAATGGTATTTATTTAACATTGGGGTATTGTTGGTTTAATTTTAGAAATTATGATTAGTGTTTCTTTCTCTAAAGGAATATCCTATTGGGAGATCATCTGATATTGTACTAACCATTTTGGTTTGGATTAATATCTAAAGACAAGGTAAATATATAGCTTATCCATTGTGAATCATGTGATTCTCAAGAAGTTGATTCTAGCTCCTCCGGTGTGACCAAGTCATCTTGAATACTCATTGTTTAAAAAAAATAGTTAGCTGTAGAAATTTATTAAATAATGAAACTCTACTTAAAAAATAAGTATATTTCTATATGTTCTTGGTCAATATCATAAATAAATTCCTCATCTTTATGAAATGTAACAAAAAAGACGTTGTCTGTTTACTTTTCCCACTGGGAAACTAATGATCGTTTGTCCCATCATAAGTTTATGGTTTTCTTGTTGTTAAATTTACCCTGATCATGTTTTCTATCCCTCTCCATCAGAACTTGACACTTATTTTATCATCCATATCCATGTTTTTTCACATGGATTCCTAGTATAGGTTATCTCGGGTGACCTTTGTACTTCTCTTTCTTTCTTTTAAAATGATACTTTTATTGGCTCTTTTTCTAATGTGCGACTTTCCATTATATTTCCAAGACCAATTTTAAAAATTGTGAGGACACAATTTATTTAAGTAGGTGAGAATGTAACACCCTAATCTTCCATGGTATGGTTTTCTTTGAATAATATAGTAGCATGTGTTGTACGTAACTTCGAGTTCTAACACACCACAACCAATCAAACTACCCGTTATGAATAGTAATACCCACTTTTTGAAATTTTATAAATTTTATCTTTCAAAATGGACTTCATTTTTGGATTCATAATATCGAAGTCAGCTTAAGGTGAATTTTTGGTACTTTTCTGATAACATTCATATTTTGATGAATAGTAAAAATTACTAAGTTTTAATTAAAAACAATTTTTTTAATCGAAATAATTAATAGTGATAAATTATGAATTTGAGTGATTTTAAAGTATAATTAGATTATATTTTTAACATTTAATCCAATTTTTTTCATTGGACATAATTTCACATTGAAAGTGGACATAAGCAAGTGCCAATCTTTTGATAGTTATTATTTCTTAACAACACGATTTTTTGTTTTGACAACGGAAATTAATTTTAAATTAATTTTTTCTACTTCTGTGTTTTGAATTTAGAAAAATAGATTACATATATATGATCAGGAGGTCCAAAATGTGTAAATAGGTAACTTTTATTTTTAGAAATTTTGTATAATTACTTCGGTAAATATTTTATTTACCATGGTTAAAGGGAAAATCCAGTAAAAAAGGGTAAAAAAATAATATTATAATAATATTAAATTACCCTAAAACGTGTCCTAACCCTATTTTTTGATAAATTTCCAAACATCGGCATCTTTATCTTGATTGTGGGACCCCATGGAGCCACTTGTAAGTGATAATGACACTTTATATTAATTAAGTTAAAGTAAATACAAAAATGACATAAGCATATATCTTTTAGAAAAACCATTTTTACATAAGGATATTTTTTTTATATTTTCGACTATAAATAATCATTATAAATCTAAAAATATTTCCTACATAATGGTTTTTTATTTATAATTTTTAGACATTGAATAATTAATATTTATTTATGACAAAATAATGATGCAGTATTTTCCTAATTAATGAAATAATCAAATAATCTGTATTATAAATGTTAAAATAAATATAATTTGAAAGGTTTGATTACATACACTAATTTTATTGGTCAATATGACATGTTATGATTTCATAAATGAATTTGTTTCTAATTAATAAAGTTGTTAAGACTATAACAATAATAAATTATTAAATAGTGTCAAAATTGACATAAAGGAGTTTTTAAAACAAATATTATATTATAAATTGATATAATATTCCTAAAAATCTAAGGTTAGGCCAAGATACTTATATAATGATATTTGTATCATTAATGAACTACTTGGGGTTCTCTTTGAATTTTATAGTATGTTTATTGACCATATAATATAAAAATACAAAGAGACATGGTAAATGTCAAACTAATTAACTAAGAGTTAAAACTAAAAGATAAGGTTAATAAAGTTACCCAACCATGTCTAAAACCTTTTGGTTGAGTTTTTGTCAACCTATACCCACTATAACTTTTAAATTATCCACTTTGGAGCCATTAGAAACCGAATATTAATTTATTATAAAATAATATTTCAATCTTTTCCTAAGGTGCCCCTCACCCCTCTTATAAAAGGGCACTCCTCCTTCTCTCTAATTCACACCTTAAAAGCCATTTGGCTCGGCCAAAACCTGCCCAAAAATCCTATAAAAATCCCTTAATTAATCCTAGAGGCCCTCCTTTGGTCAGAAATCCATCTTAAGGATCCCTTTTGATCAAATCAAAAGAAAGAACGCGAATAAGAGGTAATAATTTCACCACCCTTTTTCAAGTTCTTTTCTTCTTCCACTACTTCATTCTTTGTTATTTACATTACAAAATAATAAATCTAGTCTATTATTTATACTATGATGTTATTTTAAATATGGTACAACCATATTCGGTATTCTATCCATCCTTTGAATGACATGTCACCATACGTGTGTACGTACGGCCTACCGTCTCCACGTCGTGTTGTAATTGTTATTCAATATATTATTATTTGTATGGGTATAATAATGATGTGTAATTCGTGTAAATAATAAATAAAACATGATAATTATTCTTTATATATGATATACCATCCATTTAAATATTATTTTAATATCAAAAGAATGATATTGTCGCGCGTACGTACGTACAGATTACCGTCTCCACGAACGCGATGAGATTCATTCCCCATCATATCCATTCAAGACTAAATTTAATTTGTTGATTAAAAATAATGTTTAGAGAAATGATACAATTTTGGATATGAGTAAGATACATTCCATCCATAACAAATATGGATCACATAACAAAGAATATAACGGAAAACGAATCCCTTAACACCCGAAACGAAGATAATACTAAGATATTATCAACAGATCAATTTTAAAAGATCATATATGATATCATATTAATGTATATGATTCTTGTATAATTAAATAAAAATTATTTCACCATTATACAGGAGGTTAAACTAACCTCGACCATGGAAAAATTACAAAGTAAGGGGTTTCTTATCTCACTTATAATTCCGTGAGATTTCTATTGTTCACCACTTATTTATTGCATGTGGTGTGTGTACTGCCCATGATTGTATTCATTGTTTAATATACATTAATTTATGTATATTCACGTCATCATTGTATAATCCTTCTTTCAGGGGTGTATGTTTCGTATGTTACTAAATCGATAAGGGAATTTGAAATTTCAATTTCCACTCATTCAGCATTACACATACTTCATTGATTAGTTTACTCCAAGATTATGTGTGGAATCAGTATTCATTTGCTTATGTCATAATTTCCAATCCCCTTTCTGTGGATATACTTTTTATACACATAATCACTCCATTGATAAATTCTCAAGTCATCGATATGAACTTCATAAGATTAATTTTAACTCAATCTCCATTTGTTGAGTTAAATATCCAATTTTTTGGTGTTGTTTTTACAAGAATATATGTGAATGTCCTCTAATTTATTTACACTATATATCCAATCATGTTGAGTGTATTTATATATGTGACACTTTATTATGTCTTTGATTTATCCTTAACCTAAATATACGATCTTTATAAGAGATTTCATCTCAATTTACATTCCATTGAGACTTCTTTGTTGTTATACACCAAATCACTTTTATATGGTGTATATAATGTACTTTGAAATAGTATATCATGAATCAATTTATTCCCAAGATATTAAAAAAGTTTTTATTACCACAATTATTTGTATTCAAGTGTCACTCTTTTGGTTAGGAACTCTAACTAAAATACCATTTTAAAATGTTTTAAAGATTTATTATTATAAATCATTCCCATTAATGTCCATGTTTTAAAAATGTTTTTAAGGATTTATTTACATGGACATTAAAGTTTTTAAATAAAAATTACTTTTAAAAGTTTCAAAGTGCTATCGGACACTTTTATTCAAAAATCTATTTTAAACAGCTTCTTAAAAAACAGTGATACTTTTAAATGTTTTCAAGAAAAAGGGGGATATTTATCTCAAACAGTTTTTATGATTATATTCATCTATGTCATTATCCTTCATTATTCTCGATGGAGGTTAATATATTACAATACAATCTTTAATATTGTATTGAAAGAGTTATGTTTGACTATGGATGTGATATTTTTATACCATTCATGGTTTATGGATAATGTATTGAAATTTTGTATTCTAGTTTTAATACGAATGTTTATGTTATGTTTCAAACATTTCTTATGAGGAATGCATTGGACTTAGTAAGTGATGGGTGGAGCCTGCTATATATCCTCGATGCATCATTAGGTCTCATGAGACAAACTAGTGTCTTGGCACAAGGCCTTGACATTATTTTTAGTCTTGGCACAAGGCCTTGACTATGTGGTTATGATAGTCTTTCATTATGCATTCCATTATTATGAAAGTGGTTATTGATATTGCATGTGATTATTCAACTAGTATAATATCCATGTGAATAAGTAAATGGAATTATTTCTTTTTATCTATTCCAAATTATGCTGAAGTTCAAGTTTAAAAGGATTTTTTTTAGTTATACATTGCCTTAAATGTTTATGCTTATTTATGAAAGTTTCTGCTATATTGTTATCCTTACTGAGCGTCTGAGCTCACCCCTTCCTATGTTTTACTTTTCCCAGGATGTGAAAAATTATTTTATGAATGACATGCAAGGATAGTATGAGGATATGAGTGTGTTCTATGGAGACAATATGTTGTTGTAGTTTTTCACTTTATGATGTAATGTAAACTTTATGAATGTATCTAGTGATTCTAAGGCTACTAAACTAATCGGTCTTTCAAGAATTGGTCTTTTGTGATCATGCCAATGATACGTAATATTGCACTGAATCTGGGTAACTGAGGTCAGGGCATTACAGTTGGTATCAGAAGAAGTTTATTACAAACCTTGGAAGCTAGATTTAGATAAACTCTGATTAGATCACATAGACATAAGATAGAATTTGAGGATTAGTATCGAAGAACTTCCTAGAATTTTGGTATTGTATAGATTTTGTGAGTATTCCAAGAAATACATACCTGTTAGGATACAAGCAGGTAGAGGCGGCTCTGGCACAGATGTACCTAGGGGTAAAACTCGAAAACACTGCTTTGAGCTAGACTCGAATGCGAACTGGTGCACGACAACGGGCATTGCTTCACTCTTGGTTACAACACTCCCGGAGAATATTCTTAGAATAATTTACATTTTCTTTACAAACCGATTTTAAATATTTTAATATAATATGAGAATTAATGTCATTGGTTAATCATAAGGTGTTTTTAATTAAGAATATGGTGTCATGATATTCTCTAAATGATTTTATGACTACTGTTACTCACACAATGCTTTCTGGTTTTAGTGAATGGCTGGATTCCAAGGAAGTCATAGTAACTTTGAGAATGATGTACAAGGTGGGAATGGTGGTGGAAATGAGGAACAAAATGGAATTTTGATAGCCTTAAAAGATATCGTGTTCATGACAAATCAGTTTTCCAAAAATATGGTCAACAACATATATATTAACCAACTCCCGGACTCAACAAAGAAGAGAAAGTTGATGAATGATAAGAGCTCCAGCAGTGGATACCATGGAGAAAAGAATCCTCAATTTCCATCATGCAGTAAATGTGGATGGAGAAACCTAGGAAAGTATCTCAATGGAACAAAGAAATGCTTTACATGCGGGAAGGAAGGAAATAAATTGATGAATTGTCGAGGAAAAATGAAGAGTACTATAAAAGAAAATAAAAATAGTCCCAAGAATCCATTTACATTCATTTTCCGTAAATGTAGGGGATCCGGCCATTACCAGAGTGAATGGCCTATTCTATAAGATATTTTCTTAGTCAAAGAAGAAGCTTTGAGAAAATAAATGGTTTGAGAAATGTTAAAAAGTATTAGTGATCCTTGTTGATGGGATTACATTGGAATAATTTTCTCTTATATGTGTAACCCTCCAATTTATCATGTGAAAATGATATTTGAGGAAGAATTATATTTCCTCTTGTGGATATAGTTATAAATAAACATTTGGTTTCATATGATCCATGAATTTGAAGCAATTACAAGTTATTATATTTTGGGATGAAAATGCAAGGTATGAGATAACATTTTTGGTTAAATCATGTTATGGTTATTTTGAGGAATTTATCTCATTTTGGTAATGTTATAAAATATAGTTTTTGAAAAAGGAAAACACGCAAACCGTGTGATAACCTGTTGCGTTGGACAAAGCTGTGGCAATCAAACCCACAACCAAAGTGCGATTGGGATTTATCACCTACCATTGGACTACGTGAAGTCCCTAGTTAGTGTTACTAATTTTTTTAATTAAATGATTTTATTGATAAATAATATGTTGATTTGGGATCTTATGTGTTATCAAATGAATACCCTTAGTATAGAAAAATTATTTTGTGATTAAGTGATAAATGTTATTTTGGAAGACATTCTCTCTGTTGGAAATAATATATGCCTAAGGAAAATAGAATACAATGATATTTAATTTTAGGAGTAATGTTGGATTGTTATCTATATTTTTATTGTGGATTTACAGTGATTTGGGTTATTTATGGAAATGATTATCTTATAATAGAGAATATTTGATTAGGTTAATTACTTTTAAGTATGTAACTTTAAGAGTAGTCGATGTCATTTGGAGATACAATTTAACGTGGAAGACTACATAACCAAATTATTATAAGTTTTGGGTTTCAATATTAGTTTGGATTATATTGAAAGATTTTAAGGAAAATTTTTTATTGAATGGTATTTATTTAACATTGGGGTATTGTTGGTTTAATTTTAGAAATTGAGATTAGTGTTTCTTTCTCTAAAGGAATATCATTTTGGAGATAATCTGATATTGTACTAACTATTTTGGTTTTGATTAATCTCTAAAGACATGGTAAATATATAGTTTATCCTTTTTGAATCATGTGATTCTCTAGAAGTTAATTCTAGCTCCTCCGATGTGACCAAGTCATCTTGAATACTCATTGTTTAAAAAAATGATTTAAGAATGAAACTCTACCTAAAAAATAAGTATATCTATTTATTTTCTTTCTCAATCTCATAAATAAATTCCTCATCTTTATGAAATGTAATAAAAAAATGTTGTCTGTTTACTTTTCCCACTGGGAAACTAATGACTATTTGTCCCATCATAAGTTTGTGGTTTTCTTATTGTTAAATTTCTTCTAATCATGTTTTCTATCCCTATCCATCAGAATGTGACACTTATTATATCATCCATATCCATGTTTTTCTACATGGAATCCTAGTATAGGTTATCGCAGGTGACCTTTTTTACTTCTCTTTCTTTCTTTTAAAGTGATAGTCTTATTGACTCTTTTTCCAAAGTGAGACTTTCCATTATATTCCCAATCCCAATTTTAAAAATTGCGAGGACAAATTTTACTTAAGGAGGGGAGAATTTAACACCAAAATCTTCTACAATATGCTTCTATTTTAATAATATAGTAGTGTGTGTTGTACACAACTTCGAGTTCTAACACACCACAATCAATCAAACTAACCGTTATGAATAGTAATACCCACTTTTGGAAATTTTCTAAATTTTAACTTTCAAAATGGAATTTATTTTTGTATTCTTAATATCAAAATTGTCATAGGGTGAATTTTTGGTACTTTTCTGATAACTTTCATATTTTGATAAATTGTGAAAATTACTAAATTTTAATTAAAAACAACTTTTTTAATCGAAATAATTAATAGTGATAAATTATGAATTTGAGTGATTTTAAAGTATAATTAGATTATAATTTTATGATTTAATCCAATTTTGTTCATTGGACATAATTTCACATTTAAACTGGATATAAGAAAGTTCCAATCTTTCGACAGTTATTATTTCATAAAAACACACTTTTGGTTTTGACAACGGTAATTAATTTCAAATTAATTTATGCCACTTCTGTGTTTTGAATTTAGAAAAATGGATTAAATATTTATAATCACAAGGTCCAAAATGTGTAAATAGGTATGTTTTATTTTTAAACATTTTGAATAATTACTTCGGTAAATATTTTATTTACCATGGTTAAAGGGTAAATCCGGTAAATAAGGGTAACAAAATAATATTATAATAATATTAAATTACACTAAAATGTGTCCTAACCATATTGGTTGATAAATTTCTGTCCATGGTCATCTTTCGGTTGATTTTGGGACCCCATGTAGCCACTTGTAAGTGATAAAGACTCTTTATATTAATTAAATTAAAGTAAATACAAAAATGACATAAGCATATATCTTTTAGAAAATAATTTTCACATAGGGTTCTATATTTTATATTTTTGACTATAAATATTCATTAGAAAGCTGAAACTATTTCCTACATAATGGTATTTTATTTATAATTTTTAGACATTTAATAATTAAATTTATTTATGACACAATAATGATGCAATATTTTCCTTATTAATGAAAGAATTAAATAATTAGTATTATAAATGTTAAAATAAATATAATTTGAATGTTTTGACTACATACATGAATTTTATTGGTCAATATGACATTTTATGATGGCTTAAATGAATTTGTTTCGAATTAATAATGTTGTTAAGACTATAACAATAATAAATTATTAAATAGTGTCAAAATTGACATAAAGGAGTTTTTAAAACAAATATTATATTATAAATTGATATTCTATTCCTAAAAATCTAAGGTTATGCCAAGAGACTTATATAATGATATTTGTATCATTAATGTACTACTTGGGGTTCTCTTTGAATTTTATAGTAAGTTTATTAACCATATAATATAAAAATACAAAGAGACATGGTAAATGTCAAACTAATTAACTAATAGTTAAAACTAAAAGATAAGGTTAATAAAGTTGCCAAACACTGTCTAAAACCTATTGGTTTAGTTTTGTTCGGCCTATTCCCACAAAAACCTTTAAATAATCCACTTTTTAGCCATTATAAACTGAATATTAATTTATTATAAAATAATATTTCTATCCTTTCCTAAGGTTCCCCTCACCCCTCTTATAAAAGGGCACTCCTCCTCTCTAATTCACACCTTCAAAGCCATTTGTCTCTACCAAAACCTACCCAAATATCCTCTCAACTTACTGCACTTCATCCTAGAGGACCTCCTTTGATCAGAAATCCAACTTAAGGAGCTCTTTTTATCAAATCAAAAGAAAGAACCCGAAGAAGAGGTAATAATTTCACCAACCTCTTTCAAGTTCTTTTCTTCATCCACTTCTTCTTTATTTGTTATTTCCATTATAAAATAATAACTCCATTATATTATATATACTGTGATATTATTATAAATATGTTAAACCCATATTAAGTATTCTATCCATCCTTTTAATGACATGGCACCATACATGCGTACGTACGGCCTACCGTCTCCACGTCATGGTGTAATTGTTATTCAATATATTATTATTTGGATGGGTATAATAATGATGTGTAATTCATGTAAATAATAAATATAACATTAAAATGATTCTGTATATATGATATACCTTCCAATTATATATTATTTTAATATCAAAAGAATGATATTGTCACTCGTGCGTACTTACGGATTACCGTCTCCACGAACGTGATGAGATTCATTCCCCATCATATCCATTCAAGACTAAATTTAATTTGATGATTAAAAATATTATTTAGATACATGATATCATTTTGTATATTAATAACATACATCCTATCCATAACAAATATGGCTCACATAACAAAGAATATAAAGTAAAATAAATCTGTTAACACCCAAAACGACGATAATACTATGATATTATCAACATATAATTGTTAAAAGATAATATATGATATCATATTAATGTATATTATTCATTTATAATTCAATAACAATTATTTCACCATTATACAGGAGGTTAACCTACCCTCGACCAAGGAAAAAGTACAAAGCGGTTTCTTATCTCACTTTTAATTCTCTCAGATCTCCATTGTTCACCACTTATTTATTGCATTTGGTGTGTGTACTGCCCATGATTGTATTCATTGTGTAATATAATTTAATTTATGGATATTTACATAATCATTTTATGATCCTTCTTTTATGGGTGTATTTTTTTTAAGTTACCAAATCGATAAGGGAATTTGAAATTTCAATTTCCACTCATTCGGCTTTACACATAGTTCATTGATTATTTTACACCAAGATTATTTGTTGAATCACTATTCAGTTTCTTATGTCATAATTTCCACTCCCCTTTATATGGATATACTTTTTATACAGATAATCACTCCCTTGATAAATTCTCAAGTCATCGATATGAACTTGATAAGAGTAATTTTAAGTCAATCTCCATTTGTTGAGATAAATATCCAATTCGTTGGTGTTGTTTTTACAAGGTTATGTGTGAATGTCCTCTAATTGATTTACACTGGATATACAATCATGTTGAGTGTATTTATATTTTTCACACATAATTATGTCTTTGATTTATCTTTATCCTAAGGATACAATCTTTATAAGAGATTTCATCTCAATTTACATTCCATTGAGACTTCTTTGTTGTTATACACCAAATCACTTTTATATGGTGTATATAATGTACTTTGGCATAGTATATCATGAATCATTTTATTATCATTATATTAAAATGTATTTATTACCACAATTATTTTTATTCAAGGGTCTCTCTTTTGGTTATGAAATCTAGCTAAAATATAATTTTTAAAAGTTTAATGATTTATTATTCTAAATATTTCTCATTAATGTCCATGTTTTAAAAATGGTTTTAAGGATTTTTTTAATTTGACATTAAAGTTTTCAAATAAAAATTACATTTAGAATTTTCAACGTTGTATGGGACTCTTTGATTCAAAAATCTATTTTAAACAGCTTCTCGAAAAATAGTGATACTTTTAAATGTTTTCAAGAAAAAGGAGGATATTTCTCTCAAAAAACTTTGATGATTATTTTCATCTATGCCATTATCCTTCATTATTCTCGATTGAAGTTAATATATTACAATAAAATCTTTCATATTATATTTAATGAGTTATGTTTGACTATGGATGTGCTATTTTTATACCATTCACGATTTATAGATAAAGTATTGACATTTCATATGCTAGTTTTAATACGAATGTTCATGTTATGTTTCAAACTTTTCATATGATGAATGAATTGGACTTAGTAGGTGATGGGTGGATCCCACTATAGCTCCTCGATGCATCATTAGGTCTCATGAGACAAACTATTTTCTTGTCACAAGGCCTTTACAAAATCTTATTTGTAGCCTTGGCACGAGGCCTTGACTATGTGGTTATGATAGTCTGGCATTATGCATTTCATTATTATGAAAGTGGTTACTGATATTTCATGTGATTATTAGACTAGTAGAATATCCCTGTGAATAATTAAATGGAATTATCTCATTTTATCTTTGCCATATTATGATGAAGTTAAAGTTTAAAAGGCTTTTTTTTTAGTCATACATTGCCTTAAATGTTTATGTTTTTTATGAAAGTTTCTGCTATATTGTTATCCTTACTGAACATCTGATCTCACCCCTTCCTATGTTTTATTTTTCCTAGGATGTAAAGAATTATTTTATGAATGACCTTCAGGGATAGTATGAGGATATGAGTGTATATATGGAGACAATATTTTGTTGTAGTTTTTCACTTTATGATGTAATGTAAACTTTATGAATGTATCTAGTGATTCCAAGGATACTAATCTAATCAGTCTTTCGAGACTTGATCTTTTGTGATCATTCCAATGATACATAATAATGCACTGACTCTGGGTAACAGGGTTCGGGGTGTTACAATATACATAAATATGATATCATATATGATCTTCTAATATTTCCTTTTAGTATTATCGTCGTTTCGGTGTTAACAGATTTGTTTCCCTTTATATGTTTTGTTATATAAGTCGTGTTTGTTATGGATAGGATGTATTTGATTAATATCCAGAATGATATTAAGTTCTTAATAATTATTTTTAATAATCAAATGAAAAATATTCTTGAATGGTTACGATGGGGAATGAATCTCATCACGTTCATGGAGACGGTAATCCATACGTACGCAAGAACACTACTTCCATTTCATTTTTAATTTTAAAAGGAATAAAAACCAAATTATACATAGATATATTATTATTCCAGTACAATATAATATCTTATATATTTTACTTATGTTCATTAACACCATACTTTATATGTTCCATGTATGGTATGAACGAGTCATATCACTTTGAGGGGGCGGTAGTCTGCACTTCCTCAAATGAAATTATCATGTATATAAATACAACATGAAACGAATAATGGTATGCTATAAAATGGGGTTATAGAAGCTTATATATAAAATAAATATCATATTTATCATATTTAATTACAGTGCCATCATAATTTCCTCCATAAGAGGTTGTAGTAGAAGATTGAACAGTCATCATTTCGTGATTTAGTGGTTCGTCATCCACAAAAACATTATGTTCTGTACTCATAAGATGGAGGTGTGTGTAAGTGTAGTTCGAATAAATAACATAACAACAACCTAGTATATTGAAGATACTAGTGTTGTTATAAACGAAATGAAAAAAGAGATTTTAGGGGGTTGGAGAATCAAAATAAAAGAAAAGAACTTAAGATAAGATGTTATCTTTAAATCGGATAACTCTCTTTGGTTTGAAAAAAAGGACCTCTTGAAGTGCCTTATTCCTAAGGTAAGGCTTCTAGGAGGAGGAGATGGATGTAAGGAACTTAATTGTGTGGATTTTGGACGACCCAAGGGGCTTGATATGTGTGTGGAATTGGTTAGTGGTGAGGGATTTTTATAAGTGGGATGAGGGGCTCTTTAGGAAAGATTGAAAGTATTATTTTATTATATAATGATATTCGGTTTCTAAAGGTCCAAAACTCATTAGAGTTGAAGATAAGATGACTCATGATAGAAATGAAATCATCCAATAAGAATTGGACAGGATTTGGATATTAGTTTTAGTATTTATAATCTTATTTATTTAAATCATTTATTAATGAGGTAAACACTACATCATTATTGTGTCATAAATAATTTAGTTTATTAGATGTCTAAAAATTATAAAAAAAATACCATGGTGTAGGAAATCGTTTTATATTTCTAATTAATATTTATAGTCTAAAAGATAACATATATAACCATCTTTAAAAAAATCGAAATGATATATGCTTATGTTATTTTTGTATTTACATTAACATAATTAATATAAAGTGTCATTATCACTTACAAGTGGCTCCATGGGCTCCCAAAATCGACCCTAATATTCCCATGGTCGGACATGTATCATCCAATAGGGTTAGCACACGTTTTAGGGTAATTTAATAATATTATAATATTATTTTTTACCCATATTTACTGGATTTACCCTTTAACCATGGTAAATAAAATATTTACCGAAGTAATTATTTAAAATGTCTAAAAATAAAAGTTAACTATTAACACAATTTGCACCTTCTGACTCTAAATATGGAATACATTTTTCTAAATTCAAAACACAGAAGTGGCAGAAATTAATTTAAAATTAATTCTCATTGTCAAAACAAAAAGCGTGTTTTTGATGAAATAAAAACTATCAAAAGATTGACACTTGTTTGTGTCTAGTTTAAATGTGAAATTACGTCCAATGACCAACATTGGATTAAATGGTAAAAATATATTCTAACTATACATTAAAACCACTCAATAGTATAATTTATCACTATAAATATTTTAGATTAAAATAGTTGTTTTTAATTAAAGTTTAGTATTTTTCACTATTCGTCAAAAATTGGAAGTTCTCAGAAAAATGCCAAAAACTCACCCTAATCTAATTTTGATATTATGAATCCAAAAATGAATTCCAAATTTAATAATAAAATTTATAAAATTACAAAAAGTGGGTATTACTATTCATAACGGCTACTTTGATTGGTTGTGGTGTGTGTTAGAACCTCGAATTTGCGTACAACCCACGCTACTGTATCATTCAAAGAGAACCGTACTGTGGAAGCATGGGGTGTTACATTCTCCCCTATTCAGATAATTTTGTCCTCAAAATTTCTATAATATTACTAGGTAAAAATACGTGGGTGGTTCTTCATCATAAGTTCCTCAGGTTCCCACGTTGCCTCTTCCATTTATGGTTTCTCCATAGAACTTTTACGAGACGAGTCGTCCGATTTCTCAGCACTTGTTCTATGGTATCAAGAATCCTAAAATGCTCTTCACAATAAGACAGATTGGGTTCCAGTTCTACTTCTTCATAAGTGACTACATACGTTGGGTCAGGCATGTATTTTCTCAACAGTGATACGTGGAACACATCGTAAACTTTGAAGAGACTTGGCAGTATTGCCAATAGGTAAGCTACAACCCCAATTTGTTGTAGAATTTCGAAAGGTCTGATGTACCTAGGACTCAATTTTCCCTTCATTCTGAAACGTATAACATCCTTCCATGAAGATACCATCAAGAAAACATGATCTCCTACATGAAATTCAAAATCCTTCCTTCAGTTATCGACATAACTCTTCTGCCTACTTTGAGCTGCTTTGATGTGGGTTTGGATTACCTTCACCTTTCCCATCGTTGCTTCCACTAGTTCTAGGCCTATGAGTTTTCTTTCACCAACATCATCCCAACAGGTTGGTGTGTGACATCTCTTTCTTTATAACACTTCATATGGTGCCATATGAATACTTGAATGGAAGCTATTATTATAGGAAAATTATTCCAGAGGTAAATATTGATCCCACATACCATGAAAGTAAAGTGAGCATGATATCAACATGTCTTCTAAGGTTTAAATAGTCTATTCTTATTGTCCATTAGTTTGGGGGTAGTTGGTAGTGCTCAAACAAAGTTTAGTATCTAAGGCCTTCTGAAGACTCCTCTAGAATCTTGATGTAAAACATGGATCACGATCAGAAACAATTGATAGGGGTACTCCATGAAGTCTCACAACATCATTAATATATAGCCTTGCTAGACGTTCAAGTGGTAGATCTTCTCTAATAGCAAGAAAATGTGCTGATTTGGTAAGACGATCAACAATTACCCATATTGCATCGTTCCTTCTAGGAGTCTTTGGTAGTCCCATGAAAAAGTCTATCATGATATTATCCCATTTCCACTCAGGTATGGGAAGAGGTTTCATGACTCCTCCTGGTTGTTGCCTTCCAGCTTTCACTTGTTGACAAACCATACATCTTGAAACAAAATCAGCAATCTCCCTCTTCGTGTTGTCCCACAAAAAGTGTTCCTTCAAATCAATATACATTTTGGTTCTCCCTGGGTGTATAAAAAATTGGAACTATGAGCATCGTCCAACAATTCCCTTTTTAGATCAGCTATATCGGGAACACAAAGTCTGTTACCAAATTTCAAAATTCCATCTTCATACGCAAGGTCACTCAATCTCCCATCATTCACAGCTTTAATATTCTTTTGAAACTCTTCATCATCATTCTGAGAACTCTTTATCCTTTCTAGTAAAGATGGTTTAGAAACCATTTGAAAAAGTATTAAAGTTTCACCTTCCATGGTTATTCCCATATCTATCTTTACTAGATCCATGTATATAGGATCCTTTTCAAATCTCATCTTGTTAAAAAAAATCATGATCTTTTCTGCTCAATGCATCTGCCACCTTATTTGCCTTCCTCGGGTGGTAGTGTATTGTGCAATCATAATCCTTGAGTAGTTCAAGCCATCTCCTTTTCCTCATGATGAGTTCTTTCTGTGAGAAATATACTTCAAACTCTTGGGATCAGTATAAACCTCACATTTTTCACCATAGATATAAGGCCCCAGCCTTAAACCTTACTTAATCTTGAGTTATTACAAGATTACACATTGAGGATCTTTTCAGGTTTAGAGTTTTAGAGAATTAGATCATGAAACTTGCATTACATTCCACATTTAAACAAAGTGGTTACATAAAAGTCAGCATTCATTCTTCCCATCAACGGGAACATATTTAAAATATAACACGGATTCTTTCTTGACACATCCTTGACACTATCATCACATCATGTACCTTTCCCTTGACCTGTGAAAAATATTTCAAAAACTTGGGATGAGCACAAAAAGCTCAGTAAGAGTTATAAAAATATGGAAAGGAAACATGAGTTCATATATACATAAGAATGAAATCATACTTTACCCATAAAACAAAGGCACTTTAACATACCTCATCAAACCATGAATAAATCATAGAAATCATAAGACATAAAGGTAACTTGAGGCATTCATAACATTCTTATGTAGGGAGTAACCCTCTTGGTTACGTTTGGAATACCCATCACAGTATATTCCCTAAATCTCTTCGGAGAAACCTTAACGTTTCACTCCTTCGCGTTACCCAATGCATTGGAGAGCTATATCGGGCTCACCCGCCCTTAGTTTATCACGGAACCACCCGTTCTTCATAACAATGCCCAAGAACCATAACATAATCGTATCACATAAACATGAATAAAGGAAACATAACATTTCCACATTTCAATCACAATATAACATATTAGGATATTGAAATAATGAATCCATTCAAAAAGAAACCATTTCCAAAACCATTTAAAACATTTAATAAAGAGATTTTTGAATCAAAGTGTCCCATACCACCTTGAAGCTTTTAACATTTTAAACCATTAATATCCATATAAATAAATCCTTAAAACCATTTTGAAAACATGGATATTAATAAGAACAAATAATTAAAACATTTAAAACGATATTTTGGTTAAAGGGGTTTTACCAAAATTAGAGACACTTGAATACAATAATCAAGGAATAACATTTAGTCAGAACTTTATAATATCATGAGAATAAAAGGATTCATGATATAATACTCCAAAGGACAGTATATACACCATATAAGAGTGAATTGGTGCATAACAACAATGAACCCTCAATAGAAATGTCAAATGTGATGAAATACCTTATAAAGAAGGTATCCTTAAATTAAGGACAAATAAATCTCAAAAAATATGTGTGACAAATATATAGACACCCAATATAAGTGGATATTAAGTGTAAAACAATAAAAGGTCATTCACACATATTCAATGGATGACATATTTAATGACTACAAGTTGAACCCAAAGAAATCGAAATTGGGTTAAGAAGTTCCCTTGACAGCCTAACGGCGTCACATCAAAATGAGTTGATGAGAGATAAAAAGAGTATCTCATCACTTGGACACAAAATTTACATCATTAAGGATATATGAGAACATATACCAACATAACAATATGTAAATTAAAAGACCCAATAAAAGAAGTCTTTTAAAAAGAGGAAGGGTGAAAGGTTCCCTTACCGAATTGGGTATCTTTCAAAACATACACCCCATGGAAGAAGGGCAATAAATCATTGATGTAAATACTCATAAACGAAAGTATATTACACAAAGAGTAGAATAATGGGCAGTACATACACCACTCAAAGGAAATTGTGGCAAATGTAGCATAAATCTCACGGGGATAAAAGTGAGATGAAAAATCCCTTACGAAAACTCGGCAGCCTAACGGCGCCACATAACTTCCAAAAGGATTGATGAGAGAGAATAGGGTCTCTCATCACATGAACATAAAAATTACAGTAGGAGTAATATAAAATAACATCCCAATCATAATAAAGATGAGCTTAAAAGAAATTACATAAAAGAATGTACTTAAAAAGAAAGAGAGTTGTAGGATCCCTTACCTCGGGTCCGACTTGACTCGATCATTCTTTAATCTCCTGAATAATAAACTTGAGTTAATTTCTAATTCCTTAAGAACCCTTTTCAAGTTCATTATTACTTTTATACCACTTATTACCTTGTCATAAACATTATGTAATCATTTAAGTTAATAATATTTGTTTTGCCGATATTTGGTTCTTAAGTCGAAAGTGGTCTTCTTACAATTACATGTTGTTCGTGTGGCCAAATGTTTATTATATCCAGAATTGTATTAATTATGTAGATATCATATATTTCATATATATCCAGTACATGCATGCATTTATAACATTACATAATCATTTAGAGGTAAGAAATGAAATGCACCGTTCATGGAGACGGTAAGCCGTACGTACGCATGAACGCTACTTTCATTTCTATTTCGTATTTTATAGAATGGAATAATAATGATATAAAGGTATATTATAATTCCAGTATAATATCATATATAATATCATATTTCCATCCTTTATACATCCCACATATGGTATTTAACGAATCAAATCACTTTGAGGGGGCGGTAGTCCGCACTTCCTTAAATGAAGATATCGCGTATACCCATAATGGAAGCCACAAAGGTAAGACAAAAATGAAAAATACAGAAGCATAAATAAAACATAAACATATTATATATCATATATAAAAATAGTGACATCATAATGGCCACCTTTGAAGGTGTTAAATGAGTATTGAACAATCATCGTTTCGGGAGGCAGAATTTCACCGTCCACGGAAACCGTATGTTCTTTAACCATTTGATGTAGTTGTGTGAGAGTGTAGCTAAAATAAATCTTGTAACAACATCCTAGTATATTGAAGATACTGGTGTTGTTACAAAAGAAGTAAATAAAAAGAGATTATAGGTTTGGAGAAGCAAAATAAAACAAATGAACAAGAGAGAATGAGTTACCTTTAAAAGTGTAATCTCCTTTTGATTTGAGCCTAAAGGCTTCCTTTGAAAGGATTCTGCCCAAATGGGATCCTCTAGGATGAGGAGAGGGATGTTGAGAGAGTAAATGGGCAGGGGTTGGCCGAGCCAAAGGCTTGAGGGGTGTGGGAAAAGAGGTAGAGGTGGGGGCCTTTTATAAGAGGAGAGGAGGGGCACTTTTGGAAAGCAATGAAATATTACATTATTTGAAAATGCTTTTCGGTTATAAAGGGTCCCACATTTATAGAATTCGTGGATAAGGTGATAAGGCATCGAAATCCACTCATCCAATTGGTTTTGTCCATGTGTATATTGTAGATTTTTCATTATCTTTCCATTTTAATTAAATTGTCAAATAATGATGTCATCGCTGCGTCATTATTATGTCATAAATAATTTAATTTCTTTAATGTCTAAAAATTATAAAAAAAATACTATGATATAGGAAATCTTTTGAGCTTTCCAATGACTATTTATAATCAAAATTTGGACTTGTATAACCCCACTTAAAAATTGTTTTAGTAAAACAATTTATGTTAGTGTCATTTTCACTTTAACATTAAATAAAAAGTATTTTATGTTATTTCCCAACAAAAGTGGATCCATGGGGTCCCCAAGATAGGCCATGGCTTGTCTTGGTCGGCCATGACATAACCAATAGGGTTGGGACATGTTTCTAGGTCATTTTATATTATTAAAGCATTATTTATACCTTAAACTACCCTAATTACCACTAATCGCGATTAAGAACTTAATGAGTTACTATTCACCAAAAAAATTATTATAATCTCATTGAACCACATTTTACTTCTTAATGACAACCATGTATGTCGGATTTTCAAAATTCAATACACATTAGTGGTAAAATTTCATTTAACTGAAAAATCAGTTTGCTTGATTACCACTTAGTGGTTTCACTATTCATCAAAAATTGAAGTTTTTCAGAAAATTACCAAAAATTCACCCTAAGCTATATTTGATATTCTGAATTCAAAAATGAAGTCCGTTTTACAAAATTCAAAACATATTAGTCACATTAATTAATTTAATAATTAATTCCCGCTGTCAGAGCAAATAGCGTGTTTTTATAAAACAATAAGTATCAAAAGATTGACACTAGTTTAAGTCTAATTTCAAAGTGAAATTAATTCCAATGACCACCATTGGATTAAATGGTAAAAATATTTTCTAATTTAACTTTAAAAACAATTCAAAATATTATCTAATCATATAAATAAATTAGATTAAAAAGAGGTTTTGAATTAAAACACAACATTTTACACTATTCATTAAAAAAAGAACTTTATCAGAAAAATACCAAAAATTTACACAAAGTAAAATTTGATGTCCCGATTCTTAATAAGAGTTTTATTAGGTCCAAAAGAATGTATAAGAGTGATCAAAACTATATTTAATGACAGTTCGCCATCAAAAGGCGATAAGTGAACCTTTAGTGAAAACTAGGGCATATATGCCTAAAATCGAATTCTTTCCGTATTTTAAGCCTCTATCCTTTATTGGATAATTGTAAAAACATTTAAAAACATATATAATCATATTTCAGTTATTTCTATCCACTCCCGCCATTACAACGGCTACATGTTAACTACCATTTAAAATAATATTATTTTATTATTAGAGTGCAACGTAAGATTCCCAAGAAACTCGTTGTTGCGTGTTGGGTACGCCATCGAGCATAGCGTCCCCTTTAAAGTCATTTAAAGATTTTATTCACAAATATGGATAAATATGAAATGTCATATTCTTTATTTACCTGGGATGTTACATCCTTCCCCCCTTTTGGGAATTGCGTCCTCGCAATTTTAAAATTGCGCTTGGAAACATCCTTGAAAGTCCCACATCGGAACAAAAGTCGGTAAAACAAACACTTTAAAATAAAGAAAGATAAGTACAAAGGTCACCCGAGATAACCCATACTAGGATTCCAAGTATGAAAATATGGACATGGAGGAGAAAACATAGGTTCATGTTCTCATGGAGAGTGATAGAAAACATGTTTAGGAGAAGGTTAACCATGAGATAGAAAACATGTTTAGGAGAAGGTTAACCATGAGAAAATCACAAACTTGTGATGGGTTAAACGGTATTCGATTCCCCAGTAGGAAAAGTTAATAGACAACATTTTTGGTTTAAGTTACTTTTTATTGAGGAATTTATTCATAAGGAAACATAATCACTTATCATGTTGACTTTCAACTTTTATTAGATTCCTTAATCAAAGTCATATTTTCTCCAAAAGGCGAGTATTTTGGAAGACTTGTTCACATTAAGAGCACTATAATAAAATTCTAGAGAATCACCTAATCCACAAAATAGAACTATATACTTCCCATGTCTTTAATCAAAACCAAAACCAAAAAGGCTAGTACAAGATCAGATATTCCAGAAAAGGATAACCCTTTATAAAAAGAAAATATATTCTTAATCTCCAAAATTTGTCCAACAAAACCCAAAGTTCAACGAGGACCATTCTATAATCAATTTGTCCACAAAATTATTCAAAGTAAACCAATATAAGATTGAATCCCAAATATTTGAAGGATTTAGTCGCATAGTCTTCCAAGATAAATCGTAACATTTATCTCTAAACAATATCAGTTTCTCCTAAAGTCTCGTATTGAAAAGTAATTAACCTAGTCACATATCCTCCATGATAGGTTAATCATTTTCCTAAATAACCCAAAATCAACATACTCTTAATTCATAAAATCATATAACTAGAAAGAATCAGTCAAACTAACCAGGGACTTCACGTAGTCCAGTGGTAGGCGATAAATACCAGTCGCACTTTGGTTGTGGGTTCGATTTCCCGCAGCTTTGTCCGACGCGACGGGTTGTCACACGGTCTGCGTGTTGTCCTTTTTTCAAAACTATATAATTCTTAAAACATTCCCCAAAATGAGATAAAATCTTCAAAGATGATCCTAACATATTTTAACCTCAAGTTTATCTCATGCCTTTCATTTTCCATCAGAACATATAATAACACATAATTACCTCAAAAGTAAGGATCATATAAACCCTAATGGTTACCTTAATAATTATTACCTGAATTTCCACATCGAGTTGGCCATCTCGTACCTAATGCACTAGAGAACTCACCAAGGTTGAAGTGGTTGATCATGACTCCTTGATAGTTGGTTTAGAACAACCATGAGTTTCCTCATTGAATCCTCCATTTTACCTAGTATCTTAATCATAGATCCACCACAGTTTCCTTCAATCCAATTGTCACTTTGGTGCCTGCGAGATCCAGCCATTCACTAACAACAGATATGTCAGTGTGAGTATATCAACAAAACCATCATGTACTAATGAGTAAGATAAACACTAAGATATACTTACTCATTCACTTTATCTAAAACTAGGACTCTTTCTGAAATCCTAACCATTATGGTAATGCCACTTATGCTTAAAGAATACCCTAACCTCTAAAGTTATCTAAACTGACCTTTGATACCAACTATAAGGCCCCAGCCTTAAACCTTACTTAATCTTGAGTTATTACAAGATTACACATTGAGGATCTTTTCAGGTTTAGAGTTTTAGAGAATTAGATCATGAAACTTGCATTACATTCCACATTTAAACAAAGTGGTTACATAAAAGTCAGCATTCATTCTTCCCATCAACGGGAACATATTTAAAATATAACACGGATTCTTTCTTGACACATCCTTGACACTATCATCACATCATGTACCTTTCCCTTGACCTGTGAAAAATATTTCAAAAACTTGGGATGAGCACAAAAAGCTCAGTAAGAGTTATAAAAATATGGAAAGGAAACATGAGTTCATATATACATAAGAATGAAATCATACTTTACCCATAAAACAAAGGCACTTTAACATACCTCATCAAACCATGAATAAATCATAGAAATCATAAGACATAAAGGTAACTTGAGGCATTCATAACATTCTTATGTAGGGAGTAACCCTCTTGGTTACGTTTGGAATACCCATCACAGTATATTCCCTAAATCTCTTCGGAGAAACCTTAACGTTTCACTCCTTCGCGTTACCCAATGCATTGGAGAGCTATATCGGGCTCACCCGCCCTTAGTTTATCACGGAACCACCCGTTCTTCATAAAAATGCCCAAGAACCATAACATAATCGTATCACATAAACATGAATAAAGGAAACATAACATTTCCACATTTCAATCACAATATAACATATTAGGATATTGAAATAATGAATCCATTCAAAAAGAAACCATTTCCAAAACCATTTAAAACATTTAATAAAGAGATTTTTGAATCAAAGTGTCCCATACCACCTTGAAGCTTTTAACATTTTAAACCATTAATATCCATATAAATAAATCCTTAAAACCATTTTGAAAACATGGATATTAATAAGAACAAATAATTAAAACATTTAAAACGATATTTTGGTTAAAGGGGTTTTACCAAAATTAGAGACACTTGAATACAATAATCAAGGAATAACATTTAGTCAGAACTTTATAATATCATGAGAATAAAAGGATTCATGATATAATACTCCAAAGGACAGTATATACACCATATAAGAGTGAATTGGTGCATAACAACAATGAACCCTCAATAGAAATGTCAAATGTGATGAAATACCTTATAAAGAAGGTATCCTTAAATTAAGGACAAATAAATCTCAAAAAATATGTGTGACAAATATATAGACACCCAATATAAGTGGATATTAAGTGTAAAACAATAAAAGGTCATTCACACATATTCAATGGATGACATATTTAATGACTACAAGTTGAACCCAAAGAAATCGAAATTGGGTTAAGAAGTTCCCTTGACAGCCTAACGGCGTCACATCAAAATGAGTTGATGAGAGATAAAAAGAGTATCTCATCACTTGGACACAAAATTTACATCATTAAGGATATATGAGAACATATCCCAACATAACAATATGTAAATTAAAAGACCCAATAAAAGAAGTCTTTTAAAAAGAGGAAGGGTGAAAGGTTCCCTTACCGAATTGGGTATCTTTCAAAACATACACCCCATGGAAGAAGGGCAATAAATCATTGATGTAAATACTCATAAACGAAAGTATATTACACAAAGAGTAGAATAATGGGCAGTACATACACCACTCAAAGGAAATTGTGGCAAATGTAGCATAAATCTCACGGGGATAAAAGTGAGATGAAAAATCCCTTACGAAAACTCGGCAGCCTAACGGCGCCACATAACTTCCAAAAGGATTGATGAGAGAGAATAGGGTCTCTCATCACATGAACATAAAAATTACAGTAGGAGTAATATAAAATAACATCCCAATCATAATAAAGATGAGCTTAAAAGAAATTACATAAAAGAATGTACTTAAAAAGAAAGAGAGTTGTAGGATCCCTTACCTCGGGTCCGACTTGACTCGATCATTCTTTAATCTCCTGAATAATAAACTTGAGTTAATTTCTAATTCCTTAAGAACCCTTTTCAAGTTCATTATTACTTTTATACCACTTATTACCTTGTCATAAACATTATGTAATCATTTAAGTTAATAATATTTGTTTTGCCGATATTTGGTTCTTAAGTCGAAAGTGGTCTTCTTACAATTACATGTTGTTCGTGTGGCCAAATGTTTATTATATCCAGAATTGTATTAATTATGTAGATATCATATATTTCATATATATCCAGTACATGCATGCATTTATAACATTACATAATCATTTAGAGGTAAGAAATGAAATGCACCGTTCATGGAGACGGTAAGCCGTACGTACGCATGAACGCTACTTTCATTTCTATTTCGTATTTTATAGAATTGAATAATAATGATATAAAGGTATATTATAATTCCAGTATAATATCATATATAATATCATATTTCCATCCTTTATACATCCCACATATGGTATTTAACGAATCAAATCACTTTGAGGGGGCGGTAGTCCGCACTTCCTTAAATGAAGATATCGCGTATACCCATAATGGAAGCCACAAAGGTAAGACAAAAATGAAAAATACAGAAGCATAAATAAAACATAAACATATTATATATCATATATAAAAATAGTGACATCATAATGGCCACCTTTGAAGGTGTTAAATGAGTATTGAACAATCATCGTTTCGGGAGGCAGAATTTCACCGTCCACGGAAACCGTATGTTCTTTAACCATTTGATGTAGTTGTGTGAGAGTGTAGCTAAAATAAATCTTGTAACAACATCCTAGTATATTGAAGATACTGGTGTTGTTACAAAAGAAGTAAATAAAAAGAGATTATAGGTTTGGAGAAGCAAAATAAAACAAATGAACAAGAGAGAATGAGTTACCTTTAAAAGTGTAATCTCCTTTTGATTTGAGCCTAAAGGCTTCCTTTGAAAGGATTATGCCCAAATGGGATCCTCTAGGATGAGGAGAGGGATGTTGAGAGAGTAAATGGGCAGGGGTTGGCCGAGCCAAAGGCTTGAGGGGTGTGGGAAAAGAGGTAGAGGTGGGGGCCTTTTATAAGAGGAGAGGAGGGGCACTTTTGGAAAGCAATGAAATATTACATTATTTGAAAATGCTTTTCGGTTATAAAGGGTCCCACATTTATAGAATTCGTGGATAAGGTGATAAGGCATCGAAATCCACTCATACAATTGGTTTTGTCCATGTGTATATTGTAGATTTTTCATTATCTTTCCATTTTAATTAAATTGTCAAATAATGATGTCATCGCTGCGTCATTATTATGTCATAAATAATTTAATTTCTTTAATGTCTAAAAATTATAAAAAAAATACTATGATATAGGAAATCTTTTGAGCTTTCCAATGACTATTTATAATCAAAATTTGGACTTGTATAACCCCACTTAAAAATTGTTTTAGTAAAACAATTTATGTTAGTGTCATTTTCACTTTAACATTAAATAAAAAGTATTTTATGTTATTTCCCAACAAAAGTGGATCCATGGGGTCCCCAAGATAGGCCATGGCTTGTCTTGGTCGGCCATGACATAACCAATAGGGTTGGGACATGTTTCTAGGTCATTTTATATTATTAAAGCATTATTTATACCTTAAACTACCCTAATTACCACTAATCGCGATTAAGAACTTAATGAGTTACTATTCACCAAAAAAATTATTATAATCTCATTGAACCACATTTTACTTCTTAATGACAACCATGTATGTCGGATTTTCAAAATTCAATACACATTAGTGGTAAAATTTCATTTAACTGAAAAATCAGTTTGCTTGATTACCACTTAGTGGTTTCACTATTCATCAAAAATTGAAGTTTTTCAGAAAATTACCAAAAATTCACCCTAAGCTATATTTGATATTCTGAATTCAAAAATGAAGTCCGTTTTACAAAATTCAAAACATATTAGTCACATTAATTAATTTAATAATTAATTCCCGCTGTCAGAGCAAATAGCGTGTTTTTATAAAACAATAAGTATCAAAAGATTGACACTAGTTTAAGTCTAATTTCAAAGTGAAATTAATTCCAATGACCACCATTGGATTAAATGGTAAAAATATTTTCTAATTTAACTTTAAAAACAATTCAAAATATTATCTAATCATATAAATAAATTAGATTAAAAAGAGGTTTTGAATTAAAACACAACATTTTACACTATTCATTAAAAAAAGAACTTTATCAGAAAAATACCAAAAATTTACACAAAGTAAAATTTGATGTCCCGATTCTTAATAAGAGTTTTATTAGGTCCAAAAGAATGTATAAGAGTGATCAAAACTATATTTAATGACAGTTCGCCATCAAAAGGCGATAAGTGAACCTTTAGTGAAAACTAGGGCATATATGCCTAAAATCGAATTCTTTCCGTATTTTAAGCCTCTATCCTTTATTGGATAATTGTAAAAACATTTAAAAACATATATAATCATATTTCAGTTATTTCTATCCACTCCCGCCATTACAACGGCTACATGTTAACTACCATTTAAAATAATATTATTTTATTATTAGAGTGCAACGTAAGATTCCCAAGAAACTCGTTGTTGCGTGTTGGGTACGCCATCGAGCATAGCGTCCCCTTTAAAGTCATTTAAAGATTTTATTCACAAATATGGATAAATATGAAATGTCATATTCTTTATTTACCTGGGATGTTACAATAGAGATAGTGCCTCCAAATCTTCAAAGCAAATATTACAGCTGCTAACTCAAGATCTTGAGTAGGATATTTTTTCTCATGTATTATTAGCTGTCGTGATGCATAGGCAATTACCCTATCATTCTGTATAAGGACACAACCAAGTCCTTTCTTTGAAGCATCACTATATATTACAAACCCATCATTCCCTGCTGGTAGAGTCATGATAAGATGATTGATTAATCTTCTATTCAGTTCTTCGAAACATTCTTTACACTCTTTTGCCCAAATAAATTTAACCCCTTTACGTGTGAGCTTCGTTAATGGGTTAGCCAATCGGGCAAAATTCTGGAAGAAATGTCGATAATAACCTGCTAAACCAATAAAACTACTTACCTCAGTTATACTCATCGGTGCTATCCATTCATGGATTGCTCTTTTCAAATAAGGATAAATAGAGATTCCATTCGTAGAGACAATTTTTCCATGAAAATAAATATCCTTATGCCGTAATTCACACTTTCTAAACTTCCTATATAATTCATGTCCTCTAGGAGTATTCAGGATAATGTGAAAGTGATTTTCATGATCATAATATCCTTTAGAATATTCCAAGATATCATCCATAAATACCACTACAAAATCATCAAGATATTGCTTGAAAACTTTGTTCATTAGATCCATGAAGATAGAGGGTGCATTAGTCAGTCCAAAAGGGATTACTGTAAACTCTTAATGCCCGTACCTAGTTCTAAATGTTGTCTTCAGAATGTCTTCCTTCTTTCAAACACAACTGATGGTATCCAGATCGAAGGTCAATCTTTGAAAAATATTGGGCTCTATAAAGTTGGTCAAATAAATCATCAATGTGAGGTAGGGGATACTTTTTCTTTATTGTTATAGCATTAATCTCTTCGAAGTCAATGCAAAACCTCATAGATCCATCTTTTTTCTTAACAAAAAGAACCGGGTCTCCCCATGGAGAAACACTAGGAAGAATAAATACCTTCTTACTCAATTCCTCTAATTATTTATTTAGTTCCACTAATTCCACGGTTTCCATTCTATAAGGGGTCTTCGATATGGGCCTTGACCAAGGAATTAAATCAATGGAAACCATAATCTCTCATTCTGGAGGATATTCAGGTAAATCATTTGGAAACACATAAACATATTCTTTCACAATAGGTACATCCTCTATTTGAACATTCCTTTCCTCACCCACAGTTATTTCATTCTCATCCTCCCTAATAATTGAATTTAGTTGAGCTACTAGGGGTGAATCTAGATAAGAATTAGGTGGTGACGATTCTGCTCTAAAGATAAGGTGTTCTTTATCATCATCATCAAAAATTGTAACATCCTTCTTCTTAAAATAAATCATCGCATCATGGTATGAAATCAAATCCATACTAAGGATTATATCAAACTTAATCATGGGTATGACGATGAGATCAGAAGATAAAGAACATTTATATTCTCTAATGGGAACAGATTCACAAAAATTTGATGCGATGATACTTCCCTTAAGAGTTTTAACTAAGAAATCCCTTATTATATCAAATTGTAAATATCTAATTTTCTTAGAAAACCATAAAGATATGAAATAATGCGATGATCCAAAATCAAATAAATCATTTTCTAAACTTGAGGAAACTATTAAATTACCTTCCACCGCGTCTTTTAGATCTTCTAACTCAGCAGTAGTGATAGCATAAGCTTGGCCTTGATCCCTTGGCCATTTATGAGGTAAGTTCCCCTAAATCTTAGGACATTCATTTGCATAATGTCCCATATCCCTGCAAATGTAGCATTGAAAATTGGTATCTTCTTTCTTCCCATTTCAATCACGAGCTTGGTGGTCTTTTTCACCACACTTGTAACAGACTCACATTCCCTTCAAGCATGTACCAGGGTGTTCCTTCCCATATTTACTATGGGATGGATATTAAAATTTTCCCTTATTCCCCTTATTTCAATTTCTATATTGATCAATAGATCTCTTCTTCTCTTGCTTTTCTTTAAAGTTGTAAGACTTAGAGAATTCTTTTTCTGTCTTGATAGCATATGAGATAATATCTTCGTATGACGAGAAGGACTGTGAGAATGATACTCGACGTAGAAACAGTTTTAACCCATCAAATAAAAAATCGATATTACTTCTTGGGTTAATTATATAATCTGCAGCATGCCTCGCTAACCTTGTAATGTTAGCCTCATACCTTGTGACATTCCCATCCTCCTTTTTCCTCAGACTCGGAAATTGCCTTTCCATATCTGCTCAATGGTCACGAGGAAAGTATTTTTCTAAGAAAATATCTTTAAATTACCTCCATTCTATATTTGATACTCCATCATCTTCCTTTTTTTTAAATCAATGACCACTATTTATCAGCATATCCAGGGAGGTGGTAAACTATCCTGACAACTTTTTCCCTTTCGCTACTCCCTAAAGCCTGAAATATTTTCTCTAGGGAACTTATCCATTAATCATCTACCAATGTATTTGTGTTCCCATTTAATATTGGTGGTTTTTGACTCATGAAGAGATCTAACATTGATCCTCAACGCTATGGATCAGGGTGATCCATACGGGTAAGGTTATTATTCATAACTTGAGTGAGTTGTCCCAGTATTGTGATAAGTTGATCAGCACCAGTTTTATCACTAGCTCCACTATAATTATCTTGACCAGGAGGTAAATACCTACATGGAGTGTGTTCATTTATATGGTTTTCATTACTTCCACTAGGCTCCATTTCTAAACAATGGCATACACTAGATTAGTTTATGAATCACAATACATAAATCCAAACTTGTAAAACACTTAACATAAATTGAACAGTGTATGGATATAATCCATAATCATAAAAATGTTTTCTTTGAGAAATTATATACTCATAAACCCTTCATAATGGTTTGTAATGAAAATAAGAATTTTCATAAGCATATCCCCCGGGAGTGTCGTAACCAAGAGTGCAGCAAGGCCCATTGTTGTGCACCAGTTCCCGTTTGAGTCTAGCTCAAAGCAGTGTTTTCGGGTTTTACCCCTAAGTACATCTGTTCCAGAGCCGCCTCTACCTGATCATATCCAAACAAGGATGTATTTCTCAGAAAACTCACAAAATCTCTACAATACCAAAATTCTGGGAAGTTCTTCTGCACTAATACTCAAAGTCTATCTTAGTTCTATGTTCTCTAATCAGATTTTATCTAAATCTAGTATCCAAGGTTTGTAATAAACTTACTCTGATACCAAATGTAATTCCCTGACCCCAGTTACCCAGAGTCGGTGCATTATTACATAACATTGACATGATCACAAAAGATCAAGTCTCGAATGACCGATTAGTTTAGTATCCTTGGAAACACTAGATACATTCATAAGTCTTACATTACATCATAAAGTGAAAAACTACAACAACATAGTCACCATAGTCCACACTCATATCCCCTTAGACTATCCCTACAGAACAGTCATAAAATACTTCTTCACATCCTGGAAAAATAAATCATAGAAAGGGGTGAGCTCAAATTCTCAGTAAGGATAACAATATGGCGAAATCTTTCATAAATAAGCATAAACATTTAAGGCAATGTATAACTAAAAAAGGCCTTTTAAATATGAACTTCAGGATAATGTGGAAAAAATAAAATGAAGTAATTCCATTTACTTAATCACATGGATATTCTAATAGTTGAATAATCACATGCAATATCAATAACCACATTCATAATGATGGAATGCATAATTCCATACTATCAAAACCACATAGTCAAGGCCTTGTGCCAAGACTACAAATAAGATTTTGTCAAGGTCTTGTGCCAAGAAACTAGTTTGTCTCTTGAGACCTACTGATGCATCGAGGAGCTATAGAGGGCTCCACCCGTCACTTAATAAGTCCAATTCATTCCTCATATGAACATTCATAAACATAACATAAAAATTCGTATTAAAACTGGCACAAGAAATGTCAATACTTTCTCCATAAACCATGAATGGTATAAAAATAACACATCCACAGTCAAAAAAATCACAAAACCTTCACTACAATATAGAAGTTTACTATTATAAAAAATCAACTTCAAATATGCTTAAAATCCATCAAAGGATGTTGACATGGATGAAATCAAAACTATTTGAGAGAAATATCTCTTTTTTGAAATAATTTAATAGTCACATAATTATAAAAGAAAACATTTACTTTGAAAATATTCTTATAAGATTGTAATGGAATCTTCGACGATTTTCTAATGGTGGAAAATAGCCTCACCCACCGTATAAGTTCAAAAGGACATTCTTACCTTAATTTTGTGGAAAAGGTTAAAAAGGACCTTGTTTGGAAAACGAAGGAAATATTCCTTTATAAACATCTAATAAAAGTAAAACAAGGGTATAAATGACTTTAAAACATAGTCTGTAAGATAGTAAGAATGTTTTGAAATACATTTTTAAGAAACATGGATGTGGATGATAAAGAGATCCCAGTAGATAATTACGTATAAACAACCTCAGATAGTGAAGAGATTGTAGAATTAACCCTTAACATGAACTTTTCTATGGTAGAGGGTACGTTAAATTCCTATATAATAGTTAAATCATAGTTATTAAATTATAAAATAACTATATTCATAAATATGATATCATATATGATCTTATAATACTTCCTTTTAGTATTATCGTAGTTTCGGTGTTAACTGATTCGTTTCACTTTATATGTTTTTTATATAAGCTGTGTTTGTTATAGATATGAAGTATTTGATTAATATCTAGAATGATATTAAGTTCTTAATCATTATTTTTAATAATCAAATGAAAATTATTCATGAATGGTTACGATGGGGAATGAATCTCATCGCGTTCGTGGAGACGGTAATTCGTATGTACGCATGAACTCTACTTCCATTTCAGTTTTAATATTAAAATGAATAAAAACCAAATGATACATAGGTATATTATTATTAAAGTATAATATAATATCTTATATATGTTACTTATGTTAATTAACACCATCCTTTATACATTCCATGTATGGTATGAACGAGTCATATCACTTTGAGGGGGCGGTAGTCTGTACTTCCTCAAATAAAATTATCGTATATATATACAACATGAAACGAATAATGGTATACTATAAAATGGAATTAATGAAAATTATATATAAAATAAATATCATAAATATCATATTTAATTACAGTTCCATCATAATGTCCACCATAAGAGGTGGTAGTAGAAGATTGAACAGTCGTCATTTCGTGAGGCAGTAGTTCGCCGTCCACAGATACATTATGTTCTATACCCATTAGATGGAGGTGAGTGTAAATGTAGTTTGAATACATAACATAACAACAACCTAGTATTTTGAGGATACTATTTTTGTTATAAAATAAATGAAAACGAAGATTTTAGGGGGTTGGAGAAGCAAAATAAAAGAAAAGAACTTAAAAGAAGATGTTACCTTTAAATCGGGTAACTCCCTTTGGTTTGAACCAAAAGAACCTCTTGAAGTGCCTTCTGCCTAAGGTAAGGATTCTAAGAGGAGGATAGGGATGTAGGGAGATTAATTGTGCAGAGTTTGGATGAGCCAAGGGGCTTTAGAGGTGTGTGGAATTGGTTAGAGGTGAGGGATTTTTATAAGGGGGAGGAGGGTCTCTTTAGGAAAGATTCAAAATATTATTTTAATATATAATGATATTCGGTTTCTAATGGTGAAAAACTCATTAAAGATTAATATAAGATGACTCATGATCGAAATGAAATCATAAAATAAGAATTAAATGGTTTTTTGATATTATTTTAGTCTTTATAATCATATTTTTTTAAATCATTTAATAATGAGGTAAACACTACATCATTATTGTGTAATAAATAATTTAATTTATTAGATTTATAAAAATTATATAAAAAATACCATGATGTAGGAAATAATTTTAGGTTTCTAATGAATATTTATAGTTGAAATGATAACATATATAACCCTATGTAAAAATTGTTTTTTTAAAAGATATATGCTTATGTCATTTTGTATTTATTTTAACATAATTAATATATAGTGTCATTATCACTTACATGTGGCTCCATGGGGTCCCAAAATCAACCCAATGATGCCCATGGTCGGAACTTTGTCAGACAATAGTGTTATAACAGGTGTTAGGGTAATTTCATATTATCATAATATTATTTTTTACCCTTATTTACTGGATTTACCCTTTAACCATAGTAAATAAAATATTTACTGAAATAATTATTCAAAATGTTTAAAAATAAAAATTACCTATTTACACAATTAGGAAATCTTGATTCTAAATATGGAATCCATTTTTATAAATTCAAAACACAGAAGTGGCAGAAATTAATTTAAAATTAATTCCCGTTGTCAAAACAAAAAGCATGTTTTTTTAAGAAATAATAACTATCAAAAGATTGACACTTGTTTATGTCTAGTTTAAATGTGAAATTATGTCCAATGACCAAAATTTGATTAAATGGTATAAATATATTATAACTATACTTTAAAACCGCTCAATAGTATAATTTATCACTATAAATTATTTGGATTAAAAAAGTTGTTTTTAATAAAAGTTTATTATTTTTCACTATTCATCAAAAATTGGAAGTTCTCAGAAAAATACCAAAAACTCACCCCAAGCTAATTTTGATATTACGAATCCAAAAATGATGTCCAAATTGAATAATAAAATTTATAAAATTTCAAAAAGTGGGTATTACTATTCATAACGGCTACTTTGATTGGTTGTGGTGTGTGTTAGAACCTCGAAGTTGCGTACAACACATGATACTATATTATTCAAAGAGAAGCGTACTGTGGAAGCTTGGGGTGTTACATTATCTCATATTTCTAACCCCATTTTAACCAATTTAATTTATTAAGGTCAAAAATGTTTACCAAAATCACTATTCATAATGATAGAAAATAAATGTGTCGTATTTACTAAATTTTTAAATACATATTACATATATGTAATCCATTTTTCATTATTCAATTTTTATAATATTCAGAATTAAATGTAAAATAAATGCGTAAAATGCAATGAGAATCTATTTTTAGGAAAATGTGTTTTTAAGCCCTAGAATGAACTTATTCCAAAATACACTATAATTTTGATTCCTATGTAATTAATTATATTTTTTATTATTGGTATAGTCTTATTTTACATTAAGATAAAACTAAAAATATATTATTACATTTATATTACATAATTTTATGGAATGAAATTAAACTTTGAAAAAAAAAACAGTATTTTTCACTATTCACATAAAATAAATCTTTTCAGAAGAACCCTTAAAAGTAAACATAAGATAATATTGAAATTATTATTTCAGAAATTATATTAACTTAATAAAATAAAATATCAATATATGGAAGAAAATAATTATAATGTTCATGTAAAAAATGCAATAAGAACCATTTTTTGAAGAAAGTATATTTTAAGAAGCATGAAAGGACATTACTAAATATTGAGTACTTATTTATTATAAATTAATAAATAATTTTTATATGAGAAAAATATGTATGTATATATATATATCATAACTTTTTTAATCATATTTAAATACAGGAATTGAATTGAATGTTATAATATATTGTGGTTTGTTTTAGGATCAGTGTTACCTATCATACAAATCATAAAATGCTTAAAATTTCTTTAAAGAGAAATATATTATAAAATATTGGGATGTTATGAATACTATTTATCATTCATAATATGAGATTGAGTGGATATGGAAATATTCTCAAAACACAATCGATGGATGAAATTATGCTTATATAATGGAATGAAATAAAATAAGTATAATTTCACATATTCTCTATCTTGTTGGTTAAATAATTCCTTTGACATAATTAATAGGAAGATAAATCAATTTAGATTTTTATGAAAAATAATTTCTTAGATATCAATGTACAATTTTTGAAACTTATTCATAAGATTGAGTCTTTCAATAGTAAATTCATGGCTTATGAAATTTTAGAAATGATAAGTTCCATATTCTTATCATAGAAATTAAAGTTCTTTTCAAAAGGATTTTTTATCAATTTGGTTTCCTTAAAACCATTTATAATTACTAAAATCTATCTCTTACGAATTATTTATAATTATATTTACCTCCAAATTTAATTTCATTCTCTCTATTTAAATATTCCAATATTAGGTATCATTTTAAATTAATGGTTTTGGAAGTCCTATTCCTCCCATTGAAATTGATTCAACAATTGTTTTAGACACTTTTTCATCAAACATGTGATAAAATTTTAGGATGTATATTCTTTAATTATGGTTGAATATAATACCCTGATATTTTATAATTTTTTTTCTTTTAAAATAAATTTTATGTTTATGATTTCTTATCATGAAGAAGACACTAAACCTAAGTTAATAATTATTTACTTATACAAAAAAAATTAAATTAATTAATAGATAGTTAAATGGAATTTATAAGTAAATTAATTTTTTAAATAAAAGGGTTCAAGTTCAATTAAAAAAATAAAATAGATTCTAAAAGGGTAGTTTTGAAGTATTTTGTTGAATTACAAATTTTTATTAAATTTTAAAATTTGGAATAATGAAGTCAATAAAATTTATTTATAAAATTTATGTAATAGTTAATAAAATAAAATGAGGACATTTGTGAAATTGTTATGTAATGATAAATAATACTATTCGAATAAATCTAGATCAAATGAAAATGTTTTGTTTATAATTATTATTTTATTATATAAATATTTTTTAAAAGTCAATTTACATTATTTATAGTATTAAAATTATGGAAAAATGTTTTTTTAATAATATAGATAAAAATTTGTAATCATTCATATATTTATTACCAAATGGAAATGAATGATAATAAATTTATTTTACGCTTCAAAAATATGATTTTTCTAAATATGATTTTTACTTATATTAATAAAAATAATAGAACTACTATATTCCACATTTAGATATATTTTTTTATAAAATTAACTTTGTTTTTTACCTCATCGTGTTAAAATTATCTTAGGGTGATGTTTTGGTATTTTTCTAAAATAGATGATTTTTGGATGAATAGTGAAAAAATCGGTATTACAATTAGAGTCACATTTATGACATTATTATGGTATATATATTCCATAAATGTTTTTTAAAACATTTTATAAATAAAGTATATATTTAATACAAAACATAATTCTTATAAAATTATAATATTTAACTTATCATTCTTTGTTTTTTATTTTTGGAAATCTAAGTAATGTTTTTATTTAAATAAAATATATTTTACATTATTCCATTTAAATCAATTATTCATTTGGTTCCATTAAATTTTATTTTTAATTTAGATTAAAATTATTAAAATTTTATTTAAAATAATCCAATTAATTTCATGTAAACTTATATTATACTTGGTTTTGGAGTAAATTATTATTTTTTCTTCAAACAACCATTTTTCTAAAAAAACGTTTTTCATTGCAATTTGAGAACTTATAATAAAATAAATTTTTATTGCCTCTATAAATTGAATATTAGAATACATATTAAGTATTTTTAGTCACCACGTTAAAAAAAATTAGTTATTTCAATGTCATTTTTATTCATAAATAATAATTACCACGGTAAAAGATTATTTCCATGCTAAATGTTAAAAGTGCTAAAGTGGGGGTTAAACTAAGAGATATGGTTACAAATATCTATAAAAATTTATAATTATAAATTTCTTTGTGTATTTTTATCATAAATTATATTATATTTCAAATTATACTAAATTGGATCAACTTTCCATGGGAAATACATTTTTTATATTTTAAATTTCTTAATATTTACAAGGTTGTCACTCCTCTCACTTATAAATATATATCCTTATCTCCTCACTTATTCACACAATATTATCATAATATATATACCAATATCTAACCAAATCTATCCCTATATATTTTTTAAAGGTATTATTGATCCTAGACTCACCAAAAGATCCATCCTAGAAGGCTAAATGAGTATTCTAAAGGAAGATGTCCATTGAGGAGGTATAACTCTTAACCAAATTCCTTAATATTTATTTCTTAATATTCATCCATAAATTATATCCTAAAAATTGTAATGTGATTAAATAATTATCCCTACAACACTTAAAAGGTTTCTTTTTTCATAACATATATTTTATTCCTCTTTTTTATCCAATGCTAAATCAAAACATTGATCGTGCGTACATGTGGACTCCAACCTCCACAAAATGATCTGTACCATTTTTCATAATCACCTCATGTGATTACTTATAATTAAATATTTAATTAATATATATTATTTTTATTAAATAATTATGATATTTTAAATAAAAAATATTATCTAACTTTCTAAACTCTCATTAGTTAAATAATAATAATGTCATTGTGCGTATGTGTGGACTACCACATTTAAAAAGCGATTTGATCTTATTCATTTATTCCTTAAATGGATAGTAATAAAGATGGATTTATTGAATAAATATTATATTTAAAACATTATTAATATTATATAAAGGTAAAATTTTATCATATTTATTTCCTTTTCATCTATTAAAAAATGAAAACATCGCACATGCGTACTCGCGGATTACTGCCTCCATAAACAACATATCTCATTTCTCATTACCCCCTTACATGGATAATTTTAAAAGTATATTTAATTTATAAAAATTATAATTATAATTTTATTAATATTATGTAGATAATGGATCCATAACCCATTTCACCATGTTCAACATAATGAATTTATTTTGGGATTATGAACCGAACAATCTCAAAACGTCTGATGTAAACTTAACTAATTTAGTAAATATATATAAATAAAAAAACTGAATAATGATAATTTAATGAAAATTAATTTTTTTTGGATAAGGTAGAAAAATTATAATAATTTTATTATTCAATCATTGTAGAATCTATGAAGGAAGATGGAAATCAAGTAAGGGGGTTTTAACTAAATTTCCTTCCGTTGGTTTATATCTCTTATTCATTGACTACGTTATGCCAAGACTATCTATGTTATGACCTATGATTGTTTTTTTTTGTATTTGAAAATTTTTTAATATATATTTATATTTTTTTCACATATTCAATTTTTTTATTGATTCCTACTTCAAATGTTATGATCTTTGTAATGGTTCTTGGTTGTAATTTCAATTCCTTGAGACATGTTTTATGTTAAGAACCATGACCTATTTTAAATAGTGTATTCAGTACCACATGAGTGTAATTTAACATATTATGAAATATGGATAATGGGTATTACATTATAATATTCTTTTCCTTCATTAAAATTCTTTTGATTTAAGCATTTCCAAAGTTTTAGGGGTTTTTTATATCAAACAACATTCTATAAGGCATGTTTTTATTGATTCACCTATATTAATTTATGTGGTGTATATATTACCTTATTGACATACAATATCATAAATATCTTTATACTCATGTTTTTTTATGTTCTTTATCAATTCCTATCTGTTGAAAATGTTTTTTAAGTTATAAGGGATTTTTCTATTGAACCTTATTTTAAATGTTTCAAAGTCCTTCTCTTCCATTACTAGGTTCTTAAAATTATTTTAAGGAATTTCTTTCCATAATTAAATTTTTTTATAAATTAATTTTTTACTAATTTTTAATTTATTTAAAAATTATTAAAATTAATGTTTTTGAACTTTTTCCACATAACTCACATTTGAATCACTTTATAAAAGAGTTAAAAAATAATAAATGTGTATGACACGAAAAACAATTTTGAATATCTTAAAAAAATTGGTATCATGATTTCTTTACATTTCTCTATGGGTTTTCAGAGAAAATCATATTCCCATTTATTTTGGAATGTTTAATTTTTTAAAAGTTTCAAATAGAAAAGTATATTGACTCTTTTTTTCATAGATTAATTCTAATGCTTTTACAAAAGTGTTTTTAAACTATGTAAACATCCTTTAAATGAGTATTTGGATTTACTAGGGATGTGTTCTAATTATTATGTATATCATTCTTCTCTCGATGTATTTTAATTATATTTTAAGGAAAATTATCATGGAAATTTTTTAGTTCCCAAATATTAATCATTGTATTAAGGAATGATGGTCATTTTGTGAGCTTGTTGTATAAATGAAATCCATAAGAGTTTTTTTCATGTTATGGCTCTTTGAAATTATAATATATCATAGGTGATCATGGGATGTATATATTTAATTCATAGGGTTATTATGTTTTCTTCAAAGAAAAAATTTCATTGATATGCGATTATGTTACTCCTATTGAAAGTGTTCTATGAATGAGTTTAACATCGGTTTTAATGTGATGTATCAAGATTAATTATATGTTTTTATATAATATTTATGGGTTTTAATATATCTTCTTTTATATTAGGTTATTTTTCACATATGGTGATGATTTATTTATATTGTCAAATTTTATTGTGAAAAAGGTATTCATTTTTATGGGTTTTTATGTTTTTCACTAGACTAAAAGGTTTCATTTATTTTTAAATCCCTTAATGAGATTTGAATCCCAAAACCACATGTTTAAATGTTTTTTACAGGATATAATAATTTGTAGAAACTATAAAGGCTCAATTATTCATTTTTGGTGACTCGTCATAAATGAAATTAAATCTTGAATGAAATAGTGGTGTAAATTTATGAACCATTTTTCGTGGAAAAAATATACAATGTATATATTGTTATGTAATTGTTTTCATAATTATATAAAACAATAATCCTAAAAGGTCTTTGATATGTAATAATGTTTTATCTTTCCTATTAAACTCATATTTATAAGTTATTTATATTATAAGGTGTAATACTTTCCCAATCCTTATCAAATATATAGTAGTGGGGTTATTTCTATAATGAAAATCGACTACCATTTTTTTCTAGGATAGTAATGAATTGAGTAATCATATTACTTTATAAAATCTTACCCTCATTATTGATTTATTTTTAGATCCTTATATTTTAATATATACTCTGAACTTTTATATCATTATATATCTCACACATCTTTCCATAGAGATAGTGTCTCAAAATATTCAATGTGAATATCATAGTTACTAACTATAAATTTTGTGTTTGGTAGTTCTCATAATGGATATTAAATTATTTATAGGAATATGTTGTCACTATATAAATATACATGAGTACAAAACCCAGTATTTTATTTGAAGAATCATAGTATATTAGAAAACCTTCTCTACTTAAGGAAAATGTGAGTATTGTGGTAGAAATTAGCCTCTTCTTGAGGTTCATAAAAATTCCTCTCATTCATTCATCCAACAATAATTTAACCCATTACATGATAACTTCGTGGGATAGAAAATCATGAGATTTTTCTCACAAACTTTCGGTAATTCCCATCTAATAAAAAAATTGTATCTATGTGATACTGAGGGTTTGGGTTGTTCTTTTATTGTCTTTATATTTTAAGCGTCTATATAAATTCTATCACTGTTGATCAAAAGTCTCAAGAATGTGATTTTAAATATCCAAAAGTCTCACTTTTTGAATATGGTGTGAATATCATTTCATAATATCACCAACACAAACCTTAAATGCCCTTAATGTTCCTCCATTATCTTATTGTTAATGAAAATGAAATCAATAAAAAATATCACAAATTATTCAAGTTAGTATCTAATGAATCTATTCATAAATTCCATGGTTTTTTTTGGGGATTAGTAAATCGAAATGGAATAACTATGAATTCATAGTTTATATATCTTGTATGTAAGGTTTTCTTATGAATATATTCTCTATTAAACATTAGTTAATGATATACAGAATGAAGATCTTCCATTGACAAGTAATGATATTTTAGAAGTTATCGAATAATTCATCAATCTTTGGCAGTGTATACTATTTATTTATGGTGACCTTGTTAGGATCCTAGTAATCAATTCTTAGCCCCATTGATCCATCCTTCTTGAAAAAGATTATTGTAGTACCCTATATAGTGACCCAATATTAACATACATGGATATTACATAATTTTAGATGAATATTCAGAACATTACAAAAATATGTTCCTGGGGACCATAATAGTTTAGTTTCTTTAGAAATTTTAAATGCAATCTTTTAGTATGGTGAAAGGTCTTCAACATCTTTCGTAAATATCTTCATCTACTATACTCCAACTTATAACATTTCTTCATAACCTGGAGAAAGGAAACATTAGAAAGGGGTGATCTTGAATTCTCAGTATGGTAAATAAATAGAATATGTAAGTATAACATAATCATAAGCATATGATGATGTGAACATAGCATTTGAAGATCATACCCTGTATAAAAAGATCATAACCATGAGTTAGGGCATAAAGATTAGAAGTTCATAAGACATTAATCATTATTAAATTGGGAACATAATCCATGAAAGAATAACATATGAATAAGACATGGAATTATGACATAAACATCAATATATAACATTGTGAACATGTATAATTAGAAATAGGTCCACTCATTGTGTTAAGGACATGAAATAAAGCCCTCGCATAAACTTATGGGCATGAAACTAGGTCCACACATAATGTTATGAACATGAAACCAAGTTCACGCATGACATTTTGAACATCTAATCATGTCTATGAAAACATTGTGAACATTAAATTAGGTTCAAGAATAACTTATGCTCTTTCTACCTGGTCCATTCATAATGTTGTGAACATGTAATCAGGTTTAGACATTAAATTATAAACACATAATAAAGATTACTCATAACATTGTGAACATGTAATCGGGTTCATTCATAAACGTATGGAAATGAAAACAAATCCATGCATAACATTGGGAACATGTAATTAGATTCATGCATAATATTTATACTCATGATTCATCCATCATTACCCAATGAATTTGTGGGGGATATAGGTCCCACCAGTCACATAATATGTGTTCCATAATATTATCAACAATAATCATGTCATTACCCATGAAATGAAATAGGTATGATAAATACATCATCATATCACTACCTATGGAAAAGATATAGGTCTCAAAATCATTTAATCAAATCATAACCTATGAAAAGAAACATTTTTCAAAAGCTTATAACCCAAGGAAGAGAGATAGATATCATAAGAATCATTCCATCCAAACACTAACCATTCAAGAAAGAATATGAATTGAACCTTTGGATAATTTCCCAAAAGGGAATGATTAACATCGACGGATATCACCTTAGATGGGAAATAACATTGAAGTCTATTTTAAACAAATTTCTTGATTAAAATAATGCTTATTCATTGAAAATTTATTTTTAAAACAAAAAACCATTAAAACCCATTTTCTTTGAAAATGAATTAAAAAATAGAAATAAGGATTGAAATAATTTTTAAAACTTTTTTCTTTGAAAACATTTAAAATAATATTTAAATCATTTTTAAATTAATTTTCCTTGGAAACACATAATAGAATCTTGAAAACAATTTTGAAAATGGTTTTCCTTGAAAACTTATAAAAGAAGCTTGAAAATATTTTGAAAATTTATTTTATTGAAAACTTATAAAATGATATTCAAAAAATTTGAAAACCATTTCATTGAAAATACTTTGAAAACATATAAGTAAATATTGAAATCATTTTAAAACCGATTTCTTTGAAAACGCAATTAAAAATTATAAGGAAATATTGAAAACTTTTTGAAAACCGTTTCATAAAAAAACATTAAAAAAATAAATATAATTATTGATGAAATTTTGAAAAATTTCTTAGAAAACATGGCTTTTGAAGAAATGCATATTTATGACTGAATATAGAGGTAAATTTAAAGTTTATTAGAAACACTTTTTTGAAAATATTATGTACCAAAGAGTGTAAAAATGGTACCAATATATGAATATATCATTAATATATATAATATAATGATATTCATGAGTTATATTGAGATATGTATCATACTATTTCATCAATGGGAGAATAATCATAAACAATATTGATAAACTATGAGATTGCAGCTATAAACTATTACTGATTTGGTAACTTTGAATCAGAACACAATGGAAAGAATAAAATTAAATAAATATTAATATATCATGAAAATAATTATATTCATGACATAAAATTTCAATGTTAATATACACACATCATGGAAAAATAGTGGTTCGTATCATAGCATGTGTCTTAAAGAAGACAAATTGAGAAAAATTTACATTACTGGTTTGGTAACTTTTGAAACATAATCCCCATGAAAGAAAGATCATAAAATGGATATGTAAATAACCATAAATAGATTTATAAGAATAATATAATACAAAGATGTGAGTTATTCACACCACACAAAATAAATGAGTGGGGAATAAGGAATGCATCTCAGAAAAATAAAAAGTGAGAAGAAATTCTTTTACTTTATGTCTTGACTCTCTTTGTACTCGTAAAAACCTCCAGTATAATAAATATAAGTTTATTATAAATATTTCATAAAACTAAATTATTATTTAAAATACATTATATTTCTTTATTATGACTTTATATTTCCCTCTTATTAATGATTCCATATTAAGGTTTCACTTCGGGTAATATCTGTTTTGTTTTTCACATGTGTCTTAATTTGTTATATTTTGGTTCCTCATATATATATCATGATTTAATGAATTTAAAACATGATATAAATATAATTAAAATTAATTATATATTTTTATGTAATAATCTATAGTATATATAAATATGAAATGGAATACACCATTCATGGGGATAGTAGGTCGTACATTTCCATGAACATTGTTTTGGTTTTTCTTTGTAATGTTGAAACAAATAATATATAGGAAATATATGTATATATATAATATCATTAATTTTTAATTCTTATTTCATATATATTATATAATTTCACTAAATAAATCCTTAATATGTTCCATGTACTGTGTGAACGAATCACATCTCTTTGAGGATGTGGAAATTCACACTTCCCCAAACGAAATTATCATTTTTAGAAAAAAAAATGGAAATCAATAAGTAAATGTTATATAGTAATTAAATAATCATAAATAAATAACTTATATAATATGAAAATATATTTTCCATCATAATTCCCAACCATGAGATATGGTAATGGAAAAAAAGGAACAACATCATTTCATGAGGCAGTAGTTCATCATATAAAGGAATGGTAAGTATGTTTCCCATTAGATGAAAGGTTGTGTAAGTGTACATATAACCATTATAATAAACAAATAGCAGTATATTTAGGATATTAAAGCTATTATATATGCATTTAATAATAATAATTTAGGTAGTGGATAAAGAAAACAAATTAAATGAGCTTGAGTAAGGATGTTACCTCTTCTTTGGGTAACTCCTATTGGTTTTTATCAAAGGGGTTCCTTGGTTGGATTTCTTCCCAATGGGAGGATTAATATAGGAAGTTATTTATGTTTTGAAGTTAACTGGTAGATATTGTCATAACTTAAGTTGTTTTTGATGTTCGAAAAATCAAGAGAGGTGGTCCCTTTTACAAGGGAGGAAGGGGACATGCTTTGCATTTCTGAAAACAAGTTATGTGTACCCACGTTTTTACCTAAAAATTCATAAAAATCCAAAAAAAAACTAAATAATAGAAGGTTTATGGTTTAAATATACCCATAAAATGGGTTTTGGAAAAGTTTCAGGGTTATTTGGGCCCTTAAGTTTAGGTTTTAGTCCCCTGTTAAGCTTAATTTCACCTTAATCACTATAATTAATTTTAATAACTTTCATTAACATTTTTTGTAAAAAATTAGGTTAATTTTATTAAAATATAAAAATTATAATTATTAAAAATATTTATGTCCGTTTTTATAAATTTAAATCATAGAAGCATAAAAATATGTTTAATTCTAATCTCACATACATGGTGAGAAAGCGGGTTTTTATTGTGAGAATGTTCAAATGTTCATCAAGTTTTTATATCAAAATTCACTATAAAATTATATCAATGACATAGATAGGTTTAATATATTTATGATTGATATATTTTTACTTCCAAAAAACTTATAATATAATTTAACAATATAAATAAATTTGATGAAAATTAGTTTTGAAATAAAATTCATTGTTTTTAACTATTCACCAAAAATGATGTTTCTCACAATGATTTCAAATATTCACCCTAAGATAATTTCGAAATTCCAAATTGAGAAATGTTTTTTATTTTATCAAATTAAATTTATCAATGTTTCTAAAATTATTTTTATTATTGTTCACAAAATGACTTGAAAAGTAGTTCTTTTGAGAAAATAGTATTTACGAACCTATAAAGACTTTACCAAAAATTATATAATTTATCATAATTATGTTTTATTTATATAAAACCCTTATAAATAATTTAAAAAAAGTAATTAATATTCAAAATGTTATTTTTAAAGGATATTTAATAACTATCTCATTTAACTACTTATAATAAAAAAATGTTATTTCATTGAAACTCAATATTGCATGTAACGCAAGTCATGTAACACCCATAGATTTTATGAGATATATTATTTTTAATTTTTTTGATATCTTGTCTTGTACACTACACTATTAATATCTTTCACAATATGAAACGTTGTAGTAGATTTTGGTATATGAAACACTATTCATGGCTTGTGTAACAAAAAATTTCAAGTGGTTTTTATAGACGTAAGTTCACACAAGACCGAGTATAAGTGAACAACTGAATATTATAACCAATTCATTATAATGGAGGGTAACAACAGTATTAACATCCTTCTAAGAAACTATTTAAAAGAAAATAAGTGAGTCTATAAAATAAAAAAATCACTCTTTATGGATTCAATATAATGATTAAAATTAATCTAATATGTTTTCTAGACATTATATAAGAACAAATATAATTTTTCAGACAAAATGAGTATTTTAAAAAAAATGCAGTATTGTCACCTTTTGATGGCGCACCCTTTTTAGATCTAGTTTTAGAAACTTTTATATATTATATTTAAAACAAAATATTTTTTTTAATTGGGATATAAAAATTTATTTTGGATGATTTTTTTATATTTTTCTTATAAGTTTTAAATTTTAATGAATAGTAAAATTATAATAAATTTTAATTGTAAAAAACTTTTTTCATAAAAATAATTTATGTAGTTAAATTTAATTATTTAATGATTTTAAAGTATAAATAGAAAAAAAATTATAATTCAATACAATTTATGTCATTATCATTAATTTTACATTGAAATTAGAAGTAAAAACATTTCAATCTTTTGCAATGTTTTAACTTTTAAAAATATGTTCTCTCTTTCCAAAAATGGAAATAATTTTAATTTACTTACTTAAAATTCTATGTTTTTAATTTTTCAAACTAGATACCATATTTGGAATTATAAGGCCCAAACTATGTAAATAGATTTATTTTTTTGGCATTGTGAATAGTAACTTCAGTAATTTTTATTAATACAGTAAAATGGTTAAATAGGTAATTATGGGTAAGAATATTATTATAAAATTACCTTAACACTTGTTTTAATATCCTTGGACGAGTTTTTTTTACCTTAATCATCCTTGGGTCGAAATTTTATCCTTTGGAATCCATTTAGATGAGATTAAGACATTTATTTTATTTTATTCAAAGAAAAGTTAAATATGTCTCACTAAAATTTTAAAAATTAAACATTTTTTATATATTATTATTCAAAATATAAATTCCATCATAAATACTTATTTTAAATATAATTTTTTTTATTCATCATGTTAATTTATTTTTAATTTTTAAGAAATATATAATTACCTTAAAGACATATACTTTGATGGTGTACAAATAAATTAATTGATGAGAAATCAATAAACTATTATTATTAAAATGTTAATAACCATAAAAAGTTCTAAAAACATTCCTAATTCATATTTTTCTATTATATCTTGACCCTAAGTAACCAAGGTTCTAGTTATTGGCCATTTGGATACATATGGAAGCGATTGGGACTCATATATTATTTTAATTAAAGTGATGTTAAAGTTGTCACATTCATAATTTAATAAGTATAACATTTTTAATGTTGCATTTTACAAAGGAAAAATTCTAATAAAAGTATTATTATTAAATATAGAATATTTAGATTCATAATATATTTTTATTTTTTATTTTTTATGAAAAAATAATTATATTATATAATTACACAAACTTGATGTAGTAATTATTTTATTAATGTAAATATTAACTTAATCCTATTAAAAATATTAAAATATATACAATTGGAGATAATTAATTTTTTAGATGATATTTATAGATTACCTAGACCCCATAAGGATATAATAAAATTATTTTTTTTATGAAAACATTTTATCTTGATATTTTTAAAAATCCATGAATTGAATAGTTTCAAAAATTGACACTATTATTGTTTTCTCAAAAACATATTTTATTAAATTATTTTATAATCATAAAAAATATTTAAAAAATATATAACAATGATTATATGGTCTAAAATTCTTTATGGTATATATTTATGGTCTAATTAATATTAAATAAATAAATATTACACCCTTTTAATATTGAAATATTTTTTATCTTAATTTATAATTAAATAGAATTACTAAGTGTTAATTAAAATTGTAATGATCAAATTGACATAAAAGTTGTATAAAAATTATTAGTTGATGATATTACAACCCTATCTTGTCTCATATTATAAATTGGGAAATTTTGGAGGTTTTTTATTGGGGTTTTATTTTATTATAAATTATTATTTATGGAGTTTCCAAAAGTGCCCCTTACCTCAATTTTAAGAGGGATCCTCCTACCTCACCTTTTAACTTAAATTTTAGGCTTCAATGTCCACCATAAACTGACCATTTCCCTTATAAAATTTCTTATTTCCATTCTAGAGCCTCTGTTCTTCTCAAAATACTATCTCTAGTGATCTAAGAGGAGATTTAGACGAAGCACGTTGAGGAAGAGGTAATCTCTTCTATAGATTCTTTCAAACATACTTCTTCATCTACTTCCACATAATTAGTTTTTTCATTTTAATGTATTAACATAATTATAACTCATATAGTTATATTTCATTATAATTATAAAACAACTGTATTCCACCTTTTATCCATCCTACAAAAAAGGAAATCACCACGTGTGAGTACGTACAGCTTACCGTCTCTATGCGGTGAGGTAATTTTTTTTTCAGCACCACCTTACTTAGATGGGTATAATGATTAAAATAATAACTATATATTATTATTATAACATGATACTAACTATTAAATATTAAACACCATCCACTTTAATACAATTCAAAAAATATGGGAATGATATTGTCGCTCGTGCGTACGTACGGCCTACCATATCCACGATGCGATGTGATTCATTCTACATGATATTCATTAAACCATGATTATATACATGAATGGAATGAATTAATATGATATATATTATACTAATATAATTATGTAAATTATATAAATATAACATAAAAAATAGAACATGAACTTATCCGATAAAACTTTCATAAGAACATATAGAAAATAATATTTGAATAACGAGTGACAATGAAATATTACTAATAATTGGATGATAACATGATCATATATGATATCATATAAATTACTATGATTCTGACATTATTTAAATCATTGTACCGTAGGCTCCGATACATACGAAGGATATCATGCCTAAGGTAAGAGATAATTACAAAATCTCATTATTATTTAAGACTGTTTATATGTAAGTATTTACTGGGGTATATTTATCATCAATTTCTATGTTTTATAAATATATAATGTTATTTATATTTTTATACTATTTTTTAAATTAAATTTTATCCATTGGTAAATTTTTATTAAACCTTATTGAAGGAATATTTCTTTCATTTTTCATACGAGGTACTTCTTGACTTTTCTAGAAAAAGTACGAGGAGAATATTTTTTATAAATTATACGGCATGAATAGTTTTTTATATATTCCTAATGGCTTATTTATTTTAAGCATACATTACATGATTTAAATTTTATTTTAAAATAATTCCTTTTATTTTTAAATTTCATTTCTTTTTGAGAAAAGAAAATATTTTTTAAGAAGTAGGGATATTTTCCTCAAAAATTTATTTCAATTATTTTTTAAAAATTATATTCCATTTAAGATTAAGGATATGATTCAAATAAACTATCCCTATTATTATTATGGTTTATTATTTTTATGATGTAATTCTATTTATGAAATCAATTTGTTTTACATGGATTATGTAATGAAGTAATGATGTTTCAGAAACCAATTTTTTTCCTTATGTTATCCTATGATGAATGATTTTGTTTTTGTGGAACACGTAAGAATGATTTCATTATGAATATGGGTGGGGCCCATATCTCCCTCTAATGAATTTGGTAGATATTTTTATCTCATGAGATATACAGGGATAAAATGGAATGTAAATATGGTTCACTAATACAATGCTGAAATGATAATTATATCTGGTTCAGTAATACAGGGCAGAAATGGTAAGTATATATGCTTTAGTAACACAAATCTAGAATGACGAGTGAACTAGTTTCAGTAATGTAATTTTTACACTATGATGTTATTGTCATTGATCCTTGGTTAATATAGAAATTATTTTCTATTCTTATGTATTTTCCATAATTCCATGTTTTATGCCAATTCTATGTAATCATGGTTAATGTTTCTTTTTGATTTACACCTTACTTACTTCCCAAATTTATATTATGACTCAATATTTTGATTTTCAAAATATATGTTCAGGTTTTTACAATCATATGTTTAGGTTTTGTTTGATGTTATCCATGTTTACCCTTATTGAGCATTTTAGGTCACTCTTTTTATGTTTTCTTTTCCCCAAGATACAAATAAAGGTTTTAGGTAGGAAATCTAAATGGGAAGATATTAATGGGGGATGTTAAAGATATTTAACCAAGATATAAAAATTCCTTCTGCGTTTATAAATCCATTAAACAAATATGGTCTTTGGGTGTCTATTTGTGTATTTTATTAGGTATTTATAAAAATAAATGTAATGTCTATGTACGTCAAGCTTGGGTTGTTATAGTTTTTATCAGAGTGAAGGTTTAGTCAACCTTTGGATACTAGGATGCGAAAACATTAGTGAGATCCCTAGAGATATTTCTAAGGATATGTCTAGGGATTCCCTAAGTATAATTCTAATTATAGGTTACAATCATTGTTTTTTTTATAATCATAACTAACCTATGGTTAAACCAAATATATCATAGATTGAAATATTATATGTAATTTACCTTAATTATGTACTTATAATCTCTAATATGAATTTCTCACACTTTTCATTATGGTATTAGTCAATATCCAGAACTATGTAGGACATTGTTTAACATTTAATGTTTCAAATTTGAAAATTATGGGAATGGTGAAGATCGATTTCCTAAGTGGAAATATCATGAAGAGAATCATGATGAGAATCATAATGATGGTATTATTATTGGTCATACTGGTGAGGATAAAGAGATTGTAAATGACATGTGAAAGGTATGGGACGTTCTTCCAATATCGTTTACCTTAAACATAGGAAGATTGAGCTTGATAAACCTTAATACTTGATTCATGTTTTAGGAAATATGAAGATGATGGATCCTGAGTAATGGTTTGAGAATAAATGTGGATGATTGAGGTGTATATACTTCATAATTCAAAGATTTTGTTACATGAATCATGAAATATATAAGTGTTTTCAGGATAATTTCTTCATTAAGTATTGGAAAGGATGTGGATAATAGTTCTAAGGATCCAAAAAAGTGATTTAAGGGTAAGGTGATATACACGGAGAACACATGATTAAGGGAAATAAAACCATTAATATGTTCCTTATGTTAATATAATGATTTTTGGATAAAGATATGTTGGGTTTGAATAACTAAATTGGATGATGATAGTTTCTTTAGAACTAATATGGATTTGTCGACAACAGGGTTATGCTATCATGGATGAAGTATAAATCTTTTTGGTATTTATGGAATAATCCACTATGTTTTGGAACAAGGAAATAGTAATGTTTTCAAAAAGTATATCTGATAATTTAGGTTGTTACCGTGAATCAAGAGAATACATGATGAAGGTGTTCACATTTTTGGAATGTGACCAAACAGAGATACCTTATGATACATGTGGCATAAATGTTAAGATTAGTTTGTGAACATTTTTCTATAGTTTTTGGTTTTTCATCTTTCCAAAGGATTGTATGGTTATCAAATTGTTTTAATTTTTAAGTTAAACATTAGATGAAGTTTGTTATAATAATGTATTATCTCAACATATATGGACTTATGCATGTTAGATAATTTATGATAAGTTTTTTTGTGATAAATACATATGTAATGAACTATCATTCAAATTATGGATCCCATGATTTTTTAACACTTTAGGAATAAAAAATTCAACTTCATTTCATTGAATAAGAGATGAAGTGGATATCGTTCAAGGCATGACCCAAGGTGAGATTATACTAAAATAAAGTGAGTATTTCTTCACATGTTCGTTAAATTTAGGTAAAGGATCTTGAAAACCAAGAATTTTAATATAATACATTCTTATCCGATGAATCATATGGCCCCATAAATCATCACAAATTTATGGATTCTGGTTGTTAACTTTCTCAAAGCTTTGTTCTATATCACTCTCCATAAAATGGTTATATTTTTCTTCCACATCAATATTTTCACTTCCCACCTATGTTCTCCGATATGGAAACCCAGGGAAGAGTTACTTTGGGTAACCTTCCTATTTCGAACATTCCTTTTCAAAATAATGTTTTAATATTTCTTTTTATAATATGTGTTTCTATGAAAGAAACTTTCAAGAAGTAAAATTCTTATTACACTAACAAATTGTGATAGTGAAATTCATTTTAAGGGGGGTAGAATGCAATATGCTGATAATTTATGTGACAGATTTTTTTTAATTTCTTTGATGTCTTGTGTTGTATTATATACCAATATTAGCTTGCACTATATGCAACACTGTATTCACTTGTGGTATACACAAAACTATGATTGACTTGTGTTTTACAAAATTGCATGTTCTTTTGATAGAATTAATTTAATACAATACCGAGAATAAGTGAACAAATAAATGTTATAACCTAGTCATGATAATGGTTGGTATGAATAGTATTAACATCCTTCTAAAAACTATTTAAATGAAAAAAATTGATTCTATAAATTATTAAAAACACTCTTTATATATTCAATTTGATGTTTAAAATTCCTCTTATATGTTTTCTATACATGATATAAGAACAAATTCAATTTTTCATATAAAAGAATTATTTTTCAAAAAATGCATTATTGTCGCATTTTGATGGAAAACCCATTTTAAAAATATTTTTTGACACATTTATATATTTTATTTAACAAAACAAATTTCTTCTTCTTTGGAAGTAGGATATTAAAATTTTCTTTGGTTGAATTTTTTATATTTTTCTGATAAGTTTTAAATTTTTTATGAATAGTAAAACTATACTAAATTTTAATTAAAAACAATTTTTTTCATTGAAATAATTTATGTAGTAAAATTATATTATTAAATGGTTTTAAATTATAAATAGAATATATTTTTATCATTAAATATAATGTATGTAATAATCATTAATTTTACATTGAAATCATATATAAAAACATTATAATCTTTTTCAATGTTTTAACTTTTAAAAACATGTTCACTCTTTCATACAACAGAAATAATTTTAAATTAATTACAGAAACATCTGTGTTTTTAATTTTAAAAAATATATTCCATATTCATAGTCAATATTCCAACATTATGTAAATATTTTTATTTTATTTTTGGGCATTATGAATAGTAACTTCAGTTATTTTTATTAATATGGTAAATGGGTAAAATGGGTAATTAAGGGTGAGAATACTATTATAAAATAACCCCAACACTTTTCATAATATCCTTGGATGAGTCTGTTTTGACCTAAAAATACTTGGGTTAAAATGGATTCTTTTTTAATCCACTTGGATGAGATTTGGACATTTAATTTGTTTTATTTAAAGAAAAGTTATATATATATATCTCAAGAATTTTAATAACAAAACCATTTTTTATATAAGGTAATACAGAAAATAAATTTTATTATAAATACTTATTTGAAATATAAACTATTTTTATTTATCATGGTAATTTATTTTAAATTTTTAGGAAAAATATTATTACCATAATGACTTATACATTGATAGTGTAAAAATTAATTAATTGATGTGAAATCAAAAAAAATTATTATTAAAATTATAATAACCATAAAGAGACCCAAAAACATTACCAATTAATATTGGTCAAGTATATCTAGACCATAAGAAACCAAGGGTCTTGTTATTGACAATTTTGATCTATATGGAAGATATTGTTACACTTATATTATTATATTTAAAGTGATGTTAAGGTTTTCACATTCATAATTTAATAAGTACGACATTTTTAATGTTGAATTTTACTGTAGATAAATTTTACTAAAAGTATTATTCTGAAATCTAGTTCTTTTATATTCAATATATTATTTTATTTTCTATTTTTACCAAAAAAGTTGTATATTAAATAATTAAACAAAACTGATGTAGTAGTTATTTTATTAATGGAAGTGCCAGATTAATGTTTAAAAAATATTAAAATAAATATAATTGGAGCTAATTAATATTTCCAATGATTTTTATAGATTAAATAAACCATATATGAATTTAATAATTTAATTTTTTAGAAGATAAAATCTTATCTTGATTTTTTAAAAAATCCATGAATAGAATAGTTTCAAAATTGACACTATTGTTGTTTTGTCAAAAAAATGTTTTATTAAATTATATAAAAATCATAAAAATTTAAAATATATATAATATACGTTATATGTTCTAAACTTATCTAAGGAACTTATTTATGGTCTAATTGACATCAAATAAATAAATATTACAGCATTATAATATTGAAATATTTGTTATCTTAATTACAAATAAAACAGAATAACTAAGTGTTAATTTAAATGATAATGTTAAAATTGACCTAAAAACTTGTCTAAAATTTATTTTTTTATGATATTAAAACCTTGTATCATCTCATCTTAAAAATTGGGACATTTTGACGGTTTTTTAGTGGGATTTTCTTTTATTATAAATTATTATTTATAGAGTTTCCAAAACTGCCCCTCACATCAATTATAAAAGGGAACCTCCTCCCTCACTTTTCACTTAAATTTGAACCTTCATGCTCAAAAATATCCTACCAATTTACCTTATAATATTTTTTATTTCCATTCTATAGGTTCTGGTCTTCTTAAAATACCAAATCTAGTTCTCTAAGAGAATATTTAGAGGAAGCACGTCGAGGAAGAGGTAATCTCTTCTACTGATTCATTCAAAATTATTTCCTTTTATAAGTATTATTCATTAATTGATTCTTTATAAAGTAATAACATCTGTATCAATAATATACTGATATGGTATTATAATTATGAAAAAATCATATTACACCTTCTATCCATCCTATAAAAAATGAAATCACCACGTGTGTGTACGTACAGCTTATCGTCTCCACGTCGTGTTGTAATCTATTTTTCACCACCACCTTACTTGGAAGGTTATAATGATGGAAGTAATAACTATATATAATTATTATAACATTATACCAATTCTAAAATATTATACACCATCCACTTCAATACCATTCAACAATTATGGTAAGGATATCATCACTAATGCGTACGTAAGGCCTACCATCTCCATGATGTGATGTGATTCATTCAACATGATCTTCATTAAATCGCAATTATATACATGAATGGAATCGATAAATATGATATATATTATACTAATATCATTTTTATATGATTTAACTATATAATAAGAATCGAAACATGAACTTATCTGATAAAACTTTTATAAGAACATAAAGTCATTTCTATTCAAATAACGAGTGACAATGAAATGTTCCTAACAAATGGATGATAATGTGATCATAGATATTGTTCAGAGTAGATTACTCAAGTGGGGGTGAATTTATTATCTATTATAATTACGGTTAAAATTGGTTCTTTGAAAAATTTCCTCCAATTAAAAATACAATTAAAGTCAATTTGTAGTGAATTTATAAAAGTCATGAATGTTCAATTAATTTCACTAGTATAAAAATGATTTTTAACATCATCAATTTGACATCGGTTTCTTATAAACCGACATAAAATATGTTTCTAGAGAATTTCTGGCATCGGTTTTTTAAAAATCATTGCCAAAAAGTAAAAAAAATCTTTTGGTGTCTGTTTTTAAAAAAACCCAATGTGAAACAAATAAAAAAATGTTTTGGCATCGGTTTTCATGAAAACCAACGCCAAAAATTTTAATTTTTTTTACTATTTTATATAATTTCTTAAAGATCGATTTGACTAGTCGTGGGTCCAAAATGGAGTTACGGATTAAAATTTATGTATGTTGGAAGTTGATCTTCTCTAAGATAAGTCTTAAAGAAGTCCATCTTTCAAAGGCCATAACTTTTAATCTGTAACTCCGCTTTAGATCCACAACCAGTCAAATTGAAGCTGAAAAAAATTTCTAAAACATGGTACTTATTTTAACTTTTGGCATCGATTTCCAAAATAGGGATTCCAATTTTTTCGCATCATTTTTTAAAAAAATTGTTGTGAAAAGTTTTTTTAAAAATATTTGTGGCGTCGGTTTATTTAAAAAACAACACCAAAAATAATTTTTACTTTTACATTTCACATTGGTTTTTAAAAAAATGACATGAAATTTTTTTTTATGTTTTAGAGTCTAATTATTTAAAAACGATGATAAAAACAATTTTTTTTTACTTTTTGGAGTTGGTTTTTAGAAAAACCAACGTGAAAAGTATTTTTTTTTTCTTTTTTGCATCAGTTTATTTAAAAATAGATGCCAAAAATGATATAGATTGGAATTTTTGGCGTCGATTTTCTTAAAAAAATCGATGCCAAAAGACCAATGTAAATCCTCTTTTGTGTCGGTTTCAAACTAAACCGATGCCAAAGAGTATTTTCCAATACCCGGGATCAAAATTTCAATTTTTTCACAACACGCGTTTAAATTTTTAAAATCCCGCATCAATTTTCATAAAAAGCAATCGAAAATATTTTCATTTACTATATATAAATTCATTTCTCCTTCATTCATCATTTTCAACTTCTTTGATTCAATCATGTTTTCAACGTGGTGACAATCATTAATTTTGATCATGGTACTTATTCTATTAATTTATTTTCATTATTATTATTGTCCTTCATTTCTAATAAACTCGATTAGACTTATTATAATGATGATTTACTTATATTATCATGTTACAAATATAAAAAATTCAGATGAGATTTACCATCCATGGTGTAAATTTATTTATCGATCATCGTTTTCATTATTACATGAGTTCTACACTAAATATCATAGATGTGATGATAAACAACACATCAATTCAATGGAAGCTCAAAAAACCATTGAAATATGTTTGAAGTATTATGTTTATTTTATATCATTTGTTGTAAGTGATATTAATTCATGTTTATCTTGTTTTTTTTACAATGAGTTGTATCAATTGAAACTTAGACAGATTCAACTTCCGATGAACATAACTTTTGATCTGTAACTCTGTTTTAGCTCCCAAACCAGTCAAATCAAATCATAAGAAATGCTCTAAAACATAGAAGAAAAAGATTTACTTTTTAGCATTAGTTTTTTTAAAATCTGATGCCAAAAATATTATTTTTCAATTTATGGAATCGATTTTTTAATGAACCGATGTCAATACTATTTTTTCAACTTTTTTTCATAGCTTTTTAAAGAAACCGATACCAAAAATGATGTGGATGAGTTTATTTGTCCTCGTTTTTTTACAAAAATGATGCCAAAAAATAAATACAATTATTTTTTAGTGTCGATTTACAAAAACTAACATAAAAATTCATATTTTTTACGTCAGCGACTTCAACGTCGGTTAATAACTGACATCAAAAATAAAAAAAATCGATGTTAAAGACCTTTTTTACTAGTGTTTCTTATAAGATTTATTAGTTCTCTACTATTCTAATCTGAAGATTACTATAACTTTTGAAACTAACTTACAAGTTAAAAATAGATAAAAACACTTGCTAAACTAACGATCAAAGTTCGATTATGTTTTGTGAAATTGTGATAAAATGGAGTAAAACTAAAGAGTAAATCACAACGGATAAAAACAAGAGGTTCAGTATCAAGGTGAGACTTAGTCCTCTCAACCTAGTGATCACCTGCCAACAAGTAGTTTAAATTAATAAATAGTTTGATCCACACCCTGGATCTCCATTCACAACAGTACATAGAACTGTCCAGGTCACACATGACCTCTACCACAGTTATTCATGGGATAAAAAAAAGGTCACACTTGACCTCTTCCACTATTCTATGTGGGATACAAGAGATAAGGATGAGAGTGGGTTCGAGGATATTAGGTGTCCTCCAATTATGCATATGAGTCAATGTGTGTGTTAAAGATAGATATACACACTTCTCAAAAAGGTAAACAAAAGAACAAAATATAACTAAATATATGGAATAAGGTTTACAAGCCTTTGTTAGGAAATGATTCTCTGGACTCGTTTGATATAGTGGAAATGAAGATTGAGACCTCTTCTGAAAGTCGTCATCAAAATAGAGTATCACAGTCTCTGTGATCTGGTTACAAGGAGTGAAGAGTTCACCTCTTTGTTAAAAATATGTTTAGTGTATTTCAATAGGTCTTCCTTGTCTTCATGATGCCCATATATGTTCTTTCTTTGAGTTCTTTGGATTTTGAAGAAATCTTGAGAAATGAAAAAGTTTGCAGTTCTTCTGTTCCCTTTTTCTTTTCAGCGTATTTCACATAGTTACATATTAAAATATTCAATGAGTAATTATTTTATAATTTGAGGTCCAACTTGCATGAAGATCTCCCCATGTTCTTGTACCTCGTATTGTCTAATGATATTCCTAGAGAACACATTAAATAATTCCAGAAACATTAATTTTTCTAAATATGACTGTCAGATATAAATTTGATTTAATAATATAAAAATATTTTTATGACTATCAGTGATTCATAAGTATTGGTGAATCATTTTCATTGGTCTTTCATCATCGGTCAGTCAGCATTGGTGACTTCGTGTACTGGTGAGTGGTTTGCATTAGTGTCGGTGACTCAGTGTATTAGTGAGGCATTTCTGTTATCGGTGCGACCGATCATTAGTGAGATAGATGAACTAACGAAGACTCATATTAAATTTGATTACTTCCTTCTATTGGTGAGACAGATGCTCCAATGGTGACTCATTTTATGTTTCGGTGAGTCCTTGCATCAGTTTCATCAAGCAACGATAGGTCACATGAACTAACGGTATGTCGTTTGCGTTGGTAGCATGTGCAATAGGGTGTCTTTTGTAATGGGTCTGCTCACATACATAGAAAATATGCATGTTTTATCTGTATATCTATAAGACTTATGTATAATGGTGAGTCATCTGTCTATCGGTGTGAGTAACTCATACTTAGACAATGTTAGATGTTCTGTCTATCTTTCAATTCAACAAAGTTAGAAACTGGTGATACTCATAATTAAACATTGATAATCAATTAAAAAAGTGTTTAGACTTAAACACACATAAATGGTTATATGAATGAAATGATATGATATTCAAGATAATGTTTTTTCATTATATAGGATCTAAAATAAGATAAGATATTTATTAATATATGACTTGATATGTGATAATGAAAACCTTTATTGGTAGAGATAGTGGCCAATAGAATCTATGAGCCAACAATCTCCCCCTTTTTTATAATCACAAATCCTGGCATTATAGAATTGAATATATTTCAAAAATTTCATAAATTTCTCTAATTGAATAAATTTCTCAAATTGCATAAATTTCTTGAATTACATAAATTTCTCAAATTGCATAAGTTTCTTGAATTGCATAAATTCCTCCCCCTTTTGGGATTTGCAAATAGTGATAGGAGAAAAGAGATGGAAAAATATTAATGGGGAAATAATAAAATTTCATTTATAAACAGATTAATCCACACAAAAAATATTCAAATACATGCCCCTATCAAATTAAAGTTAGTCCACAGTACCGGATAGGATCAAGTTGTTGTATCAAGAGGTTTTTCCCTTATTGTAAGGATCACAAGAAGGATGAGCAAGAGGGAAAGGCTGAGGAGAAGGAGGGTCTGAACTGATTTTGAGATGAGATATTGGCACTCCATCAAGAACCATAGAAACAGGGGTAGGTCTTTGTTGTGAAAGAACATGAGATGGAACAATTTCTATGATAACTATTCCGATGTGGGATACGGCTTGAGAAACTACCATTTGATGTTCAGGGGCCACAAAACTATCAGGGCCAAGCGTTGTAGTAGGAGGGACCACAATGGTTTGAATTTGTACATGAATATATGGTTTTAATAACATGATGAATTATTCAATGATCTCTACACCATATCTCATTGATTTTTAGAAATCATCCTTGCTTTCGATAAACTTTTCCAATAAAGGATTAAATTCTCAAAGTTTCTAAATCTGTTCCTTAAAGGCTTTTGTCACTAGAGGAAGAGTTAGATTTGTGGCCCATTACTTGAATAGATTGGTCATTTGGTACTTTGTCATGGGTTTGGAGAAAAACTCAATAATACACTTGGTCAACTCTTCCTGAGTCTGTGAAGCAGTCCTTGTATAATACTTTACATGATCATGCACTTTATCTGAAGTAACCTCAACTTTGGCTAAACTTTTAGTCCAAACATATAGCTACTCTTTCAACATTGAACTAACAGTAGCAAGATCTGGAAGATCTGAAGATTGAGAGGACTAAGAAGGTGAACCATAACTTGATTCTTGGGTATAAGAGGTGATATCTTGAACTTCTATTCTCAGCTTGGTAAGCTCAGGAACTTTAAAATGATAAAAAAAGTTCTCAAGACCATTCATGAATGTTTCAATTGTATTCTTATATTCTTTGGTAAAAGAATTATTCTCTATTGTGAAGTTCACTATATCGTTTTTGAGCTCGGTATTTCTTGTCAAAATTTTTTCATTAGTTGTGATTAGAATTTTATGAATCTCTTTTAACACTAAATTTGAAACAGAAGTATTGTCATCTTGAGATAGACTAGTTGAAGCAGGAGAATAACTAGAAGCACCAACGTGATTTACAGTATCAACCACAAATCGTGTTGCTTTAAAATTCGTAGTCAACTAATTATTCTATCTCCTGGCTTCTTCAATCTCATACCTCATTTGGGATTTCACTGAGTGTCTTATGAAGGCACATATTTCTTCCTTGAATTTTTCAAAATTGGCTTTAGTGACCTAGTCACTAGAAGTGGTTTCATCCACTGGGTCCTTTGTAGAAAGGGCAGAAATATCATCATCAGAATCTTCATAATCCAATCCCAAGGCTACATAACCAGGATTCCTTATCCATTCAGCAAGAATATCATAATCCAAAGGAGAAATAGTATCAAGACTTACTCTTCCTATTTCATTCTCTTCATCAGCTTGAGAAACTGGTACTTGAGGCTCCCCCTCACTGTCATCTCATGAGATAGGTGTCTCTCCCTCAGTCAAGGATTCCAGGATAGGTTTATTTTCCTTATGTAGAGTTCTTTTCCTAGTATACACAACTTGAGAAATATTTTCTTCTTAAGAAGCAACCTAAAAATAGACACCAGTGTTAGCTTCAGTAACATCCATACTCACTGCATCTGGATATTCATCAGGCTGACCAGAGTCACTATCACTATCACATTCACTACTTTATTCATTATAACCATCTTCATTCTTCTCATATTCGACTTGTTTCTCTGCTTCTTCCCTTCCATATTTGGAATAATTTTCACCACTACCAGCTTCTTCCTCTTCATCCTCTTCATTTGATTCACTTACATACTCTACACTACCTTCAACATCAGTTTCTTCCCTTCCAGAGGATTTGATAATAGGTTCATGAGAGGGTAAATCCAAAGGTGGACTTGCATGTCCAATAGAGACTCTTTTTAATGGTCCAGTAGTGTTTGGGTAACTTTGATCCTCAACTGGTTATCATGCATCTCTAATAGGGGTAGTAGGTTCCTCTTCCTCATTTGTAGAATAGGTTACTATTTATATGGACCGAGACCCTGATCCACTAGATCCCCTAGTCTAACTATATGTTCTATGGGATTGAACTTCTCATACAATCGGTCTTCATCACGAACCCATTATTTCTTCCAAGGGTTCCAATTTGTTTTCATTCTTTTATATATTTCAGAGATTATGCAGATTCTACTGCATTCATTGACTACCCCATCCTCATATTCATTTACACTTCCCTTCTCCTTCATCATACCTGATATCATTATTAAATTGAAGATATAATATGAATTACACCCAGGTTTTATCATCTCATTGATGTGAACCATCATATATCTACATAGATTCCATTTAACATTTGTTTGGAGAAAATAAACCAAGAATACATCTTGACACATGAGAGAAGAAAAGTCCCCTTTCCTGGGAAAAATTAGATGAAGAATATACATAAAATGAATTATACACTCACCATTCAATTCTGTGGTGATGGGTCTTCTGTGCTCTTCATTTCTAGTTAGCTACTTTAGAGCAATCTCATAGAAGAAGAATTCACTTTTAGGAGTAGAAGTACATTGGTAATAAAAAAACTTTCTTTAATGATGTACCTTAAGACATTAATCCTAATGTCTTGAAGAGAATGAGATTCTATTCCCTTTCACAATCGACTTTATCCATGAAACATCACTTCCTTCCAGAAAAAGTTCTATATTCATATAAAACTCATAAACTATATTTAGATAAAAAAAACTCTATCATTATTTTTGAACCATTCAATTCATCCTATATATTTTAGTGCTTTCAACAAAAAAAGATTTTCTCTCCAAGATCCATTCCACTAAAACTTCCTTCTCCGAAATTACAACACGATTTACTAGATTAGGAATTGCAGGACCTAACAATTTTCTTGTTTCCCCTTTTTGTTTCTTGGATGGACGAGACTCGCCCTCTTCTTGAGCTCACTTTACTCAGGCTATTCTGATCAGTTCAGTCCGAAGGTCATAATGTTAAAGGTCAAGAGTAAAGAAAGAGAAAGGTAAAAAATATTGAGAGAGAGTAGCAGTAATGGGAGTAGAGTGTATTGATTCAAATTTATATCATTTAGGTCTTTTACAATTTTACAATCTCAAAATCACAAACCGGGTTCCCTAGAATTAATGAAACAGTGTTGTTTTGAAAAAAACATACAACATATAAAAATGATGATTCATCAGTGTTGGCATGAAGAACTTTTCAACACACAAATGGTGTTGGAATGACAACGGTGTCGGCATGACAGTTGTGTCGTCATGACAACAGTGTCGGCATGATAATAGTGTTGGTATGAAAACTTTAAAAAAAATATTAAAGGAGAGATAAAAATAGGGACTTACTAATTGATTATTCATAACTCATGTATAATGTAATTTATCCTTTTAGAGTTCAATGGATTAGTGAATATATTAGCAAGATGATATTCAGTGCTAGTAAATTCTAAAGTAATATCACCCTTTTGATAATGATCTCTCAAAAAGTGATGTATTACATCAATATGTTTTGTTCTAGAGTGAGAGACTGAATTATTAGAGATGTTAACAACACTTCTGTTGTCACATTTTATAGGTACATTTCTAAATTGATATCCATTGTCTTGAAGAGTGTGTCTAATCCACAAAATTTGTGCACAATATCAACTAGCAACTATTTATTCAGCTTTAGAAGTAGATAATGTAACATAATTTTTCTTTTACAACACCATGAAACCAAATATTTTCCCAAAAAGTGAAATTTCCTAGAGGTTCTCTTTCTATCTAACTTAAATCCACCAAAATCAGTATCACAATAACTCTCTATGTCAAATTATTGCCCTTTATGGTAAAACAAGCCTAAATTGATAGTATGTTTGAGGTATTTAAAAATTCTTTTAACAGCATTCAAGTGAGATTCTATGGGATTAGCTGGAAAATGAGCACACATACACACACTAAACATTATATCTAGACTTCTAGAACTTACGTAAAGAAACCTTCCAATCATTCCTCTGTAAGTGGTTTGATCAAAATATTTACCATCTTCATCAAGATCCAACTTACAAGTAGTACTCGTGGGAGTGTCACTACTTTCAATGCTGTAAAATCCAAAAAAAAATTAAAGGATATTCTGTATACTTTCTTTGATTTAAAGTGATACATTCTTTATTTCGAAAAATTTTAAATCCAAGAAAGAATTTGGGTTCACCCAATAAACTCATTTCCAATTCATTTTTCATATTTTTAGAAAATTTAATTCATATAGAATTTTTTGAAGATCAAAAAATAATATCATCAACATATATGTGAACTACTAAAATATCATTAATAATTATATTTATAAAAAGTGTAGAATCAGCAATTCCTTCATTAAAACCGTTGAAAATAATAAAATTTCTTAATCTATCATACCAAGCTCTTGGAGCTTTTTTTAAACCATATAAATCTTTCTTCAATTTTAAGGCATTATTTTGAAAATAAGGATATGTAAAACCAAAGGGTGTTCATCAAAAACATCCTCAACTATATATCCATTTAGGAATACACTATTAACATCCATTTGATAAATTTTTAAATTAAGATGGGTAGCATAAAAAAGAAATATTCTAATGGCTTCAAGTCTAGAAACAGGTGAAAAGGTTTCTTTATAGTCAATGACTTCCTCTTGACTATAACCTTGAGCAACTAATCTAGCTTTGTTTCTAAAAATATTACCATCTTTATATACTTTATTTATAAACACCCACTTAGTTCCTATGATCCAGATGTCTTTGGGTCTATCCACAAGTTTCCAAATTTATTTCTTTCAAATTGATTGAGTTCTTATTGCATATCCATCTCCCAAAATTCATCCTTGATTTCATCATTGATATTTTTAGGTTCAAGCTTTGACAAGAAGACTTGATGTTCAACCTGATTTCTAGGAGAATATCTAGTTTGTGTTCTTTTATCTAAGTCTCCAAAAACTGCATCTAAGGTATGGTTTTTAAGGGTTCTGGTTGGTCTAGAAAAGGTAGGACTAGTTATTTCAAGTTCATCATTTAGATCTTGATTATTATGACTAGATTTTGGAGAATTTCCAGAATTGTTTGATTTCACTGATTTATTGACATAAGGATTATATGATTTTTCATTTATGTCTAGATTTGATATATCATCTTCAAGGTTTTCTATATAGGTATTAGGATCATGTGGATCTGTTTCATCAAATTTAATATGCTCAGATTCTTACACACACTTGATTCTTTTCATAAAGACTCTATAGGATTTTCTATAGGTTGAATAACCTAGAAAGATTCCTTCATCACTTTTGGATTAGAATTTATCAAGATGACCCTTTGTATTAAGAATATATACTTTGCAACCAAAAACATTGAAATAACTGAATTTGGGTTTTCTATTGTTCCATAACTCATAAGAAGTCTTTTTAAGGATAGGTCTAATTAGGACATTGTTTATTATATAACAAGTAGTGTTAGTAGCTTCAGCCTAGAAGTAAATTGGTAGGTCATATTCATTAAGTACAGTTCTAGATATTTATTTCAAGGTTCTATTTATTCTTTATAAAACTCCATTTTGCTGAGGTGTCCAAGGGGCATAAAAGTTATGACTATAGTCATTGTGTGCGAAAAAAGATTCAAAGTCTTGATTTTCTAACTCATGATCATGATCACCTCTTATAGATTTAATTATAAGTCCACTAGGATTTTCTGTAGTTTTACAATAATTGATGAAATAAGTACATGATTCACTTTTGTGAGAAAATAAATAAGTCCAATTTACATAGAATAGTCATCTACAAGAACATAAACTTATTTCTTCCCATTTAAACTAGAAACTCAAGATGGTCCAAAAAAATCCATGTGAACCAACTCTAAAGGTTGATAATTTGAAACTTCATTCTTTGATTTCAAATAAGTTTTATGTTGTTTTACTTTTTGACAAGGATTTCACACCTTATTGTCTGAAAACTCTAATTTGGGAAGATCCTTGACTAGCCCTTTTCTCATATGTTTTATAAGAGAGTGTACAATGAATTTTCTTTGTATTTTATTCCAGATCCAAGACTCTTTGTGAAATGAACTTATACAAGATACATTTTGTGAGGCTAGTGTGTCTAAATTTAATGCATACACGTTATAATTTCTAAGAGTAGTAAATAATAAGTTGTTCTTGGCATAAAAAACATGACATTAATCAATTTTAAATTTTACATTAAATCCATCATCACATAATTGAGATATTCTAAGAAGATTATACTTTAATCCATCTATATTATTTACTTTGGAAATTAAAATAGAGTTAGTGTTACCAATCTGTCCTAGGCCGATGATTTTTCCTTTACCATTTTCACTATATGTTACTTGTCCTCCATCGATTTTGATAAGACATTTGAAGTTTGAGTAGTCCCATGTTATGTATCTTGAACACCCATTGTCCAAGTACCACAGATTTCTACAGTAACTCTTTTGGAAGTTTACATCAGATGTGTTTATCATAAAACACATATTTTCCACATCTTCTTTCTAATAATGAGAAAAAGCAGATTCACTGGAGCTATCCTCAGAGGCATTCTAAGTGGCCTTCGTGTATTTCTTATATTTTTTATCCTTATTCTCATACTTACTTTTATATTTGAGCTTTGGATAGTCATCTTTGAATTGTCCTTTCCTTTTTCATTCATAGAAAATAATCTCTTCTAATTTATCATTTCTCTTCCTATCATTTTTCCAATTTCCCTTATTATCATACTTTCCTTTGTTATTGGGATTTATGAAAAATTTCTCTTTCCTATAAAATGTATTGAATCTCCTAGCCAGTTGGGCCATTTATTAATAATTTTCTAAAGTTGATTATTCACTACTAGAGAATTCAACAACAGCTTGAACTTTATCTTTGTATTTATTTTTAGAGGCAGTAGTCTTGAAGGCTATTGACATCCTCTAAGATTCATCATCCTCCTATTTTTTTAATTTCATCTCTTATTCTTACATCATCATCTTTCCAATGAGTTATTAGATAGGAAATTTTATAATTTCACATGATTATCTAATTGAGACAAATTTTCCTCTCCATCTATCAGTTAGGAATATGAGAATCCTCATGATTTGTTCTTTAGTTGTAACTTCCATTTCGAGAGAAGTCATTGTGTTGACAATTTTGTTGAATGTTAGATACATATTAGAAATTGATTCATCATGCTTCATTTTAAAATTGTCATATTTAATATTACAGTTATTTAATCTCATTTCATTCACATTACATGTTCCCACATGAGAAATAGGCAAAGTTTACCAAATTTCATGGGTAGTTTTACAAGCAGAAATACGATTAAACTTTTTATCTCCTAGTGGATAGTATAGAGAATTCATTTATTTATAGTTATAGTTATAGGAAGTGTTTTTATGTTTATCCCAAGTGTTTCAAGAAGTTACATTAATTTCATATTTACTTTTAATAGAATTCAATATTATAAATCACATTCTTTTTAGATGTATTTTTATTTTATGCTTCCACTGAGCATAATTGGTTCCATTAAAAAAGGTGTCCTATTTGTAGCAGTTATTTCTAGTCTATTATCCATGCTATAAATTGTAAATATATTTCAAAGTGATAAAAATTTAAAAATAATAGAAATTTTGAGATCTTTGAAATAAAACTACAATCATAGTTGAAAAACATTTGAAAAAGCTTTGAAAACTGACAAATCTCTAAATTCCTCTAATACCAAATGTCGGTCGGAGTAGGTTACTCAAGAGGGGATTTAATTGAGTATCTATAAGAAAATTTGTTAAAATTAGCTCTTTGAAAAATTCCCCCCAATTAAAAATAAAATTAAATTCAGTTTGTAGTGAATTTATAAAAGTCGTTAATGTTCAACTAATTTCATAGAATATTGATTAGTTCTCAGTTATACTAATCTAAAGATTAGTATAACTTTTTAAAATAACTTATTGGTTAAAAACAGTTATAAAAACATGCTAAAATAACTATAAAAGTTAAATTTAGTTTTATGAAATTGTGATAAAATAGAGTAAAACTAAAGAGTAAAACACAATGGAGAAAAACAAGAGGTTCAGTATCAAGATGAGACATAGTCCTCTCCACATGGTGATCACCTACCACCAAGGAGTTTAAATTATTAAATAGTTTGATCCACACCCTAGATCGGGATTCACAATTGTACACACGACTATCCATGTCACACTTGACCTCTACCACAGTTATTCATGGTATAAACAACAAATAGGTCACACTTGACCTCTTCCACTGTTCTATGTGGGATAAAAGGGATAATGATGAGAGTGGGTTTGAGGATATCGTGTATCCTCCAGTTATGCGTATGAGTCTACGTGTTTGTTAAACACAGACATACGCACTACTCAAAAATGTAAAAAAAGAATAAAATAGAGCTAACGATATGGAATAAGGTTTAGAATCCTCTCTGTGTTATGAAATGATGCTCTGGACTCGTTTGATGTAGTGGAAATGAAGATTGAGTCCTCTTTTGAATGTCGGATTCAAAATAGAGTATTGTAGTCTCTATGATCTGGTTACAAGGAGTGAAGAGTTCAGGTCCTTGTTGAAAAAATGTTCAGTGCAGTTTAGCTGGACTTTCTTATCTTGTTGAGGTCCTTTTTATGTTCTTGCTTTGAGTTCTTGGGATTTTGATGAAAGATTGAGGAATGCATAAGTTTTTAGTTCTTCTGTTCCCTTTTTCTTTTCAGCATATTCTACATCGTTTCAAATAAAAAAAATTCAGTGAGTAATTATTTTATACTTCGAGGTCCAGCAGGCATGAAGATCTTCCCATTTTCATCTACCTTGTACTATCTACTGATAGTCCTAGAGACCACATTAAATAATGTCAGAAACATTGGTTTTTATAAATATGACTATTAGATATAAATTTTAATTAATAATATAAAAAATATTTATGACTATCGGTGAGTCATAAGTATTGGTGACTAATTTGTATTGGTATATCATCATCGGTCAGTCAGCATCGGTGACTCCATGTATCAGTGATTCCATTCCATTGGTGTCAGTGACTCAGTGTATTAGTGAGGAGTTTTTGCTATTGGTGCGACTAATCATCAGTGAGATAGATGATCTAATGGTGACTCATATCAACTTTGAGTCCTTCCTTCTGTCAGTGAGACAGCTGCGCCAACGGTGACTCATTTTAACTGTCAGTGAATCCTTGCATTGGTAGCATCAAAAAATCGTAGGTCACTCGAACTAACAGTAGGTCGTTTTCATCGGTAGCATGTGCAATGATGATTCTTTTGTAATGGTGTCAGCTTCACATACTTAGAAAATATGGATGTTTGATATGTCTATCAGTAAGACATATGTATAATGGTGAGTCATCTATCTATCGGTGTCAGTGACTCATATTTAGATAGTGTTAGATGTTCTGTCTATCCTGCAATTCATCAAACCTAAAAACTTGTAATCCTCATAAGTACACATAGTTAATCAATTTAAAAGTGTTTAGACTTAAGCACACATAAATGGTTATATGAATGAAATGATCTAATACTCAAGATAATGTTTTGTCATAATATAGGATCTAACATAAGATAAGATATTTATAAATATATGACATGATATGTGATGATTGAAACCTTTATAGGTATAGATAGTGGCCAATATAATCTATGATCCAACAATCTCTCCCTTTTTGATAATCACAAATCATGACATTATCAAATTGCATAAATTTCAAAAATTTCACAAATTTCTTAAATTGAATAAATTTCTCAAATTACTTAAATTTATCGAATTGCATAAATTTATCCCCCTTTTGGGATTAGCAAAAACTGATAGGAGAAAAGAGATGGAAAAATAGTAATGGGGAAATAATAAAATAGCATTCATAAACTAATTAATCCACACACAAAAATATACCAAGACACGGCCCTATCAAATTAAATTCAGTCCACAGTAACGGATAGGATCAAGTGGTTTGATCAAGTGCAATCCAACAGGTCTTTCTTGTCTTTTTGATGTCCTTGTATGTTCTTTCTTTGAGTTCTTGTTATTTTGAAGAAAGAATGAGAACTACAGAAGTTTTCAGTTCTTCTATTCTCTTTTTCTTTTCAGCAAATTCCAAGTCATTGCATATTAAAATATTCAGTGAGAAATTCTTTTATACTTTGAGTTCCAGTAGGCATGATGATATTCCAACCTACATGTACCTCTTTCTGTCTATTGATAGTCCTAGAGACAACATTAAATAATGTTAGAAACATTAAATTATCTAAATATGGTTGTTAGATATAAATTTTATTTAATAATATAAAAACAGTTTTTATGACTATTAGTGACTCATAAGTATCAATGACTCATTTTCATCGGTTTATCATCATCGATCAATCAGTATCGGTGACTCCGTGTATCGGTGATTCCTTCCCATCGGTGTCTTTGACTCGGTGTATTGGTGAGGAGTTTGTGATATTGGTGTGATTGATCATCAGTGGGATAGATTAAATAATGGTGACTCATATCAACACTCGGTACTTCCTTATATTAGTGAGATAGTTGAGACAACGATGACTCATTTTAACCTTCGGTGATTCCTTGCATCAGTAGCATCAAGAAACAGTAGGTCACTTGAACTAACGGCAGGGTGTTTATGTCGGCAGCATATGCAGCGGTGAGTCTTTTGTAATGGTGGGAGCTTCACATACTTAGAAAATATACATGTTTGGTCTGTCTATCTATAAGACATATGTATGACGGTGAGTCATTAGTCTATCGGTGTCAGTGAATCATAATTAGACAATGTTAGATATTCCTTATATCTTGCAATTCAACAAAGTTAGAAACTAGTAATACTCAAAGTTACACAAATATAATCAATTCAAAAATGTGTTCAGACTTAAACACACATAAATGGTTATATAAGTGAAGTGATATGATATTCAAGATAATTTTTTTTCATAATATAGTATCTATCATAAGATAAGATATATGTTAATATATGACATGATTTGTGATAATTAAAACCTTTATAGTTAGAGATTGTGTCCAACAACATCTGTGATCCAATAATATATGATACAATAAAAATGACTGTGATTCTAGAATAAGTCAATAAAATTATTAACATCATTATACATGAGGTTCATATACGTATGAAGGATATTAGACATAGGCTAAGAGATAATTTTACAATATCATTATTCTTTGAGCTTGTTTATATATAAGTATTTACTATGGCATATTTATTATACACATCCATGTTTCTTATGTTTATATTATTATTTCTATTATTATACTATTTTTTAAAGTCAATTTTACCCATTGGTGAATTTTTTTAATTTTTATGGAAGGAATCTTTCTTTCCTTTTCCATATGGGATAGTTTTTTACTTTTTCAGTAAAAGTACAAGGAGAATGTTTCTTATAAATTATATAGCATGAACAGATTTTTACATCTTCATAATGCCTTATTTCCATGAAGCATCCTTTACAATATTTCATGTTTATTTTGAAATACATTTTTTTCTTTTAAAATTGAGTGGAATTTTTAGAAAAGAAAACATTTTTGAAGAAGAAAGGATATTTTCTTCAGGAATTAAATTCAAGTTTTTTATCAAAATTATTTTCCATATAAGATTAAGGATATGATTTAAGTACACTATCCCTATTATTCTTACGGTTTAATATGTTTATTATGGAATTATATTTATGAAATCCATTTATTTTACATGGATTGTATTATAAAGGAATGATGTTTAAGAAACAAATTTTATTCCTTGGGTTATGCTATGATGAATGATTTTGTTTTTGTGCCACATGTATGAATGATTTCATTAGGAAGATGGGTGGGACCTATATCTCCCTCCAATGCATTGAGTAAAAATTTATATCTCATGACATATACATGGATGAAATTAAAAGTAAATATGGTTCAATAATATAGGGATGAAACAGAAATTATATATGATTCAGTAATATAGAGCCGAAATGGAATGTATATCTGGTTCAGTAATATAGGGCTCGAATGGGGAGTGAACTCGGTTCACTAATGTACTTTTTCCACTATGATGGTCTTGGCAATGATCCTTGGCCAATTTGGAAATTATTTTCTATGATTATTTTTTTTCATGATTCCATGTTTTATTCCAATTCTATGTTATCATGGGTAATGTTCCTTTATGATTTATGCCTTACATATTGCCAAGATTTATTTTATGACTCGAGATTTTGATATTCAAAATATATGTTCATGTTTTTACATTCTAATGTTTATGTTTTGTATGATGTTCTACATGTTTAGCCTTAATGATAATTTGATCTCAACCTTTTTATTTCTTCCTTCCCCCAAGATACAAATAAAGGTTATTTGTAGGAAAGCTAAAGGGGAATATATTTATGGGAGATATTGAAGATCTTTCACCAATCTGGAATAATGTGTTCTGAGTTTCCAAATAAACTAAACTAATATGATATTTTGGAATCTATTTTTTGTAATGTATTATGTATTCTACAAAATAAATTTAATGTTAATGTACATCAAGCTTGGGTCATTAAAAGTCATGTCGATGTTGCATATAACACAAGACAAGTTTGTCTTGCATGTAGAACAAACATGTAATTGGGGTATTATATAAAAAATATTAACATGGTGTAGAATATAAAGAAATAATAACTTGGATCTTTCAAATAACATGATCTATATTCAGTTTTTCATGAAATTAAAAATATAAAAATAGATTAAATTATTTAGAAATAAAATCTCAAAAACTCGGGGTGTTGCATTATACCCCCTTAAAATTAATTCCACCCCCAAAATTCATCCAGGTTATCAATGGTTTAATATTTTAAAGTTACATTAATAGAAACCCAAATCATAAAAATGAATACTAAAACTTCCTTTAAAAAGGGAATATTGGAACCATAATAGTTACCCAAAGTAACTCATAGCTAGGATTCCCCATAAGAGAATATAATGGAAAGAAAAAACATGTACAGGGAAGAGAAATATAACTATCATTTTCTGAAGGAGAGAGATAGATAACATGGTCAAGAGAAACCTAACAATTAAAAATCAATAAATATATGATGATTAAAGGGACTATTTGATTCATTGGAATAGAATTTCCAAGGATAAACTTTTTTTAAAATATTTTTCCCTAGAGTTGATGGATTTTCATGAGAAGTTATACATACTTTGTTTCATTCCATTTCATAAGTAAAATATCACCCTTTCGTTGGGTATTGACCAATTTCCACTTCACCTCTTAATTCAGTAAATGGAGATGAATTTTTCATTTCCTAAAGTATTAGTAGATCATTAGATCAATATATTGAATTATAGGTAATTCCATATTTCTTTATCAAAATAAAAGGGTTAGAACAAGTTCTCTAATATGAATAAATTATCATATGTTAAGATAATACATTAATCTATAATTAATTACCTAAAAATTAAAAAAAAATACCATTCCACAAATGTTTTACCTTATAACCCTCCCAAAATATAATTCAACCTTTCTTCCTTAAATATTCCCTTATCTTATACAAAAAATATTTTAATTGGATACTTGGGTTCATCCTTGCATTGATATAACATGAAATGTGATATTATTATTAAAAAACTCATGTAGAGGTATATAATCAGATGAAACTTCACTAAATGGTTAAAAATAATATTATCATAGAGATTATTCCTACAAAATCAAACATAGACCTCCTAACTAAGGGGAGGGAGGATAAGTTTTTCCTTAATTTTCATTATTCACTTAATCTATTATACTCACATAATCTTTGCCTTTATCTTTTTTCCTCATATGTATTTGTGTATTATCATCCATATTAGCCCTTGGATTGGGGTATGTATTCACATAATTACCAAATCCCATGCACTTGAAACACAAGAGTCTGGGTGATTCATTATATTGAGCTTCATCTCCATTAATTTCATTGTATTTATCTTTCAAATCACTTCTACATTCTTTATACTAGTGTCCATGATTCCCAAACATGAAACACTTTCTTATTCCTTTTAGGCACTCTCCTAAGTTATCTTTCACACATTTTTGGAATGTGTAAATCTTAATAATTTTCTTCTCCCTATGGTTTTTATATTATCATTTGAACTCCACCTTACTTTTATTATTAAAAATATGAGATTGAAATATTAATCCAACCTCTATTTCAACTTTTACTACAAAACTCACAATCTCTTCATATTTACTGATTTCTATTATGGCCAATTCCCTTATGAGACTTGGATTTATGCCACTGATTAACCTATCAAATTTACTTTTTGGTTGGATAATTGTACTATAAGCATACCTTGTAGGTATTATGTATGTATCCTTATATGTACCAATATATTCAACATCCTTATTATTTAACTCAAGTAACTAATTTTTCATCTTTATATGAAGAAGACAAGGAAAGTACTTATTGAGGAATAAGTTCATGAACTCATCCCAATCCATGGATTCAATATTTTCTTGCTTCCTCGTATTCTAAATTAGATTCCACCATTGGAATTATTCCGCTTCTTACCAATAAACATCCAGAACGAATTTCTCATAATCTGAACATTGGAGAATAGAGAATATATTTTTGGTGGTACTGATCCAGTGTTCTAAATCAAGTGGATCAGAAAACCAGCTTAAAAATGTGGTTATTTCTTCATTAAGGAATCAACATAATATTCTTTCCACCTTTGGCCTTTTAGAATCTCAGCATGACACGTAGCTTGAGAAAGTTGTGTGAGAATAAAATGAGTTTTTTCCATTCTATCTCCCATAGAATTTGTATGCTTAGGAGAATAATCATTGAATTTTTCATAATAGTCACCATTAACATGGTTTTTTTTGTTCCATCCATTAACTGACACCAATAAATAGAGTGAGAAACAGTTTTCAAAGTGAGGAACCACATAATAATGAAATCCCACTTACATTATGTCTAAATTATGACACCTTCCTTAATCTATGGAACCCTAATTTTATCCTAGGTTATTCATATCAAATTTATTTTAAAATCCTTCATGATGGTTCATGAAAAGATTGTGATTTCCCAAACAATATCTCTATGAGAGTCCAAATATGTGTGCAGCAATGCCCATTGTCATGTATCAGGTTATGCTTAAGTCAATCATGACCAACCTTGTTGAAGTTGTTATCCCTAGGTACATTTGTTCCAGAGCCACATCCAATTGTAGTATCTAGATAGGTATGTAATTCTAGGAAACCAATCACTCTATACTAATCCTAAATTCAAGAACATTTTCCTAAACATTAATTCATCATTGGACTTTACCTTAGAGACACCCCTAGACATATCCTTAGGAATATCCCTAGTGATCTCAGTAAATATTTCTCATCTATAGTTTCCAATGCTTGACTAAACCTATACTTTGATACCAACTATATCAAACCTGGATTAAAATAAATGGACATTACATCGTTTTACATTAATATTCATAATATTAAAAAAACATGCCTGGGGATCATACTAGTTTGGTGTATTTGGAATCATGGAAAACATTTTTTACTATGGTGAAAGGTATTCAACACCTTCATTAAATATATTAACATTTAGTATTTTCACTTAAAACCTTTCTTCATAACCTGGGGAAAGGAAATATAAGAATGGGTGTGATTTAATTCTCTATAATGGAAAATAAAGGAAATATGTAAGCATAATATGAACATAAGGGTATGATAACATGAACATAACATTTGAAGATCATAGCCTACATAAAAATATCATAATCATGATACAGGTCATAAATATTTGTAGTTAAAAATACATGAATCATAATATAATAGTGAACATAAGCCATGAAATAATAACATATGAATAATACATGGAATTGTGGAATACACATCAATGTATAACATCATGAACATGTATAAGTAGAAACACGTTCACTCATTAAGTTATAAAATTAGGCCCTTGTTTAGACTTATGGACATGCAACTAGGTCCATAGATACTATTTTTAACATGCAATCAGGTTCACGCATAACATTATGAAATTATAATCAGGTTCACACATAACATTATGAACATGTAATCAAGTTCATTCATAACATATAAACGTGAAACCGGGTCCAGGAAAGACAATGTGAACATGTAATTAGGTTCACACATAACAATATAAACACATAATAAGTCTCGCTCATAACATTGTGAACATGTAATAAGGTTCATGTATAAACTTATGGACATGAAACCAGGTCCATGCATAACATTCTGACCATGTAATCTGGTTCATGATTAACATTTATACTCATGAGTTTTCCATTGTTACTCATATGCATTGGAGGGAACTATAGGTCCCACTCATCACATAATACATGTACCATAAGATTATAAATAATAATCATGTCATAACCAATGAAATGAAATGGGTATCATGCATATTTCATCATATCCTTACCTATGGAAAATATATAGGTCACATAATCATTTCTATAAATCATAATCTGTGAAAAGAATCAGTTTTCCAATTCATATTAGTCGTGGAGGAGAAACTAGTTTCATAAGCATCATTCTATAAAAACAAAATCCATTTTCAGAAGGAATATGAATGGTACATTTGGATACCATCTCAAAAGGTAATGAGTAACATCAAAGGACGTCACCTAAAATGTAAAATAACATCGAAGTGTCTTTTAAAAACATTTCTTGGGGAAAATATCCTTTCATCGTTGAAAAGGATTTCTAAAAAATAAAACCTTTAGAAAAACTATTTTCATTGAAAATTAATTGAAAACATGGAAATAAGTCTTGAAATCATTTTGAAAACCTTTTTCCGTGAAAAATGATAAATAAATCTTGAAAACATTTTGAAAATAATTTTCATTGAAAATATATAAAAGAATCTTGAAAACATTTTTGAAAACTTATTTCCATGAAAATTTATAAAAGAAGCTTGAAAACCTTTTGAAAAAAAAATTCAATGAAAACTTATAAAATGAACTTCAAAACATTTAAAACATTTTTCTTTTAAAATAATTTTACAACATATAAATAAATATTGAAAATGTTTTGAAAACAATTTCTTTCAAAATACATTCAAAACATATAAATAAATCTTGAAAATGTTTTGAAAACCATTTCCTTGAAAAAATGTTGAAAACATATAATGAATAATTGAAAATGTTTTGAAAACTATTTCTTTGAATTTACATTGACAACTTATAAGGAATTATTGAAAACCTCTTGAAAACCTTTTTTACAATATGGATTTGAAATAACATGGATTTCCAACTAATAAATGTGGTAATGTTGGAATTTTTAAAAAATACATTATTGAAGATGTTATGCACCAAAGAGTGTAAAAATGGTACAAATTCATGAATATATCATTAATATAAATAGAATAATAATATTCATGATTTATCTTGAGATATATATCCTAATATTTCATCAATGGGATAATAATAATAAAAAATCTCGTTAAATAGTGAGATAGTAGCAATAAACTGTTATCAATTAGGTAACATTGAATCATAAAAAATGGAAATAATAACTTTAAATGAATCTTAAAATATCATGAAAATAATTCTATTCTTGAAATATCATGTGAAAGTTAGTAACATTTGTAACATAAACCCCGTGAAATAATGATAATGAAATGGATATTCAATTACCCATAAATTTAATTTTAATAATAATATAGTAAATCAATGGTCAGTATACACACCAAACAAAAGAAATAAGTGGTGAATAAGGCATGAATCTCATGAAAATAAAAAGTCATATGGAATTATCTTACCTTATGTCTTGGCTCTCTTCGTACTCGTAAAAAACTAATATATAATAAATATAAATTTATTATACATATTTAAAGAACTATATTATTATTTATAGTACCAAATATTGTTTGATTATTACTTTATATTACCTTCTTATTAGCGATTCCAAGTCAAGGTTCCCCTTCAGGTAAAATATGCTTTTTTCACATGTGTATTAATTAGATATATTTTTTGTAGTCATACTTATATCATGATTTCTAGAATTTTAAACATGATATAAATATAATTTATATTCATTGTATATTAATTTATAATAATCAATAGTATATAGATGTATGAAAAGGAATACATCGTTCATGGACATGGTAGGTCGTATGTACGCATGAATGTTGTTTCCATTTTTCGTTGTAATATTGAAAGAAATTATGTAAAGAAAATATGTTTATATATATAATATCATTAAATTATAATTATTATTTTCTATATATAATATAATTTCACTAAACATGTCCTTAATACATTTCATGTTATGTGTGAATGAATCACATCGCTTTGAGGTGGCGGTAAACCACACTTCCCAAAACTAAATTATCGTATTTACACTAAATGGAAAGCATGAAGGTATGTGTGATATAATAATTAATTAAGAATAAATAAATCATATATATAATATAAAAAATTATTTTACATCATAATTCAAAACCATTAGAGATTGTAAAGTAGAAAACGAACAACTTTGTTTCTTACGGCGGTAGTTCATCTTACACAAGAATGGACAGTTCATTGCCAATTAGATGGAAGTGTCTTTAAGTATAGGTAGAATGCTTATGATAAAATAAATATTAGTATATTTAGGATATTGAGTCTATTATTTTTTTATGGAATAAGATTATTCCAGTTAGTGTTGAAAGAAATTAAAATAATGGAGTTTCAGGAAGGATGTTACCTCTTATTTGGGTAACTCCTTTGACTAGCACCAAAGGGATTACATGGTTGGATTTATTCCCAAAGAGAGGATTCAAGGAGGAATGGTGGAATATTTTGAAGATAATTGAGAATAAGTTAGTTAAAATTAATTGTTTCTAGAGGTGTGAATAAGGGGGAGAGGGGTCGGCCTTTTATAAGGGAGGGAGGGGATGCACTTTGCATTTTTGAAAACAAGTTAAGTGTACCCAAAATTTTTACCTAAAAAGTCACCAAAAACCAACCAAACTCAATAATTTAAGTCTTATGACCGAAATATTTTGATAAATTTTTTTTTGGACAAGTGGATAATTCATTTGGGATCTTATGTTTAATGTTTAATCCATTATTAAGCCTAATTTTACCTTAATCGCTGTAAATAATTTTATTCACTTGCACTAATATTTTTTCAAAAATTAAGTTTACATTATTAGAATAAAAATATTATACTTATTAAAACCATGTATTTAATTTTTTTAATTCAATTCATATAAGTGGAAAAATTAACATTAATGTTAGTCTCACAGATGTGGTGAAAAAACGGGGTTTTAATGTGAAAATGATCTAAAGTTCATTATGCTGTTATATCTAAATTCAACATAAATATGATTATAATGAACTAAATTGGATTAATAGATGTGTAATTTATCTATTGTGACTTTAAAACCAACATAAAATATATTTTAACTATATAAATAAATTATATGAAAAAATAGTTTTGAATTAAAATTCAATATTTTTAACACTTCACCCAAAAATGATGTTTCTCAGAAAAAATAAAATTTAACCTAAGATAATTTAGACATTCTGAATTATAAAATTATTTTTTTTATCAAATCTTATTTCTAAAAGTGTCTAAAATTAATTTTATTATTTTTCACATTAGGACTTAAAAAGTATTTCTTTTGAAAAAATAATATTTCCATACATATAAAGACTTTACGAAATTTTATATGGTTTATCATCATTATGTTTAATTTATATAAATCCACTATAAATAATATTTAAAAAGTTGTTATTACTGTAGTGACCTGATTTTCACCTTATAAAACTTTGAAATATTTCTATATATTTCCAGAGTTAGGCGCTCAGACGGCATGCAATTTCGAGCCCCGGTGTGCCTGGAATTGATTTTATAACAATAATATGTATATATTATACCATGTAAATGAACGAAATGAGATAACTCTTAAACTGTAGTTCGGATCAAAAATCTAAGGTCACAGCTGATTCTAGAATGCGGTCTTTACCCTTGGCGGGGCATAACATTCATCAGTGCGAGGTTTATGAGGAAGCATTATCTTGGGGCGGAATCATAATCAAACGTAGTTATTTTACCCATGATGTCATGCTAAATAAAATTCAAATGGAGGCTCAGATTGGAAATATGATACATATATTGAGTTCATAAGGGGATTTTTTCTCTAGGGACGATATAATATAAGGGGGTGCGATGGTTTCAGATTCTACGCCAAGTAGGACCACTATAAATATAGACTTATGAATTTTAGATTAGGGTTCCCCCTAATCCCTCTCTCTCTCTACAAACCAAATATCTCTCTCCCTAACTATTCTTCATCATTCTTAGCCAAAATGAGGAGTAAACTTCACCAAATATTTTCCAGATTAAATTAAGAGCATCGTGGATGCATTGCCTATAAAGAATGGCCGGATCGAGGTGGGATTTGTCACATTTTTGAGTTCTGTTTCAGTTTCTCCTTCGATTATACAATTTATGGATATATTTTGGTTTTTATTTCATCAAATAATAGATATCCCCACAAACACGGTCATCGAGTTGTGTTTAAATTATTGTTCTTTGTTCATTGTTCTCGGTTATTCACTTACCACTTTTCTATGTGTAAGATCACCAGTGGATAGACGATCAGAGCCCATTGTAGTAATGACACAGATTAAAGGGTCCTCAATTCAGTGATAGAATTTCGATTGGGTGATAGGATCGAGCCCAGTAGTTCGCGAAACGGACTGTCATGGCACCACCGGTGCTGTGGCCGGTGGTGCTACAACATTGTTGGGCCATGTGGCCCAGCTTTCAGCCGAGTACATATATTCACCTGAGGATATACATAAAAAATAGAGTGAGCTAAAAGCTCAGTAATGGGAGAAATAAAATGGAAGGTATATAGTATATGAATCAGTAGTACATGGGTGGGCATAATCATCATAATCTTATCATAAGCATAGGATCATAAACTTAATCATGATTAAATCATTTTAAAAGGAATGGAATATAAAAAGTAAATAATAATGAAAAAATCATAACATTTTGTTCAAATTACACACATAAGTTGTAAAAAAAGATATAATCTTGTCAATGAATTACATATGTGTTTGAATAATAATATTATAATTCTGAACAAAGATGGAATCATTTTCATGCTTAATACACATAATCTCATGGGATATATCACATTACACAACTATGGATTAGTGCAAAATCAGTGACTTATTTTATCAATGCTAAACAGAAAGTGCAGATAAAAGGGGTACCCTTAGCAGTGATAAATAAAAGCGCAGAAAGAGGTAACTTTTATCAGTGATAAAAAATCACTGATAAAGGTGTACCCATTATTACCACATTTTTTAGTGTAGATAAAGGTTGATCTTTATCATTGCAATTCTAGGCGCTGATAAATATTTTTAGTAAAAATATTATTAATATATATATATTTAATTATTATAATTATATTCAAAAGTAATGTTTATTTATGTACATTAATTTAAAAAAACATGCTTATAATTAACATAAATATGATATACTACTATATAGTTTTTAATAATTAAAATATATATACAGTTTTTCAAAAAAAGTATTTATAAGATTATAAATAAATTAATCAATCAGTAAAATAGGTTGGGAAAGTCCCTCTTTTTTATTGAAACGAAAGAACCCCTTGTTATTTTGGGGAAGAAGGATCACATTGCATGATCATTGTAGCACCGGTGGAAATTAAACCCCTTTATAAGATGCCCAATATCCCTGACCTATTTTTCCGGTCATCTCTATTGCCCAAAATCCCAGGACCCACACAATTGGTTATTCATTTCAGGTCCTCCACCATTTAAGCCTACTCTACATTTGATCTTCCATTGATGACCTCCCCCACAGGCATCGTTATCTTTCCTTGTGAGTGATCATCCAATCTCCCTACAATAAACTGACCATCGAGACCCTCGTCGAGTGATGGTCTATTTTGGGCCCTCCTCCTTTTCTTGTATCCACCTTTGATCCACTGCTGAAGCATATCTCGTTATCCATCCACGCCAGCAAGCCCCTGTCATTTCCTTTTCTCAACTGACAGTCGCAAATCTCATAGTGGTTCATCGTCGTTCTACACAGCCTATCAGGCATGGCATCATATGCTTGGGAGAAATCCACTCCCCAAGAACTGGGTGCTGCAGTTGGAGATCAAACCACCGACAATTGGTGCAGCGGTCGGTGCCCATTCCCCTTAAATGGACACCCATTTGTAAAATAAATTAATATATATTTAAATAATTATAAAATTTTAATAATTTTTTTATAATTATAAATTTATTTATTATTTTTATAATTATTTTTTTAATTGTATATAAATACTTTTTAAATATAATTTTTTAAAATTATAATTATAAATATTTATTTATTTGTTTAAAAAAGAATATATTTAAATAATTATTTGTTTCCAATGAATTATGTCAATATATATATATATATGATGATGATATTCACGGGCATTATTATCATTATTTATGTTCATATATGGATGTGTGAGTATAATTGACATTATATGATCAAAAGTTTATTTTTGGCCTCGATGGGTTGTTATGATCCATATGTTAACATTATATGTATTATGATGATGAATCCATATGTTATGTATTCATGACATATGAAAGTTAATTTATATATTGATACTCTTATTATTCATGTTTCCATATATGTAGCGACTCAATTTTTATGATCAATACTTTACTAGGTATGATTCATTCATATTATACACATGAACTTATTATGTTCTGATGAATAATTATAAAATTAAAATAAATATATTTAAATAATAAATATATTTATTGTATTTATAGTTGTAAATTAATAATTATATATAAATACATTTTAAATATATTTATTTATAATTATACTTAAAAATAATTAAATATATTTAAATAAATAAAATTTTATAATAAATATTTTTTAATAATAAATATTGTTATAATATTTATAATTATTTAAATTTATATATTGAGATAAATATATAAATAATTATATAAATACACCAAAACCGGTGTGGAACATGTTGTATAATTATATATAAATATTTATTTATTTAAATTTATTTATTTATTTATAATTATATAAATATATATATATAATTATATAGAAATATTTCTAAATATATATTTGTTTATTTATAATTATATATATATAATTATATTGTTATAGTAAATACATTTATTATAATTTTATAAATATATATATTTATATCTTAACAAATATATATATCTATTTATAATTATAAACAGATATTTATATGTATACTTATTTATAATTATAATTATAATTAAATATATTTATCTATTAATTTATAATTATAATTATGAATATATATATATACACATATATATTTTTTATTGATAGGGGAAGTCCCCCCTTTTTTATTGAATCAAAAAAATTCGCTTATTGTTATGGGAAAAGGAAACCCATTACATGATTCGTACACCCAGTGGGTATGAAACCCCATGACAAGTCCAAATCTTACCTGAAATCCCTTAAAACGTAGTCTCGTCATGCATCCCACTCAGATGTGGACCAAGTCCAAGCGCACTAGACACCTACCGCGAACCATCCTTAGGCGAGACCACCACCCACCAAACGGGTTGTCGTCTTCCACCGAAGCCAATCCTCATCACAATCATTCTCCACTTGCAGACCAGCTACTTCCCTCCACCGATAGAATCGCACCATCATTATTGAGGGTGATGAACTCCACTGCCCTGATAACATCGTTCCGCATCTTTGGTCTAATCCCTCTAATTGTCCCGCCTACATCGAGGCATTCCCTTTGCCGTTTAGTGTTTAACCATTGTAGCCATCGTAGCCCTCCAATCCACTGATGCCATAAAATCCATGTAACAATAAGCCCCCGTATATGCGTTAGTTAGGGTTTGAACCCTAAACCATATACAGGATTACGGGACATCTTACCACTGATATGTTACCCCAAAAAATAAATATATATTTAAATAATTATAAAATTACAATAAATACATTTATTATAATTATATATATATATATTTATATTTATATTTATATCTTAATAAATACCTATATATATAAATATATCTATAATTATATGCAAATATTTATAAATATATTTATATATAATTATAAATATATATATATCATTTAATTTTTATATTTATTTATAATTATAATTATAAATAAATATATATATAATTATATAAATATATTTATAAATATATAAATATATTTATATTTATATTTATATTTAAATATATAAAAACATTTATAAACATATTTATTATATTTATAATTATAAATAATTATTAATTAACTTATAATTATAATATATATATATATTATAATTATAATTATAAATCTATATTTATTTTAATAATTATAAAATTATGATAAACATATTTATTATTTTTTTAATTTTATAAATATATATAATGATATAAATATATATAAATATATTCAAATATTTATATATATATACAAATATTTATAAATATATAGAAATATTTATAAGTATATTTATTATATATATAATTTTATAAATATATATAACAATATAAATAAATTATTAAAATTAAACCTTTATCAGTGCTAAAAACGTGCTGATAAAGGTTAGTTTTATCATTGCTTCCAATTTTAGAACTGATATAACTAACCTTTATTAGTGCTTGATGGAAAGCACTAATAAAAGCCTTACAGGTTCTTATAAATTGAACCCTAATAGAACCCTATTGATGCTCACGCCTCAAGATTTCATGGAAACAGAACTTTGTCGCCACTGCTTCCGGGCCCTAATGTTGTCACAAGTCGTCATTATTGATAAATAGATCTCTCAAAATCTAAGGTATGTGGGGATTTATCTTTTTAGTGCATCTGACAACACTCTTTTTTTGTCGCACTTCGATTGCATGTGTCTTCACTTCTTCTCGATGAACCAAGAGAATATCTCACATCCTTGTTGAATCTAGTTTGAGTAAGAGTCTTATATACTCCTTATTCTCTTTTATTTTCTTTCTCATCATCCTAGGTTCTGGATCTAATAGAAATTGTATCATCAATGACATTGGTTTCGGTTTGAAGGTCTTCGATGGTGGTGTACATGACCATCTCCACTCCAGATATAGTTTTGTTAGTCTTAAATCTAGTCCTAACCAATTTTTATTTATCATGGCCTATGACGTTTGAGGATATTCTTTTCTTTGGGGAATTGTGGCACATTAAGTGGCCCTCCAGACGGGCGGCTCAGACTTTCTCTACTCTTCCTATGACCAATCATTCCATGAACTAGTCCAAAAAAATGGCTCATAAATATATTTTCAGGGGATAAAAGTTTATTTTATTACAAAAAATTAGATAATTAAAAATGACTAAAATATATCTCATATAATTTTATAGTTCAATTATTAAATTTTAAATATTTCTAAAAATACTATTTTTTCATTGTTAGAAATCAAGGTATTTTTAAATTGAAATATATATTATGGAACCAATAAAACTAAATACGAAATTTCTATAATGAAAATAATTAAAAATGTTATTAATATTTTAATTTATAATGTCTTGGTATATTTTATATAGTTAATTACAAATATCACTCTCTCCGTTGAAGAGTATTTCATAGATATTTTGAAGGATGGAAGTTCAATATATATAATATTGTTATTTTATAATTTTTTATTAATGATATAGTGTTCGATTACAATGAATATATTTTCATTATCCATCATCCATAAAAACTCATTTTACTTTAAATGAGGAAATTTTTCAGTGAAACTATTTTTTTACTAATGTATTTTAAATGGATTTAATAAAAAAAATTATTAATTTGTCTATTGACCCTCTATCATATTTTCTTAAAACCAAATGTTTGGAAGCACAAAAAATGTGTGGCATGAAAATGTATTTAAACATATTCAAAGTGTTTCAAGTTTATAATTTTATTGTTTTATAAGATTTTAAATTTATATTCTTTTATAAATTTTATAGTATATCATACTATGTTAATTTAATTTAATGTTAGTTTTTAATTAAATATTTATAATTTTATAGTTTCATTCATTTAAAAATATATATACTTTTATAAATTTTATAGTATATCATATTTACATATATAGTTAAAATATAAAATATTATTAATTATTTATACCTTTATAGTTTTATAGATTTATAAATTAATATAAAATAATAGTTTTATTGATTAAAATTTATTATACTTTTATTCTTTTATATATTATATTTCATACTTTTATAAATTTTTAAAAATATATACTTCAATAAATTATGAATACTTTTATAACATATATGTACTATTGTTTAGTTTTATAAATTTATATACATTTATAAATTATGTATATTTCTTTAAAATATATATTCTTTTATAAATTATATATAAATTTATTCTTCTATAATTTTCTAAAACTACATATATTGATATAAATATATATACATTTGTATTTTATTCCTTTATACCTTTATAATTTTTCAATTTTTTAATATTTTAATACTTTTATACTTTAAAATAATTTATTTATGTTAATTATACTTTTATATTATTATAATTAAGTACTAAGATTATTGTTTTTTTCAACAAATTCATTTGGATAATTAAGAGTTATTTTATTGTATATACTATTTTAAGTTTTAAATCATAATGGATAGAAGTTGGATGTATTCTTTTAATTGGTTATTGAATGAGTTTCAAAATTACCTTTGTTTTTTCTTCATGTTCAACAATGTATATAATGGTGAACCTATTTGATTCCTTTTTATAATTGCATTAGTAGACCATGGTTTACTCATAAAGCGTGATATCGATTTTTATATGATCATATTAACATTTAGAGGCCTCATATATGCATATACTATCACCTCCTAAATAATTTAGATTTATAATAATACCATGGAATGGTCATATCACTTACTCTATCCAACCCATAGGATATCCATGATAACCTCACTCCCAAAAACAGTGAATTAATGTTTAACCCCACTCAACTCCTAAACCTTATTTTCATCCAATGTAACCTGCATGGTTTAAATTAGGGGAGTCCTTTATAACTACATATTCTATCAAGTTTGGTGTTAGCTTATAAGGGGATGAGTATAGGGGATAAGTAAATAATAACTATCATCCTCATTAGCTTCATATCCTAGATATTTATTATTTCATTTTATTGCCTAAGAATCATCCCCCAAATCTTATTGATGAATTTATAGGATAAAATCTAACACAAATGATGTAATTAATTTCTTAAATTCAATTTCTCATTTCCTTCAAAGAGTGATGAATTTTTTTGAAACATTCAATTGGTGGGTTCCCCTTATTTGAAAGGCCCCTTTTGTGTATTTATTTTACTAAATATTAATATTACTGAATCAAATAGGATGGATATGAATAGAGAATGTATGGATTCCAATCGTGTGATAAAATAGTATTAATATGGGGTGAAGGAGTTCAACATGTTTTCAAAAGATCACACATTTGAACCTTCTCAAATACTTTGTCTATGTTTCTACTATTTTTTTCAAGACTAATTAGTCTGGAGGAGTTGGAAGAAAACATGATCTTTAATTGAATTTATCTAAGTTATAAATGTTGGAATAAACATGGGAAAAAATATAATGTAGTTAATGACTGGGATAACACTGTGTTTTATAGATCATCTGATATAATTAAAAGTATGGATAATGAAGAAGAATGTATCAAGGATGTGATTACAAGTGTGAATGATGATGAAGATCATATTGAAGAAAGGAATATAATAGTTGAATATGAATATCAAGATTGTCCAAAATGTTATTGAGAAGTTAAAGAGTTGGGTGAAAATGACATTGTATACTAGTTACACTAAATATACAGCATTTTCAGCCATAGTTAATCTCTACAATTTAAAAGCTAGAAAAATGGAGTAACTCCAATTTTAATGAACTTCTTTATCTCTTGAATGATATGATCCATGAAGATAATGAGATCCCTAGCCAAACATATGACTCTATATGAATTTTATGTTCAATGTATTATATCTCAAAATGAGTACATGCTTGTCCAAAAGACAGTATTCAATTTTATAAGGACCAAAAATCACTTAAAGAATTCCCAAAGCGTGGTGTTTCTCAATAAAAGAATGTTTAACTAGGTCCTACTAAAGTTTTATGTTAATTTTCAATCATTCCAAGGTTTAGGTGCATATATGACACTTAGGAGACTGCAAAAAATTTACATGGCATGCAAATACAAGAAATACTGATAGGAAACAATATCACCCTACAGACTCTCTTAGTGGAAGATAATTGATCATGAGTGTCCTGAATTTGGAAAAAAATTTATAAACATTCATCTTGTGTTATCTTTATATGGAGTAAGTCCTTTTGGTTTTCAAAGAGCACTCATAGTATATGGTCAATTATGTTTCTAAACTCTAACTTTGCACTACCATTATGCATGAAATGAAAATACATTATGTAATCTATTCTTATATTAGTACCAAAACTATGTAATGATATTGATGTTTATTTATATCTATTGATAGTAGATTTTAAATTATTTTGAGATTAAGGAGTTATGTTGTATAAGGATTAAAAAATGATGATTTCACAATGAGAGCCATATTGTTTGATAAAATAAATGAATTCCCTTATTATATAAATTTTTCAGGATATAACTTTAAAGGAACTCAAAGGTGTCCCATTTGTTAAAAAGGTAAATAGTAAATTTGGATGAAACATTCATTGAATACTATGTTTCTAAAACATCAATGATTTCTACCCTGATGAAATAAGTACTGATCTTGGATGAAATCATTCGATGGGGGTTCAGAAGAAAATTCAGAACTATCTCCACTAACAGATGATCAAATTTTTTAGAAAGTATAATATATAGACACTTCTCTTAGTAAACCTTTTTTAAAAACCCTTAGTAAAACTAGTTAGAAAAAGATATCAGTTTTTTTTTGAATTACCATACTAGAATTGTTTTTATGTCAGACATTATCTTGATGTTATGCATGTTGAAAAACATGTATGTGATAGTGTCATTGCCACATTACTAAATGAACCCAAGAAAAAGGATGGAATTATGTCTAGTTTGGACATTATTGAAATGGGAATATTAAAAGATTTGGAACCAGTGAAGAGTGAAAAATAGAATATTCTTCCTACGGCTAATTACACTCTTTCTAGGAAGGAGAGATATCAGTTTTTCATCATCTAAAATGATTTAATGGTTTTAGAAGGGTATTCATCGAATATCTATAATATCATGTCAATGAATTATTTAAAGTTAAAGGGTCTTAAATAACATGGATGTCATTTTTTAATGAAAAATCTAATCTTGTAGCTTTATGGTGAATTTTTTCCAAGAAAATCTATTAAACATTAACCAAGATCAATTTATTTTTCAAAGCTATATGCATAAAAGTTATAGACCAAGAGAAATTAACAACTATATAAAAGGATATTTCCATTATATTAAGTGAATTCAAAATGTTCTTATCACCAGCATTATTTAATATGATAGTTCACTTGATGGTTTACTTTTCGATATAGATTCGACTATGTGGTTCTATACATTATTGATGGATGTGTTCCAAATAATGGTATATAAATATTTGTAAAGGGAATGTCAAAAATTTATGTTAGTCCGATTTTTGTATTGCAGAGCGATATATTATTGAGGAAGACATGGAATTATGTAATGACTGTGTGTCTGGTGTGGAAAGTATTAGTGTACTAAAATATTTACACATTGGGTAGATTTTTGGTGAAGTAATTTATGGAATAATGTCATCCCAAACAATGTTACATATCGAAAGAAGGCCCACCTTTACATTTTTCAAAATAATTTTGAGGCTTCCCCATATATTGAAACAAAAAAATAAATTATTAGGCATTTGAATCCATCAAGTGATGAAATAAGGATATAAAATACACATGAAAATAGTTTATAGAAACTTTTACAGACTATATTTTTAATGATTTGGATGAGAATAAGAATTCAATTTAAGAATGGCATCGATGTATACGTATATAATCGATTGTGTATGTATTATATTACAATGGTTATGTAATTAATGGTAATATGTTCTTTAAAAATGAACATGATGAAGGTATTACCATGAAATATAGTGGTGTTACACTTATGGATGAAGTGATGCATGTTTCTATTAATAAGAACATAAATAAAATTTATGTGAATATTTCATACTTTGGCATCATCAAACAAATATGGGAGTTGGATTTTATAACATTTTTAGTGACAGATTTTTCAATGTATGTGGTTTTATAATAGGAGTGTTGTTAAAATAGAAGAATTGAGATTCACTAAAGTGGATTTAAATAAAGATAGGTACAAATGAAAACAATTTATAATGGCATCATGGGTAGTACAAATATTTTATAATCAATATCCCATAAACTGAAAGTGGTCAATTATTCTGTTATCTATCAATATCATTGAAGGGTTTGATTAAAAAAATCAATTGAGGGTGGCCCTTTAATTATGACATATCAATCATTTAAAAAAATTTCCAATGTATATGGGGTTTTTTAAGTTAGATAAGACCACAATGAAGGGATTTGGATACTCCGATAGAGGGGTCGAATCACTTGAACCTTTAAAAAAAGAGTTCAATAATTTCATTATATTTTTTTAATATACATTGTGTTACCTCATGTTATTATTTGTTCACTGTTACATTTACATAATCCAAATTAAAAGTTAAACCACTTCTATATATAATGAATTATCTACATGTTCATGCTCACAGTCCTGAGGAACAATAGGTTTCTCAACCTACTACTGCTCCCAATGTAGAGGAACATCGACCTTCTTCACATGATGATGCATCCAATCTAGAGGAAAACATATTTACGATGTTGAACATGAGGAAATGGAAAACTAATAAAAAATAATTTCATATAAAAAACAATAGCATCACAGCATTACGATGTTAGAAAAAAAATATTAAGGCAAAAGGAAAATGAATCAAATTTGAGGTCGGATGGATTGTGTATGGATAGCCTATTCACCCAAAAAAGGTCATGCACAATAGTTACATTGTGTTAATAACTGGGTAGCACATTCTAATTGATGTAGATTTGTGGAACCATGTGGTTCCCAAGCTTAATAAAATGATTCGAAAATTCATTATGGTAACATTATGATATCCATTCTTTATTTTACTGAAAAATAAAATAACGAAACATTGAATTAATATTTATTATCCCTTAAAGAGTGAATTTATAGTAGATGAATCTAATAAGAAATTTTGATTAATGCTATATGGATATACTCATAGAGGCTTTCACACAATTCTAACAAAATTTCATCTTAAAGATATTGATGGGAAAATAACCCTCCACCCACCGCTTATGTATGAACACATAATAATCCAAGCAGTGTGGGATGGGTTTACTGGCTATTGTGGGGAGATATATATCTAGGTACATTGTGGATGACAATACATTATTTAAAAATATGTGTATTTATCACTTTGATTTAGAATTTTAAATTTATAAAACTACAACTGAGTGATGAAAATAAAGAACTGGAAGAAAAACTAATGTACCCCTAACATAAAGAAAGGATGGGAATGTTTCACCAGAAAAACAATGGGTACATATTTTAAATATACCATTTTACTTTTATGTGGAAAGAAAAAAATAGCATAATTATGTTCCTCTATTAATCTCCAGATTGATGAATCCATGTTCAAATCCACTTGCATCTCACATTGTGTGCTATAGAAGGAGGAATGCGTTAATAATTATGGGACACTAAAACATGATGAACATAAAAAGTGTGGGAAGAATGTGTATGTATGAAATAATAATAAATTTATCTTTAAATCTGTATTACATATTAATTATTACTTATTTTCCTATGTTTTCTATATGACTTTTTTATAGGAATCATCAATACGTTTACTTGATGAACAGCTAATATTAGTGGCCCTGAAGAATCCAAAAATGTGTGGTTGTGTTAGAGGTGTGGGTTCTGAGGTGAAACCCCCAACATATTTTAGAAAATAAATGAACTGGTTGATAAAGATAAAGAAATGAAAGATATGAATGAAACATTAGCTTCCTTTGAAGAAAAATTTCATTGGAAGAATGAGTTTATAGAAATTTTTTGTGGTGGGGATCAAAGAGAAAAAAAACAAAAGAATAACCACTATATAATAATCCCTCTCTATCCCCCACCATCTTATAGGTGAGCCATTACCCTCAAAGAGATGTCTTAGATGAGGTAATAAATATTCTTATAATTATTCCTATGAAGTGTGAATCAAAAAGACATCAATACCTTCCCGGTAATGATACTCTACTAGGTGAAAATGGCTGTGAATTATATCCATCAACACCCACTAATTTTCATGTTTTGAGGGATAACGTGATCAATATCCAAGAAGAGATTCTACAAAATAGACAACTTAAAATAGGTCATGTGAGAGTAGAGATTATTATAGACCATGACTCGATCATCGAGTGGCTTGTTCCACTTGACCATGCATATATTAATATGGTCAAGAAAGGCATTCAAACATTCATAGCATGAATGTAAAATCTTTTAAAAACATGTTGATAAGGAGGTATTCATTTCCAATTTTATTTTTCATGCTAAATCTTTATCAATTAATAATGAAACATTTAAACTGAAGAATGTTACTAAAAATGGAAAAATTGAAGGGAGTGAAATGAAAGGTCAAATCAAAACCATATAAAGGATCAACCAACCAATCAAAAAGATATTTAGAAATAATATTTACCCCACCCATTCAATATCCATATTTACTAACATTGATTGTTTATGAGAATATAATGTTACAAAGTGGTAGTAGTCACATAGTTGATTTTGAAGAACAATTGTATAGAGAGGCTGTTACAGACTACACTAATCTGGAGAAAGTTAATGAAATCCTCAATTATGAATGGTTTGTAGTCTTAGTTATAAATTTATACAAGATTTTTTTTCATGATTTTTTTCCCATTGATAATATAGTATGTTAATTATTAATAAGTACATTTCATATACTTTGTAGGCATATATATGAATAAAAATTGAGAGGATTGCCCCATGAACAAAAATATAGACTCATTAGAACTCACATCATTTCTACAATTGAAAAAGAAATAAAATAAAAAAACATTTCAAATAGTGGAAAAACTGGCAAAGTATTTTTAAAAAAACTTAAGGATGAAAAACCTTTCTTAATATGAACGATGTAGAGGTAAAACTCTAAGATTTATTCATATCAAATATATTTTCATTTCATTCATTATATATTACTTTTTTTTGTTTTTAGGTAACATTGAATAATTATTTTGATCAATTTAGATACTCTGGAGATTTATTTTTTGGATTCATAACATAGATACCCAACAAACCATCAACACATGATGATGTTTTTCAATTTTTAATACACTAAATCTAAAATTTTAGAAGTAATATTCAAGTTATATATTTTATATTATGTTTTAATGAAAATTATATTATTATTATATGGTGTTGAATTATCTTGAAAATCATGTAATGGGGAAAGTACACACACATAAGGAGCCTAGAAAATTATGCAAGTGAACAAGTATCAGTGTATATATAATAATATTTCACTATCCAACCACATATCAAAACAAATTAATTATTTTTTTCAATGTTTTTATAGCTTCCGAAAAAAAAGGAAAACATTTTGGTTATCAGTTTTAAAAAGTTTTGATATATATCTTATACCATAAATAATCTATCATCCCCAAAGATATATTTTTTAAGATAATTACTATTCCGATTACAATATTTATTAATCATTTGTGTATTTATATTTTTCAATACTATGAGTAAATAAAATATTCATATTCACAAGATGAAATATATTGGTTTAGAAATTAATAGGAAACATACATGGTGGAAGAATTTACACATATGTCAGGAAGATATGACTTCCTACTTCTTATTTAGTTTTTTTCTCATCATTTTATCTAATTTTTTTTTAATTTCTGTTGCATTTCTATCTAATGATTATTTTGTTAATTTTCATAGAGATCACAAGGAAATGACCTCTTGTGGGATTGGAATTATAGGCTATAAATGAAATAATAAAAATAATAAAATGGGTTAAGAATGTATACAATCATCATGAAAATGTGAATTCCTACTACCTTTAAAAAAAGAAAGAGTGATTAATGATATGGTTATAGTGTTTCTAATACACTATGCTTTCATCATAATATTTTATGTTATCTATAATATTTACATAATCTAAATTTAATGTTTGACTACTCATACAGACAATTTCTTCTACACTTGATTATTTTACCAATCCCACAGAAGAATATACTATAACAAAGTAAACCCTTTGGGAAGATGTAAAGATAATATTACAATATATTTTCTCTACTTTATCAAAAAATTATAAAATAAAATTTTGATTTAATTTTAATTATTATTCATGAATATAATTTATTTTAGAATATTTATATCCATTTTCCATGCATTTCTACACCAAAACATCCAAAAAATTATTCTCCATCAAAACCTTTTCACCCCTAGAGTGTTTGAATTTATCAATTTTCCTCAAGTTCCTCCACTGTGTTTCTCAAAAGAGAAAAAGTGCATCCTATTCTCAATCACAAAGGTAATGTTGTTTTTTTTCATAGTAAAATAACTATCTACGTATGTAATGAATTGTTCCATATTTATGTTTAATTTATTTTTTTTTCATTATTAATCACAGAAGAATTGATTTCTTATATTGTTGGATTTTTTTTTGATTTCGGGTGGTTTTTTCAAAGCTTATTATGTTAGTGAGGGATTGGACTTCATGGATACAACTAAAATAATGAAAACAAGGAAATGTGTCAATAATATATACAACCATCATGAAACGGTGAATTAATACTACTTATATAATTAAGTTTTTTCATCATTTTATCTACTATTTGTAAGGTAATTTCCTTATCACTTTTATATAATATTTATTTAATTTTCTAAAATATATTTTGGGAATTCATATTTTTCTTTAAACTATTTGGAAAAGAAAAAAAAAGATATAAAATTTTTCTTTCTTACAATGTGGATATGCTTTCCCATTCCTTTATTTATTTAACTTCTAACACTGCATATTGAGTAGATGTTCTTAGCCAAAAAACCCTTATCCTTGTTGAAACCCATAAGAGTAGATATAAAAACCCATACATTAAACTCAATGATATTACATAAAAATTTAAGTATATTAATTACTATGTATAATAATTCCATGATAGGGCTATATAGGTATAGTTTCATTAGAAATTAGGAAACATAAAAAAACTGGTTCATAAAACATCTACATTGTCTCCCGCTTATTTTTTCATAACTAGACTCATTTTTGACATATCTTACTTAATACCCTTCTTCATGACCTGGGGAAAAGAAATGTATTAAAGGGTAATATCAAATGCTCTGTATTGGTAAATAAGGGAAATATCAATCATATCATAATCACAAGACATAAGAACATAACATTTTAAAGTCTTATCCTATATATAAAAGATCGTGATATCATGTCATGGGATAAATGTCCATAAGAATTAATGGTCATAATCCCAAAATCCATAACATAAGATATTAAGTTTTGTGTAATACTCATAATCATAAAAAATCATTTCATATTAGTCAAGCATCATTTCAAAGACCATCATAGCGGAAAAATTCCATTACTAAACTAGTTTTACTTTCTGTTCCATCCCTATATTACTTAACCAAATTTTCTTGTCATTTTTTTCCTGTATCTCTTAAGTGATATAGATATTTACCTAATTCATTGGATTGATATATAGGTACCACCCATATCATAATGAAATAATTCTTATATGTGCCATATAAACATAAATCATTCATCATAGCAAAACCAAAGGAATAAAATGGGTTTTTTAATCATCATTCCATCATAACATAATCCATGTAAAAAAATGGATTTTATAAATATCATTCAATCATAAAAACAATAAAATATTCATATTAATAGGAATATAAACAAAACCCTTTTATATAATTGCATCTTAGTTGGAAATTAATTTTTATATAACACATAAAATAAATTCTTGAGGGAAATATCCTTTCTTATTCAAATACATTTTCTTTTCTCAAAAGGCCACACTATTTTAAAAGAAAATAATTTCATTAAAAATAACCTTGAAAATTTTTAATGGAATATTCATGGAAATATGTATTCATGAATATATAAAAATTCATTTCATGCCATATAAGTTAAAAAACATTCTTCTTGTACTTTTTCGAGAAAGTTAAAAAGTACATCATACTGAAAATGACAAAAGTTTCCCTTCATACCATTGAATATAAATTCACCAATGGGTAAATTTGACTTTAAAAAATTGTTAGAGGAATAGAAATAATATTACATATTTATGAAACATGGATGTGTATGAAAAATATGCCCCAGTAAATACTTACATGTAAACAATCTCGGATAATAATGAGATAGTGAAATTATCCCTTACCTTATGTCCGATATCCTTTATATATATATGAACCTCTTGTATAATGATTTAAATGATTTCATTGAATTATTATAGAATCATATTTTTTTGATATCATATATGTTTATATTATCATCTGATTGTTAGTAGCATTTCATTGTCACTCCTTATTTAGATATTAACTGCTTTATGTTATTTTACATGTTTTTTCAGATATGTTCATGTTCCAATTATAAGGTTATAGTTATAAAATTTACATAATGATATTAGTATAATATATAACATATTTATTCGTTCCATTCATGTATACAATCATGGTTTAATAAATATCATGTAAAATGAATCACATCACATTGTGGAGAAAGTAGGTCATACGTACGCACGAGCGATGATATCATTACCATAATTATTGAAAGGTATTGAAGTGGATAAGGTATAATATTTCATAATTAGAATAATATTATAATAATAATTTATAGTTATTATTTCCTTATTTAATCCTATCCAAGTAAGGTGGTGGTGAAAAATAGATTACACCATGGTGTGGAGTTGGTAAGATGTACGTACTCACACATGGTGATTTTGTATTTCATAGGATGGATAGAAGGTGGAATATTTTTATTTATTAATTATAATAACATATTAGTATATGGTTGATACTGATGTTGTTACTTTATACCAAAACAACTAATTCAGAGGAAGTATAAGAAGAATGATGTTTGAAGGAATCGGTAGAAGAGGTTACCTCTTCTTCAACATGCTTCCTCTAAATCTCCTCTTAAAGATGCTAGAGTTAGTCTTTTTAAAAGACTAAAACCTCTATAATAGAAATAAAAAAGTTAAGAATGGAAATTCTTAGGGGATGGATGATATTGAAGGTTCAAATTGAAGTGAATAGGTGAGGGAGGGGCTGCCCTTTTATAATTGAGGTGAGGGGCACTTTTGGAAGCTCAATAAATAATAATTTATAATAAAATAAACCCTACCCCAAAACCTCACAAATATCTCAATTTAAAATATGATATAATAGTGTTTTAATATCATCAACCAAAAAAAATTTAGAAGTATTTATACCAATTTAAATAGTAACTTTTTAATTAACACTTAGTTATTCTATTTAATTCTTAACTAGGGTAACAAATAATTCAATGTTGATGGGTGAAATGATTACTTATTTGATCTAAAATGGACCATAAATAAATAAATTAGTTCATTATATACCTTATAATAATTATTATATATTTTTAAAAATGGATAATGATTTTTAAATAATTTAATAAAACATTATTTTGATAAACAATCAATAGTATCAATTTTGACACTATTCAATTCATTGATTTTTAAAAATATTAATATAATAATATAACTTCGAACCAACTATTTTATTACATTTATAGAAGATCAAGGTCTTCTATAAAACTCATTAGACATGTTAATTATCCCACATTATATTTACTTTAATATTTTTAGTAACAATTAATTGATATTTCTCTTAATAAAATAATTACTACAACAGTTTTGTGTAGTTATATAATATGATTATTATTTAAATAAAAATAAAAAATAAAACGCTATTATGAATATAAATAAACTATATTTCATAATAATACTTTTAGTCAAATTTATATTCTGGGAAATACAATATTTAAAATTTTATACTTATTAAATTATGAAGGTGACAACTTTAATTTCACTTTAAATAAAATAATATAAGGGTCATAATCCCTTCTATAAGGCTCAAACTTCTATATAACTAGACCATTGGATGATTATGGTCGATATATAATCTACCAATAATATTTGGTCAAGTATTTTGATCATTTAATATGTGTTATTATTTTAATAAAGACTATATTATTTATTTTCCATCAATTGAATAATTTCTGCATCATTAATGTATAAGAAATTAAGGTAATTATTTTTTTATTAAAAATTACAAATAAATCACCATGATAAAGAAAAATATTTTATATTTCAAATGAGTACTTATAATAAAAATATATATATTATAACATTATATTAAAAATGATTTAGTTATTAAACTTTGAGTGAGACATAATTAACATTTCTTTGAATAAAATAAATTAAATGTCTTAATCTCATCCAAGTAGATTAAAATGGATAACATTTTGACCCAAGGATTGTTTAGGTCTAAATAAACACATCCAATTATATTAAGACAAGTTTTAAGATAATTTTATAATTGTATTCTTACCCTTAATTACTCTGTTTACCATTTTACCGTATTAATAAAAATTACTGAAGATATTATTCATAATTCCCAGAAATAAAATAAATATATTAACAAAATTTTGAACTACTAATTCCAAGTATGGAGTTCATTTTTCAAAATTAAAAACAAATTAGTTTTAGTAATTAATTTAAAATTAATCTCATTTTCAGAAAGAGAGAACAGTTTTTGAAAGCTAAAACATTGCAAAAGATTGAAATGTATTTACATCTGAATTCCATATAAAATTAATGATAATGGTATATATTATATTTAATGATAAAAATATATTATATTTATACTTTAAAACCAATCAATTTCAAAATTTAACTATATAAATTATTTCAAGGAAATAAAATTCCATATAAAAGTTTGTGTTTTTTACTATTCATCAAAACTTAAAAGTTATTAGAAAAATATCCAAAATTCATCCAAAGTAAATTTTTATATACCACATACAAATAAAATGTTTATGTTTTCATATAAAATTTATTAAAGTGTCAAAATCTTAATTTAAAAGTGGTTCACCATTCAAAGGCTTAAAAATACCCTTTTAAAAAAATAGGTCTTTATACATCAAATAGGGTTTATTCATACCATGTGACTAGAATATCCATTGGATTAATAGCAAAAATATTTTTTAAAGTATATAACATATAAATATAATTATTTTAATTAAAATTAATAATTCAATCAAAAATAAAAATATCTAACTAATTTATTTTTTTCATAAATAATTAATAGCCAATGAATTCACAATGCATTTTCATAAGTTCGTTGTAATAATTCTTGCTAACCAAACATCTATTATATAATTGTAATTTTATACTAAGGGTGTCTCGTGGTTTTTTTAAACTCATGATTGATTGAAACTCAAGATACTAATGAATTAAAATTATTTAAAGAAAATATTTCATAAAAACATTCAGGTGTTACATTCTACCCCCTTAAACTGAATTTTTCCCTCTAAAATTCATCACATAGAAACAAATGGATGAGGATGCCTCTCCCTAATAATATCCTAAAGTTCCCATATAGCTTCCTCAAATTTTCGGTTCCACCACAAAACATTAACCAAGCGAGTGGCCTTGTTTCGTAGAAATTTTTCTCTATCATCCAGAATCTATATTGGTTGTTCTTCATAAGGAAGATCTTTCTACAACAATATGAATTCTGAGTTTAGTACATGTGAAGGATGAGGTGTGTACTTTCTCATGAGAGATAAATGGAACATATCATGAACATGAGATATATTTGGTGTAAGTTCCAATTGGTAAGCTACCTTCCAAACATGATCTAAAATTTCAAAAGGACAAATATACTTAGGGCTCAGCTTTCCCTTCATTCCAAATCTCCTTACTCACTTCTAGGGAGAAATTCATAGAAACACCTTATCACCCACATCAAACTATCAGTATTTTCTTTAGTTGTCATCATAAAATTTTTGTCGACTATAAGCTTCTCTTATGTGTTGTTAAATAAATCTCACATTTTCTTCCATTTAATCAACAATATCAGGTCATAATATCTTTATTTACCCAAATTCACCCCAGTAATTTTGTGTTCTGCACTTCATTCAAAAGTGGGATTTATAATGATCCATTTGAATACTTGAGTGAAAGCTATTATTATTTGAAAATTCCGACAATGGTAGGTGTTGATCCTAACCACCTTTCAAATCCATAGTGAAATCTCTTACTATTTCTTCAAGAGTTTCAATTTTCCTTTCAGACTGACCGTATGTCTGAGGATAACAAGGAGTGCTAAAACTTGACTCTGTATCCATAGAATGCTAGAGTCTTCACAAAAACATCAAGGTAAACCTCAAACCTTAGTCAGATATAATATAATGTGGTACTTCATGAAATATTACCACTTTCATTTCATATATTTTAGAAGTTTATCAATAGATAAATCCTCTCTAATAGCAATGAAGTGTACCAACTACATAAGGTGATAAACTATATCCCACATAGCATTTTTGTCTTTTGTATGTTTTGGAATGTTCGAAAAAAAATTCCAGATTCATGTTTCCTCATTTCCATTCTAGTATGGGTAAAGATTTTAACAACCCCTTAGATTTCTGTCTCTCGGGCTTAACTTGCTGACAAACCAAGAATCGGGAGACATATTGGGAAACATCTCTTCACATGACATCTCACCAGAAATACTCATTCAAGTCCCTATAAATATTTTCACTTGTAGGGTGAATAGAGAATAGAGAACTGTGAGCCTCATCCAAATTCTCCTTCTTTAATTCTATTATGGGAGGAATACAAACCTAATTCATGAACCATATTCTTCCATCTCCATCAAGGTTGAATTCAGGAAAATTTATCATGTCTTTTTGTATCTCTATATCATTCTCCAATGTCTCCTTAAAATTTACTTGTATTGATGGTTGAGCATTCATTTTTGAAAGATAATATTTCTCCCCTTCCATTAAAATTTCAAGGTCCATCCTCTGAAAATCCTTAAATGCTGGATCTTTTGTGATCCTCATCAAAGATAGGATAGCATGGTCTTGTCGACTCAAAGCATATTCCACCTTGTTCACTCTCCTAGGGTGGTAATGAATTTTGTAGTCATAATCTTTAATCAACACTAACCATATTATTTGGTGAATTTTTATTTCCTTCTATGTGAAAATATACTTTAAACATTTATGATCATTATAAATATCACATATTTCACCATAAAGATAATTCCTCTGTATCTTTAATGCAGATATTACCACAGCTAAGTCTAAATCTTGTGTTGGGTAATATTTCTCATGGATTTTCATCTATAGTATGGCATAAGCTATCAAAACATCATATTTCATGATAAAACATCTCATCCCCTTCTTAGATGCATCACTGTAGATCATAAACCATTCTCCACTACAAGGCTGTGTGAGCACTGGTGCATTGGATAAACATATTTTCATATTATTGAAATTCTCATTACATTACTTTGTCTATACGAACTTAACTCCTTCACAACTCAAATTGGAGAGTGGATTCGATAATAGTGAAAAATATTTCACAAAACCTCAATAATATCCAACCAAACCAAGAAAACAATGGATTTCATTTACTGTTTTTTGTCTCATCCAACATTCAACATATTCTATTTTTTATGGATCCACATATATCACATATCTTGGAATTATGTGACCCAAGAATAAAACTTTATGAATCCAAAATTCAAACATGGTATATTTTTGGTAAATCCTATCCTTTCTCGGGGTCTTTAGTAAAATTATCAATTGGTCATCATGTTCTTACTTTCTCTTCGAATAGACATGAATATAATCTATAAATACTACCAAAAACTGATCATGATAGTCTTTAAATACTCTATTCATTAGATCCATAAAGAAAGTGGGGGAATTAGTAAGACCAAAAGGCGTCACTATTAATTCATAGTGTCCATACCATATATGGAATGTCGTCTTTGTTATATCCTCATTTCTGACCCTTAATTAATGATATCATGAATGAAGATCAATCTCGTAAAAGTATTGAGCTCAGTATAGTTGATCAAATAAGTCATCAATGTGGGGAAGAGGATATTTGTTCTTGATAGTGATGTTTTTAAGTTCTCTATGATCGATGAAGAGTCTCATTGACCCATCTATCTTCTTAACAAACAGAATAAGCACTCTCCAAAGTGACGCACTAGGGAATACAAATAAATTATCAAGATTCTCTTGTACTTTCTTCTTCAATTTCTGCAACTCAATTGGGTCCATTATATAAGGTATCTTTGAAATAGGAATATCACCTGATATGAGTTCTATTGAAACTCAACTTCGCGATTTGGTGGAAGACCTAGAAATTCCTCTGGAAAGACATCATCAAACCCTCATACAATGGGTTTATTATTAATGATGAGTTTCTCCCAAACCATTTGAGATAAATAACCTTAATTTATAGAAATCAAGACCCAAAATATGGGAAAAATTTATATTGGAAGGTTATATTCATCCTTTCATTGATAGATGATCATGTATTGATCTGAAATATAAAACGTGACTTCCCTTCCATGGAAATTGATATGAGATCTATATATAGAAATCCAATACAAGTTAAGAATCGTGTCAAATTCGACTATAGGAAGGATCATAGGATTTGCAGGAATCACTTTCCCACAAACTTCAACTGGAGAAGAATTATAAACTTTTGACGTGACTGTTGTGCCATTAGGATTTTTCACATCTAACTCAACATATAATTGTTGAGTTAATATGGATGTATGCTTAGAAAATTCTTCATAAATAAAAGAGTGGGTGGATCTAAAATCAAATAAAATATTCTCTACTTTCGAGTTGATGGTAAGTGTACCTTTTATAACTTCATTATCGTACTCCACATCGCTAATAGTAATTGCATGTGAATTTCCTTTTTCTATGGCCTTAAGAGTTTGTTGATGTTGATCATCGTCAATAACCCATGGATTAGGGCATTGATTGGCATAATTCCCCACTTCCATGCATATGTAGCATTAAAGTGTAGGAGTTTCATTCTCTGTAGCCTTTTCTCCATTCGCATCATTAGACACCTTTATCTCATCACTTCAGCATTCAATTGCCTAATGACCTTCTTTTCCACACTTAAAACATTTACTAGTCCCTTTAATATAATTTCTCCATATTTATTTCAACACTTTCAGCATTAGGGAAAACTCATCGTCTTTTCAATGTGGTCTTTAGATTTTCCTTTGAATTCCATTTTTCTCTTCTTATCAAATCCATAGGACTGATGGGTTACTACAATCTCCATATCAACCTTGAAAGAACATCAACCAATTTAATCGTAGATATTAAAGTCCCTTAAAGATAATTCCTTTCAGAGACTTGGATTTATGTCATTAAATAATCGAACAATTTTACACTTCGATTGAATAATAATTACAAAAGTGTTTCTTGAATGTCTTGTAAAATTTTCTTTGTAGGTACCAAAGGAATCATCATCCTTTTTCTTCAATTCAAGGAACTCATTCACCATATTTGTTCAAACAATATGAGTAAAGTACTCCAAAATCCCAGGAACCAGGAAAACCCTAGCCCTAAGAAATTTATTAATTAAAAACAAATAAATTCAGGCAGTCAGGGGATTCTTACAGAATCTAGAGTACATGACACCATACATGTTTGCCTCATTAATTGAGGCACAATAACTAGGGGTCATAAAAGACCACATCGCATCCGTCACTAAAATCACCTACTTAGATAAAGAATCTTCTACCTGATTGGATACCTGATAGGAATGTGAGACAGCCAATCACATATTAGCAACCTAGTTGAGGCATTCAACCTAATGAGGCATCACTATCTAGGGAACGGTGTGGGATCATGACTCCAATGCATGAACTGCAAGCTGCGAGTCTGATTCAATCCATATCATGTTTCAATTAAATCTAACAGCATACATGACTGCATGAATTATCTCCCAGAGTTCGACTTCATAGGCAACTCCCACATCAGTAAAATGATAAAAACTTCCCTTAATAAATCCATGGTATGTGTGAAAGACACTACCACACCCTGATAACCCTGGTGCACCAGAAGCATATCCATCCACATCCACCATGATCCATGGATTGATTGGAGGTATCCAATGAATATACGTAAGAATATTGGGATTCCGCGGCCGACCGGAGACATCAAGAAACCTAAGAGCCTGCAGATCAAAGATGTTGTTATGCATTGCACCTGTTTGAGTCCTGGAAGCAGCATGAACATCCCTATGGACAGCATCCATTCCAAGCTGTACAGTGATGCGCCTACTGTCAAACAATGTCGCATTATAAGAAGCCCATATAGCCGCAATAAGATCTGCAACAGACGCCATCAGAAGGTTCCTAATCTGTTCATTGAATGTAACCTAGGACATCTCTACAAACAAGTCTTGTAGCAGTATGTTCTGGTCAAAAATCATCCCAAACGGGCCTCCAACATAATCCCACAACTGGCCAGCATAGCTGCACTCCACAAAAAGATGTTGAACACTCTCCTCGGCAGCCATTCATATTTGACAATCTGAAGCAAAATAAAATCCATCCCGCTTGAGATGATCATGAGTAGGCATCTTGTTTTTCCAGATGCACCAAATAAAAAATAAATGAGAAGGCCAGATAAAAATGGTTTGAAAATTTATCATCCAAACAGGTGCATGACAGGAGCCTCTACAAAACAGCCGGTAAAAATCACAGTTATTGAACTGACCATTTCAGTTATGCCTCCATATCACCATATCACAGTCCATAAAGGGATAATTTTGAATTTCTTCCTCCACTTGAAAAGGGACCATGCTACGAAAAATATGCATGCGAGAAATAAAATTGAAAAATATGTTCCTGAACTTGTCCCATTCCATAAACTCAATTTCATCACTTTGCCTCGTATTCTTGATAATATTCCACCATTGACCAGCTTCACCTTCCAAAAAATAGACTGTTAAGATGAATTTATCATGATCATAAAATTGTAGAACTGAAAATATCTTTTCAGTGGTACTAATCTATTTTTCAGCCACTAATGGAATAGAAGACCTTCTGATAGAGGGTGGATGCTGCCTCATGAAGGACTCAATAGAATTTTTCTCCCTCCTTTACTCATTAGGAATTCTTTCATGATTTATATCTTTATAATGATTTGTGAAAAATAGCTACAAGATTTTTCATTCCATCTCCCACAACATTTGGTTTCTCAAGAGGGAAATCATTTCATTTCCCATATCATTCAACACAAACTTGGTTCCTTCAGGTTCCATAAATTGATTAAAACCAATAATCAAAGTGTGAGTAACACTAGTCATAACATGAAAACCACACAATCAGGAATAAAATATCAACTTAGGAAAATTCAGGTTTATCCTAGGTTATTCATGGTCATTTCTAAAATTCTAGTATTTAATCTATACTTAAACAAATCCTTGGGGTTATTATTAAGTCTTTCTCATACTATTTTCTAATGTTTAACTATACCTTTCCTCTAATACCAACTATAACAACCCATACTTTACATACATTGATATTACTTAAAAATTGAATTATATTCATTGCAACATATAATTAAGACATGATAGGACCATATACATATAGTGTCTTTCAAAACTGGGAAATATAAAAAACTGGTTCATAAAACATCTACATTTTCTTCCAATTATTTCTTCATAACTATACTCATTTTTGACATATCTTACTTAATAAACATATTCATGACATGGGGAAAAGAAAAATATGAATTGGTGAGCACAAATGATAAGTAAGGATACATAAGAGAAATATCAATCATATCATAATCATAATATATAAAAACATAACATTTGAAAGTCTTATCCTGCATATAAAAGATCATGATATCCTAACATTGGATAAAATTTCATAAGAATTAATGGCCATGATCCCAAAAATAATAACTTAAGACATGATGTTTTTTGAATACACATAATCATAAAAAACATTTCATATTAGTCAAGGCTCATTTCCAAGACCATTATAGTAAACAAATTCCAATTCTGAACCGAGTTTACCTATCGTTCCAACCCTGTATTACTGAACTGGATTTACATGTCATTCCAATCATATTTATTTCATGAGATATAAATCTTTTACCAATGCATGGGAGGGAGATATAAGTCCCACCCATCTCATTATGAAATCATTATTATGTGTGCCACAAATACAAAAATCATTCATCATATATAGCATAACCCAAGGAGTAAAATAGATTTCTTAAACATCATTCCATCATAACATAATATATGTAAAACAAAGGGATTTAATAAATAACATTCCATCATAAACACAATAAAATAATAGTATTAATAGGAATAGAAACATAAACTTATTTAAATAATTTCATCTTATATGGAAATTTATTTTGATATAACTAATGAAATTAATTCTTGAGGAAAATATCCTTTCTTCTTCAAATACATTTTCTTTTCTCAAAATGCTACGAAATTTTAAATGACAAGAATTTATTTTAAAATAACCTTGAAATTTTCTAAGTGTATATTCATAGAAATCAGGTTTCATGAAAGCATAAAAAATACATTCATTCTGTATAAGTTAAAAAAACATTCTACTCATATTTTTGACGGAAAGTCAAAAAGTACATCGTAATGAAATTGACAAAAGATTCATTTCATACCATTTAATAAGAATTAACCAATGGATGAAATTTAAATTAATCTATTATTATTAGTATATAAATAATATTAGATATTTATGAAACATGTATGTGGATGATAAATATGACATAGTAATTACTTACATATAAACTATCTCAGATAATAATTAGATTTCAAAATTATCCCATATCTTAGGTTTGATATCTTTTGTATGTATTGTAACCTCTTGTATAATGAATTAAATGATTTCATTGAATTATTCCAGAATCATAGTCATTTTATGATATCATATATGATTATATTATCATCCATTTTTTAGTTACATTTCATTGTCACTCGTTATTTGGATATTAACTACTTTATGTTCTTATGCATGGTTTGGCAGATAATTTCATGTTCCATTTCATAGGTTTTAGTTATATCATTTAAAGAATGATATTAGTATAATATATATCATAATTATTTATTCTAATCATGAATATAGTTGTGTTTTAATGAACATCATATATAATTAATCACATTATATTGTGGAGACGATCGGTCGTACGTACGCACAAGCGACGATATCATTCACATAATTATTGAATGGAATTGAATTGGATGGTGTATAATATTTCAGAATTAATATAATGTTATAATAATCATATATAGTTATTACTTCCCTCATTATACCCATCCTAGTAAGGTGGTGGTGAAAAAAATATTACACCATGGTGTGGAGACGATAAGTCATACGTTCGCACGCTTGGTGATTTCATTTTTCATAGGATGGATAGAAGGTAGAGTATAGTTGCTTCATAATTATAATGGAATATCAGTATATTAGTGATATTGATTTTTTTACTCTATAATGGAACAACTAATGAATAGTATGTATAAGAATAAATGAGTTTGAATGAATCAATAGAGGAGATTACATGTTCTTCAATGTGTTTTCTCTAAATCTCTGCTTAAAGGCACTAGAGTTGGTATTTTGAGAAGATCAGAACATATGTATTGGAAATAAGTAATTTTATAATGTAAATGGGCAGTGGATGGCCGATAATTAAGGCTCAAATTGAAGTGAGGGGGTGAGTTATGAGGTTCCCTTTTATAATTGAGGTGAGGGGTCCTTTTGGAAACTCTATAAATAATAATTTATAAAAAAATCGAACCCTTCCCAAAAACCTCAAAAATGTCTCAATTATAAAAATGAGATAAGATAGGGGTTAAATATCATCAAAAAATAAATTTTTTACAAGTATTTCTATCAATTTAATCCTTACCTTTTAAATTGACACTTACTTATTCTATTTAATTTTTAACTAGGGTAACAAATAATTCAATATTAAAGAGTGAAATATTTACTTATTTGATATAAAATAGACCATAAATAAATAAATTAGATAATTTAATACCATATCATAATTACTATATATTTTCAAAAATGTTTCATTATTTTTAAATAATTTAATAAAATTTTAATTTGATAAAAAAATCAATAGTATCAATTTTTACACTACTCAATTCATTGATTTTTAAAAATATTAATATAAGAAGATAACTTCAAACAAAATATTTTATTATATTCATAAGAGATCAAGGTCATCTAGAAAACTCATTAGAAAGGTTAATTATCCAAAATTATATTTAATTTAATATTTTTAATAACATCTATTTTATATTTCTCTTAATAAAATAATTGCTGTAATAATTTTGTTTATTTATTTAATTTTCTTATTTTTTGAATAAAAATTAAACATAAAATAGTAAAATGAATATAAATATACTATATTTTATAATAATACTTGTATTATAATTTATCTTTCCTAAAATCAAATATTTAAAATGTTATACTTATTAAATTATGAAGGTGACAACTTTAATATCACATTAAATAAAATAATATTAGTGTAATAATCCCTTCTATAAGGCTCCAAAATGGTCTTTAACTTTACCCTTAGAGAATTATGGTCTATATATATTCTAAAAATAATATTTTATTAAGTTTTTAGATCTTTTAATGGGTATTAGTATTTCAATAAAAATTATATTATTGACTATTCATCAATTGAATAATTTCTACATCATTAATATATATGCTTTTAACGTAATTAATTATTTTAAAAAAATTGAAAATAAATTACCATGATAAACAAAAAAATTATCTTTCAAATATGTATTTATAATAGAAATTATCTTTAGTATAATCTTATATTAAAAATTATTTAGTTATTAAACTTTGATGGATACATATTTAACTTTTCTTTAAATAAAATAAATTAAATGTCCTCATCTAATCCAAGTGGATTAAAATGGATACCATTTTGAACCAAGTATTATTTAGGTCTAAAAAACTCATAAAATTTTATGAAGACAAGTTTTAGAGTGATTCTATAATAGTATTCGTACCCATAATAACCCAGTTTACCATTTTACCGTATTAATAAAAATTACCAATGTAACTATTCATAATGCTCAAAAATAAAATAAATATTTTAAAATAATTTAGACGTAAAAATTCCAAATATGGAGTTAATTCTTAAAAATTAGAAACACATAAGTTTCATTAATTAATTTAATATAAATCCCGTCGACGGATATAGAGAATGAGTTTTAAAAGCTAAAACATTGCAAAATAATAAAGTGTTTTTATATCGGAATTCAATGTAAAATTAATTCTAATGACATATATTATATTTAATGATGAAAATATATTATATTTATAATTTAAACCATTAAATTTTATAATTTAACCATATAAATTATTTTGATGAAAAAATTTGTTTTCACATAACATTTAGTGTATTTTTACTATTCATCAAAACTGAAAAGTTATCAGAAAAAAGTCAGAAATTCATCCAAATTAAATTTTTATATCTGTATTCGAAATAAAATGTTTATTTTTTCATATAAAAATTATTAATGTAACAAAATATCAATTTAAAAGGGGTTTTCCATTTAAAGTCTTAAAATTACCCTTTAAAAAAATATTGGTTTTTATACATCAAATATGGTTTATTCATACCCTGTGACTAAATTATCCATTAGATTAATATAAAAAAAATATTTTATTAATTACATAACATATATGTATCATTAATTTCACTACCTATAGTAATTATCTCAAAAATACAAATATCTAACTGATTTATATTTTCCATAAATAATTGATACCCAATAAATTCACAATGCATTATCATAAGTTAGTTACACTAATTCTCGATAACCAAACGACTATGCTATAATGGTAATTTTATACTGATTTCATCTTTTGGTTCTTTTAAACACAAAATTAAATGCAATGAAATCTGCTAAATAATTAGAATTATTTAAAAAAATATTTCATAAAAATATCTGGGTGTTACTGTGTAGGAAGGTTTTTCATCTAAGAACATTGGCTCATCATACAGTGTTGCAGTTTTACAAATAAAATAATTAAAAGAGTGGTTACATGGGTAGTATATAATGTTTTCATACTTTATGAAAATTATTTGTAAGTAATTGGGAATGTTTTTGGAATCAGCCTCCCCTCAATCTGACCAACGGTGTGACCGATATAACTCTAAGGGCTTCTTTTTATTTAAAATTGACATTAATTTTAGTAAAAAAGAAAACTGACCTAATCAAAACTAAGAAAACACTTTTGTTTTTTTATACTATATAAATACAATCCACTAGTCATTTTTAACATATAGGAATCAACCTCACATCAACATAGTGCATGGTATGACCGATATAACTCCAAGTGTGACTTTTTATTTAAAATTGACATTAATTTAAGTAAACATAAAATTTATTTACTCCAAATCAAGAAAAAAAACTTTTGAATTGTCATGATACATTAGTAAAATGATCCATAATTCATTTTTGACATATAGTAATCAACAACACCTCAATCTGATGCATGGTGTGACCGGTAAGACTCCAAGTGTGAATTTGTTTTTAACATTGACATTAATTTTAGTAAAAAGAACAAGTGACATACTAAAAATTGAGAAAAAAATTATTATTATTTTCTAATTTGTTAAAATGATCTATAAGTCACTTTTGATTAGTAGTAATAAACTACACATCAATATGATGCATGGTAAAACCATTATTACTAAAAGTGTCTGTTATCGATTTAAAAATGCCACTTTAGTTCAAAATGTGTGTCACTCACTAAAAAAACAAAACATATTCTTATTGTCCTGATAATTTAGAAAAAAAATTCATAAGTCAGTTGTGATTTGTAAGAAGAATTCTCGCTACAAAACAACCCACGATGTGACTGATATGACTCAAAGTGCATGCTTCCAGTTTCAAATGACATTTTTGTAAAAAGAAAAATTGCCATAATAAAAACTATGTAAATTAATTATCATTGTATTAATACTTTAGGAAATTTTCCATAAGTCATTAATGAATTGTGGGAATCAACTCCCCCTAAATCTGATGCACAGTGTCACCAGTATAACACTAAGTGTTTCTTTTTATATAAAATTGATGTTAATTTTGGTAAAAAGAACATGTTTCATATTGAAAACCAATAAAAACACATTCTAATTGTTTTGATACTTTAGTAAAATGATCCATAACTGAATTTTTATGTTTAGGAAATAACCTCACCTAAATATGATGCATGGTGTGACCATTGTGACTCAAAATTCCCGTTATCAGTTTAAAATTGACATTTTAGTCTAAAATGTGTCACTCACTGAAACCCAAGAAAACACACCCTAATTGTCTTGATAATTTTTTAAAATTTATTCATAAGTTAGTTATGATGTGTAGTAAGCAGTCTCATGTTTAGCTAACACACGATGTGACCGGTACAATTCAATTTTTTGTGTTTCCCATTTCAAATGACATTTTAATATAAAAAAACCCAAGTGACATACTCCAAACCAATACAATCAATTTTTATTTTTTATACTTTATGAAAAAGATCCATATGTCACTTTTGACATGTAGGAATTAGTTGTACCTCAATACGACACATGGTATGACTGATATAGTTCTAATTGTGTCAATTTATATAAAATTCACTATAATTTTAGTAAAATGAACAAATGAAATACTAAAAACTAAAAAAAAATATTTGAATTGTCTTCATACTTTAATAAAATTAGACACAATAACTTTTTTATGTGTAGGAACAAGTCCACCTCAATATGATGCATGATGTGACCAGTATAACTCCAAGTCTGTATTTTTATTTAAAATTGATATTAATTTTAGTAAAAAGGACAACTGACAAACTGAAAACTAAGAAAAAATATTTTAATTATTTTTATACATTATTAAAATAATGAATAAGCCATTTTTGATGTTTATGAATCAACAGTATGTTAAAATGATTCACGGTATGACCGATATGACTCTAAATGTGTCTTTTTCGTTAAAATTAATAATAATTTTAGTAAAAAGAACAAGTAAAATACTAAAAACAAAGAAAACTCATTTGGATTGTTTTTAAACATTATTAAAATTATCAATAAGTAATTTTTCATTTTTAGGAATCAACCTCACCTCAATCTGATGCATAGTGTGACCAATATGACTCAAAATGTCCATTATCAGTTTAAAATTAACATTTTAGTTCCAAATGTGTGTCACTCAATAGAGCCAAAAAACACACTTTTATTGTATTGATAATTTAGTAAAATGACTCATAAGTCATTTGTGACATGCAGGAAGCAACCTAAAATCAAACCAGCACACGATGTGATAGGTATGACTCAAAGTGTGTGTTTCCAGTTTGAAATGACATTTTAACATACTGAAAACTAATCAAATTTATTTGGATTGTTTTGATACTTTATTAAAATGATCCCAAAGTAATTTTTGAATTTTAAGAATCAATAAAACCTTAATAGGAGTGATGGTGCGATCAGTATAAATTCATGTGTGTCTTTTTATTTAAAAGTAACATTAATTTTAGTAAAAGTACCAACTAAAATACTCAAAATTGATCAAACACATTAATATTGTTTTTATACATTAATAAAACAATCCATAAATTATTTTTGACTCGTATGAATCATTCACACCTCAATATGATGCATGGTGTGACCGGTAAAACTCCAAGAGTATATTTTTTTATAAAATTGGCATTTTATTAATGTATTCATTCATATTAATGTATGATTCATTTCTAGGATTTTTTTTCATATATATGTGTATTTATTTGCTCAGTTTGATGTGATTTTTTGGAAATGGATACCATTGGTGGACTTTTTTAAGAGGGGATCATGGGTTCCAAATATTATGAAGCATTAATGTTTTGAAATGTTTGTGGATAGTGATTGTAAATGTAATTATACAAAACCTTATATTAAATGTATATAGTAGTGTTTTTTGTATTCGTGATGTAAATTTTATTTGAATTAAATTATATATTTTCATACAGGTTATAAAAATTTTTTGTGTTGTGATTCTATTCAAATAGAACACTATAGTAGGTTGTGCCTTTATAAAATCTATTTAAATAGCTGATAAATGTCCCCCTTTATTAGTTCTTTTTTAGCGTTGATAAAGAAGACCCCCAATTAATAGTGCTAAGGAAAAATCACTTTTTAGAGCTATTAATTTACTTTTTGTGCACTGTTAAAGGGAATATCTATAGTATTTCTAACCAATACATTGGAGGGGTATATAATTCCATCCCTCCATTCACATTATAAAATTCTCATAATCATGTATTCCACATAATAAAAAATTATATAAAAATTGGAAACCTGAAATAAACCCTTGGAAACGACTATGTTTCATAAATATGTCATAATGATTACTTTAATGAATAACATTTGTGGTTTATAAATTAATAAGCTGGGTCACATATGGTATAAAACATCATTATTCTTTGAATAAATAATAAATAGATCGTGGGGATTCTGTGAGTTGTTTCGGAAAATAAATTCACAATAAATAATCCTTGTAATTAGCTTGAAAATAATTTCTAAAAGGTAAAAGCATGTACATCCCTATGAAGAATAGTTAAATAATAGTTAAATTTCATCTTGAATTCATTATAGAAGAATTCATATAATAAATAATTACAAATATGAGATAATTCAAAAGGAATGAATTGGGTTCGAGATTCCCCTTACCTTAGGTATCATGTTATTATGTCACCTTTACACCACCTATATAATAAATTTATATTTATTAAAATATGAATACAATATCAAATTATATTTTTTTATAATTTAATTGATCAATTATAATCAATTGACTTTTCTTTTTATTTTTATTTATTAAAGGTGAAATGTTTTGATATTATATTTTCTATAAAATATATCATCTTTCTTCGATTTCATGATTTTTTTAATTGATATTTATTTTTTAATAAAGATAAATCCAAAATCATAGAAATATATTTACCTATACATTTATATATTATAAATAACTTGTTATAACCATCTATAAAATTGGTTATAATTATTGGGTTGGAAATTCCCTCATAGATAGTGAGGTGACCATTAATGGGACTTGTCAAAAGAGGAGGTGAGAGATGTATAAAATATATAACATTTTTAAAGTTGGTTAATACAATTCACATAATGATAATATGATATTTAATTAATTTTAAAAGGTTTGAGATGGAAAATAATATAATTATTGATGAATAGAAGATGAAAATGAATTGAAAATACAACGGAATATTACATCTTTATTAGAGTTGTTCATATGCTATGACCCTTAACACCTTGAAATATTAGATTTCTATGACTCCAGAATATCCATAAGGATTATAAGGTTCTTACGAGAGGGAAATTGGGAAGAGTTTTATCATTGATAAGGGTAAGATAAGTGGTTTTCCAATGGGAAGCATAATTTATAATTATAATTTATGAGTGATGTATTTTAGTATAAAATATTGAATAAATTATTATTTCTATGATAATACAAGAAATAGTAATATTTTTAATATTATGAATCATCTATTAATAAAATATTATTATTTAAGGACATATTATCTATTCCATTACTTAATTTATTAATATATTCAGAAGGAAATAATAGGAAGTGGAAAGTTACTTTTGAAATGGAATACTTTATACTTTTGACTTTGCAATATACTTTTTATGTTTGGAAAACAAGTTTATTGTTTTTAAATGAATCATTATTTTAATAAATATGTTTTTTATTGATAAGAATTATATAATTTGGTTATCTGATTATTACATCATAACTTTTTTAATTTAAAACATACTGATTAAGTAAAAGAGGTATTTTTACCATTCACCTAAAAATTGAAGTTTCTTAGAAAACTACAAAAAAAAATATCCTTTAAAAATATCAATGTGCTGATTCTAAAAATGAAAGTCATTTTATCAATATAATTTTATAACATTGGTAATTTTAAATACTAAACTAAAATTTATTATTTTTATCAGATATATTAAAATATAATTTATAAAAAATGTGTTTTTAATTTATTTGAGTTTTAGATCTTGATATTTTTTTTATGCAATTATAATATTTATATATTGTTAACTTATTCATGGTGAATATGATCTATATTCCATTTTACTATTTTTAGGTCAATTTACTACTTCAATGATTAGGTTATTATTCCAAATAGTCATACTACTATTCCAATGATTATATTACTATTCCAAGAGTCATTTTACCTCCTATAAATATCTTTTAATTCCTTAATTTTCTACTCTTATCAATTACTATCAAGGATCTACATTTTTCATTTCTAGAATTTTTATTGGACTATGGATGTTATATCTCTTTTTTATAGTATTGTAAATGAGTTTGATAATTCCATGAGATCAACATCATCCACATTTTTTTATTCTTCAAATGCAATTTTTTTCTATTTATTTTTCCATTGTAATATTTTTTAATTTTAATGGATATATTTATTTTATAAATATAATTCTTCAAATTAATGAAATATATTTTTTTGTATTTTATTTTGTGTTGTGAGAATTTTATAAAAACTATATTCATAAATGTGACACACTTGTTCATTTAAAATAAAATTATATAATTATATAATTATATTTCATTACAATTTTAGTGCATCTACAAATCTATATAAATAAATTTTTGTCATCCATGATCATTATACTCTACTCCTTCAACACCGGATGATATCAACTATTCAATGTGAGTGTATATTTTATGTATTCTATAATAAACAAATTGGAAAGCATTTACTTCTAGATAAATATTAATAAATTTTGGGATAATCATGTGTCATTCCTCAATATTCTAATATAGTAATTAACCTCATTCATCTCAAAGTAATCCCTTGTAAATAAAACTAGATAAGAATTATTGGGTTCCTCGTCCTTTCACAACAATATATCTTCAACTTTTTCCAAAAACTCTCTTATTCTTCTCCTATTTTATTCAGAACCATATGTGATGAATATGGACAGTATTTTCCTTCTTCTAATTGAAATTATAGATCTTTAATTTTAATCACTCATCTTCTCCTTATTCTTTGGAATCAGTCATGACAATTTTTACCAATCATCCCCCTTCACTTTAAAACCTACATCTTTGATATCTTCTCACCTCCTTTTTTATTGGAAAATAGATATCAAATATTCATAAGACATGTTTTTATCTTGTACCAAATATACCAATATGTTTCCTTCTTCCCTCATGAATCACATAAATTTTAGATATCAGCAATGCTTGTCACTATTTTTTAATTCTCCCCTTCTTATAAATTCATTGAATAATCATATAAAGTACTTTTCTATATTTTTAAATTCTAAAACACTTTGAATTTTATATAATTATATCATGTATACTTTCATTATTATTATATTCATAAACATATTCATTTAATTCGTGATTAATTTTCATATAATATGTCATGACTCGTCCCCTGGGGCCCGTGACGTGACTACCCCAAGACCGCATCCCAAAGGCCAAGGGCTAGCGACTAGCACCGGAGGCATTATTCCACAAGTGGGAGGCATTTTCCTGAGTACATACACACACACACACATATACCAACCTAAGGTACTAGAAATTAAATTCTAAGGAACCATGCATGCGATCCACTAAGTAAAACACAACCAGAGTACAACAGAAAGTAAAGTATTGGGTGGCAACCCAGGCCAATATACAAGCCCACCAAAGAAAAATAGAAGAAAAGTAAAACTTCAAGTCACTGAAGCTCATCTATCGGGGGGGCTACCTAAAGGGGAGGTGAAGGATAGCCACTTGCAGTTATATAAGTACACCTTGTCTATCTAATATCACTAAACACCACCAGGCCATGGTCCTACCATGACTCCATCAAAGAGTAGGTTGTATGCACAATACACGACGTGTGTGGGAAAATCCCATGCATGGGTGAGTAAAACAATACTCAGTAGGGGACCCTGAAACCAAAAAGGTACAACACTAGAGAAAAACCAAAAATGAATTCATAGCTATCTCTACTCAGTTATATGCCCATACATATACCATAAACATCTAGATATACTTTTCTCATCCACTAAGAAGCATAAAGTCCAAACTTATATCTAGTGCTCGAATTCTCATAGAAGGCTCAATGTGTAACACATAAACTAGAAGTACACGCTCCATGATCCATCCATACCTGATGGTACCTATCCAAGAGATACACTCCATATGGTAATCTTACCATTTTTAATGGTACGTCCAAGAGAACGTGATCCATCAGAAACATTCTACTAGGTCAGACTCTATTGTTTGGTACTAGAGTTTTAGTCGTCACATCCTTACGCCAGATGCAAGAATAAGGAAACCCAATTGAAGTGGCCTTCTCCTCATCACTACGCTCAGTTTATGGATCATTTCTCTTGACTAACCTGCAATACCTCATTTTATCATGTAAGGAGTGGCCCGCACCTTAGTCCATCGAGGGAGCACTTTCTCTTATCTAGGTGTCATTTTCATCAAATGGATGGGCCATCTCCTTGCTACTATGTCTAAAAACAAAGGGAGAACCATCTCTAATCGAGGACCCACACCCTAAAAAGTAGAAGTGTACTACTAAGTGACTACAGGACCCATTCCCTGGTGCAATAGGTGAGTACAACTCATGAAGAACCAACACCCTGTGTTGGTAGGTAAGTACAACTTTGTTTATCTAGGACCCACACCCTACCCGATAGGGGAGTACCACTCAGTGACTAGATGACCCACACCCTAGCAATATAGGGCAGTACCGACTCTATAAACATATTCTCTATGGGGTACCCTCACTATAGTACATTAGTGGATTACTGACCCCATGCTAGAGGACCCACTCCCTGGCACAGCAGGGGTGTACTGACTCTGTCGTAGCACTGCATAATTAGGACCCAAACCCTGGAATAGTAGGGGAGTAATGAATCCTAAAATAGAGGACATGATCTCTACCCAGTAGGGGAGTACCAACTCTACATGCGTTTGATATGGAGGACCCACACCCTAGTCCAATAGGGTAGTACCGTCTCCAGGGATAGAGGACATGCTCCCTGGAACAGTAGGGGAGTACGGACTCTTCCATTATGAAGTTCTCTGAGAACCCACACCCTAAAATGTGGTGGGTCCCATATCTACCAAATCAAAGGGATAAGGAATACCCCCTCCTTGATTCATCAAGGTAGTAACTGTCCTAAAATATCATCATATGAATCACCTAGATTCTACCCAAAGTCTGCCCGTACTGGAAGGGCCTACTCTTCAAACCAAAGAGGTTGTCCGATAACTTTCTAAAAAAAGTCACTTAGAGTATCTCAACAGAATATTTATGTCTGAATGGTCCCAACACCGTAGACATTTTATCAAATAGATGCTCTATTTGGATGTTATGGGAATTTTTTGGAAATGAGGGCAGGTTGGACCCAGGTCCGGTTCAACCCGACCTGACCCGAACCAATGGGACCGGCATGGATAGGCTTGTCTGTGGGTCCAGCTCAGCTCGATTGGATGGGTGTGGTCCACCAGCAACAACCCGTCCCAAAATAATATCGGGTCATCTCCTCCAGACTGGTCACGGCATAGTCGCGTCCACTTGCCACCAGGCAGTGCCGGCTAGTGCCGCCACCCTATCCAACTGGTCTGTATTAGCGGACTAAAATTATCACACGAGGCTCGGCCGCATGCATCAGGTCACACAATGCTATTGCATTCAATGGGGAGGTTCTCCAATTCCAGAAAACCCGTGGTAGATATCATGGGTTCTCCTGACTGCCACTGTAGTTGGTCGACCTCCATTGCACCGGCACGCAGCCGCCACTGCTGGTCACCACCGGTGCTGGCCAATTATTCCATGGTCCATCGAACGCACTCTGGTGTTCTGTTTTTCAAACCACAAGGAGCCCTATGATCCTTGTGTTGCATTCTTCCCTGTTGGGGTATCAAAACTACATTGTGATCTCTTCCAATGTAAATCATTTGATTTCTAGTATCACACGCGCCAATTCAATCCACTCGTCACCATTTTTGTCACACCACATTCGTGTTATGTCCATAAATGATTCATGATATTGAATCATTGCACCACAAGGTGAACGTGCGATGATCGTTCATTTATATCCCCACATTGAACAAAGAACACATAGAGATAAAGTGGGAACGCACACAGAAAACCACCCCGAGGAATGATCTTAATTCATTGTTTGTTATAGCCTTGATTAGCTCCCGGTAGAAGGATCAAGAATGAAACAAAAAAACATCTCACAATAATGATCAAACCGCGGATCAACATGTTCATGGGTTGATCTGTGTTTTTCATTTAAAATCAATAATGAGAGATGATTTAATTCCAATAATATCCCTTACCTTGATTTGGTTCTTTCTCTGGTGAAGAAAGTTTTTTCATTGTCATTGTTCGTTTATGCTTGAACTGATTCATCGTTGGCGATCATCAATCTCTGATATCAGTTCCTATCTTCAAAGGCATTTTCGTCGCTTCTTGGTACACCAGTGTTTTTCCCTAGAGTGGATTTCTCACCTTCGTTAGTTGTTAACCAAAAAAAATCTCCAAGGATTTGTTCCCAAAATAATCCCATGTCTTCAACCCTCGACCTTGGATCCTTACTAAACTGTTATGTGGAAAATCATGATTCAGCATATTTTGTTTCACTGAGTTGCTGACATTACGCTGTTTCATTTATGAAATAGTATTTTTCTTTCAAATTTCTACAAATTGTTTCACTGCAATAGTTCAAAATTTCAAAAAAATAAAATAAATCAATCTACTTTATTTATCTTTTTCGTTAAAAATTATTAAAATTAACTTTTCTGTTTGACCCACGTCGGTAAAAGTTAACTAGTTTTTAAGAGAGTCTCTCCATTCTTAGTTCAATGGTGCCATCGAATTTCAGATCTGAGCACGGGCTTAAAATATAGAAAAAACCCACTCTCATGTTTAATTAATAAACATTAAAAAAGATTGAAAATCCATTCTAGCCACATCGAATCTTGGAATTATGTGTCGTCTCAGAGCCTGGTCTCATAAAAATCCCATTAAAATTAAAAAAAACCATGGAATTATAGGACATTACATTCTCCCACCCTAAGAATTTTCATCCCCAAAAAGAAAAATCCTAACTCAACATAAGAAAATAGAGTTCATCAAGGGTCTTTGTACTACATACAAGCATGCACCTCGAGGTATCATCATGATCTACCACGTTCATGTCAAGCTTCTTGTTGGTCAACATCATGAAATAATGAGAACATGCCTCTTTAGATGTGGAAAGAAGGAATGTACTGAGCACTCTAATTCATTTTTAGTCATGGGGTCTAGTGGCTCACCTCCATGCTAACCTGACATAAATATAAACAGAAATCCATAGTTCACAACCTCCCTTGGATGAACTATTCTAAAACCTCCACAACTGATATGCTTTCAAGGTTGATGCTAAACACACAGGGGTATTTAGAAATGAAACAAGGCTACCCACAAGAGAACATTGGGTATTACTAGTCCCTCTATATACAACCTCCAACGTTCATAGAACATGACAAAACTAGAACATCTTCACACTCACTAGTGGAATTCTATCTTAGTATGGATGGAAAGTAACCATTTCATACTACAGAAACATTATGAGGTCTGTCTCTGCCACCACGGAACGATCCAAAATAGGACTCTTGAGAGATTACTCCATGTGTTGCATGGGTTTCCCTTTCACCACAAAGGAAAAACCATCTTTACCATCATGGACACACCACATCCTTTATCAAATATCATCAATCCAGGTATGAACAGTAGTTTTCCATACCCAGAATGACTTCATAAGGTCTTGACGCCACGACTAAGAGATCCAAGCCACAACTCTCGCTTCCAAGAGTTAGGTAACAAAATCAACACCAGGGTGTGATCAACGAGTATCCTCTAGCAGAAGTATCTAAGCATGAGGCTTAAGTCCACGGTCCAACTAGAACCTCAAAGTCTCAAACAGAACTCTTGGAAAAATGAGAACTTCCAGTACTTTTTATTTAAAAAGGAATCCAAAAGAAAAGAAACATATCATACCTCAAATTTCTTCTAGATCTTCTTTTTCATAAGCCAAGATCTTATGCATCTATCATCGCCCATGTCCTCTAACTCCCTAATCCTAGCATGGACCATCTAGGGGTGGTGGTGGCAAAGTTGTAAACTTCATGCATCCTCCTGATGCTCGTCCATCTCCTCTTCCTTTCCCGCCATCTTGCGGAACTCCTTTCTCTTAGTGTCCTCTCTGCCAGGGAGCCTCACCTGTTAGATCCCTCTCGGTGGCCCGATGGGTCAAAAAAATTCAATTTGGATTCCCCCATCCATTGCAATCATAACACAGCCTATCCATAAGATGATACATTCTTTGGAACTTCTCCTTCACTACAGACCCATATATCTATGTTCAGGCATGGGTATGCCTCATATGTTGTGATCCTGTTTCCTATCATCTTCTAGCTCTATCAGAGGCCTCTGCCTCATGACCCATGTTGTAGGTTACATCTATCTTCTCTTCCTCTAGGTATCCCTCAACCAATATGGCTCACTCTAGCACCCCATCATACATCGGAATGCCCAAGGGTATCACTGACACCCTGATCCCCCAGCGTAGTCCCTTCTTGAAGGTCAGGGCCCTGATGTAAGGGTCACACACCATATTTTTAGAGTAGCAAGAAATATTCGTGAATCTCCCCTGGGTACTCTACTACAGTCAGGCTCCCTTCCATCAGTGCAGTAGCTCATGTATATGCATAGAGTGTAATGTTTCCAGAATGAACTCCTCCATGAAGAGTCGATCAATGTCAATCCAGGGCAGGGTAACCTTTTCATGATTTTGGATCACCAAGCTTGACCATCATCCCATTTATCCTTGTATAAGGATCACATCAAGTAAAACCATTTAGTTTAGAGGCATCCTCACTGAGAGGAATACTCGCATAACCACCTCAAGTAAATCCTCAACTACCTGAGGAACTACCTCTACTTGGAACCTTAGAGGTATATACCTCTAAAACCCATGTAGTGCGCTCATACTGTGCACATCCTCCACTAGTAGCACTGGTAGAAACGGCTGATCGATGGGTGGTTACATCACTAATGCACCACCTAGAGGTAACACCAAAGATTCAGTGTCCAGCATTGAAGCCTCCACTCAGGGTGGATCATCATCACAAACACGTTGTAGAATCTTATCACCCTGTTGTTGTGGTGGAATCATGAAATATATCAAGATGAACCACAGTTAAAGAGTATACCTATAGAGGTGACTCAAGAAGGAAATGAAAAAAACCATTCATACATGATGCATGTAAACATTCTATCCCTATCACCAGTGTTTCCATTTACTTAGTCTGAAAATAGGTGTCTAGAGTCATGGTCTATGGATACGTCGGCCACCACACCAACACTGGAGTCCCTAACCTGAATGATGAACTCGATACACTTAACACTGTTTCCCAAAACCAAAATCAATAGACCCTTGATCATTGAGTTAGAACAGACCACCTCTGATACCAATTTTTCAAGACCCGGCCCCCAATGCTCATGTCGTATCTACCCAAGACCTCCTCCCAAAGGCTAGGGGCTGGCGACTAGCACCGAAGGAATTATTCAACAAGTGGGAGGAATTTTATTGAGTACCTATACACATGCACACAACTCCCATCCAAGGGTACTATAATGTAAAATCCAAGGAAACCATGCTTGAAATCCACTAAGTAAAACACAACAAGAGTGGAACCTAATGTAAAGTAAAGGGTGGAAACCCATACAAGTATAGAATACTACCAAAGAAAATATAACATGAGTAAAACTCCTCGTTGCTGAAGCTTATCTACTGAGGAGCCTACCTGAAGGGTAGGTGAAGGATAGTTACTTGAATCTATATAATTACACCTCTTCAGTTTGATTTCTTTGAACCCCAATAGTCCCTAGTCCTCCCTGGACTTTGTCAAAGTGTTGTTCATCTGCACAAGACATGACACGTGTGGGAAAATCATATACATGGGTGAGTAAAACAATACTCAGTTAGGGACCCTGAAACCACAAAGGTACAGCATAAGAGAAAAACCAAAATGGAATGCACAGTCATATCTACTTGGGTATATGTTCATATATATACCATGAACATCCAGATATATTTTTTTCAGCTTCTAAGAAGCATATGTCCAACCTTATAGCCGGTACCAGGATTCTCACAGAAGTCTCAAAGCATAACACATAAAACAGGATTACACGCTCCATGAGCTCGCCATCCCTGATGAAACCCATCCTAGAGATACACTCCATTATGTAATATAACCATTCCTAATGGTACGTTTGAGAGAACTCTCTCTATTAGGGACATTATACTAGTTCCAACTCTAGTGCTCGGTACTAGAGGTATTGTCATCACAGCCTTGTGCCCAATGAAAGAATAAGGAAACCCAAGTGAAAAGTCTTTCTCCTCATCACTATGCTTAGTTGAGAGAGAACTGCTCTAGACTAACCTGTGATACCTCAGTCTCTCTTGTAAGGAGTGGTCCATTCCCCAGTCCGTCGACGGAGCAATAACTCTTATCTAGGTATCGTTTTCATCAAGTGGATGGGCTCGCTCCTCGATACTGTGTCCGAAAGCCAAGGGAGATCCATCTCTAATCCCGAACCCACACCCTACTCAGCAGGGGAGTATTACTCAGTGACTGGACAACCCATGCCCTGGTGCGACAGGGGAGTACTACTCATGAAGGAATTGCACCCTGTATCGGTAGGGGAGTACAACTCTGTATATCGAGGGCCTGCACCCTACCTGGTAGGGGAGTACCACTCAGTGACAAGAGGACCCACACACTTGTTATATTGGGGAGTACTGACTCTGTCAGTATATTTGATATGGGGGACCCACACCCTAGTACGTTAGAGGAGTATAGACCCCATGCTAGAGGACCTTCTACCTGTCATGGAAGGATAGTACTGACTCTGTTGTAGCACTACGTAAGGAGGACCTGCACCCAGGAACGACAGGGGAGTACCAACTCATACAATAGAGGACATGTTCCATAACCGGTAGGGGAGTACCGAATCTACATGTGTAATATATGGAGGACCTGCTTTCTAGTCTAATAGGGTAGTATCGACTCCAAGGATAGAGGACCCGCTCCCTGGCACGACAGGGCGGTACTGACTCTTCCTTTGTGAACTTCTCTGAAAACTCGTGCCCTAAAATGTGGTGGGGGGGCTTCTCTACCAAATAATATGGATAGAAAGTACCCACACCTAAATTCATTAAGAGAGTAACTGTCCAAACATCTCGTCATAAGAATCACCCTGATTCTACCCAATGCCTTTCCGTACCGGGAGAGCCTACTCTTCAAAACAAAGAGGCCATCCTCTAACATTCCCAAAAACTCATTTAGAGTATATTTAAAGGATGGTATAATCCTAATGGTCCCAACTCTATGTAAAAATCATCAAACTGAGGCATTGTTTGGAAGTTATAGGCATTTTTATGAAACGGGTGTTGGTTGGGTCTGGGTCCAGTCTGACCCGGGTCTGACCTGGCCCAATGGGCCCAACCTAGACCGGCTGGGTCCCGACTGGCATGGATAGCTAGGTACAGCCCTCCAGTAGCAACTCAACCCACAATCAAAGAGGGTCGGCTTCTCTAGACCATACACGCCATAGCCGCATCCGCTTGCCACCCGTCGGCACCAGCTGGTACCGCCAACCTATCCAACTAGTCCATATCAGCGGAAAGGAATTATCACATGTGGCCCGCCCGCATGCGTCCGGTCATCCGGTGATACTGTGGTCATTGTGGTGGTTCTCCACATCTAGTAACCCTATGGAAGACGCCACAGTTTCTCCCAATCACCACTACTAGCGGCCAACCTACATCACACTGGCACACGACCGCCACCGATGCTTGCGCGTCGGCCTGTTCATCTGAAGACCATCTGAAGCACTCCAGTGGTTTGTTATTTGAACCAGGATGATCCTTGCGATCCTTGTGTTTCTCTCTTCACTTTTAGGTGCTCAAAACTCTGTTTTGATCCCTTTCTCTTGAAATCGTTTGATATTTGATATCATGTGTGATGCTTCGATCCACCCATCGTCATTATCATCACACCACCTTCATTTTATGTCCATATATAATCCACGATATCAAATCGTTGCACCGCAAGGTGAACACATGATGATCATTAATTCATATTTCCATGGAGAACAAAGAACACATGGGGATAAATAGGGAAGAAGCACAAGATACCAACCTGAAGAATGATCTTCGATCGTTGTTCCTTACGACCTTGATCCACTCCCATTGAAAGGATCAAGAACGAAACAAAAAAACATCCCATAAGAACTATCTAATTGCGGGTCAACCTGTTTGTGTGTTGATCTGCCTTTTTTATTTAATACCAATAATGGGGTAGGAGTTACTTCAAATAACAACCCATACCTCGATTTGGTTCCTTCACTGATTAAGAATGAATCTGTGTTTTCATCAATTTTCTATGCTTGATCTGATTCGTCATTAGAAATCATCGATATCCAATGTCGGTTCTGATCTCCAAAGGTGTCATCTCCACTTCTGGTTTCACTAGAATTCATTGTTGGAGGGGATTCCTCATCATCATGTTGAGTCAATAAGGTTTTCCTTATGACTTTCCAATTCCTTCTTGTTTCAAAAATCACAAACACCTTAACTTTAAGCAAATATGTTTTTACCCCTATTTTACTCTTATAAGAAAAATTTCCTTATGGAAATTTACCTCTATCTTGTTTTCATTGTTCATATCAATATTTTTTCTTAAGAATAAAAATCGGATTCAAATATATATTCTCGGAATCGTAGAATACTTAGATATGAAGTATTCTATTTTAGGATCAGAATTCCCATTACGAATTCTAATACAGAATTCTCATTACGAATTACAGTGTAGAATTCTCATTCCGAATTCCCCTACAGAATTCTCATTCCGAATTCCAGTGCAGAATTCTCATTCCGAATTCCGGTGCAGAATTCACATTCCGAATTCCAGTGCAGAATTCTCATTCTGAATTCTGGTGCAGAATTCTCATTCCGAATTCCGATGCAGAATTCTCATTCCGAATTCTGGTGCAGAATTCTCATTCCGAATTCCGGTGTAGAATTCTCATTCCGAATTCCGGTACAGAATTCTCATTCTGAATTCTGGTGCTGAATTCTCATTCTGAATTCCAGTGCAGAATTCTTATTCCGAATTCCGATGCAGAATTCTCATTCCGAATTCTGGTGCAGAATTCTCAATCCGAATTCCGGTGCAGAATTCTCATTCCGAATTCCGGTGTAGAATTCTCATTCTGAATTCCGGTCCAGAATTCTCATTCTAAATTCCGGTGCAGAATTCTCATTACAAATTATGATCATGAATTTTGTCTACGAATTACCTAATAAACAGAATCTGAATATCCTTGTATTATAGACTCCGAATATATTTTTCATTGGACTCCGAACTTTTTACTTACACTCTGATTTGTTAAGTTTGTTATAAAACAATTTCGTGCTTTCAGTTACACATGTTTTGTTATAAAACGATGTCGTCTATACTATTTCTAACTAACCATTGGTTTATTTACACTTGTATATGTCCCTCAGAAATTTAAGGAGAATATGATTTTTGGCGGAGGGAGCCGACCGTTGGAGATTCATCTATAAATAGGAGCTCATTTGAAAAGAAGCTAAAACTTTGACAACTTTGTGACAACCTATTCTTACATGATGTTGATGTGATTTTGAGAGAGAGAGACTCTTATTAACTCTGAAGATTCGTGCAGAAAGTTTGAACAACTTTTTCAAACATTTCCTTGTGCATACTTTCTTCATTCGACTCCGAATGTTGGTGATTACATTCAAGGGCTTCCGGGGATAGGAAGACAGAGGTTCCAACTACCTTGAAGTTTGAGGGATTTCTTGCTGAGGAAGACAGAGGTTCCAACTACCTTGAAGTTGAGGGCTTGCGGGGATAGCAAGACAGAGACGCCGATCTTCATATCGAGGGCTTACCCGAGGATGGGTAAGACAGAATTTTTTGAAAGTATAAATCAAGGGACCTTTATCCAAGTTTGTTGGATACCCTTCTCTTTGGGTTAAAAGATTTATATCTTGTTACTTGTTTTTGATACAAGTTTTCCACTACATTTTGTATTGTAAGGAGAGTATAACCTTCTTATATTTCATTACAATTGTACTATGATTAATTTAGATTCTATACGCTTTAAGGTAGAATCTCATATTGTAAACTTTGGTTAAGTTTCAATTTCCGGATCCATATTTCTGGAACCTGTTTTTTGGAATCACATTCCAGATATAAGCAAGTGTGTAGAACTAGAAGTTTGTAACTTCATACCTTGTTCCAATTCTCCAATTGGTGTTAGAGGTGTTGTGAATTTTCTTAGTTTAACTTTGTTAAACATAGATCTTTCCATGTTTAATGAAATTTTTAATGTGTACAATTCACCCCCCCCACCCCCTCTTGTATATTGAGCATCTACATCGTTATTTCGATCCTACAATTGGTATTAGAGGAGGCTTCTGAAATACTTATACTCACATATATGTTTTTATTGCTCGGTTTTTAATTGTTCTATATTTTCTTTGCTTAGGAATATTTTTCTTGCTTAGGAATATTTTCCTTGAATCCGAACTTTTGTTTTTAACAAGTTTTATGTAGAAATATTTTAAGATGACAGGAATGAACGTTGGTTCCGTCGACAACTTAAATCCTAAAAGACCACCAATTTTTGATGGAAATGATTATGAATACTGGATAGATTGAATGAAGACATTCATTATCAATACTGGGGTAGATAACTTTGTTATGCTTACTGGAGGTTATAAAATTCTTGATAAGGAAGTTAGTGCTTTCACAAACCAAGAGAAGCATGATTATCAATTAAACTACAAGGTACGCAATACTCTACTATGTTAAATGACTTGGAACATATATAGCCAAATTTCTTCTTGTGAAATAGCTAACTGTATATGGAAGAAACATGAATTTACTCATTTTGGTACATCTAAAGTGATTGAGACAAGAAGAGCAATGTTGAGAGCAGACTACCATGGTTTTAACATTCCTTATGGAGAACCCATTTGTAAGGTGCAACAAAGGTTTATGACTATTGTGAATAGTTTACAATCTATGGGAGAGAAATGTATAGATGATGAATCTCTTGTAGATAAGATTATTGATATTATGCCCAATGAGTGGGAATCAAAGAGAACAGCTATTGATGAAAATAGGAAGGTTACTCAAATTTCCTTAGACGAGCTGTTTGGAAATCTTGTCCAACATGAAACAAGGATGAAGAGAGATGGTGACAACATCAAAAAGAAGAATGGGAATGGAGGAGTTTCTCTTACTATAACTTCTAAACATATGAAAGTCAAGACTCCAGAAAGAGTAACTAGATATAAGACAAAGAAGGTTATTATTCAGTCAGAATCTAGTGATGCGGAAAAATTAGAGAATGAATTAGTTAATCCTTCTCGGAGGATGAACAAGATGGTAGCTCAAAGGAACCATCAGAATAAGTACTAGAAGAAAGACTACAGAGATAAGAAAGATGGTGAAGTCACATGTTATGAATGTAGAATAACAAGTCATATCAGACTTGATTGTCCTTTGTTGAAAAAAAAAGAAAATAAGGAAAGGAATTCAAAGAGGAACAAGAAGATGTTCTACAGATCAAAGCACAAGAAAAGTGTGAAAGATAATGATACTTGGATTGCTAGCGGTGGAGACTCTCCAGAAACTGAATCTTCTGAATATGATTCATCATCACAAAAGAATATGAGATTCATTGCTACTACTTCATTCCCAAATACGTGTCTTATGGCCAAGGTATGCTCTTTCGGGGCTTTAACAAACTTATCTCTTGATAAGAATTACTACTCCAAAAATAGTACTTCTAATGAAAATAATTCATCCTCAGAAAATGAAGATTTACCTTCATATGAAGAATTGTCCATATTTTCCTAGTTATTTGAAGAAAAAAATTGTAAAATTTCTACAAATTTAGACAAGGAAAGTACTAGGGAGTAAATTCATACTAAAGAGATTTCAGATCTTTCCAAAGATTTTAGGAATAAATATGAGCTTGTAGAAAAACATTCTAAAGACCTTGAGAAAGAAAATTCTGATAAGGAAGAACTTTCTAATGATCTTAAGAATGCTATTTTAAATATGAAAGTTTTCGAGGAAAAATCTAATTCTAAGGAAATGATTCATGAGGATAGAAATTTAGCCATTAGACTAAAATCTGAAATATTTTCTCTAAAGAAACTTCTTGAAAAATTTACTTCTAGGAAGAAAAATTTTGACAAAATGTATTCTCAAATTAAACCTCAAGGAAACACTACTGGAGTGGGTTATAGTCACCAAAAATCAATTTTCAAAAATAACTATTTTGTTCCTTCTAAAGCCCCTTTTCGCACTAAGTGTCAAAGTGGCAGGCATTGGAAGAAAAAATTTTCCTTAAACAATGTTCAGTCTATTGGGTTTCAAAAAGTTTATTTTTCTAAACAAATGTGGATACCCAAAATTTTATAATCTAATAATTTTGGATCCAAACAAGTTTTGATTCCGAGAGTCTAATTCTTTTCTCATTTTCAGGAAAATATGAAGAATACCAACAACAATACTTGGTACATGGATAGTGGATGTTTCCGGCATATGATTGGTAACAAAGACTATTTTGAAAAGATTATCAAAACAAAAGGGGAAAAGTAACTTTCAGAGATAATGCTCAGGGAGAAATTATTGGTATAGGTAACATTGTTCTTCTTGGAAAAAACATTGATTTGAAATGCTTTATTTCATAGAGAATCACGCATTTAAAAGGAGATATTATTCTTTAGTCTATCGGAATGCAAGATCAATTAGCTGATATTTTCACAAAATCTTTACCTTCTGATAGTTTTGAATACATTAAACAGAAGTTAAAAATGATAATTGTGAGGTAATCCTTCTCCATTAACTTCTTGTTGAACAATTATTCTTACAATAATAAACTTCTTTTCATAAGGGGAGTACATATGTTTGTTATCATAATCAAAATTTTCGTAATCAATTTTTCTTGCTTTTGTTATCAAAATTTTCATAATCAATTTTTTCTTCCTTTTATAATCAAAATTTTCGTAATAAATTTTTCTTTCTTTTGTAATCAAAATTTTCGTAATCAGTTTTTCTTGCTTTTGTAATCAAAATTTTCATAATCACTTTTTCTTGATTTTGTAATCAAAATTTCCGTAATCATTTTTTCTTTATTTTGTATTCAAAATTTTCGTAATCACTTTTTCTTTCTTTTGCAATCAAAATTTTCGTAATCAGTTTTTCTTGCTTTTGTGATCAAAATTTTCGTAATCACTTTTTCTTTCTTTTGTAATCAAAATTTTCATAATCACTTTTTCTTGATTTTGTAATAAAAAAATTTGTAATCAATTTTTCTTGCTTTTGTAATCAAAATTTTCGTAATCAGTTTTTCTTGCTTTTGTAATCAAAATTTTCGTAATCACTTTTTCTTGCTTTTGTAATCAAAATTTTCGTAATCAGTTTTTCTTTCTTTTATAATCAAAATTTTCATAATCATTTTTTCTTTCTTCTGTAATCAAAATTTTTATAATCAGTTTTTCTTTCTTTTGTAATCAATATTTTCGTAATCACTTTTTCTTTCTTTTGTAATCAAAATTTTCGTAATAAATTTTTCTTGCTTTTGTAATCAAAATTTTCGTAATCACTTTTTATTTCTTATGTAATCATAATTTTCATAATTATTTTTTTTCTTGCTTTTGTAATCAAAATTTTCGTAATCAATTTTTCTTGGTTTTGTAATAAAAATTTTCTTAATCAGTTTTTCTTGTTTTTGTAATCAAAATTTTCATAATCAAATTTTATTACTTTTGTAATCAAAATTTTTATAATCAGTTTTTCTTGATTTTGTAATCAAAATATTCATAATCAATTTTTCTTTCTTTTGTAATCAAAATTTTCGTAATCAGTTTTTCTTGCTTTTGTAATCAAAATTTTCGTAATCACTTTTTCTTGCTTTTGTAATCAAAATTTTCATAATCAGTTTTTTTTTCTTTTGTAATCAAAATTTTCATAATCAGTTTTTTTTGCTTTTGTAATCAAAATTTTCTTAATCAGTTTTTTTTCTTTTGTAATCAAAATTTTCCTAATCAGTTTTTTTTTCTTTTCTAATCAAAATTTTCTTAATCAGTTTTTTTTCGTTTGTAATAAGAATTTTATTAATAAGATTTTTTTTCTTTGGTAATCAAAATTTTTTAAACATTTTTTTTCTTTTCTAATCAAAATTTTAGTAATTAGTTTTTTTATTTTTTAATCAAAATTTTCTTAATCAGTTTTTTTTTTCTTTTGTAATAAAAATTTTCCTAACCTGTTTTTTTTCTTTTGTAATCAAAATTTTCTTAATTAGTTTTTTTTGCTTTTTTAATCAAAATTTTCTTAATCAGTTTGTTTTTTCTTTTGTAATCAAAATTTTCTTAATAATTTTTTAAAACCTTTTGTAATCAATTTTTTCATAGTAAGTTTTCTTTTAAACATTTGTAATCAAAATTTTCATAGTCAGTTTTTTTTTAAAATCTTTTGTAATCAAAAGTTTTGTAGTCAGTGATTTTTAAAGCTTTTGTAATCAAAATTTTCATGGTCAGTTTTTTTTAAATCTTTTGTAATCAATATTTGCGTAGTCATTTTTTCAAACTTTTGTAACTAAAACTTTTGTAATGAAGTTTTCAGAACTGGAAACTTCCGTAATGAAGTTTTCGGAACAGGAAAATTTCGTAATGAAGTTTTTGGAATTGGAAATTTTCATAACGAAGTTTTCGGAACTGAATTTTTTTTAACATAAATTTTCGGAATTGGAACTTTCGTACTGAGATTTTCATACTCATACTTTTCGTACTAAAATTTTTCATACTCATACTTTTCATACTCAAAATTTTCGTACTCATACTTTTCGTACTAAGTTTTTCTCACTCATACATTTCGTACTGAGATTTTCATACTCATACTTTTTGTACTGGAGTTTTGGTATTCAAAGTCTTTTCAACTTTAAGTTTTTCATAGTTAGTTTTTCATAGTAAAATTTTTCTTCAAGAAGAATATCACCTATTACGAATAATCTTCCTGGCCAATCCGAAAGGTATGATTTCCTTTATTTTTTGTAGTCATATTTCTCTTGCTGGTGTTTTCTTATGAGTTTTAAAAAAATTTCTTGGATTCTAGTTTTCTTAAATCCGATTGTTTTTCTTAAAACCTCAAAAGATCAGATTCAAGATTTTCTTGTGGGTATGTTTTCAACCTTCAGATCATATTAGAGTGTTTTTCAACCGTTAGATGGTTTTTGGAAATGCAAAGGTCACATTCATCGCATATATAAAGGGGACACCCGAGGGTTTCCCCACAACGATCTTCAAGCTCTTGCGTGTTGAAGTTTTGCCTCCCTTCTTAAAGCTCATTCCGAATCTTCCAGAGCTCTTCATTCTGAATGTATGCTGAAGCTACTTCTCAAGATATGTCAACTACAAAGCCAATCTCAAAATGGTTAGTTTACATGGAGAGGTTAGTGCATCCGAGTTTCTACAAGTATGATTCTCTTATATCTAAGAATATCAGATTGAATGGCTAGGAGGATGTTTGCTTATCAAAGCCAGCGAAACAAGATCCAGTTTATACAGATTTTCTGGTTGAGTTTTACAAGTCTGTTTCCTTCCTTAAGGAAGATGGTTGAGAGAAGTTTTCAATCATGTCTTATGGGAAGACTTATATGCTTTCTTACACCAAGGTTGCAAGCTTGGTGGGTTTATCTTATGAAGGCTCAGGAAAAAGTTTTGAAATCTCAAGATGAAAGGATAAATGCTTTGGAGAGGAAAGCTAAGGAGGATAAAAGAGATTTGAAGAAACTGAAAACCTTGTTGAAGAAGCTAATCCTGAAAGAAAAGGAAGACAAATAAACTCAATCTGATCTTTTGTTGCATTTGTCTTTCCTTGTAAAAATTTTCTCAACTCTAATGAAATTTTTTGTTGGTTGTATCTTGTGTTGTTTTATACTAATGTTTTAGGTACCATATTTTTTCCCATTCCCTTAAATTCTTTTTAAAAATCACAAAGGGGGAGAAGAAAAAATAATTACTCAAAAGGGGAGAAAGAAAATTTTCAAATGGAGAAGGAAAATTTCTAAGTGAAGATATCCTTAAAGTAAGGGGGAGTTTCTCGTTACGAATTTTTTCATTCCCATGATAATGAAAACTCTACTCTAGAAATTCAGAATACAATCATTGGATTTTCAATGCCTAAGGGGGAGTTAGTTTTATTCATCATCATCTATAAACAAAGGGAGATAAGCTTTAGTTTCAAAGTCTAGAAATTTTTTCTATGTCTTTGTATTCTTTTTCGTAAGGATGTTTGTTCTTTCCAAAAAGGGGGAGATTGTTGAGTCAATAAGGTTTTACTTATGACTTTTCCATTCCTTCTTGTTTCGAAAATCACAAACACCATAACTTTAAGCAAATAAGTTTTTACCTGTATTATACTCTTATAAAAAAAATCCTTCCTTAAGGAAATTTACCGTTATCTTGTTTTCATTGTTCATATCAATATTTTTTCTTAAGAATAAAAATCGGATTCATATCTATATTCTCAGAATTGTACAATACTTACATATAAAGTATTTTGTTTTAGGATCAGAATTTCCATTACGAATTCTAATATAGAATTCTCATTACGAATTCGGATGCAGAATTCTCATTCTGAATTCTAGTGCCGAATTCTCATTCTGAATTCTAGTGCATAATTCTCATTCCGAATTCTAGTGTAGAATTCTCATTCTGAATTCTGGTGTAGAATTCTCATTCCAAATTCTAATGGAGAATTCTCATTCTGAATTCTGGTGCAGAATTCTCATTCTGAATTTTGGTGCAAAATTCTCATTCCGAATTCTGGTGCAGAATTCTCATTCCGAATTCTTGTGTAGAATTCTCATTCCGAATTCTGGTGCAGAATTCTCATTCTTAATTCTGGTGCAGAATTCTCATTCCGAATTCTGGTGAGGAATTCTCATTTCAAATTCTGATCATGAATTCTGACTACGAATTCCCTAATAAACAGAATCTGAGTATCCTTGTATTATAGTCTCCGAATATATTTTTCATTAGACTCCAAACTTTTTAATTACACTCTGATTTGTTACGTTTGTTATAAAATGATGTCATGCTTTAAGTTACACAAGTTTTGTTATAAAACGATGTCATCTATTCTGTTTCTAACAAACCGTTGGTTTAGTGACACGTGTACATGTCCCTCCGAAATTTAAGGAAAATATGACCGTTGGAGGAGGGAGCTGACCATACGAGCTTCTCCTATAAATAAGAGCTCATTTGAAAAGAAGCTACAACTTTGACAACTTTGACACAACCTATTCTTACATGTTGTTGAAGTGATTTTTAGAGAGAGAATATCTTATTAACTCTCAAGCTACGTGAAGAAAGTTTGAACGAATTGTTCAAACATTTCCTTATTCATACTTGCTTCGTGTGACTCCGAATGTTGGTTATTATATTCGAGGGCTTCCATAGATAGAAAGAAATAGGTTCTAAATACCTTGATGTTCGAGGTCTTCCTTGCTGAGCAAGACAGAGGTTCCAACTACCTTGAAGTTGAGGGCTTTTGGGGATAGCAAGATAGAGACTCCTATCTTCGTATCGAGGGCTTACCTACGTGTGGGTAAAACAGACTTTCTTGAAATTATAAATCAAGGGACCTTTATCCAAGGTTGTTGGATACCCTTCTCTTTGGTTTAAAAGATTTATATCTTGTTACTTGTTTTTGTTACAAGTTTTCCGCTGCATTTTGTATTGTGAGGAAAGTATAACCTTCTTATATGTCCTTACACTTGTACTCTGATTAATTTAGATTCTATACGCTTTAAGGCAGAATCTCATATTTTAAACTCTGGTTAAGTTTCAATTTCTGGATCCATGTTTCCAGAACCTATTTTTCGGAATCACTTTCTAGATATAAGAAACTGTATAGAACTAGAAGTTTGTAACTTCATACCTTGTTCCAATTCTCCAATTGTTGTTAGAGGTGTTGTGAATTTTCTTAGTTTAACTTTGTTAAACATAGATCTTTTCTTGTTTAAGGAAATTTTTAAAGTGTACAATTTACCCCCCCCCCCCTCTTGTATATTGAACATCTACATCATTATTTTGATCCTACACATCATTGGTCATTCGATAATGAATTCTCTAAGGCTTCTTTGCCAAAAAAAATCCACATCTTCCACCCTCAACCTTGAATCCTTACTAAGAATTTAAGTGGTGAATCGTGATTCAGCATTTTCCATTTTTCTAAGTCACTGATGTTATGTTGTTTCATTTATGAAAAAAAAAATTTATTTCAAAGTGTTACACGCCATTTCCCTATAATAGATTGAAATTTTGGAAAAATAAAATAAATCTAGATTATTTTATTTTAACTTTTTTCTTTAAAATATCTGAAAATTAACTTCTCTGATCAACCCGTGCTAGTCGAAGTTAAGTCCTTTCTAGGCGAATATCGTTGTTTTGAGTTCAACGGTACCCTCAGATTTTTGATCTAAGCACTGGTTCAAAATATTGAAAACCCCGCTCACACATTTAATTAATAAACTTTAAAAAAGTTTGAAAATCCATTCCATCCACTCAGGGTCTCCGAATTATATTCCATCTCAGAGCATGTTCTCATAAAAATTGCATTTAAATTTGAAATAACATTCCATGGATTTTTGGGACATTATATAATATATGATTCTATTAATTTATTTTTATTTAAATTCTCAGTAAAATCCTATGCATTAATTCTCCATGATTAACATAACATTAAATTATTTCGTTTTCTTTCCAGTAATATTATTGAAATATTTCATCTCTTTTTCCTTCAAACTCCCTAAAAACCATATTAATTATTCATTCAATTTTTAAAATTTCATAAATAGTGATTTTTTATTAATAATTTATATCATTATTATAGTTTATTCTAATAACTCCTCTCATACATGCAGATTTCATGGTGTAAGACTCCAAGTCACATACTAGCAATAATAATTCTTCTCATAATGGTTCAGCGTAAAAATTTAAGTTACAAAAAACCTATAGATCAATAACTAAAAGATGCACATGGGAATGAAACCTAATTCATTCCATATTAATTTTATACTTTACTATATTTCTCTTAAGTGTAAAGCCTTACGCAACTCAAAAATATTTCTGAGAAACCTAACATATAAAAGGTGACTCTATGCCTTTCCCATTTACTATAACAACCAATTATATTACATATCGAACAAAAATACTATGTATCATTATGATACTCCATGACTTTACAATTTTTTAATCTCTAGAGAAAATATAATACATATTTATAATGATACCTTCCCTTTTCAACATTTTTGTCCCAACTAAAAAAGTTATGCATCTACTCAAAAATATTCTGGATACACAATAATTCAATGAAACTCATCATTTTTTCAACACCTCCCAAATATCTTACAATAATACTTTAATATGTTACATATACAGGTAACATCAAGACTTAGACAAACATGTGTCTCCTAAATATCTTTCACATATTCAAAAAAAATTACATATATAGGGTACCTAGAAAAATTTAAAATCCTGAGTTTTAGACTGCTCATGAAAACCTTACATGTTCAAGGAATTTTTCATCTCTCACTAAATCTATGTAGAACTAAAAACATTACATAATAATTAAAATATTATACTCCGTGGAAAATTAAAAAATTTAAATCCACACCTAACTTTTTATGACCTTCATATTATTTAAGAATGTTCGAACACCAAACTACTCATATTATAGAATGAGTTCCAAAAAACTTGAATTAATCCTATACTTATAAATCAATGTTAAAACTCTTAATTTACTTTTAGAATAATTCAAAAACAAATTAACTTCTAGAAAAAATCATAGTATCCACCTTCTGAGTCTCTAACATTAGAGATTACATATATTCAACAACATCGAATTATCTAAAATACTAACATCATAATCGTTACGACTTTAAAAATTTCTTGAATAACTTTTATAACTCTACCATCATAATTTATACTTCTTTATTCACTCTATCATCATGTCTTAAATAGGAAGAATTATCCTCAATATATCACACCATGTATTTTAGTGTAATTAATTCTCCCCAATTTTAGAATGTAGATTTCATGTGTATGTTAGCCATCCTCTCTTATATTCCTTCATCCAATAAACCATGTATCCTCATTCTAATATTCATCAACTTGTTAAAGAATTCCAACCAATATAATATTATCAACAGTTATTTAATCTATTTCAGCAGTAATTTCATGATTCTATATATTGAAAAAAAATCCAACACCAAACATACATGTGGTTCCAATATTCTCTACCCTTTGGATTTTATTTTAATATTATCTTCAATCTATCCATGAAGAAATACTTCCATGGTTATGAATTTATGTCCACTTTATTTCCTACTCCTTTTTTATCAAAAGAAAAAAAGTTCATCTTCAAAATCTTAACTTCTCAATTTAATAATATTTTGATATATATATATCCTCTCACACTCTCCCACTTTTAAATAAAATCACATAGTCGATGAATTCTAATTTCATCTCCTTCTTAATCTATAAAAGACTTTCGCCTCAATGATTTCATTAGGAAATCTGAGTCTTTGACTTCTAAAATCCAAAATTTAGGGACTTCTTTCTCATCTCCTATCATGAATTCTTTTTCTAGATTCTTCCAAAAATTGCTTCAGATCATAATCTTTTTTACCACCACCAAAACTTTGGGCTCTTTCAACTACTTATTGATATGACCATTGACACACTTATCACTAGTGGAATAATGTTTTGGAAATAAACTACAGATTTAAACTTTATTTTATTAACAATAATATTTACACTTTTTTGAAAAAATAACATTCTAGATTTATTACCTTGAAAGATTTGATTAATTTCCTCTTTTTACATTTTCATTTTACACAGTGATTTTAATTAGTGATTCTACCACTTGGCATTGAGTCGCTATAAAATCCTCTAAGCCTACTGAGTTGAAACTCAGTCTTGAAAATATGTATTTAATTCAACAACCTCATGTATGTCCATGTCACTCATATGCTTCCATATATGTTATGATCTTGAGAACTTAATTAGATAATCACATATTATTATGATCTTAATCTCACTTAAGACAAAACATAAATAAATAAATTGTAATAAAGTACTAATTGCGTGATACATACCGTACATTGAACCAACCAATACCACTTATTTATAATAAATTAGTGATATCACATTATATCCATTATCATTTAATCACTCTGGGGATTCATCCTTCTGGATGAGGCTGAACATCCCTTAAATTCTCACCACCAACTCGACCTAAATTCCTTCAATATTTTCCTATCAGTGTAGATATAATTTTTACCATGGGGAACCATTTACTGGTTTTCTAATTTCCTTATAGTATCTTATTAGTATCATGAATGATAATTAACTAATACCATAATGTTAGTATAATAATAAATAAATAATATTAGTTGTATAATTATTCTTATAGTTTTTAGATACCACTTAAAAAATTACCTGATATCACTTGATGATCAGTAATATTGGTTTAACACCACTGTAAATTTCAGATCAAGTTTTGACACCACTTTATGTCTAGATTAGTATCTACATCATTTTAACTTCTTTATTACTATATAAAACTTTCAGATTCAGCATAAAAACCAATGTGGTTTCTTGATACAACTTTCCAACTAATATCAAGGCCTTGAAACCATTTTTTATCCAAACCTAATATAAATTATAAATCTCGATAATTATAATTCTTATTATTACATAAATATTTTTTCATCGCAACCTATCTTCTTTTTATCTTATAAAATATTTCTTTTAACTCCTACACATGTATTATTTTATCATAATCATCCAGGATATATTATCTCCCATAAAGAATATATTACATTAAATAGAAACTAGAAACAATTTAATAAATATGAAGAGGGGTATGTCAGACATCCTTAAGTAGAGGAGTGTGGTTAGAAATATTGAACCATCCCTAGACTTTTGATCTACTTCCAAGACTTCATATGGACAACACTACTAGTGCAAACTTATCATCAGATGTTTAGGCCTAATTTTTTTATCATAAATGTTGTAGTATTTATCTAATTTGTGATAATCATATTCCTAATAAAATTATATTCCTATAATTAACTATTTTTTCATTCTTTTTCATTCTCCTTTATCAATTTAAAAACAACTTCATCAGTCTTCACCTCATGCTTTATATAAAAATGGATAAAACCACATAATCATTAATCAAATTTTTCTTCTTAAATGGTCGTCGAATCTACTATAGATTTATTTATCTTTTTTGGTACATATTGTTCATCATCCATATATTTTTTTTAATAAAATATAACATTTTATTTAAGAATGTGATTTTATTTCTTTCACACCTTATTTGATAACCATAAAAAACCTCTTCATTATTCTTTTTTTCCATGATTTATAATTATCTTCCAAGGAAGGTTTTTGTGAGTAAACAACCTTTGGTTCTTGATAAACTCTCTTATTTTAGTTTTTTATAGGCTAATGTGAGTAATTAATTAATGAAAATTTTGTATTCCACCTTTTTTCTTTTAACTTCACCATAATCCTGCACCTTGAATCATTTTTATGTGAAATATATATTTATTTCTTCAATTATTTCCTCCCACTTAACATTGGACTGGGAGTTCCTCTTAGATTATCTACACTTCTCTTAATATAATACTTTTTAAAAATTCCATGGTTATAACATGTATTATATATTCTATAAAAATCATACTTTTTGTTGTCATTTCATGGTGTATATGCTAGTTCTATAGGTTTTCTTCCACCTTTGGGCCCTTGGGATTTTGGGAACACACGCATAGTATGCTATATTCTTCCACAGAAAAAGAAATTTGCATCCTCTGTTATTTTTTATCATTATCTAATATAATTAGTTGTAATATTTCTTTTATTCAAAAATTTTATATTTTGGGTTTATCGCACCCAGGTTTTTTTATTTAACTTTTTTCTAGTTTGGGTCGGGTTCTCGGATATTTTTTTTAGGAATCGGGTGTTACGGGTTTGAATTTTTTAGTTATTACCTTCATCTATTTGTATCATAGTTCTTGTTCATGGGTTCCCCCATTAATTTTAAACTAAATTGGAGTTTTTTTGTTCAGTACATAGAACATGGTTGTTGTATGGTTAGTATTAATCGTGCGACCTGACCAAGAAATCGTATGGTAGCTACAGGTTGAGGAAGTAGCTGTTGCATGACCAGTGCATGAATGTGTGCCTCAGCCCAGGGATCATGCAGTAGGTCTGGTTCACTTACATAACTAACAACACAACTTCCACACAGTAATACAAACCATGTGGATAAATCTTGTATTAGGTGTTCTCCTTGGTAGAGATCGCTTCATATTTGTTGCACGATTTTAAAACTCGTAGGGACTAACAGTGCAGCCTTCCATCTCATTAAAATTTTGTGGTTTTATTTTGTATCTCCTATATTTTGACACCATATACCCCTATTTTATTGACTCATTCATCCTCCCAGCCCTAGGAATGCCTCCCTTTATCGCCTCCACTCCTAGGGATTCAATGTTTCAGTGGTTTTGTCTTGGATTCGTCAATGAATTTTCATATAAGTCTCACCTCTCTTGATTTCTTCTTTTATTCTAGGATTTTCATTTGGTTTCCTTGGGGTTTCTCTTATCCAGTGTCTATGGTTTCTTTTTTAGGGTTTGAGAATAATTATTTGGGTTCGATCTTCATATTTAGGGTTCCATATTTCTTTTTTGAGGTGTGTTTGGAGTTTCGCACTAGATTTTGGGTATTTCTACGCACAAGGTTAATGATTCTATGATTAAACATTATTTAAAGAATTTATATGGCTTGTTTGGGTATTTTAACATGCTCTATGATTTATGTGTGTGGTACGAAAGTAGTTTTTGGAATGTTTTGATATGAATTTGGTTTAAATTGGTTTCTCTATATGAAATTGGGTGTGTTTTAGGTGTAGAGCCTTATTATTCACCTTGCGGTTGTTTTATAAAATTTGAAAATGGTTAAATAAATTATTCAAGTGAGAAAAATTATGTTTTGAATTATTTTTGGCTTTTTTTCCCTGTTGTACACTTTTTTTATGAATTGTAAGTTTTTTAAACATTGAAGATCATGCCTTGAAAATAAACTTGTTTTATGTGTGGGTTTAAAAGGTTCTTGGCCAATGGGTTTGTTTGAAATTAATTGTGTTCTTAATTAACTTTTGACAAATGGGAATTTATGAATTTAATAAGTAATTTAAATGTGTTTTAAGGGGGTTTTGGTGTGAGTAAAAATGTAAAATGGTTTGTATTTTTTTAAACGGTGATTTCCTTGAAATTTTTTGGCAAGTAAAATATGAAATTGGTGTATTTTGTGAAATATGGAACTTTATTGAGCTAAAAGGGAAGCTCAGGTAACTATTTTGGTGTAATAGGACTTGTATTATAGTGATAAAGATGTGTCCTTGACTTGATTTAACTTATTCGAATTGATCATGACAACGCTAACTAAATATTGACGATGATTGGAGACTACTAGGCCATTGGGGTGTCCCCTCCTAGTGGCTCGGGTATGAGAATTCTAGTTATCGTGGTTTCTAAAACATGTTTCACCATGATACAAGGATATAGAGTCCCATTGCTAGATAGTTCCAATAGGGTTTTTCCCATGACAAGTGATCTTTGGTTATATCGCACTAACCATCAACATATGGTATACTTGGGTCGTTATTTCAAAATCACACATGTTATCTTTAAAGTGGTTTTCCTTAAAGGTTTTTTCTATAAAATGTTTCTAGTATTTTATCTATAAAACTTGTAAGATATTCATCATATAATGTTTATAGCAAGGAATATTTAATTGGGTGGTATCCTACTAGGCTTAGGCTCACACCCTATTTACAACATTGCATGTAAGTAGACTTGGTTATGTTTGAAGTAGGTAAAGGAAATTTTTTTGGAGATGGTGGTTTGGGTTTTTATATTTTCTACTTGTGTGTTGTTGATGGTGATGTCTTGTGGTAAATACCCTCCTTGTATTATGGTGGTTTTTGGGGATGGGTTTTGTTTCTCCTTTTTACTAGTGGTTTTTTTTCTTTTGTTTAATTTTGTAAACTCAAATCTGAAAATTGTTTATGTCTTATTTGGTTACAAATTTTCAGTTTTGGTTTATTTATTTTTTTGTATTTTTTATGTGTATAAATTTTTATAAATCATTCTCATGATTGTATCATTAATACCCGGGCACTTTTTTCCATCTCATGGGGATTGGGAACACCCTTTGGGTTATTCCACGGAATGGGTTGGGAACTGATTCAGATGAAGACTCAGCTTAGTTCATGAAAAAATGGTATCAAAGGATGTTACACTCTTCTGGGTCATGTTCCTTGGGGAATAGTCTAGGTACATCGAAGCTATGATTTTCGGTACATGATGTTCTAATTATGAGTAAGGTGTCTGGACAGTACCCCCAATGACGGAACTCAAGTTACCATTGGATGTTGGATTTTATCTGAGTTGTTTGGACCTTCTAGTTGATTGTTTCTTAGAAAATGAAATGGGAGTTGGTCTAATGGTCTCAGTGAGCTCACAGGTCCTGTAAATCCGTGTGGACTTAGGGATTTGGTCCTAGAACACTCTATATGATGGTGGTGTGACTGGTGTATGGATTCCAACCATATATCTGAGTCACCCATCGGAACTAGTTTCCTCTATAATTGCTTTATGTCCCCTAGGGTTTTGGAAATTATTTTGAAATCCCATGTTTTAAAAAGTGAGAGAACTTTATTTTATTGTAAAAATGATTCAACTTTGGAATGGTGGAGAATACATTTTTTAAATCTTCTTAAGAATATCTTTAGAAATGTGGATTTCTCATAATTGATTTTTGAGTAAATGGGGATTCAATTTTTAATAATGGATTTCTGAATTTGAAACTTGTTCATTGACTAGAATTGTTGGTTTAGAAAACATGGATTATTTTGAAGTGTGTTTTTTGAATTTTGTTTTCAACATAATTTTATAAAGTAATTAAAGGTTTTTTGAATGGGATGAAATTTTTTTGAATCTATGTGTGGAGTTTGAAAATGTCCTTTGAATTGGAAACTAGTGAAATTTTGAAAATTTTAAAAAAAAATTGGGAGAATTTCAAGTGGATTAAGAAGGTGGAAGGGTGGGTTGAATGTTTGTTTTGAAAAATGGAATTAAATTTTGTTTTAATATTTGGTATTTTCATGGGTGACCACATGTATGAGTTGTATGAGGAGGGTGAATTGTTGTCTAGTTGGAATGAGGAAATACATGTGTGATGCTTCATGAGGTACCATTGGTTAATGTGCAACCCATAGATCCTATTTTATTTTTAAAAGGATCTTTCATAGAAATGGTGTGTTGTTTTCTTTATATTTTGGGAATGATTTTTTTGAGACATTTTGAGTCTAAAAATTCTTTTTGATCAAACAGTGATTCAAGTTGGAGTCCTTGTTGGTGAGTTAGTTTTCGTATAATGGTTAGTGTACTCTTCTGAATAGTTTTTTGGGAGGCCCTTGTGGTGGTTCCCTTTGTCAGTTTGGTGTTTTCTTATGGTATGTCTTTGCCAATGGACAAGTTTTATTTGGTTCATTGGTTTTCCATCGTTGACTAGTGAATGGCCCGATAAATAATTAATACATATTTTATGTGTATTCATGGGTGATACACTATTGGTAGACCCTCCATTTGATCAATATATGGATTTTCCTCTTGAGATTTGGATATTGGATCTATCGCTTTTCTTTTTTGGTTAACCAAATACACTCATAGCGGGAGAGAAATGTGAGGGGAGTTGAAAAAGGATTTGTTTCCTCAAGTCATTTGAGTAATCAATAGTGAATTTTGACACCTTTAATCCTAAAGGTCATGCTTGGAAGTGAAGCGAATCCCAGTTAGGAAAGGTGGAAGCAGTTTGGGGTTGTTGGTGTTGGCTGGTGTCTTAAAAGGTGTCTTGGATATCTCTTTGGGTTCTACTAAGAGAGGGATCATGCTAGGCCACCAGTATGGAATGTTTTTTCATAAGAGGCTATTATTTCTACTTGAAAATATTGATTTTTATTCAGGACTCATTCTAAATTCCATTCCCTTGTAAGGTCTCTTAAGTTGGAATGGTCATGTTCATTGACATCTTACAACATCATGTCCCCTCTTAAATGGAAATGTGGACATTGTGAAATATTATAAGAACCTGTGTTTTAATATAAGTGTATTTTCCTTTGAGAAATTCCAAATTCCTCTATTTTTGAAGAATATATCTTCTGGGTGTTCTTCCTTTGGAATTTTCTCATTCGAAGTAAAAAAGGGGGGATACATGTGCATCTTCTAAACCCATGTCTTAATGAAATTTCTACATGGGAGTGAGTGGGTTTTAGGATGTGTTGTGTTTGTCGGTACTGCCTAGATTATGACATGGTTTCTTGTAGAACCAGTAGGAGAAGTTCTGTTTGGGGGTTTTCAATTCTTGACTATGAGGTAGGAGATTATTTAATAATTAGAGACCCAACCATTGGTTTTAGAGATAATTTAGTGCATAGTCAGAAACCCCTAGGGGTGTAAAGGATCTTGGTCTAGTTATCATCTTCATTATGGGAGGCGGTGGAAATTTAAGCATCTTTCATAGCTATTTTTTCCCAAATGGTCCCATTTGGTGGAAAGGTACATGGGGACCCAATATATTCATTTTTAATTTCATGGGTGGAAGAGTTCCTCCTTTTTATAAAGTGGGTTGGTTGTCTCATTTTCTTGATCCTAGATACTTTTACCCTTATAGATGTGAATCTCTGTATGTTCACCCATATATGTCCAGCCTTGTGAGTTGGTCCTAGTTTTGGTTGGGCTCACCCAAGGATCGTAATGCACATGGGAGTAGTGAACTGTGTAGTGTCTTCAGTTAGGCTTAGAGTTTCTTTGGACGAGTCCCTTGATGTAGGAGATTTGGTTGTACGGGAAGATCCCAAGTTATCCATGTCGGGTTTCCCATGTGAGTCCATGATATTTGGTTCTTATGGTGGGGAAATTACTCTAGAATTAATTGATGTTAGACTGTTCCATATGGTGGGGAGTTTTTTGGGCCTCCCCATTTTAGTATTCCAGTTCCGTTTTAAGTGTTAGTTTGTTTCTTATGGTGGGGAGTCCATTCGAGCCTCCCCAGTTTAGTAATTCAATTTCATTCCAGTTGTTGTTCTGGAAGTGGCTAGTCTCGCTTTTAACTTCCAAATTTTGAGTTCCTTATTTAAGAAAAAATTGGGGTTTCAGTGCACCCATTGGTCTGGTGAAGGTAGGGTTGTGTAATTTTTTACTGAAGTGTGATTTTGTTTCGTTCACTTATGGTAAGTGACTAAATCTTTTTTAGTAATTTCTGGGGTGTTGTGACCCAATGGGTTGGATTGTACATCATGAGATTTCCCCTCCTTTTATTGATCAACTGGAAGTGATTAAACTTTTGGGGGTGGGTGGAACCAAGCAGAGACCCACTTTGGCCCCCTGAGTTTAACCTATGGACCTTTTTTCTTATGTGTAGTGCTCTCAGCTTCTTCTCTATTATTGTTCATTGATAATATCCTTGAGATAAAAAGGATTACTGGTTATTATTTTCAAATCAACATTGCGATGGATTTATGGGGGTGGAAAGTGTTATGGTGGGGATAATTGTCGCACCCAGTTTTTTGTATTTACATGTATTCCGGTTTGGGTCAGGTTCTTGGTTATTTTTCTCAGGAATCGTGTGTGATGGATTTGAATTTTTGAGGTATTCACTTGTTATATTCTTATCCTTGTTCTTTTTCATGGGTTACCCCTTGAATTATCAATAAAAATTTGGAGTTTCTGGTCAGATAGTTCATAGATCATGGTTTTCTCATAGTTAGTAGTAATCATGCACCTTGCCTAGGTAACCTTGTCGTAGCTGCAGGTCGGGGCAGTATCTACCACACAGCTAGCGCATTTTCTTACGCTTTGACCCAGAAACCATGTAGTATGTTTGGGTCCTGGATAGAAGAAACTACAAGACTTCTTTACAGTAAGTTAGACCATGAGTATAAATTGTTTTGTAGGTTTCCTCATTGTAAGAGGCGGTCACACAGTCGCTGCACGGTTTGAAGAATCGTGGTGACTAACCGTATTGCATGTCAGCTTAATAAAATTTGGGGGTTTTTTTTCTCGATCCTCTATATTAACCCCATAACCCCCTATTTCTTGACCCATTCATCCTTTCATCCTCATTTGTGCCTCCTTAATTCTTCTCCACTCCTTGGGCTTCGATATATAGGTGGTTTTGAATCAGATTCTTCAAGGAATCTAAAAATAAATCTACCCTCTCTTGATTTCTTCCTTTATTCATGGGGTTCCTTCTAGTTTCTTTTGGGATTATTCACTCCAAGGTCTAGGGTTTCATTTTTAGGGTTTTAACATAATTATTTTGGTTCGATATTCAAGTTTAGAGTTTGATATTTCTTCCTTGAGGCGTGGTTGGAGTTTCACATCAGATTTTGTGGATTTCTACTCCTAAGGTAGGTGATTCCATGAATAAACATTATTTGAAAAATTTATATTGCTTTCTTGGGAATTTAATAATTATCTATGATTTATGAGTATGGTTTGAAATTGGTTTTTGGAAGGTTTTGTTATGTATTTGGTTGATATTCATTTTACTATATGAAATTTGGTGTGTTTTATGTGTAGAGCCTTGTTGTGCACCTTGAGGGTGTTTTATAAAATGTGAAAATGTTTTTTTAAATAATAAAAGTTTGATGAATTATTTTTTGAATTATTTTTTTCACGTTTTCCTTACTGTGAAAATTTTGTATGAATTGTAAGACGTTAACATATTAGAGATAATTTCTTTAAAATAAACATTTTTTATGTGTGGTTTTTAATAGGGCTTGGCCCATAGGTTTGGTTGAAATTAATTTTGTTCTTCTCTTCATTTTTCCAAATGGGAATTTATGAATAGATAAAGTAATGTAAAATGTATTTTAAGGGGGTTTCGGTGTGATTAAAAATAGAAAATGGTTTTGTTTTTGGAAAATGGTGATTTCCTTGAATTTTTTGGATTGTAAAATGTGAAAGTTGTCTATTATGTGAAATTTGGAACTTGATTAAGCACGAATGGAATCCTGGGTAAGTAGGTTGGTGGACTAGGACTAGTTTGTTAGTGATATAGGAGTGGTCTTGAGCCAATTTCACTTAGAAGTATGGACTATTAAAACCCTAACTAAATATTAATGATGATTGGAGACCACTAGGCCATTGTGGTGTCCCCCCATAGTGTCTTGTGCTTTAGATTTCTGGTTATCGTGGTTTCTAATCCACATTTCACTGAGATGTGGGGTTCTAGTTTCCCATTGTTATCTAGTGCCTAGATGGGTTTTCCCATGACTAGTGATATTTGGTTATATCTCACTTACCATCGGCATATGATATACTTGGGTGGTTATTTCCCAAGAAAGCACTTTCTCTTTAAAGTGGTTTTCTATAATGGTTTTTTACTATAAAAAGTTTCTAGTATTTTATTTATAAAACAGGAAATTTATTCATCATATAATGTTTATAGCATGGAATATTTTGTTGGGTGGAATCCTACTGGGCTTAGGAACATGTCCTATTTACAGATTTGGGCATAAGTAGACTTGGTTAAGTTTGATTTAGGTAAAGGAAATGTATTTAGAGATGCTGGCTAGGTTTTCTAGAGGTTCTCCTTGTGCGGTGTTGATGGTGATGGTTTCAGGTCAATTCCCTCTTTGTCTTGTGGTGGTTTTGGGGGATGGGTTTTTTTCCCCTTTGTAGTAGCATCTATTTTGGGATTTTGTTTAATTTTGTAAACTCAAATATGGAAATTGTTTATGGATTGTTTGGCTTAAAAGTTTCAGTTTTTTATTTATTTTTTTGAATGTTTTATGTGTATAAATTCAGGTTAATCGTTCCCATGATTGTATCATTGATACCCGGGAACTTATTTCCAGTTCATGTGGATCGAGAATGCCTATCGAGTTATGACACATCCTGAATTGGGTGCATATTCAGATGAATACCTGTCTTAGTTCCTGACAGGGGTTTTAAATACTTCACTTGATGGTGATGCATTAGAGGGAATATTCAATTTACCTTTTCCATTTTAGGGTGTGTTCTTTAATTAAATCTTTATTTATTTTTTAGTTGTGAAATGATCTTATCTCACCTTATTCTAGTTTATCTAATAAATATTATCTTCTCTTCAAGTTTTGTATTCAGAGGTATAATTCTAAATTTTAACCCATTTTCTTCGGTAAATTTTTCCCACATCTTGTGTGAGTTCATTAAGTAAATCACTTTGCACCTTAATCTTTAAACCCATGATAATTATTTCTATATTTGAGGACACCTTTATTCTCATCAAATATTTCATTATACATGGAAAAATAATTAATAAATTTATAGTCAACATTATGAATGATTTCTATTTGATCCACCTTCTTATATATGGATTGGATCTTTTCTAAATTATTTTATAAACATTCATCAATATAATGACTAGATTTAATTAAAATGTTATCATTTGATTCCATAAATATATCAATCAGTAGGGTTGATTCTGGTTTTTTATATTTTCTATAATCTTCTAAAATATTGCTAGAAATATATTTCATAATAGGTTTTGATTTTATCACCTCATTTATAGAATCAATATTTCTGTAATTCATCTTTTTAATTTAATTTATTTTTTTAATTTCAAATAAGATATTAATCATAAGTTTTTATGAATGATACCTCATTCCCCTTCACTTATAGTATTTTCTCTTAAATAATATCAAATGTATTCCATTTTCCTTATGCACTATAATAATGAGAGGTGTTTTTTTATAGCTCATTGGAAAAATATTTAGTTAATATTTTCTCTATCGTTGCACAACCTATTCATTCTCTATGATTTTTAAAATTAGCATCTTGAAGTATATACTTCATAATATCCTTTCCACGAGACTATAGGAACATAATAATTTCTTTTCCCCAATGGTCAATTTAGTTCCTATAGAGAATGAATAATTCATCATTGAAACCAATACTATATAAAATCTTAAAATATTTATATATTTAACACCATGTTAGAATATTTTGTCTATGATACAAATTTTTACATACTGAGACTCCCTAGGGTGATAATAGTGTTTCATAATTGAAACTTATTATATTACTCTCTTATTTCCCCTCAAAAACTTTTTCTAAAGTCATGATGAACAATGTTAAACCATTGGAACATTTATTCTTGCACACAATCACATAAAAACACAAGTATTAATGAAAAAATTTAAATAATGCATAGGATTCATGGATTCTACTATTTTCACTATAATGAGATAATCCATAGAATATAAAAATTGTAATTTTGTTGTCTAAAAAATCCACCATTTCACTAGTTCATAGAATAAATGTTTAGTTATGGTTACTCCAAGAAAACGATCACTTTCTTTACTTGATTTAGGGTTCAATAAATCCTCATGAAAGGGACAATCCTGATTTTTCTACACATCACACTAATTTTTTGAAGGTTTAATAAGTTTATAGACTTGAGGGTTTATCCATGATCAATAAAGAAACAATGATTGAAATGAATCTTTAAATACAGGTGGATGATTAGTTATCTTCCATGATCACTACACACTTATCCTTCCACATTGGATGGGATTAACTTTTTTCTATGAGTTTTGATTCTATGTATTATTCAATATACATAGTATCATAAATCTCTAGTTCAATATGATAGTTAATCTCTACTGAGATAATCATATGTCATTCTTTTAATAGTTGAGTATAAAATTTCACCTAAATATTTTTTTTAGTCTTCTCTTTTAAACCAAACAATCTAATAATGATCACGTTCCTACTACTTATTTCATGAGAATAGATCTTAATCATTGTCAAGACTCTATTATTTTTATCCTATTTTATTATGAACTAGATATGAATAATATGATTTATTTTTTTCATCTTCTCAAAAAAATATCTTCAATTTTATTCACTCTTATTCTTCTTTTTATTTTGAACTGGGTATTAAAATGTGTTCTATAACTATTTCATCCCTTTATAAATAAAATATTTTATGTCTCCTAACCTTTTTTTCTTCGTAGAAATCTGGTGTTCAATATTTCTCTTCCACATTACTCTATCAAACTAGATGCATCAATATGTTCTCTTCTTATCTCACAATGTATTGATATTTCATATAACAGCAACATCAGTCTCTATAGCTTTTTCATTATTATTATTTTATTTTAAATTCAAAAAATAACCACATGATATTTTTCTTCATATTTTTAATTTGGAAACTCTATTAAATTTGGGGCATGATATCATCTCTATTTCCTTTCTTCTTCTCTTCAGAAATATATTCACAAAATTGTGTGAATAATATTATTCAAATATATGGAATAATGATTTTATTAATATTTAACTTCTCAACCAAATACCATGAATTAATTCCCCATGATTCATAGTTATTTTAATTTTACCTTTTTCAATATCTTAATATTCATCAAATGTAGTAATTGTCATTACTTTAATCTCCCAAAAACCTTAATAATCCATTATTCAACATTAAACATGTTATCATTCAAAATTTATGATTAATAATTAATATCATAATTCTTAGTTGATATGATAACTCCTCACATGAATATTGACTTCACAATGTGAGATTCAATGTCACGGTTAAACAATATTATTTTTACCAGTAGTTATGTCTAAAACTTTTGGTTACAAAAAACCTAAGATTAAATTACTAAAACTAATATGTGTGAATAAACACTCATTAATTCCAAATTATTTTTATACATTTATATTTTCTCCCAAGTGTAAAACATTATGAAACTCAGGAATGTTTTTGAGAAACCTCATGCATACAAGGTGACTCTATGCCTTTTCCATTTTTTGGACCAACTGGTTTTATTATGTGTCAACTAAAAATATTATGTATCACTATGCTTCTCTTTGAATATTCAAATTGGGTGAACTCTAAATTAAATATATTAATTATTAATTATTTTTTGTTACCTTTTCAATATTTCAAGACTAACCAAAAATATTACACATCAACTCTAAAACTTTATGTAAACATTTTAAGTATTTTGGACTCTATCTTTTTTTCAACATCACCCAAATATCTTACACAATTCCTAAGATATTTCATGTATATAGGAAAATTTACAATATATCCAAAAACAAATATGTCTAATATCTTACTCATCTCCCAATGATAATATGTATGAGATTTACCTACAAGACTTCATTAATTTTGAGTCTTAGAAATATCAATAAAACCATACATGTTTATAGAATTTTTTAATTCCATCTATATATATCTAGAACTAAAAACCATTCATAAGAATTAAAATCATATATTCCATATGAATTTACTACATTTATATTTTCAAATATCTTCTATTTCTCTCTATATTATTCAATAATGTTTGGAAACTAAATAACTAATATTCTATAATATATTAAAAAAATTGTTGAATTAATCACATCCACTTAAAAGAATTTATGGACAAATAATTTATGTTCAAACCCTTCATAGCTATATTAACTTCTATACCACATTATAACTTCCACCTTTCAGTCTCTAACATCTGAGATTTCAAATATGTAATTACTTAGGATTTTCAATTCATCATAATTTATTGAGACTCCATATTTTAAACTCTCCTAGATAAATTGTGGAAATCTTCCTTATTCGGTTCAAATTCTTGAATCTTTCCAATGTCATATAAAAAAATGAAATAATTATCCTCGACCTCTCCCATGATGTATTCTAGTGTCATTCATTCTCCAAAACTTTTAAATTTGGTTTCCATGTATATAGTAACCATATTATACTTTATTAATTCATATATATACAACATATCACCTTATTCCACTCTTCCTACACTTGTAAAAAAATACAACCATCAACTTATTATTAATAATCCTTTTAAAAACATCACAACTTTTTTCATGCTTCTATTTATTGAAAAAAATCCTACACTAAACACACCTTTTCTTCAAACACAATGTTCATAAATATTATCAAATATAAAAATCCCATAATCAATAGGTTTGTAATAATATTGTTCATATCTTTTCAATTGTTATTATATTCTTGAGATATCCTGATACATGAATTAATAGTCTTAAAATTTCTATAAATTCATTTTCAATACTCTAAGAGATTAGTAGTGTTTAGATGATAATTTTCATCATGTTATTCAATGATACCTTCAGGTACATATTTTTATCCTACATTATATTTATCCATATTTAACCTTATATAGACTATGAATTTTATTTTCAGAATCCACATTATAAAATAATTCACATCCCACTTTCCCTTGAGTATAATGACATTTAGATAGTGATACATAGGTGTGGATAAAGATATCAAATATCATGATTTCTTGAGAAGTAGTTTAATTCATAATATGGGGATTTTTTTCTACATTATATCAAATTGAAAAGTTTAGTTCACACAAATAAAAAAAATACGTGTACCTTCAAAGTCTAAAAAATAAGTTATTAATGTGAAAATAAAAGATGAACAAAATGGTTTGAGGATAAAATTTTATATTATTGGGAATGTTTTTAGTGTGTATACTACCATAAATGTAACAATGAGGAGTAGGTTTTATTTATATGTTATCTATTTTAATAATGTAAATTTAGTTATCTTTTAATATTTATTATTACATTTTACTCTATAGTTAAAACCCCTACTTTCTAGCCTTAATTTTTAAATGTTTAATTACCAAAATGTTAAATCCAAGATATCCCAATTCCAAATAACTTTTTAATATTTTAATCTATTTTCTCATGAGAGTGAATTGTTTATAAATTTATTAATTATATGGTTTTTTTCGCAATTTTTTAAGATGATAAAGATTTTTTTTAACATTTCGTCATTTGAGTGTGACATATAATCATCTATGAAAGCATGTTTGAATACTTATGGGTGTAACATGAAGATTAAAAATAATTTATTTGAATAAAATGAGATAAATTATTGAGTAAAATATTATGTATGGTGGATTAACTAATTGAAATCAAATTTCACTTATATTGTTGATTCAAAAATGTTTTTATTGATTTGATTAATAGTTTTTTCTATGAATGAAAAAGGTAGGTTTATGGGAGTGATAATACATAGTTTTATTAATTTACCCCCTTTTAATTTAATTAAATATTTTCTTATTTTTTTTATATCCAATTTAAATCGCATTATGATTAGTTTTTAGTATTTTTAGTAAATAAAATGAAATTGAGTTATAAATTTTATCATTAATGATAAAATGTATCAACTAGAATTTTATTATTTAAGTTGAAAATTATTTTTAATTCTTTTAGAAATCAATTATAAAAATCCATATGTTTTGGATATCTTGTAACTAAATTTTTAAATCATTTTTTATTTGGATTTTAATTATTTATAAATACTCAATTAAATTTTAAGCTACCTTTTTTTTTGTAAATGAGTGTATTTAGGATTAGTCAACACTGGGCTAGACATTTTTTATTTGGTTATTTGAGAAAACCACTGGATAAGGCTTAATGGAAAGTTTATTGAATTATATAACATATCTATGTCATTTGATCATCATGGAGAATCTTCATTCATGGATTAGTTGATAAGGAGAAACGTGGGAGGATCTAGATTTTAGTCATCCAAATAAAGACTCATGAAGCTTAGCTGATCTTGTCTTAGGTTCATCATTGCTAAATAAATTTTTTATATCTTTAATAGAGATAGGTAGTTAGTTCAATATGAGGTCCAAGTAGGTTCAAATATGGTTTGTCTTTGGAGATCTTGTAAGTTTAATTATAAAATAAATAATTGGATAGATTCTTCATGGAATTATATCAATATATTATAATATAAATCTTACCTCAATACATTATACAGATTTCACCAAATTATTGAAAGGGTAAACCAATATAAATTCCACCATATAATAGGACTCAAAGATATTAGTAATAAGTACTCAAAAAATTCATGGTATCTCTGATTTATGGTGGTTTCATCCAACAATAACTCACACCAAATCCATTTATTGATAAATTGGGGTTGATACAGGTGGTTTCTAGGTAACAAATCATTTAATAGGACATATTTATTGCATTATTTCACTTAGTGTGTAACAATTAATAAAAAAATATAAATCTAACCTCCCTTTTAATAAAGAAACATAATACCTGAATTACAATCAAATTTCCTCCTAAATAAATAACTGGTACCTTCCATGTATCATACTATATTTTTTATCTCAATATATCATACGACTAAACCTTCACTGCAAGGTTTACTCTATAGCTCCAGAATATTTCATAAATAATTAATGTGAACACTATAACTGAAAAAAGTAAATATACTAAAATGGATTTTAAAATAAAATTCATTGAATATATATATATATATATTAATCCTATGAAAATAACAAGATCCTTGAATTTTAATGGTAGTTTTCCTTTATCTGAATGATTTGTAATCATCAATTAATTTTTTATGTGATTAATAACATATTTCTTATCTTTAACATGCCACATTATGTCTAATTAGATAATTTAAATGTGTCTAATCTGACTAATAATGTTTATATTCATAGCTATAAATAGGGTAACTAAATTGTAAAATTAAATGATTAATGTAATGGAAATGGAATCTATAACATCCAACCCTAAAATGAAACTTTGTATCCACACACCATGATTAGTATCCTCACAAAAAAATATAAAATTGGATTCTATAGTATATGTGTTTATCAGTGTCTATTTGACACTTATCCAAAATATATGTTTTTCATTCACAATAATGATAAACTTTAGAGTTAATTTATTCAAATCAACACAACCATAAAAAACATTAGAATAGCAAATAACCACCATATATTAGTCTATATTTATATAATCATGTGATCCTTTGTCTCAAGAAGCTATGTCAATACATTTTTCACAACCTTCGAGTAGTCCCCACCTTGATTACTTTGATATCTTCCCAACATTTTAGCTACAAATGCAATGTCATGTATTGTAAAAACCTAGTTATATATTAAACTAAAAATAAAAAAATCATATTATATGTATTTCATTTGTTCTTTTTACAATTCATATTTAGGGAATTGATTCAAATTGAATTTATAACCCTTAAAAATAGATTCTCCATTTAGTCCATTGTCTTTCTTTTGAAATCCATCAAATACTTTTTTAATATAGGTTTCTTGAGACAAACCTTGAAGGACTTTTAGTTTATTTCATTGAATTTTTATGACAACAAAATAGAATGCATTAACCATATCATTATTTTAAAATAAACTATATAGAAACCATTTCACATCATATTAAAAACCTTTAATATTAATTGAAACTAAAATTTTATCAAAATATAAATCAAGGGAAAAATTAATATTACTAATCTCTTTGTATATAAATTGATCCATAATTTTTTATTTGAAACAAAATGAATAAATTGCATCATGAAATATTAAATAACACTATTGGGAATATTTGTTTAAACCATTAATAGAATTTTTATGAATTGATACTAATTTAATGTTCTCATGTGAGAGGAAACATTCTGGTTGTTTCATGTAAAACTTTCCATCTTGATAACAATTAAAAAAGAAATTTTTATATAATTTTTTTATAATTCCAAATTAAAATAAACTACCAATTCTGATACAACATTTAATGAATACATTTTAATACTAGATATAATATATTAATATAACCAATCCCTTCCTTTTGAGAAAAATATTTTATAAACTAGATAGTACTAGTATCTCTCAATGCTTCCAAATGAATTTTTATTAGTTTTAAAAAATAATTTTTATCTAATAGTTTTTACAACAATAGGAAGTCAGAAAAATTCCAAAATATAATATCTCATTATAGAAATAATATCCCAAATCATGACATAAAACCGTATTTTTTCCTTATTACAATTCCTGGCTTCAGAAAACATTTCAGAATCATTTTTAGCACAATACCTTTAGTCATATTCTTATAGATACAATATATAGTCTTTAGAAATTTTTTATATTTTCATCGTGGCAGATAACCTGAATTTTTCACCTCTATGTTCGTAAGAAAAATGAGGTTCAACTTATAGTTCAAGATTTTCAAATTATTTAATTAACTAATCAATAGGTTGATTATAAAAAGAAATTGGAATAATATATATTCAAACACCACTTGGTAAATTATAATTATTAAAAAAAATTCAATATGTCTTCTAAAGTAGAGGGATGAGCTTCTGAATGATATTCCATATAAGAATTATTTATTAGATTTATTTTATTAATTTTTTAATTTTAAAGAAATTTTTTATTTCTTGATTCCAAAATTCTAGTGTTCAATGATTGTTATTAAAAATGGAATCTTTTATAACATTTACAATATCTAATGATAAAACCAAAAATGGTTCTTGGAACATACTTACATTTATAGTGATTATAAATTGACACTTTTTAATTGAATCCCCTTTTGCAAAAATCTTATAAACTCATTTTACCACTCAAAAATAATTCAAAGTTTGATTCTAAAACATATTTTGTTATAACCTAATTTAAAATTCAGGATTTCATTTTAAGTGATCTAGTCCACAAGAATTTATTTGAATTAGTATTTCTTATAAAACAATAAACTATATCCATTAATGTTCATTTTATTATTTTATTTATTACATTTTTCTTTGGGGAACCATGCATAGTGTATAGGGGATCAATTCATTTTTCCTGAAGAAACCTCATAAATTAACTAGGTAATTTTACACCCTCAATTTATATTGTATAATATTACCCACCTTGATCTAACCTCACAATCTAGATTTTCTGACCACATTATTTCTGCACCTTATCCTTAAAAATATTAAATTCATTAATATCTTTATTTTTACAATGAATCATGTAGAGATACATATATCATGTGTTATCATCTATGAATGAAATTAAGAATTTACAGCAATGAAAATATTTATCTAAACTACATATATCTATATGTATGGTGTGAAATATGGTTGAATATCTATTTTCACCTTTCTTAATTTTATTTCTTTCATTACCTTTAAGTCAATACACATAAGATTCAAACATAGAAAAATCAAGATTACTAAGTACCCCTTAATGTACGAATCTTTGAATCCATTCTTTAAACATATATCCTAATCTCTATTTTCATAATATAGATGATTTTTAAATCATCAAACTTATTCTAAGCGTAATCATGAATAAAATAATCACACAACAAATAAAAATTGAGAAGACTAACTAATAAAGTACCATTTCAAACTATTTTATCATCATAAAATATGAATCTACTATTTTTACCAAAGATAAATGTAAAACCCAATAAAACTAGTTTGGATATAGAAATCAGTCTTCTAGAGAAATATAGAATATAAGTAATATTTTCTAAAAAAATAAATCTAATTCTTAACATCAAAATAAATGTTCTATCCACTTTCACATGTGAGAGAATCTTGATCCCTTAATAGGAACCAAAATTAATTTCTATGAGTTTCCTTAGTTTTTTCATATCTTGTATAGTATTTGTAATATGGACTGTAAAACTAGAGTCAATCTACTATATATTATAAACTATATCATCCATATTTGATTCAAAAAAAATAAAGATATTGAACTATGTGTTTAAAAACTATTTTTCAAATTTCATATACATATTTTATATTTCACTTTTTCACAATAAAAAAAATTAGTTCCTTCTTAATGTTTGATCAAGGTTGAATTTTTTCCCCTTTATACTAGGTTAACCATTAGAATTATATTTCACATGATCTTTACTATTATGGTGTTTTTAAAACATACTTAATTTACCCAATTATACTACAATAATTTCTTCATCTTGATTGCAAGTCATCATTAATTCAATAATTAACCATTTATCCTTATCTGAGTTATACTAAATTTTAAAAAGGTGATATTGATGTGGTATAGTATTGAGAATATAGTACACCAAAAAACATTCAAATATATTAACCTCGAGATCATTCAATTAATCCCCTATATACCTCATTTTTATAATGTTATTTTAATACCCTGAAAATTTATGATATGATTTTTTTAAAATAAATTGAATCACTTTGATAGCTTATAATACCCACAACCTCGAGTTTAAATGAACTATAATATGGCATACCATTACAACCTAGTCGTTAAATTGGAGAGTTTGATTTGGAATAACTAAATTATAAAATGTATATGGTATCCCCATGTTTGAAATAGAATAATTTTTTATCAATTTATTATAAATAAAAACAAAAAACATTTTAAAAAAAATGTATTTATGAAAAATTATATTTTTCTAAAAAGTGGTTTCATTGCGTTTTGAGGAATTATTTCAAAATTAATTTACTAAAATTTTATAAAACTTATTTGAAAAAAATGAACTTAATTTTTAAAATAATCTTGTCAATATTATCTCATAATGATTTTTTGATGATTTTTAAAAATAATAATTTTTTGATGAATTGGGAAAGATACAGATTTTTTTAAATGGAGTTTTTATTTGAAACATTTACAAAGGTGATTTTTTTAAAAATTGTTTAAAAAGTAAAATTAGGTCAATTATATAATTATTAATACAATTTATTTCATTAGAAAAAATATTATGTTGTTTTTTTATCTAAAAACATTTTATACATACGGAAACATTTTCTTTAGAATATCATTTTTTATGCACTTGTGGGTTTAATATTAAAATAAATTATTCCACTTAAGTGATTTGAATTTGATAAAAAAAATTCCATATTTTTTAATCATCATTCTTAATGTTTCGTAATAAGTTTAAATAAATTTTTTCATAATGAAGAGTAAAACCAGTAATAATTAATTACTATAGTTAAGGTTAAAATGGTTTATCAGGTGTTAAACTAAATATTTATGGATTAAAATGACCTAAAAAATTATATTTTAAATTTTATGGATATATTTATACCCTATATCATATATGGTTTGGTAATATTATATTTTTTATCCATTTAGTGTGTCTAAAATGGGGGTATATTTTATTATTTTTAGAAAATCCAAGTGTTTCCTCCCCCGCACTTATAAATGGACACCACATATCCTCACCTCTCCACACATAAAGATTTAATATGTTCATAAAATACCTATCCAAATAATTTACTTACATCTCTATAACTTACTTAGAGTACCATGTTTGATCATAAAACCATTATAATAAGGATTTAGGTATAAACCTAAGGTGGTTCTCTAAAGAAGAAGTATAGTTCTTAACCATACGTCGTCATTTTATTTCTACCTCTACACCATAAAAAATTCTAAAAATATTATAAAATAATAATAAATTTATATTACTTATAATTATATGTTTTTGTTTCAATTTAATAACCTAAATTCATTCCGTCTTCCATCAAATTGGAAATCAAACTGTTGATTATATGTACGATAGACTACCACGTCACAAACCAATGTAATTTGATTTCCATCTCCACTCCTCACAGATGTATATAAGGATGTATTTAATGTGTATATATGGTATTTATGAGATAATTATAATTTTTTAATTATAATATCAAATTACCTTCTTACCTTCTAATCTAAATGATAACATCGCTTGTGCGTTCATGTGGACTACCGCCTCTAGGAAGTAATGTGAAAAAAAATTCATTTTATTTTGACATGGATGATAATAGTGATATATTTATAGAATATATATGACATATATTATATAATAATTATTCTATAAAGTATAAATATTATTTATATTTCTTCTATTCCATCATTCAAAAAAAATGAAAATAACGTTCATGCGTACGTATGACTTATCGTCTTCATGAACTGTGTAACTCATTTTTCTACATATAAATTTTATGGATGATTATAATTATGTATATAGTGAATATATATTATGTTTAAATAATTATTAACATTTTTTATATTATTTAACAATTATCAATGTAAATGGACCAAAACTACTAAACCAAAACATACATGAAAAATGAAGCAGTTATTGTCCAGAACAGTGGTTTTCACAAGAATTGCTATAAATGATTAATAAATTATAATTAAATAAATTAAGGAATTATATCTATTATTATATTCCTTTAATACATGTATAACAAATATATATTTATTATAGGAGGATCGTACATGTATGGAAGATATTATCCCTATGGTAAGGGTTTCTCGTCTTACTTTTACTTCTATGAGACACATGCCATATCACCACTTATTTCTTTTATGTAGTGTATATAACACCCCATTGATATGTAATACCATTAATATATTTATATTAATTTTGTTTAAATTTTAATTTTTATTTATTTCATTCATGGTTATTTTGATTCAAATGTTTTCTAAACAGTAAGGGTTTATTTCACAATCTCTTTTTTATTTGAGATTGTTTTTGTTTAAGTCTCTACTGGGGGAATTATTTGACTCTTTTTATATTAAACCTAATATATTTTATTCTCATCAATTTATTCATGATATTTTCAAGTAATATTACCATTTTCCTCTCGTTTTTACTTAAAATTATTGATAGAATGATTTTAAAAATCCCACTTTATTTCTCTTTAATTCAAAAATGATTTTTATTCCATATCTATATATTCCTTATATTTTGTTAAATATTATTTTTAATATTATAAAATGATTTATTGAAGTAATTTTATACCATTTTTTGTGATGTTTCACCCCTTAAATTTTTTTAATTAATTTTACATAGTATCTGATGGGAGGCACATGCTATAGCCCTTTGATGCATCAGTAGGGCTCATAAGTCAAAATAGCTTATGTATTCGGCCAAGGCCTTACCCATTTATATAATATGTCTTGGAAAAATTCCTTGATGGTATGTTTATGATTTATAGAATTATTAATTCCCTCATTATGATATTATTTATTTATTCCCATGTTATTATTTCAATAGTTATGATATTCATGGATAAGTTTCATGGTCATGTTATTTGTTATAAGGAATTATTTAATAATTATATATTACTGTAATATTATTATTCATGGTCAAGTTATTTTCTAAATGATTCATGTTCCCAGTTATTTACCTTTCCATATTTATTATTCCATATTTATTTATGATAGAATTGTTTATACACATACCAATATTGAGCATCTGAGCTCACCTATTTCTTATGTTTCCTTTCACTAGGATTCCTGTAAGTGTATTATGATTGATATGTAGTGATACATAAAAATAAATAATATTTTTCCCAAATAAAATACTATGTGGTATTTTATGTTTTCAATTTTAATGTGATATTCAAGTATATATCTAGTTTTCCAATAATCTAAAAGTATTCGATCCTTCAAGATGTAATAAATCATATCTAGTTCCAATGTAATAAAATTACCACCATCTAAATTATACTAGGATTGGGGTATTAATAGATGGTATTAAAGAAGGTTTATTAGAAACCTTGATAAATAGATTTATCAAAACATATATTAGAGTATATATCCATATGAATGACTTTGAGGATACATCTAAGTATATGATAACCTTCTAATGTATTGTTAAGGTAGAGATATGGTGGATTTATTAGAAATAAATATCTATCTAGATACTACAATAGAATTTGGATGTGGCATAGTTATACCTAGGTTAACAAATCTGGGTAGGGTGTATTAGTATTTGACTCTATCATCTCTTGAGGAATGAAAATGGGCCTTATTACACACCTATATTGAAACTCCTGAGGGATATTCTTAAGTTTATTCACATTTCCAATATAAGAAAAATATGATGTATTAGGAAATATTTTTATTTGAGAATATTTCAAATGAACCCATATTTATGATTTTGATATTATCTATGCATAAATATTTCTATTTATGTTAAGTGTATCAATAGTTTTGTAATTATACAATATTTTTCATTATTTTATGATCAAATCTAGTGAATTCCATTATATAGAAATGGACCCTGGATGAAAGGATGGGAAAAATATCAATCCCTTCAATCTATATTGGTATTTACTTCAAAGTCAAGATAATGAAGCTATATAAGGAGCTACAATGGGATATGAAGAAATTATAACCATATTGGGTCAGATGACTCAAGTTAGGACCAATAACCATTCCCATATGGATCATCCTACAGATCCAAAATCTAGTGTAACAATGTTATACTACTTCATGCTTTAGTAACCTTCATCATTCAATATAACTGCAAATCCATTTGTAATGGAGAAATTGATAAGATCCTTAGAGAATATATTTCTCACATTGAGAAGTAATCAAAGGGAGAAGGTTTTCTTTGAATTTTATTATCCCTCATGGGATTTGGATCAATGTTGTTCATTGATTCAAAAATGATGAGAAGGAAATATCAACAAGGAATGGAATTATTTTAATGAACTTTTTTTGTAAAAATATGTTCCTCAAAAGTAACAATCATACATGGAGAGATAATTATTGAGTTTGGGAAAAAACGAAGAGGAAAATGTTGTTAAGTGTGAAGATAACTTTTCAAGGTTATCAACACATACTGCAAACTATGTATATAATATAAAGGGAAAGATTGGCCATTTTTTTAATGGAATTAAGACAATCCTTTGAAGTCCACTAGTCGACCATAACTTATCATTATATGAGGACATGGTATCTTGTGTTACCAATACAGATAAACAACTCTCCATGTATGATGGATTTGAACTAATTATAGGTAAGAAATGGGTGGCTAAGAACTCTGTAAAAGGAAATACCACAAAATAGAGGAAGGGAAGAGTCAAATTTCTATATTGTAATGAATTTAGAAAGAAACACCATAGAACATCCTTTATGGGAATGGGAGTTTTTACAAGTGTGGAGAGATATAAAATCATGTTTCTGATTTAAAGGGAAATAAATAAGTATCTAAACCTATGATTTTACCCATAACACTAAAGAAAACCACTCAAGAAAACATCCTAATCTCTAAAGTTGTCTAAACACTACTCTGAACCCAACTATAAAGACCGTACATTACATGTTCTAATTAATATAGAATAGAATTCATATTATTTAATTCCAAAATATAATTTAGGATTACAATTTTATATAATTAGGAAAAACTTTGAAAGTAAACCCGTGCATTAAATGTGGAAACTTCTACACATTATCCATTTTTTCATAAAAAAGGACTTTAAAATAAAACCTGATTTCTTTTCATGATAAATATTCAAAGTTTTAATCTTAAACTCATCTTCATTACTAATATACCTGAAACCCTATGAAAAACAATTTAAAACTTGGTATGATCATAAAAATCCCAGTAAAGGACATAAAATAAAGAAAGAAATTTTTAGTCAATGGTACTTATAAATATTTTCCCTTTTTAAAAAAAAATTTTGGGAAAAAAATAAAAAACATTTACCCATTAAATAACATTTTCTTTCTAAATTATTCCATTAAATGTTTCAAAAAAATATTAATGAAAAAATAAATCTCATAAGGGTTTTATTGAAAACATAATTAACTCATTAAAATATTTTCACAATGTTATACTTCTCACCCTTAAGAGGTAGTATACATTTCTTCTGACATAAACTTATTACAATTACCTTGTAAAAACATGTGATTAATATAAAAACATATCAAGAATAAATAAATCATATCGGTAACTTGAGACACCATTTTCTTATCATAAATACTTATGTTGTAAATCTCACAGCTACCATAGAATAACCCCCACAAGTCATGACCCGACTCAATGGGGTTCGATCCAAAACTACCCTATGTCTGCCTCCATGGGCCAAGGGGTGTAGAAAGGTACTAAAATGAAGAAATATATTGGGAGGACTTAACATAATTTACCTATATGAACACACCTGACCATCTTAATGAAAAATCCAAAAGGAATAAAAAAATATAATATCCAAAATATGGTATATAAACCATCCATGAAAAAACTCTAGAGTGTATAAGAGTAGGTGTTTTTAAAATAAAAAGTAAAGAGGGAAAATACATGCCTAGTAAAAAAGATTCTGAAAACTGAATAAATTGGAAATTTAAATGCTAAGAGAGCCCAACTTAGACCATTGTATGTGTTCAAGTTCCCCAGGATTCCTATGCCTCTCTATAATCACTGTCAACATCTCTATCATCTTCATAAGAAACAACACATGGAAGAAAACCAATGCAAGGGTGAGTATATAAATACCCAGTAAGACACCCCAATAACTTAAGGGGGATTAGTAAGAGATATAATTAGAATAGATAGATATCATAATGCAAATAAATAGAGTAAACAAAATTCATCATCAGGGATATAGGTCGATATATATGCTCAAGCCAAATAAACCCAAATAAGAGAAAAGGGGGGTCTCCATCTCTTAGTCCATCCTAGGAAAAGAGTTTCAAGAGTTGTATAAGTTCATAATTGATGCCTAGTATCTCTCTTATCTATCAAAATAAGTAACCATGTGGAGGGCCCATGCATTTCCACCGTGTCTCATAGCCGAGGAGTAACAATCTCCAAGAATTGGACTCGTGCCCGAGTCCATTAGGGGGTACTACGTAGTGTTAGGAGGACTAGTTCCATATCCAATATAGGTACATATTTGTATATTGAGGACCTATTCCCTAATTCCATATGGGGTACCACTCAGTAGATAGTGGTCCTCCAAACAAATTCCATAGGGGGTACCACTAAGTAGATAGAGGTCCTCGACACAAATTCCATAGGGGGTACAACTCAATAAATAGATGAATCATTCAAGAATATCATAGGGGCAACAAAAAGTAGATAGAGGACCCTCACCCTAATTACATAGGGGGTATCACTCAGTAGATAGAAGAATCGCACCTTAATTCTATAGGGGGTACCACAAATAGATAGATTACCTACACCCTAATACAATAGGGGTACCACTTAGTGTAAGGAGAACCCATGAATTATCCAAAAGGGGGTACAAATATGTAAATAAAATAATCATGCCATGATCCCTATGGGGGTACCAATTAGTAGATAGATAGAGGACTGATGCTTTTTTCTGTCAATGGGGTACCACTCTAATGATCTTTCCTGATCGCTAACAACACCAAGCACTATAATCACAATTGAAACACCTTCGATCATATCTCTAAATCCCCTAAAAATTACACTCACTCTACATGGAAAAAACTTAGTATATGTAACTCACAGGCCCAAATCCTATTAAAAACAAAGGAGATGCGAGAGTTTGAAGTTTCTTCAAAAGTAAATTGTTGGTACATGGCATGTAAGGGAACCCACATGGTGTGTGGCCCCACTTCTCTTCTTGGATGTGTCTCATTCGATACATGGATCACTAACCTTGTAGCACCACATAGAATGTATGTATACTACATGCCATTCCTTATCCAACTAGGTTCCAACACGTTCTTCTAGTTATGTATGTGTGAGTATACCTATGTCTATGTAATTTAGTATATGGCATACACAACTGCATGGGGTCTTGTCTCTATGCTCCTTCCACATAGATTTTCATCGGAGGATAGATACATGCTGTGTGGCCCATCCACATGGTGTTTCATTAATAAATTTCTCAAAACCCCAGTGATGCATCTAAAGGGGAATTACACTACTTGTAGTCATGTTTTTCACAAAAACATAAATCCACTTTTTGAATTTTGGATCTAGACTCACTGCTTTAAATCTTGCCTCTAGACCTCCCAAATTCAGTTTAAGATGACTTCATTCATCATTTCCAACCATCCAGCGGTATTAAATTAGATTCAAAATTCACCTGTAAGAACCCTAATGCACGTTGTCGGCTAACATGCTCTCGTTGCATCATCAGATCAAAAAAAACATGGTAGAATAATCCATATTCTTCTATCCATCTAAATATACAACTAATTTATCCATATATCCCTCACACATAAATACATCACAAATATGGGGGTATGATCGTGCTTTATCTCGCTCGGAAATGTCGAACTGAGACCTCATAGGCTAATTGGTTAATAACTAAGACCTCATAGGCTAATTAGTGATTCCCTACCATCATCTGATATAAAATGTATTTAATATTTTTATAAAATTAATTCTGGGTACACCTCACATTAAAATCGCATGTCGTATCAGTTCCTGGATTCGAAAATATATGTAGAAATATTTTAATGTATTAGAATAAAAAAATTGGGTCACTACATCATTTACTCCTTCAATATTGTTGTCCCCAAAAAGAAAAATCTAAACAAAAGATCGGGATACTCAGATGGAATCTAGCTCTCCTTATCCTAGGAGATCTCAAGAATGATCCCATGCTACCAAAACACATGAAGCAACAGAATGGTATGTCCACAATTGTTCCTCTCCTTTCTATCCTCAGTCACCAATGGGTGATCGGAAAAATTGGTTCCATCCTTGATGTCTAGCTTACCCCAATTAATAATGTTTATAGGTTCATTCACGTATCTCCTCAACTAAAATTCATGGAAGATCTTGCACCCTCTCCAACTGTGGGGGTACGTAGAGGTGTCAAAAAACCTTACAAACCCTCTACAAAATCTCAAACAGAGTGATTAACCATGAGGATATATTTCCTCCCCGACTGAATCTCAACAATACTCATTATGGGGATACTCTCAATAACATGTTTTCTCCTTGCTCAAACTCTAAGGGCCTAATATGTCGATCTGCATAAGATTTATGCTTTCTTTTTAATTTCCTCATCCACTTATGGATAACGTAGACCTTCTGCATCATTGCCTACCCCATCTCTTTATCCACAAGATATGCCTCGTCGATCTCTGTTTAACACAAGGGTGGCATATAGGGTCTCCCATGTAGGGCCTAAAAATGTGTCATGCTGATAGTAGAGTGGTAGCTATTATTGTATGAAAATTATACCAAGGGAAAGTGTTCCTCCTATATTCAACCAAATTCCAACATGAAACCCCTCATCATATCCTTCAACGCCTTGATAGTTTGTTCGGTCTTCCCATCTTTCTAGTGGTGAAAGGCATTACTCAATCACATTTGGGTCATAAATGCCTCCTACAAGCCTCTCCAAAACCGTTATGTAAACTCTATATCATGATCGGATACAATATCCAAGGGGACCTAGTATAGGAAAAAATCTCTGGTATGTACAACTACCCTCAAAATCTCCACCAAACTATGCCCCCTAATGGAAAGGAAGTGTGCTGACTTCATGAGTCATTCAAAAATCACCAATATAGGATCATGGAATCTCATTGTCCGAAGAATCCTTGTCACAAAATCCAATGATATGTCATCTCATTTACACTTTGATAGATCAAGAGGATACAACAATCCTTCTAGAACTTAGTGATCAACCTTCACCTACTGATAGGTGATGCACTGAGAGACGAGATCAGCCACGCTCTTTATCATGTCGGACCACCCAAACTACCAATGAAGGCCTCTATAAATCTTCCATACATTGGGATGTATAGCTAAAAGTTAATTGTGAAACACTCTCATCACCTCCTCCCACATCATGAATGGGACCAACGCCCATCCATAGAAAAGGATGATGTGGTTACCTCCTTCAGAAAAAAACATATGGTGATTCTCTTGGGTATATCTAGTCATGAAATAACACACAGTCAATGTTTCCCAACTCAGAATATCATATGCTAATGTATAGAATTATTCAACCCCATCGATTGAAGAAAAGATACACATTCCGACTCTACTAGGGTCATCTTTAAGGAATCCAACTACTTATACACCTATTTCACTAAGAAATCTTGGTACTTCCTACTAAGGTAATGAACCACAACATTTCCTTTACCTAGAGTATAGATTATCTCCAAGTCATAGTCCTACAATAAATCCAACCAGCACCTTTGTCTTAGGTTTAGGTCTCTCTTTGTGAATACGTACCTAAGACTCTAATGGTCTGAGCACACAACATCTTGATCTCCTAGATGATAGTGCCTCCACATCCTCCAAGTGATGACTAATACTGCTAGCTCTAGGTTTTGAGACATTTAGTTCTTCTCATGGGGTATCAACTGCCTCTACCCATACATGATAATATCTTACCACTACATAAAAATACAGTTGATCCCAACTCCTGAGGCATCGTAATACACTACGTACTCTACCCGGCCATCCATGATTCTCAAAAAAGGATCCCTCATTAGAATTATCCTCAACTCCTCAAAGGATCTTTAATAATTCTCACTCTAGGTAAATGGATTCCTTTTTTTCATTTGGGTGTTCAAATGGGATTCAATCCTAGAGAAGTTTTCGAAAAATAACTTCTAGTACCCCTCATCAATCCAATAAGACTTCCCACATCTGAAACACTCTAGGTGGCTCCCAAGAAAGCACTTAATTGATCATCTCTAAGTCTGAAACTAATCCATTCTATGAAATCAAATTCCCTAGAAAATGAACCTTCTGAATCCTAAATTGGAACTTTCTGAGCATACCATAAAGTTGGTGCTCCGGAAGAAAATCTATTCCTATATTCAGTTTATCTAAAAGCTCCTCCTCTAACATAGAGTGCCTGAGTATTTCATCAATGATGACAACCACAAACGGATCCATGTACATAAGAAGAATCCATTTCATCAAAGCCATAAATATGTTTGTATAATTCCTAACACCAAAGAAAATAACTAGGACTTCAGAGTGCTTTTAGCAACATCGGAATACTATATTGGGTATATCAGCCTCACAAACTCTCAACTGGTGGTAGGTGGACCAAAGATCGATCTTTGAAAACTATCTAATTCTTTGTAACTAGTCAAAGAGTTTTTCATTTCCCTACAAGTGGTACTTTTTATCTATAATGGCTTGGTTTAGGTGATGATAATCCACACAAATTAAAAAGCTCCCATCTACCTTTTCCCCAAACAAACACTAGAGATTCCCACAGGGGACACACTAGGTCTAACAAAACCCTTATCTCAAAGGTTATCCAACTGCAATCGCATCCCCCAGAGCTTAGTAGAGTTCATAAAATATTACTCAGAAGATATAGGAGTAGTCCTAGGGTGAGAATAAATGTGTGAAAATCTATCTTTGTCCTCAAAGGTAGTCCCAGAACGTCCTTGGGGAAGACATCCATATAATCCTCTATGACTGAAGAAATCCATTTGATTGAAGATCCTATAGCACCGAGGGATACACCTGCCAACTAATGGGTGATGGGATGCCACCTCCCTATTTCAAAACCCAGTCATTTATCCCTAAGAACTCTCTAACTCACAAAGGATAATATCATCCCATTAGTGTGAAGGAATCTTACTCGTCTATGGTAATAGTCAATCTAAGATTAGAACATAGATAACTAATCTATACCCATGATTATGTCATAGGTTTCTATTGTGATGACCAAAAGGTCCCACAAGAACCTCTCTCCACCAAGAGATAGATCACAGTACTAGCAGATAAAATATATAGAAGAATAGTTCCTCGTATGAACCTTATAACAAAGCTACTGGGATAAAGCCTCAACTGGGAGCTCCATATCTCACAACAGAAGTAAATATATGAAGATATGACTTCCAAATATGTCTACTAAAACTTAAGAAAGTGTAGAATAAACAAATATCATACATTTTATCATCTTGTGTTCCAAGGGGTCATAGACATCCATAGCCAATAGTAGTTTGTGGCCCCGATCACCAACTCCCTAATACTAACATGGACCGATTGGTGGTGGTGGTGGAAGGATCTCATAATGTCATCCACCACCCATATATCCTCCTCTTGATGCTCCACCTACTCCTATTTTATCACTTCCTCCCTGGGGTCACCGTTCCATCTCATGGGAGATTCCTAATCATGAAAATGTCTCCGTTATAGAAATCCATATGCTATCATCCTTCCTACCTCAACACGTCAGGTCAGGAAATCACGTTCCATGTGACCTCGCCTATCACATACATAGCACCAACCCTCTTTAAGATACCCTTTTCCTCTGTGTGGTTCCTGTGATTAATGACTACTTTCATGATTCTGATCATGTGAAGGTCTCCTACACTGAAATCCTGCGGACTAGCATCTACTAGTTGTTGCAGATGATTCAGCACTATAGTGCCCACTTCTAGCTCCATCTACCTAGAATACATCTAACAAGAATCTCTCCATCACCAGCACCCACTCCAACACCCCTTCATAGGTGGGGACGCACAAGGGAACTAAATTGAAACATATGTCTCAATTGAGACCCTTATCAAACTTTTTTCTTATAAGTAGTCATCCCATATCATATTGAGGGAGTACCATGTAAGGTATATAAACCTCATGGTTCACTCAGTCACTGTCATCGCTCCCTGATGTAGCTAAAGAAGCTCCTCGATCCAAACTAAACACAAGAATGAGGGGAAGTACATCTCATGGAATAGATACTAGAATTATTTCCATGAAAGTGTCGACTCATATCACATTTATGTAACAAGACTCCACCAATTCCCAACTACTATATGGATGAGGGTAGAATCTAGTGAAACCACATGAATCATTAGTGTCAAGGTAGGCCTAAGAACATAGACCACCGACTCTAGCCAATCCACTTATACTTGAGCATATAAATCAATGCAGATTCTTAGCAGCCTATTAAGAAAGAACTCATGGAGTGTACAAATCCTACATACATCATCAGCCTTCTCTGCTAGTATGATATGCTTCTCAATAGGTGGTGGTGCTTCTACCTATCCACCTGGAGGATGAATCCTGCACGATGGACCCCAAACTAGGGCCTCATCACTCATCAGACCATCTTCCCAATCCCAAACTATTAACATGGTTGGTTTTCATCACGGTAGAAGTCTATAAATTTAATCTAGATATACCATAGTCAAATGAGCATATATATAAAATGGAAAGATAGCTCAAGAAGTAACTTAAAAGACTCAATATTATATGATTCATGTACCATTGATCCCTAAAACTAATTCCTTAGTATACTAAGTTTAAAAATGGATAATTAGAGTCTGGGTGAATGGATATGTTGACTTCCCATACAATCACTGGATTCTCTAGCTTGAGAGCTGCATAAGAAGCACTGTGACACTGTTTCCCTAAATCCCAACCAAAACCTCATAAGGGGAATAATCCAAACACCATCGTTATAAATGAACTACTCTAATACCAATCTTCCATAACCCATCCCAATGGGGCTCAGTCTATAACTACACCAATCCCACCTCAATAATCCAGGGGTAGCAACAAGTGCTTAAAGACATATCAAGTATGGGAGGACAATACCTACTTTACTTGTATGCACATATTTGACAATTTTAATGAAGAAGTGTAGAGGAATAATAAAAGAAAGAGATACAGAAACTAGCGTATAAACCAAGCATGAAAAACCTCTAGGGTTTATAAGAGTATGAATGCTTAAAATAAAATGTAAATTGGAAAAATACAAACCCAACCAGAATGATGTCCCAACCATAATAAACTGGATAATTAAATGCTGAGAGAGTCCATATTTGACCACTTTATGTTGTAAAGTTCCCCAAGTATCCCTATGTTCTCCCATAATCACCATTAATATATCTATCGCCTGAATAAGACACAACATGTGTGGTAAAATCCTATATATGGGTGAGTATATACATACCCATTAGGACACCCTAGAAGATGAATGGAGAGAAGTAAGATACATAATTGGAATAGATAGACTGCTCAACCCAAAGAAAGAGACTAAACAAAATCCAATGACATGGATACAAGTATATATATATTATAAATCCAAAGAAACCCATGTAAGAGAGAAGGGTGGTCTTAATCTCACATCAAATCCTTGGAAAATAATCCCAATGGTTCTATAAGTCCATCATCGATGTCCATCGTCTCGTGTGTCTATCCAAAGAAGTAACTATGTGGAGGGCCCACACCTCTCCACTATACTACACAGTTGAGGTGGAAAAATCAACAAGTAGAGAACCCAAACCTTAGTCCATTAAGAGGTCATACTTCATATAAGGTGGACATATTCTATATTTGATAGAGGGTACAACATAGTAGATAGAGTACCCCTGCCCAAATTTCATATGGGGTACCGCTAAATAGATAGAGGACATGCAACATAATGCCATAGAGGGTACCACTCAGTAGATAGAGGTACCTCACCCTAATTTCATTGGGTGTACCACTCTATAGATATAGGACCTGCTCTCTAATGTCATAGGGGGCACCACTAAATAGATAAAGGACCGACACCCCTAAACCATAGGTGTACCACTCCGTATATAGAGGACCTACACCCTAATTGTAGCACCCCAAGCTTCCACATTACGTTTCCTTTTGAATAATTCAATGGCGTGCATTGTACGCAACTTCGAGATTTTAACACACCATAACCAATCAAACTAGCCGTTATGAATAGTAATAACTACTTTTTGAAATTTTATAAATTCTATCTCTCAAAATGGACTTCATTTTTGGATTCGGAATATCGAAATTAGCCTAGGGTAAAATTTTGGTACTTTTCAGATAACTTTCATATTTTGATGAATAGTGAAAATTACTAAATTTTAATTAAAAACAACTTTTTTAATAAAAATAATTAATAGTGATAAATTATGAATTTGAGTGGTTTTAAAGTATATTTAGAATATATTTTTACCATGTAATACAATTTGGGTCATTGAACATAATTTCACATTTAAACCAGACATAAACAAAGGCCAATCTTTTGATATTTATTATCTCTTAAAAACACGCTTTTTGTTTTAACAACGGGAATTAATTTTAAATTAATTTCTGCCACTTCTGTGTTTTGAATTTGGAAAAATGGATTCCATATTTGGAATCAGGATGTTCAAATTTTGTAAATAGGTAACTTTTATTTTTAGACATTTTGGATAATTACTTCGGTAAATATTTTATTTACTATGGTTAAAGGGTAAATCTGGTAAACAATGGTTAAAAAATATTATTATAATAATAATAAATTACCCTAAAACGTGTCTTAACCCTATTGGTTGATACATGGTCGACCATGGGTATATTTGGGTCGATTTTGGGACCCCATGGATCCACTTGTAAGTGATAATGACACTTTATTTTAATTAAGTTAAAATAAATACAAAAATGACACAAGCATATATCTTTTAGAAAAACAATTGTTACATAGGGTTATATATGTCGGATTTTAAAATATAAATATTCATTAGAAAGATAAAATGATTTCCTACATAATGGTATTTTATTTATAATTTTTAGACATTAAATAAGTTAATTTATTTATGACACAATGGTGATGCAGTAATTACCATAATAGTGAAAAATTAGAATAATTGATATTATAAATACCCAAATAAATATAATTTGAGACTTTTTTTGAATTAAACTAATTTTATAGGTTACTATGACATATTAGGATTGATTTAATTAAATTTTTTAGAATTAATAATTCTGTTATGTGTTTCAAAAAAATCAACTATTGAATAGTTTCAAAATTGACATAAAAGAGTTTTTTAAAACAAATATTATATTATTAATTGATATTAAAATTTTAAAAATCTAAGGTTCGGAAAAGAGACTTATATAATGATATTTATATCCTTTATGGACCACTTGGGGGTCTCTTGTATGTATATAGTAAGTTTATTAACTATATAATATAAAAATACAAAGTGACATGGTAAATGTCAAACTAATTAACTAAGAGTTAAAACTAAACGATAAGGTTAATATAGGGACCCAAACCTGTCTAAATTATATTTTCTGAATGGTTTTCGACCTATCCCCACCTTAACCTTTAAATAATAAACTTTGAAGCTATTATAAACCGAATATGAATTTATTATAAATTAATATTTCTAGCTTTTCCAAAGGTGCCCCTCACCCCTCTTATAAAAGGGCACTCCTCCTTATCATTTCTTCACACCTTTAAAGCCTTTTGGTTCGTCCAAACACTACCCAAATACTCTCTCAACTTCCATCACTACAACCTATAGGCCTTAGTTTTATCATAAAGCCAACCTAAGGATCCCTTTTGATCAAATCAAAAGGAAGAACCCGAAGAAGAGGTAATGTTTTCACCACCCCTTTTCAAGTTCCTTTCTTCTTCCACTTCTTCTTTCTTTGTTATTACCATTATAAAATAATAACTCCAGTATCATATATATACTATGATGTTATTATAAATATGGAACAACCATATTCAGTATTCTATCCATCCTTTGAATAACATGTCACCATACGTGCGTACGTACGGCTTACCGTCTCCACGTCATGGTGTAATTGTTATTCAATATATTATTATTTGGATGGGTATAATAATGATGTATACCTCATGTAAATAATAAATATAACATGATAATGATTCTTTATATATGATATACCATCCAATTATATATTATTTTAATATCAAAAGAATGATATTGTCGCTCGTGCGTACGTACGGACTACCGTCTCCACGAACGCGATGAGATTCATTCTCCATCATATCCATTCAAGTATAATTATAATTTTATGATTTAAAAATAGTATCTAAGGACTTGATATCATTATGGATATGAATAATATAAATCCCATTAATAACAAATATGGCTCACATAACAAAGAATATAAAGTAAAATGAACCCGTTAACACTCGAAATAACGATTATTCTAAGATATTATTATCAAATCAATGTTAAAAGATCATATATGATATCAAATTAAAGTAAATGATTCTTGTATAATTCAACAAAAATTATTTCACCATTATACAGGAGGTAAAACTACCGTCAACCAAGGAAAAATACAAAGTAAGGGATTTTCTTATCTCACTTTCAATTCCGTGAGATTTCCATTGTTCGCCACTAAATTATTCAAAGTGGTGTATTGTGTACTTCCATTTGATATATATTATCATGATTCTCTTTGTATTAATTTTGTTCTTTAAATCATTTGGTGGTTATTAACTTTTGGTCATACGACTCAGTTGATTACAACGTGGTAAGGGGTTTCTTATCTCACTTTTAATTCCGTGAGAATTTCATTGTTCACCACTTAATTATTGCAACTGTTGTATGTGTACTGCCCATGATTGTATTCATCGTGTAATATACTTTAATTTATGGGTATTTACATCATCATGGTATGATCCTTCTTTCATGGTTGTATGTTTTGTAAGTTACCTAATCGATAATGGAGTTTGAAATTTCAATTTCCACTCATTCGACTTTACGCATATTTCATTGATTACATTACTCCAAGATTATGTGTGGAATCACTATTAATTTGATTATGTCATAATTTCCACTCCACTTCCTGTGGATATACTTTTGATACACATAATCACTCCATTGATAATTTCTCAAGTCATCGATAAGAATTTGATAAGAGTAATTTTAACTCATTCTCCATTTGTTGAGTTAAACATCCAATTCATTGGTGTTGTTTTTACTAGATTATGTGTGAATGAACTTTGATTGTTTTACACTAAATATCCAATCATATTTAGTGTATTTATATTTGTCACACATAACTATGTCGTTGATCTATCCTTAACCTAAGGATACAGCTTTATGAGAGATTTCATCTCAATTTACATTCCATTGAGACTTCTTTGTTGTTATACACCAAATCACTTTTATGTGGTGTATATAATGTACTTTGAAATAGTATATCATGAATCCCTTTATTCTCATGATATTACAATGTTTTGATTACCTCAATTATTTGTATTCATGTGTCTCTCTTTTGGTTAGAAACTCTAACTAAAATACCATTTTTTAAATGTTTTAAAGACTTAATCTTCTAAATCTTTCTCATTAATGTCCATGTTTTAAAAATGGTTTTAAAGATTTATTTATATGGACGTTAACATTTTAAAATCAAAATTCCTTTTAAAAGTTTCAAAGTGGTATGGGACACTTTGATTCTAAAATCTATTTTAAATGTATTCTTGATAAATAGTGTGATTTTTAAATGATTTCAAGAAAAAGGGGGATATTTCTCTCAAATAGTTTTGATGATTATTTTCATCTATGTCAACGTCCTTCATTGTTCTTGATTGAGGTGAATGTGATACAATACAATCTTCCATATTGTATCAAATGAGTTATGTTTGACTGTGGATGTTCTATTTTTATACCATTCATGGTTTGCAGTTAAAGTATTGACATTTTGTATGCTAGTTTTAATATGAATGTTTATGTTATGTTTAAACCTGTTCATATGAGGAATGCATTGGACTTAATAAGTGACGGGTGGAGCCCGCTATAGCTCCTCGATGCATTGGTAGGTCTCATGAGACAAACTAGTGTCTTGGCACAAGGCCTTGGCAAAATCTTATTTGTAGTCTTGGCACGAGGCATTGGATATGTGGTTATGATAGTCTGGCATTATGAATTCCATCATTATGAAAGTGGTTATTGATATTGCATGGGATTGTTCGACTAGTAGAATATCCATGTGAGTAAGTAAATGGAATTATTTTATTTTATCTTTGCCATTTTATGCTGAAGTTCAAGTTTAAAAGGCTTTTGCTTTAGTTATAAACTGTCTTAAGTTTTTATGCTTATCTATGAAAGCTTCTGCTATAATGTTATCCTTACTGAGCATCTGAGCTCACCCCTTTCAATGTTTTATTTTTTCCAGGATTATGAAGAAGTAATTTATGAATGACCTGCAGGGATAGTATGAGGGGATATGAAGACAAGATGTTTTTTTATGATGTAATGTACAACTTTATGGATGTATCTAGTTATTCCAAGGCTACTAAACTAATCGGTATTTCGAGACTTGATCTTTCTTGTGATCATGCCAATGTTATGTAATAATGCACCGACTCTAGGTAACCGGGGTCGGGGCGTTACAGTTGGTATCAGAGGAAGTTTAGTACAAACCTTGGAAGCTAGATTTAGATAAACTCTGATTAGAGCACGTAGACCTAAGATGAACTTTGAGGATTAGTATAGAATAACTTCCTAGAATTTTGGTATTGTAGAGATTTTGTGAGTTTTTCGAGCAATACATCCTTGTCTGGATACGAGCAGGTAGAGGCGGCTCTAGCACAGATGTACCTAGGGGTAAAACTCGAAAACACCGCTTTGAGCTAGACTCGAACGGGAACTGGTGCACGACAACGGGCCTTGCTGCACTCTTGGTTACGACACTCCCGGGGGATATGCATAGGATAATTTAAATTTTCTTTACAAACTGATTTAAAGTATTATATATATAAGATGAGATTAAATGACCTCGGTTAATACTATTGTGTTTCAAATTGAGAATATGGTGACATGTTAATCTCTAAATGATTGTATGAATACTATTACTCACACAATGCTTTCTAGTTTTAGTCAATGGCTGTATTCCAAGGAATTCATAGTGACTTTGAGAATGATGTACAAGGTGGGAACGGTGGTAGCAATGAGCAACAAAATGGAATGTTGATAGGCGTAAAAGATATCGTCTTTATGCCAAATCAATTTTCCAAAAATATGATCAATAATATATATATTAACCAATTACCTAAGTCAACAATGAAGAGAAAGGTGATGAATGATAAGAGCTCCAGTAGTGGAGACCATGGAAAAAGAAATCCTCAATTTCTATCATGTAGGAAATGTGGAAGGAGACACCCAGGAAAGTGTCTCAAGGGGACAAAGAAATGCTTTACATGTGGGAAGGAAGGACATAAAGTGAAGAATTTCCGAATCAAAATGAAGAGTATTATGGAAGAAGATAAAAATGGTCCCAAGAGTCCATTTACAGTCATTTTCCGTAAATGTAGGGGACCTTTCCATTACCCGAGTGAATGTCATATTCTATAGGATATTATCTTGGTCAAAGAAGAAGCTATGTGGAAATAAATGGTCGGAGAAATGTTTAAAAAGTATTAGAACTCCTTTTTGATGGGTTTACTTTGGAATAATTTTCTCTTGTATTTGTAACCCCGCAATTTGCCATGTGAGAATGATATTTGAGGAATAATTGTCTCTTCTCTTGTGGATATATATATAAATAACCCTTTGGTTTTATATGATCATTGGGGTTTGAGAGAATTATAATTTATTATAATTTGGGATGAAAATGCAAGGTATGATATAACATTTGTGGTTAAATTATGTTATTTTGACGAATTTATCTCATTTTGGTAATATTATAAAATATAGTTTTTGAAAAAGGGCAACACGTAGACCGTGTGACAACCCGTCGCGTCGGACAAAGCTGTGGGAATCGAACCCACAACCAAAGTGCAATTGGGATTTATCACCTACCACTGGACTAAGTGAATTCCCTGGATAGTGTGACTATTTTCTTTAGTTAAATGATTTTATTGATCAATAATATGTTGATTTGGGTTCTTATGTCTTATCAAATGAATACCCTTAGTATAGGAAAATGATTTGGTGATTAAGTGAAAAATGTTATTTTGGAAGATGTTCACTTTGTTGGGAACACTATATGTCCAAGGAAAATAGAATACTATGGGATGTCATTAGAGGAGTAATGGTGGATTTTTATCTATGTTTTTATTGTGGATCTATAGTGATTTGGGTTATTTATGGAAATGATTAACCTATAATAAAGAATATGTGATTAGGTTAATTACTTTTAAGTATGTGACTTTAAGAGTAGATGGTGTAATTTGGAGATACAATTTAACATGGAAGACTACATTCTTATAAGTTTTGGGTTTTAATATTAGTTTGTATTATATTGAAGGATTTTAAGGACAATTGATTATTGAATGGAATTTATTTAACATTGGGGTATTGTTGGTTTAATTTTAGAAATTAAGATTAGTATTTTTTTTCTAATGGAATATACATTTGGGGGATCATCAGATCTTATACTAACCATTTTGGTTTTGATTAATCTCTAAATACAAGTTAAATATATAGTTTATCCTACGTGGATCATGTATTTCTATAGAAGTTTATTCTAGCTCTTTTATTGTGAACAACTCTTCTTGAATACTCATTGTTCAAAAAAAATAAGTTAGTGGTAAAAAGTTATTAAATAATTAAACTCTACATAAAAGTAAGTATATCTCTTTATGTTTTTAGTCAATATGATAAATGAATTCCTCGTCCTTATGTAATGTAACTTAAAACAAAAAAAAATGTTGTCCGTTTACTTTTCTACTAGGAGACTAATGGTCGTTTGTCCCAACACAAGTTTTTGGTTTTCTTATTGTTAACTTTCTCCTGATAATGATTTCTATCCCTCTCCATCAGAACTTGACACTTAGTTTATCATCCATATCCATGTTTTCCTACATGGAATCCGAGTATGGGTTATCTTGGATGACCTTTATACCTCTCTTTCTTTCTTTTAAAGTGATAGTTTTATTGACTCTTTTTCTGATGTGGGACTTTCCATTATATTCCCAAGCACAATTTTAAAAATTTTGAGGATGCAATTTATTGAAGGAGGGGATAATGTAGCACCCCAAGCTTCCACAGTACGTTTCCTTTCGAATAATGCAATGGCATGCATTGTACGCAACTTCGAGATTTTAACACACCATAACCAATCAAACTAGCCGTTATGAATATTAATACCTACTTTTTGAAATTTTATAAATTCTATCTCTCAAAATGGACTTCATTTTTGGATTCGGAATATCGAAATTAGCCTAGGGTGAAATTTTGGTACTTTTCGGATAACTTTCATATTTTGATGAATAGTGCAAATTACTAAATTTTAATTAAAAAAAACTTTTTTAATAAAAATAATTAATAGTGATAAATTATGAATTCGAGGGGTTTTAAAGTATATTTAGAATATATTTTTACCATGTAATACAATTTGGGTCATTGAACATAATTTCACATTTAAACCAGACATAAACAAATGCCAATCTTTTGATAATTATTATCTCTTAAAAACGTGCTTTTTGTTTTAACAATGGGAATTAATTTTAAATTAATTTCTGCCACTTCTCTGTTTTGAATTTGGAAAAATTGATTCCATATTTTGAATCAGGATGTTCAAATTTTGTAAATAGGTAACTTTTACTTTTATACATTTTGGATAATTACTTCGGTAAATATTTTATTTACCATGGTTAAAGGGTAAATCCGGTAAACAAGGGTTAAAAAAATAATATTATAATAATACTAAATTACCCTAAAACGTGTCTTAACCCTATTTTTTGATACATTGTCGACCATGGGTATCTTTGGGTCGATTTTGGGACCCCATGGATCCACTTGTAAGTGATAAGGACACTTTATTTTAATTAAGTTAAAATAAATACAAAAATGACACAAGCATATATCTTTTATAAAAACAATTGTTAAATAGGGTTATATATGTTGGATTTTAGACTATAAATATTCATTAGAAATATAAAATTATTTCCTACATAATGATATTTTATTTATAATTTTTAGACATTAAATAAGTTAATTTATTTATGACACAATGGTGATGCAGTAATTACCATAATAGTGAAAAATTAGAATAATTGATATTATAAATACCCAAATAAATATAATTTGAGACTTTTGTTGAATTAAACTTATTTTATAGGTTACTATGACATATTAGGATTGATTTAATTAACGTTTTTCGAAGTAATCATTCTGTTATGTGTTTCACAAAAATCAACTATTGAATAGTGTCAAAATTGACATAAAAGAGTTTTTTAAAACAAATATTATATTATTAATTGATATTAAAATTTTAAAAATCTAAGGTTCTGCCAAGAGACTTATATCATGATATTTATATCATTAATGGACCACTTGGGGGTCTCTTGTATGTATATAGTATGTTTATTAACTATATAATATAAAAATACAAAGTGACATGGTAAATGTCAAACTAATTAACTAAGAGTTAAAACTAAACGATATGGTTAATATAGTGGCCCAAACCTGTCTAAATTCTATTGGATGAATTTTTTTTGACCTATCCCCACCTTAACCTTTAAATAATCAACTTTTGAGCTATTATAAACCGAATATGAATTTATTATAAATTAATATTTCTAGCTTTTCCAAAGGTGCCCCTCACCCCTCTTATAAAAGGGTACTCCTCCTTATCATTTCGTCACACCTTCAAAGCCTTTTGGTTCGGCCAACCCCTGACCAAATACTCTCTAAACTTCCCTCACTACAACCTAGAGGCCTTAGTTTGATCATAAATCCAACTTAAGGATCCCTTTTGATCAAATCAAAAGGAAGAACCCGAAGAAGAGGTAATGTTTTCACCACCCCTTTTCATGTTCCTTTCTTCTTCCACTTCTTCTTTCTTTGTTATTACCATTATAAAATAATAACTCTAGTATCATATATATACTATGATGTTATTATAATTATGGTACAACCATATTAAGTATTCTATCCATCCTTTGAATAACATGTCACCATACGTGCGTACGTACGGCTTATCGTCTCCACGTCATGGTGTAATTGTTATTCAATATATTATTATTTGGATGGGTATAATAATGATGTATAACTCATGTAAATAATAAATATAACATGATAATAATTCTTTATATATGATATACCATCCAATTATATATTATTTTAATATCAAAAGAATGATATTGTCACTCGTGCGTACGTACGGACTACCTTCTCCACGAACGCGATGAGATTCATTCTCCATCATATCCATTCAAGTATAATTATAATTTGATGATTTAAAAATAGTATCTAAGGACTTGATATCATTATGGATATGAATAATATACATCCCATTAATAACGAATATGGCTCATATAACAAAGAATATAAAGTAAAATGAACCCGTTAACACCCGAAATAACGATAATTCTAAGATATTATTAACAAATCAATGTTAAAAGATCATATATGATATCAAATTAAAGTAAATGATTCTTGTATAATTAAATAACAATTATTTCACCGTTATATATGAGGTAAACCTACCATCGACCAGGGAAAAAAATACAAAGTAAGGGATTTTCTTATCTCACTTTCAATTCCATGAGATTTCCATTGTTTGCCACTAAATTATTCAAAGTGGTGTATTGTGTACTGCCATTTGATATATATTATCATGATTCTCTTTGTATTAATTTTATTCTGTAAATAATTTGGTGGTTATTAACTTTTGGTCATACGACTCAGTTGATTACAACGTGGTAAGGGGTTTCTTATCTCACTTTTAATTCTGTGAGAATTTCATTATTCACCACTTAATTATTGCAAGTGGTGTATGTGTACTGCCCATGATTGTATTCATCGTGTAATATACTTTAATTTATGGGTATTTAAATCATCATGGTATGATCTTTATTTCATGGGTGTATGTTTCGTAAGTTACCTAATCGATAAGGGAGTTTGAAATTTCAATTTCCACTCATTTGACTTTACGCATATTTCATTGATTATATTACTCCAAGATTATGTGTGGAATCACTATTAATTTTATTATGTCATAATTTCCACTCCCCTTCCTGTGGATATACTTTTGATACACATAATCACTCCATTGATAATTTCTCAAGTCATCGATAAGAATTTGATAAGAGTAATTTTAACTCATTCTCCATTTGTTGAGTTAAACATCCAATTCATTGGTGTTGTTTTTACAAGATTATGTGTGAATGTCCTTTGATTGTTTTACACTAAATATCCAATAATATTTAGTGTATTTATATTTGTCACACATAACTATGTCTTTGATCTATCCTTAACCTAAGGATACATCTTTATGAGAGATTTCATCTCAATTTACATTCCATTGAGACTTCTTTGTTGTTATACACCAAATCACTTTTATGTGGTGTATATAAAATACTTTGACAAAGTATATCATGAATAACTTTATTCTCATGATATTACAAAGTTTTTATTACCTCAATTATTTTTATTCATGTGTCTCTCTTTTGGTTAGAAACCCTAACTAAAATACCATTTTTTAAATGTTTTAAAGACTTAATCTTCTAAATCTTTCTCATTAATGTCCATGTTTTAAAAATGGTTTTAAAGATTTATTTATGTGGACGTTAACATTTTAAAATCAAAATTCCTTTTAAAAGTTTCAAAGTGGTATGGGACACTTTGATTCTAAAATCTATTTTAAATGTATTCTTGATAAATAGTGTGATTTTTAAATGATTTCAAGAAAAAGGGGGATATTTCTCTCAAATAGTTTTGATGATTATTTTCATCTATGTCAACATCCTTCATTATTCTTGATTGAGGTTAATGTGATACAATACAATCTTCCATATTGTATCAAATGAGTTATGTTTGACTGTGGATGTGCTATTTTTATACAATTCATGGTTTGTGGTTAAAGTATTGACATTTCGTATGCTAGTTTTAATATGAATGTTTATGTTATGTTTAAACCTGTTCATATGCGGAATGCATTGGACTTAATAAGTGATGGGTGGAGCCCGCTATAGCTCCTCGATGCATCGGTAGGTCTCATGAGACAAACTAGTGTCTTGGCACAAGGCCTTGGAAAAATATTATTTGTAGTCTTGGCACGAGGCCTTGGCTATGTGGTTATGATAGTCTGGCATTATGCATTCCATCATTATGAAAGTGGTTATTGATATTGCATGGGATTGTTCGACTATTAGAATATCCATGTGAGTAAGTAAATGGCATTATTTTATTTTATCTTTGCCATTTTATGCTGAAGTTCAAGTTTAAAAGGCTTTTGTTTTAGTTATAAACTGCCTTAAGTTTTTATGCTTATCTATGAAAGCTTCATCTATAATGTTATCCTTACTGAGCATCTGAGCTCACCCCTTTCAATGTTTTATTTTTCCCAGGATTATGAAGAAGTAATTTATGAATGACCTTCAGGGATAGTATGAGGGGATATTAAGACAAGTTGTTTTTTTATGATGTAATGTAAAACATTATGGATGTATCTAGTTATTCCAAGGCTACTAAACTAATCGGTCTTTCGAGACTTGATCTTTCTCGTGATCATTCCAATGTTATGTAATAATGCACCGACTCTAGGTAACTGGGGTCGGGGCGTTACACTAATTCCATAAGGGGAAACACTTAGTGTAAGGTGGAATCCCTCCCTATCTGATATGAGGTACCAGTCCATAAATATAGTAGTATAACCCCGATCTATTATGGGGTACCACTCGGTAGATATATAGAGGACCCTCTCCCTAATTTTCTAGTGGGTACCACTCTAATGATCATGCTTGATCACTATTGTTGTCAAGTTCCACCTAAAGAAGCATCACACTCAGAACACCTTACATTGCATCTTAAAATTCACTATGGAGTCCACCATCACATTATAAATATAAAAATACTTAGGATAGGCTACCCATGGGCCAAAATCCAAGTCAAATGAAGGAGTTATGAGTGGTTAATATTTTCTCAAAAGGAAAGTAGGGGCACACGATGTGTAAGGGAACCCACATGGAATATGGTCACACTAAGCTGTTAGGATGTGTCCCTAATAATACTTGAATCACTAACCTATAGCACCACATGGCATGTAGGTGGAATTCAAGGAAATCCTTAACCACCTAGGGTCTTGCCTGTGCTTCTGTTCATGTCTGTGTATGTATGTATGTGTCTGTGTCTGTGTAATTTGGTACACAGCATGTGCTCCCACATGGGGTCCTACCCATGTTCTCCAGGCACAAGACTTATGTACCTGAGGAAAGATACTTATCGTGTGTCTTAGTAACATGTAATTTCATCCTCAAATTTCTCACAACCTAAACACCACATCCATAGGGGCCCTACATGGTATGTTTTCTTCGAACTACACAGTGTGTATTTGGGTTTTTTGTAGAAACTTACACCCACTTCTAGAGTTCTAAATCTAGAATTTCCACCTTTGATATTGTCTCCAAGACTCCCAAAATTATAAAAATGGAAATTTTTTCATCGTTTTAGTCCGTGTTGTGGCTATAAATTGGATTCAAAATTCAACTGTATTAAACATTATGCACATCGTCACTTGCAATGCTCCTACTACCTCACCAGATCAAAAAAACATAGTGGAATAACCCATGTTCCACTATCCATCCAAATATATCACTTATTCATAAATACATCCCTTTTATGGGAATCCATAATGAATCCAGGGGTCTATTTGGGCTCAGTCTCTCCTGGAAATGTCAAATCGATACCCCATAGATTAATCGATGAAGAGCGTGAAGAATGATTGGGAGAAAAGAACAAAAAATTGTGAATGATTGTTGGTAAAGATTTCTTGGACAAAGAATAGAATCAGGGATATCCAGGGTAAGAAACAATTGAAGAATCAATTAAAACTGATACATAGCCACATGTGTAGGTTTTTAATTGGTTCAAATAAAAAAGAAAGATAATCATGTTCAAATATTTTAATCAATATGGGAAGATTCCATAAAATGAAAAGTTATACCATGTTTTTGATCATTCATTGATGAATAATGTTCTCTCCAATGAATAATAGAAGTCGCTGAATTTGTAGCATCTTGATCTACATCATTTAGGAGTCTCGTCATCATCTAATTCTGATTCACCAATAAAAGGAGGAAGGAAAAGCACTTAATGATCACAGGGTCATGTGGATAACCCTAGAAATACTACCATAATTATTGATTTATATAGAAATATAATTAGTTTAATTAAATTAAATAAATATACTTCATTATTTATTTAACTAAACGCACCCTCCCACGGCCGGTTTATTCAAAATGCCATGTGATGACCAATTTTAGGTCATGCCTAGGGAAAACAGCATGCTCCAAACTCAACCATGTTCTCAGGTTTCTGATCTATGATTTTTTTAAGAGTTATCCCATTTTCATTAATAAACTTCTTGCACGTGATATAAAATTTATTTAATATTTTTATAAAAAAAATTATGGGAACATTTGGTCTCATAATTGAACGTCATCCTAGAACTTAGCTTCCAAAATATATCTTGAAATATTTTAAATTATTATAAGTAAAAAAACTGGGTCTCTACATAATGTTTTGAACTTAATATAACCCTCACTATTATAATTGGATGTAGCCATCACAATTACACTTGTAATAACCATCATTATAACCTTCCAACATAGAAAATGCATTAGAGGGATATCATGGACACACCCTTATTTGGTTTATAACTAAGCAAACCATCATCATATACAAGACCCATAACATAATCATAAAATATCAATGATTTCATAATAAAAATCATTCCTAGTGGAAAATCACTTATTTTAACTGAATAATGCCCACTTACAAAGGAAAAAATTTTCTTTGAAAATATAAATGTAAGATTATATTGGATGATTCAATAAATTAAGGCATAATGAAGGTGGGAAAACCCTCTCATTCAATATAAGTAAAAAACATTCCTTTTTAATTTTTTAAAAATAAACGTTAAAACAGTATTTTTAAAAGAAATTCTCTTAAATAAATCCTTAAAAATATTAATTTTGTAAAACATTTGAGAGAAATTTGAAAACTCAATTTAAAAAAATTATTTCCATATGAATTAATTAACATAAATAATTTTAAAAACATGAATATAAAATTGAATTTTTTATTAAATAAATCTTTAGGATATTTAAATGAGGTTTTTTAGTAAAAAAGACCCTTACCTTGATTCTGACTCTTCAGATATGATCATTATGTTTTTGAATAAAAAACATATATTAATTTTTTTTTACTTTCATGAGAAACTTTTTCGTATTTATTAATACTTTTATTTTAATAATTACCCTGTTATAAAAAATACATAATTATTTATGTTCACATTAGATGTTTTGGAAATATTCGGTTCTGGTGTTAAAAATGAACTAGTTATATTGATTTTGGTTAAATAGGTAATTATTCCACTATATATAGAGTAATATTGATGGAATAATTATTATATTTATAAAACAATTAAAATATAAAATCCATCAATTAAATGTGGTTATGAAAAATGAATTGTGTTACAATCATGGAGACGGGGGGTCGTACGTGCGCATGAGTAACATTTCTATTCTTCTATGATAATTATGGAAAGAAAGTAAGTATTATCATATCTTACCATAATATTTATAATATCATATATATAATATTAATTATTTAAATATACTTATATATATTATACATGTGATGTGGTGATGAAAAATGAGTCACATTGCTTCATGAAGTGGTAATCTACTTGTACGCGTGAACGACGTCATAATTTCTCTTTGCATGAAAAGGTAAGAAGATAAATGATATATTATCCACAAATAATGATAAATATGTAATTAGTATCACATATAAACACTAATTACCTATTATATCAACATATTAGACATGATAATGGAAAATTAATGACATCGGTTTGCGAGACGCTTGTCCTCCTTACAAATGAATGGTGATTTTGTATCCCATTTGATGGAATAGGTGATGAATTTATGTTATAATATTATAATAATAACATATTATTATATGGAGGATATTTGAGTTTTTATTTCATCATGGTTTAATAGTATTTTAATGATTTTGAAGAAGCAAAAAAACTAAACATTGAGATAAAACCTATACCTATTCTTTAGAAACCCCCCTTTTCTTACCGCATTAAGACTACTAGAGATGGTATTCTGCCTAAAAAAGGACCTCCAAAATGTGTAAATGGATTATAAGAAAGGATCGGGGTTGTTTGTTTAAAAACAAATGGGTTTTAAATTGTGAAGAAATGGGAATAAGGGTTTCTCTTTTATAAGAGAAGGGAGAGGATCTCTTGGAATTTCTCAGAATAGAAAAATATAAAAAGGATACTCAAGAGAAAAAGACTTAAAAATTGCCTATAAATGTGCATGTGAAACCATTTTAAACCATATTGTATCTCCTTGTAATTATTTAATATTTCTAAAATTTTTGAATAATTTAATAAAATAATAATCCCATAAAATATCATTATTTTCAAATTTGATACTATTAGTTACTAAGACATTAAAAACATCAAGACAATAAGTAAAATTTGAAAAACTATTTTATTATATCCTAAACATGTAAATTTTATTTATTAAAAAAATTTCATATTAATTGTATAAAATTATAATTATTTTAATATTTTTAATATCATTTATTTTATTTCTTACTAATTAAATAGTTACTACATCAGGGTTGTCCAAGATTTTAAGGTAATTATATCTTCCCTAAAATTTAAAAATAAATGATCATGATTAATATATATAGTTTATATATAAAAATAATATTTATAATATAACATATATTTTTGATAATAAGTTAAATGGTATACTTATTAAAAACAATAGTGTGCCATGTTTGACTTTTATTTAAATAAAATAATATAAAGGACATAATATAAATCAGGCAGATAAAAATGGTCAAAAATTATACCCATGTATGATTATAGTCTAAAATTACTCATGAAATAGAATCGAGGAAAGTTTTAGGGTCATTTTATAATCCTTATCACATTATATTTACCCTTAAATATCGAATTTACCCTTAACCGTGGGGACAAAAATTACTGAGAATACTATTCATATTGTCCAAAATTAAAAGATAATTATTTTATGAATTTGGACCCACGGATTCCAAATATGGAATCCATTTCTAAAAATTAAAAACAGATAATTTATATAATTAAATTTAATATTAAATCGTAAAAATGCAACGAAAAATAGTTTGTTATAAAAATGACATTTTTATTTATAAAATATTTTTATTCATGTATAAAATCCATTTATAAAACCATAATTGGATTATATAAATTAAATTTAAATAATTAAAATTTAAACCTAATCCAAAATATTATTTTACATTCTAAATATTTTGAAAATAAAATATAGTTTTCAATACAAATCAGTATTTTTCACTATTCCTTGAAAAATCAATATTTTTATAAAATTATCAAAAATTAATTATAAAATAACAATTAATTGATGAATTAAAAAATGAAATTAATTTTATTAAATTAATTTCTATAACTTAGGGTAATAATAGTATTTACTCAAAAAAATAAGAAAAACACATAAAAGAAATAAAAATCATTTTTTAAGAAAACATGTTTTAGTTTTGAAAAATAAAATGAATTTACTAAAATATATGAAATATTTAAAAATAATAAAATTAATACATTATAAATGATTATTACCAGTATATATTTCATTATGTGATTAATAATATTCATTCAAATCAATTTAATGGCTAGGTTATAATAGCCACATTTAAATAAAAATATTTAGTTATTTAATTTAAGCTCGATGAGCCATATCTTGGACAATATCAAACATATTGATTCCTTTAAAAATCTCAGGATGCTACATGAAATATTATTTACTATTATTTTGTTCCATCCATTAGAAAAATATGAAAATAGTGTTCATGTATACATACATGATAAAGCTTACATTTTCCTATATTTTATACTATAAATCATTATTTATAATCCCACCATAGTGTTATTGAATGGTTAATTGTCACATTTTTAGGTTTTAGTGTTATTTTGAGCCTAAATGTGAAAAATGACTAATTCTGGATTTTTGACATATTTTTACGTCAAAGGTATTTTGGTAATTTCATAAAAAATATAATTCCAAATTTTATGATTCAAATTTTTTTATAATCCTTATTTTATTTCGTTCATTTTTTTCTTTCTAGACCAGGAGCTTATTCTACCATCTAGAGGGTCTAAAAATACATTGAAGTTGGAACTTTTTTCAGGCGGACAGCGTAGACACCACCAATGTAACGGAACCCAAAAGTAGCATAAACACATCAAAATGAGGTGTTTCCACATGGGATAGAACGAGGACATCTATTACCGATTGTACAAGAAATTTTTAGAAGTTTTTAAGTCATTAAGGAGGTCATTAAACGACATACCTTTAGAGGAACTATCCCAGAAGCTTCATCCAGAAACAGAAACTGAGAATTAAAATTCATAACTCCTTCATCTGGTTTCCAAATTAGCTGAAATTTTGGTGATAGATGGAAAAGAAATTGATGAACAACATTCATGAATGGTGGAACATGTGAAGAGGTTATTTATGGGGTCTACAACACGTAAAATTTTGAGGGTCTGATTCTGCCTATAAAAGGAGGCCCTCACCTCCTCCTCAAAGCATCCCATGCTCCATCCATTCCTTCAAGGCACCAAGGAGGAGATCTCCACTGAGGGGGGTCGGCCAAAAATCTTCTCCATTTCATTTTTATTTATTTCTTTTATTTATTTTTGTTTTAGTTTTCAATTGTAATTTAGATTTATAATAAAATTCATGCATTGTTTTTATTTTTGTGTCCACACATCAACCCTGTTTTCTTCTTCATATTTTATCCTTATTTTCTTATTTTATTCTTCTAATATTATCCACTGTGACCTCTTACCCTCAAATATGAGGGGTAAAACCGAGACTTGGCCTAGGGGAGATATGTGGGAATTTCATTTATTTTGTATATAAATTCCGATGTTTTATTAAGTTTGTGATGAGCAAGAATGATGTGCACGGGTGTTGCGATCGTCCACCACGACACTGATCTCAAACTCATTTAGATTATTTTATTAAATCTTTTACCTCCCTTCTACTGGATACAAGCTCTTCATATGATGGAGTTGAGCTATTCAGTGGCTGAAATAGCACACGATGGAGCTGGGTTTTGGAAGATGTCACACTCTCGATTGTGGTGTTCCATCAACCATGATTATAGGAGGAGGTGAAGTTAAGATTGCTAAATGCATTCAAGATTTCACACCAATAAATAAATGAATAGTAATTCATGAATGAGATCTCATAATAGAATTATCAAACTTAATTTAAATACCAATAAGTAGAATGATGGAACCCACATACCAACCCATAAAGGCCAAGTTCTTTATAAATTAATTTTCTTTCCATTGCATGTTAGTTTTATCTTTTATTTAAATTAAATTGAATTCCATTCCTAAATAAAATGAAAACAACCAAAATAAGTAGCTTAGTTGAATTAGATTAAGTGAGTGAACGAACAGAAAATACTACTCAAGTGAGACAACCCTAGTCAGCCACTGTGCTGCATTAGGAAAATTAATTGCTTTTTCCACGCACTATGACAGGTGTGCGTTAAAACTGGCACCGTTGCTGGGGAGATAATCGGTTTTTTACTTTACTTTTTATATTTTCAAATTTTATATTGTATTCATTTTTTAAAAAAAATCTAAAAAAAATATTTTTTGTTGATGCATTCAAATTACAATTATTATGCATGGAATAATTACTCACGGGTGTAGGAAGAAGAAAATGAATACATTGAGGAGGCCCTCCAACGAAGGGTTGATGATCTAATGATAAGGTTCAAACAGAAGGAAAGAGGACTTGCAACATGGATCTCACTTGAAGATTTGATATCCATGGCCGACGAACTCAAAACTGACATTGAAAGATTCAATGCTAAGAAGAAATTGCCACAGGTCTGCCCAAATTTCATTAAATAAATACATGAAGTTGAATCCAAACTCGAGGTGGAGGAGCATGACTACCAACCTCCATCAAGCGATAATCAACTCCAGGAGGCGCTTTCAAATCAAGAAGAGATTCAAGCTAAACCAACTCAGGGAGATGATACATGATTGAACTCAAATTATTTTTATTTTGTTCAAATGAATTTGAGTATAACTCCCAATTGTTTTGAATTTTCAGAATCATATGACTCCTATTTTTTCCTGGAGGATGAAGATACAAAATAATATGCACCTATTGAGGAACAACTGGAGCTCCCAGAAGTCAGGGAATTTCTACTGGAGGAGCCAAATCATAAAGAGATCCAAGTTTCTAAGCATAAGGAAATCAGACAAGAGGCTGAAGCCAGCACTGGAAGACAAGATGGTTTCACAAGTAGCAACAAAAGATGAGGAGGCTCTATACTTCATCTTACCCCCTCCATACAAGTTGTACCAAATTGTGAAGGGGTGGATCTGGTATACTCTGTCTATGGAGTCCTCCTCAACAAGAACAGAGAACTTCAAGATGGGAAGAGCCACAGGTGGTGGTTCAAATCAAAGAAGCTTCATCCATCGACAGATTATGGCTAAAAGCTGGTACTACCCTCTGGAGGCATTAAAAGATGTCAGGGCCCACATGGGAGATCATACCAAGATTTATCCTTTACTTTATTTATAGTAATTTAATTTTCAATATTAGGAATTTAGATTTCAAATTCAGTATTAAGAATTATTTTATCATGTGTCCCCCTCTCTCTTTTTATTTTGAGCTTAAATTAAATGATCATTGTGATTAATTGAGTAATTTTTCATTTTTAGGATCATGAAGGCAGAAGGAAGCCCCGGGAATTAGAGGAAGATGATAGAATAATTATTTCAAAAGGGAGTTAACTATTTACGATTATCATTTAAACTCCTTTCATTTTTTGTTCCAAAACATATGTTGATATTTAATGAATATTCTTATCACTTTTCACACATCAATTTATTTTGAAAGAGTTGAAATTATTTTTGAAATAATGGATTTTAAATGATTGTTGATATGAATTATTTTCCCTTGAAATTGATTTTCAAGCATTTTAATGAGTTTGACTGGTTTTTGAAATCCATGCCCATGAAAAACAAACTCAAAATATTTTTCCAATCCTATGAGGTATTCTGAACCACTTTTAAATATTCTTCCTAATACCCACACTTTCTTGAGGGAAACTTGAATTTTCTGTGAGAACCAAAATTTGTGAATATTCTCTTTCAAAGCTTAGGATTTCATGGAATGTATTTGAAATGATTGAGGAATCTCTTTGTATAGCCACATTTTATCTTGAGACCCACCTTTACATTTATCCTTCACAATCCCTTATATTCCATGAATTGCCTCATAGGTTTAATCCACATTACAAGCCAATTTTTCCATACCTACCCACACTTTTAGTATTTTTTCGTGTATATTTCAAGTTTGAGTGTGGGGGAAGGTCCGTTAGTGTGTATTCATTGGGATTTGTATCATTTATGGGTAGTTAGAAGTGTGTGTCAATATTTTTGGTTGTGGATAATAAGAGAATTGGGCATGTGTCGGAATTTCATTGTGCTTTATTTGTTTCATTCATTTCTCCTTAAAAAATGGAGATGAGCTTGAATTCATCATTGTACATTCTTTTATGACTCATTTCCCTCCCAAAAATTAAGGTCATGAATTTTCATTCATTCATTGTATTCAATTTTCAGCTCATCTTCCATGAAAAAAATTAAAATAAAAAAATAAAAAATAAAGAAAACAAAGTTGTGCCTTTTTAGAGCTTTAAAAAAAATAACATAGATGATATAATTCATTATAATAACTTCTGGGCTCATGCACCTTGTCATAAAAGGGTGTGGTGTTGTTTTTCATCTTTTCAAGTGGGATTGAGTGATGAATTTTCTGTGTTTTCACTTGATTTAATCTTGCATTGTACTTAAAATTCCAACCTCTTCTTTCTAGCCTAGAACTTTTTTCAATCATTTTCCCACCAACCCTAAGACACAGAATCATTTGAACATTTAATTAAAGACCTCATGATTAAATTAATATTCATGTTTCACGCTATGGAGAAATGATAATTTTCACAAACTTATGGTGATACATGTGATTTTCAAGTATGAGTATAACTCTAGATTCAATTTCTCTTGAGTGAAGAGTGACATAAAATTTAATGTGAGTTAGGTTGTGACTGGGACATGGATTGATTTATGAGTTTGAACAAATTTTAATGATTGAAATGAAAATAATAGAGAAATATTATTCATTTATGAGACATGATAGAATTCTATTTTGGATAAGATCATTGATATTTTTTCATTTTTGATTGTTGTGTGGAAATTGATTTGGATGTAAGATGATTGCCCAAGAGTGCAATGTTTAAGTGTGGGGGAGTGATGAATCTTACATTTGACTATATTTTATACTATAAATCATTTTTTATAATCCCACCATAGTGTTATTGAATGGTTAATTGTCACTTTTTTAGGTTTTAGTGTTATTTTGAGCCTAAATGTGAAAAATGACTAATTCTGGATTTTTGACATATTTTTATGTCAAGGGTATTTTGGTCTTTTAATGAAACATATAATTCCAAATTTTCTGATTAAAATTTTATTATAATCCTTATTTTATTTCCTTCATTTTTCTCTTCTGGACCAGCAGCTTATTCGGCCATCTAGAGGGTCTAAAAATTAATTGAAGTTGGACATGTTTCCGGGCGGACAGCGTGGACACCACCAACGTAATGGAACCCAAATGTGGAATAAACACATCCAAATGATGTGTTTCAACCTGGGATGGAACTAGGACATCTAGTAACGACTGTACAAGAAATTTTGGGAAGTTTTTCGGTCATTAAGGCTGCCATTAAATGCCATACATTTGGAGGAACCATCCTGGAATCTTCATCCTGAAACAGAAACCGAGAATTAAAAATTCATAACTCCTTCAAACGGCTTCCAAATTAACTGAAATTTGGAGGAGAGACGGAAATTATATTGATGAACAACATTCATGAAGGGTGGAACGCGCAAAAAAAGTCATTTATGAGGTATACAATGCGCAATATGTTGGGGATCCAATTCATCCTATAAAAGGAGGCCATCACCTCCTCCTCAAAGCATCTCATTTTCCATCCATTCCTTCAAGGCACCAAGGAGGAGATCTCCAATGGGGGGGGCCGGCCACAAATCTTATCCATTTCATTTTTATTTTTTTATTTTCTTTATTTTTGTTTTATTTTTCAATTGTAATTTATATTTCTTATAAAATTCATGCATTGTTTTTATTTTTGTGTCCACCCATCCACTATGTTTTCTTCTTCATCTTATCCTAATTTTCTTATTTTATTCTTCTAATATTATCCACCCTGACCTCTTAACCTAAAATATGAGGGGTTAACTTGAGACTTGGCCCGGGGGAGGTATGTGGAAATTTAATTTATTTTGTGCATAAATTCCGATGTTTTATTAAGTTTGTGATGAGCAAGAGTGATGTGCACGGGTGTGGAGATCGTCCACCACGACATTGATCTCAAACTCATTTATATTCTTTTATTAAATATTTTACCTCCTTTATACTGGATACAAGATCTTCATATGATGGAGTTTAGCTATTCAGTTGTTGAAATGGCACAAGATGGAGCCAGGTTTTGGAAGATGTCACACTCTCGATCGAGGTGTGCCATCAACCTTGATTATAGGAGGAGGTGAAGTTAAGATTTCTAAATGCATTAAATATTTAACACCAATAAATAAAAGAATAGTAATTAATGAATGAGATCTCATAATTGAATTATCAAACTTAATTTAAATACCAATAAAGAGAGTGATGGAACCCGCATACCAACCCATAAAGGCCAAGTTCTTTCTCAACTAATTGTATTTTTTCCATTGCATGTTAGTTTTATCTTTTATTTAAATTAAATTGAATTAAATTCCTAGATAAAATGAAAACAACCAAAATAAATAGTTTAGTTGAATTAGATTATGTGAGTGAACGAACTAAAAATGCTCCTCAAGTGAGACAACCCTAGTCAGCCATTGAGCTGCATTCGGAAAATAAATTGCTTTTGCCACGCCCTACGACAGGCGTGCGTCAAAACCGGCACCTTTGTCGGGGAGCTAATAGGTTGTTTACTTTAGTTTTTCTATTTTCAAATTTTAGATAGTATTTATTTTTTTAAAAAAATCTAAAAAAATTATTTTCCATGATGCATTCAAATTACAATTATTATGTGTGGAATAATTAATCACAGGTGTAGGAAGAAGAAAATGACTATATTGAGGAGGCATTCCAACGAAGGGCTTATGCTCTAATGATAAGGTTCAAATAGTAGGAAAGAGGACTTGCAACATGGATCTCACTTGAATATTTGATATCCATGGCCGACGAACTCAAAACTGACTTTGAAAGATTCAATGCTAAGAAGAAATTTCCACAGGTCTTCCCTAATTTCACAGAAGAAATCCATGCAGTTAAATCCAAACTAGAGGTGGAGGAGCATGAATACCTACCTCCATCCAGCGATAATAAACTCCAAGAGGCACTTTCAAATCAAGAAGAGATTCAAGCTGAACCAACTAAGGGAGATGATAAATTCTTGAACTCAAATTATTTTAATTTTGTTGAAATTAATTTGAGTATAACTCCCAATTGTTTTGAATTTTCAGAATCAGATGACTCCTATTATGCCCTGGAGGATGAAGAGACAAAAGAATGTGCACCTGTTGAGGAACAACTAGAGCTCTTGGAAGTCAGGGAATATCTACTGGAGGAGCCCAATCATAAAAAGATCCAAGTTGCTGAGTAGAAGGAAATCATACAAGAGGCTGAAGCCTCCTTGAAGCTAGCACTGGAAGACAAGATGGTTTCACAAGTAATAACAAAAGACGAGGAGGCTCCATACTTCATATTACCCCCTCCATACAAGATGTACCAAATTGTGAAGGGGGAAGATCTAGTATAATCTATCTATGGAGTCCTCCTAAACAAGAACAAGGAACTTCAAGCCGGAAAGATCCACATGTGGTGGTTCAAATAAAAGAAGCTTCATCCACCGACAGATTATGGATAAAAGCGGGTACTGCCCTTTGGAGGGAGTAAAAGATTCCAGGGCCCACTTGGGGGATCATACCATGATTTATCCTTTACTTTATTTATAGTAATTTAATTTTCAATATTAGGAATTTAGATTTCAAATTCAGTATTAAGAATTAGTTTAGCATGTGGCCCCCTCTCTATTTTTATTTTCAGCTTAAATGAAATTATAATTTTGATTAATTGAGTAATTTTTCACTTTTAGGATCATGAAGGAAGAAGGAAGACCTGAGAATTAGAGGAAGAGGATAGAATCATTATTTAAAAAGGGAGTTAACTTTTTACTATTATCATTTAAACTCCTTTCATTTTTTGTTCTAAAACATATTTTGAGCTTTAATGAATATTCTTATCACTTTTCACAAATCAATTTATTTTGAAAGAGTTGAAATGATTTTTTAAATAATGGATTTTAAATGATTCTTAATATGAATTATTTTCCCTTGAAATGGATTTTCAAGCATTTTAATGAGTTTGATTGATTTTTGAAATCCATGCCCATGAATAACTGACTCAAAATATTTATCCAATCCTGTGAGGTATTCTATACCACTTTTACATATTCTTCCTAATACCCAGACTTTCTTGAGGGAAACGTGAATTTGGTGTGAGAACCAGAATTTGTGAATATTCTCTTTCAATGATTTGGATTTCATGGAATGTATTTGAAATGATTGAGGCATCTCTTTGGATAGCCACATTTTATATTGAGACCAAATTTCACATTTATCCTTCGTAAGCCCTAAGATTCCATGAATTTCCTTATAGGTTTAAGCCACATTACAAGCCAATTTTTCCTTACCTACCTGCACTTTTAGTATTTTTTCATGGATATTTCAAGTTTGAGTGTGGGGGAAGGGCCTTTCCTGTGCATTCATTTGTATGTGTATCATTTATGGGTAGTCCGAAGTGTGTGTCAAAATTTTGGGCTATGGATAATAAGAGAATTGGGCATGTGTCGTCATTTCATTGTTCTTTATTTGTTTCATCCATTTCTCCTTAAAAAATGGAGATGAGCATGAATTCCTCATTGTACATTCTTTTTTGACTCATGTCCCTCCCAAAAATCAAGGTCATGAATTTTCATTCATTCATTGTATTCAATTTTCAGCTCATCCTCCATGAAAAAAAAATAAAATAAAAAAAAGAAAATAAAGTTGTTCCTTTCTGGAGCTTTAAAAAAAGGATAACATAGATGATATCATTAATTATAATCACTTCTGGGCTCATGTACCATGTCATAAAAGGGTTTGGTGTTGTTTTTCATCTTTTCAAGTGGTATTGAGTGAGTAATTTTATGTGTTTTCACTTGATTTAATCATGCATTGTACTTAAACGTCCAACCTCCTCTTTCTAGCCTGGAACTTTTTTCAATCATTTTCCCACTAACCCTAAGACACAGAATCATTTGAACCATTAATTAAATACCTCATGATTAAATTCATTTTCATGTTTAATTCTGTATAGAAATGTGAATTTTCACAAACCTATGGTGATACATATGATTTTCAAGTATGAGTATAACTCTAGATTCAGTTTCTCTTGAGTGAAGAGTGACATAAAATTCAATGTGAGGTATTTTGTGATTGGGAAAAGGATTGATTTATGAGTTTGAACAAATTTTAATGATTGAAATGAAAATAATATAGAATTATTATTCATTTATGAGACATGATAGAATTCTATTTTGGATAATATCATTGATATTTTCTCATTTTTGATTGTTGTGTGGAAATTGATTTGGATGTAAGATGATTGCCCAAGAGTGCAATGTTTAAGTGTGGGGGAGTGATGAACCTTACGTTTTCCTATATTTTATACTGTAAAAAAAATTTTATAATCCCACCATAGTTTTATTGAATGGTTAATTGTCACATTTTTAGGTTTTAGTGTTATTTTGAGCCTGAATGTGAAAAATGACTAATTCTGGATTTTTGACATATTTTTACGTCAAGGGTATTTTGGTCATTTCATGAAAAATATAATTCAAAATTTTCTGATTTAAATTTTTTTATTATCCTTACTTTATTTCCTTCATTTTTTTCTTCTGGACCAGAAGCTTATTCGGCCATCTAGAGGGCCTAAAAATTCATTGAAATGTGACATTTTTCCGGGCGGACAGCATGGACCCCACCAATGTAACGGAACAAAAAAATTGCCTAAACACATAAAAATGAGATTTTTTCACCTGGGTTGGAACTAGGACCTCTATTACCAACTGTACATAAAATTTTGGGAAGTTTTTAAGTCATTAAGGTGGCCATTAAATGGAATACCTTTGGAGGAACCATCTTGGAAGCTTCGTCCAGAAACAGAAACCAAGAATTAAAAATTCATAACTCCTTCATCCGGTTTCCAATTTAGCTGAATTTTGGAGAAGAGAGGTCCAAGATATTTATTAACAACATTCATGAAGGTTAAAACGTGTGAAGATGTCATTTATGGGGTCTACAATGTGCAAACTTTTGGGGGTCTAATTATACCTATAAAAGGAGGCCCTCACCTCCTCCTCAAAGCATCCCATTCTCCATCCATTCCTACAAGGCACCAAGGTGGAGATCTCCACCAAGGGGGGCCGGACACAAATCTTCTCCATTTCATTTTTATTTATTTATTTTCTTTATTTTTGTTTTAGTTTTCAATTGTAATTTAGATTTCTAATAAAATTCATGCATTGTTTTTATTTTTGTGTCCACCCATCCACCTTGTTTTCTTCTTCATCTTTTATCCTTCTTTTCTTATTTTATTCTTCTCATATTATCCACCCTGACCTCTTACACTCAAATATGAGGGGTTAACTCAAGACTTGTCTCGGGGGAGTTATGTGGAAATTCCATTTATTTTGTGCATAAATTCTGATGTTGTTTAAGTTTGTGATGATCAAGAGTGATGTACATTGTTGTGGGGATCGTCCACCACGACACTGATCTTAAACTCATTTCTATTCTTTTATTAAATCTTTTACCTCACTTCTACTGGATACAAGCTCTTCAAACGATGGAGTTGAGCTATTCAGTGGGTGAAATTGGAACACGATGGAGCCAGGTTTTAGAAGATGTCACACTCTCGATCAAGGTGTGCCATCAACCTTGATTATAGGAGGAGTTAAAGTTAAGATTGTTAAATGTATTCAAGATTTCACACCAATAAATAAAATAATAGTAATTCATGAATGAGATCTCATAATTTAATTATCAAACTTAATTTAAATACCAATAAGGAGAGTGATGGGACCCACATACCAACCCATAAAGGCCAATTTCTTTCTCAATTAATTGTATTTTTTCAATTACGTGTTAGTTTTATCATTTATTTAAATTAAATTGAATTCCATTCCAAGATAAAATTAAAACAACCAAAAGACGTATTTTAGTTTAATTAGATTAAGTGAGTGAAGGAACTGAAAATTCTTCTCAAGTGAGACAACCCTAGTCAGCCACTGTGCTGCATTAGGAAAATAAATTTCTTTTTCCACGCCCTACGAAAGGCATGCATCAAAACTAGCATCATTTCAGGGGAGGTAATCGGTTGTTTACTTCACTTTTTATACTTTCAAATTTTAGATAATATTCATTTTTTTAAAAAAATCTAAAAAAATTATTTTTCCATGATTCATTCAAATTACAATTATTATGCATGGAATAATTACTCACAGGTGCGGGAAGAAGAAAAAGACTACACCGAGGAGGCCCTCTAATGAAGGGATTATGCTCTAATGATAAGGTTCAAATAGAAGGAAATAGGACTTACAACATGGATCTCACTTGAAGATTTGACATCCATGGCTGACGAACTCAAAACTGACATTGAAATATTCAATGCTAAGAAGAAATTTCCACAGGTCTTCCCTAATTTCACTAAATAAATCCATGAAGTTGAATCCAAACTCAAGGTGGATAAGCATGACTGCCTACCTCCATATATAGATAATCAACTCTAAGAGGATCTTTCAAACCAAGAATAGATTCAAGCTGAACCAACTTAGGGAGATGATACATTCTTGAACTCAAATTATTTCAATTTTGTTGAACTGAATTTGAGTATAACTCCCAATTGTTTTGAATTTTCAGAATCAGATGAATCCTATTATGCCCTGGAGGATGAAGAGATAAAATAATATGCACCTGTTGAGGAACAACTGGAGCTCTCGGAAGTTAGGGAATATCTACTGGAGGAGCCCAATCATAAAGAGATCCATGTTGCTGAGCAGAAGGAAATCAGACAAGAGGCTGAAGCCTCCTTGAAGCCAACACTAGAAGACAAGATGGTTACACAAGTAGCAACAAAAGATGAGGAGGATTTGTACTTCATCTTACACCCGCCATACAAGTTGTACCAAATTGTTAAGGGGGTGTATCTGGTATACTCTGTCTATGGAGTCCTCCTCAACAAGAACAAAGAACTTCAAGCTGAGAAGAGCCACATGTGGTAGTTCAAATCAAGGAAGCTTCATCCACCGAAAGATTATGGATAAAAGCTGGAACTGCCCTTTGGAGGTAGTAAAAGATGCCAGGGCCCACTTGTTGGATCATACCGAGATTTATACTTTACTTTATTTATAGTAATTTAATTTTCAATATTAGGAATTTAGATTTCAAATTCAATATTAAGAATTATTTTAGCATGTGGAACCCTCTCTCTTTTTATTTTGATCTTAAATGAAATGATCCTTCTGATTAATGGAGTAATTTTTCTTTTTGAGGATCATGAAGGAAGAAGGAATCCCCGAGAATTAGAGGAAGAGGATAGAATCATTATTTTAAAAGGGAGTTAACTTTTTACGATTATCATTTAAACTCCTTTAATTTTTTGGTCTAAAACATATTTTGAGCTTTAATGAATATTCTTATCACTTTTCACACATTAATTGATTTTTGAAAGAGTTGAAATTATTTTTCAAATAATGGATTTTAAATGATTGTTGATATGAATTCTATTCCCTTGAAATGGATTTTCAAGAATTTTAATGAGTTTGAATGATTTTTGAATTCTATTCCCATGAAACACTGACTAAAAATATTTTTCCAATCTTGTGATGTATTCTAAACCACTTTTACATATTCTTCCTAATAACCAAACTTTCTTGAGGGAAACTGGAATTTTCTGTGAGAACCATAATTTGTGAATATTATCTTTCGAAGATTTGGATTTCATGGAATGTATTTGAAATGATTGAAGCATATCTTTGGCTAGCCACATTTTATCTTGATGCCCACCTTTACATTTATCCTTCGTAAGCCCTTATATGCCTTGAATTTCCTTATAGGTTTAAGCCACATTACAAGCCAATTTTTCCTTACCTACCCACACTTTTAGTATTTCTGCATGGATATTTCAAGTTTGAGTGTGGGGGAAGGGCCTTTCATGTTCATTCATTGGGATTTGTATCATTTATGGGTAGTTTTAAGTGTGTGTAAATTTTTTGGGTTGTGGATAATAAAATAATTGGGCATGTGTCGTCATTTCATTGTGCTTTATTTGTTTCATCCATTTCTCCGTAAAAAATGGATATGAGCTTGAATTAATCATTTTACATTCTTTTATGGCACATGACCCTCCCAAAAATCAAGGTCATGAATTGTCATTCATTCATTGTATTCAATTTTCAGCTCATCCTCCATTAAAAAAAAGAAAATAAAGTTGTGCCTTTCTGGAGCTTTAAAAAAAGGAGAACATAGATGATATCATTCATTATAATCACTTCTGGGCTCATTTACCGTGTCATAAAAATTTGTGGTGTTATTTTCATCTTTTAAAGTGGAATTTATTGAGGAATTTTCTGTGTTTTCACTTGATTTTATCATGCATTGTACTTAAAAGTCCAACCTCCTCTTTCTAGCATGGAACTTTTTTCAGTCATTTTCCCACCAACCCTAAGACACGAAATCATTTGAACCATTAATTAAAGAACTCGTGATTAAATTCATTTTCATGTTTCATGCTGTATAGAAATGATAATTTTCACAAACCTATGGTGATACATGCGATTTTCAAGTATGAGTATAACTCCAGATTCAATTTCTCTTGAGTGGAGAGTGACATAAAATTCAATGTGAGGTAGGTTATGATTGGGAAATGGATTGATTTATGAGTATGAACAAATTTTAATGATTTAAATGAAAATAATATAGAATTATTATTAATATAAGAGACATTAAAGAATTCTATTTTGGATAAGATCATTGATATTTTCTCATTTTTGATTGTTGTGTGAAAATTGATTTGGATGTAAGATGATTGCCCAGGAGTGCAATGTTTAAGTGTGGGGGAGTGATGAAGCTTACATTTTCCTATATTTTATACTGTAAATAATTTTTTATAATCCCACCATTGTGTTATTTTATGGTTAATTGTCACGTTTTTATGTTTTAGTGTTATTTTGAGCCTAAATGTGAAAATGACTAATTCTGGATTTTTGACATATTTTTACGTCAAGGGTATTTTGGTCATTTCATGAAAAATATAATTCCAACTTTTCTGATTAAAATTTTTGTATAATTCTTATTTTATTTCCTTCATTTTTTTCTTCTGGACCAGGAGCTTATTCGGCCATCTAAAGGGCCTAAAAATTCATTGAAGTTAGACATTTTTTCCGGCGGACAGCGTTGAAACCACCAATGTAACGGAACCCAAACGCATCCTACATAGATAAAAATGAGGTGTTCCCACATGGTATGGATCTAAGACATATAGTAACGAATATAAAAAGAAATTTTGGGATGTTTTGAAGTAATTAAGGCGGCCATTAGATGACATACTTTTGGAAGAACCATCCTAGAAGCTTCGTCCAAAAACAGAAACCGAGAATTAAAAATTCATAACTCCTTCATACGGTTTCCAAATTTGTTGAAATGTAGAGGAGATACATAAAAGATATTGATGAACAAAATTAATGAAGGGTGAAATGCGTGAAGAAGTCATTTACGGGGCTACAATTCGAAAACCTTCGGGGGTCTAATTCTGCCTATAAAAGGAGGCCCTCACGTCCTCCTCAAAGCATCTCATTCTCCATCCATTCCTTCAAGGACCCAAGGAGGATATCTCCACCGAGGGGGGCTGGCCAAAAATCTTCTCCATTTCAAATTTATTTATTTCTTTTCTTTATTTTTTTTTCAGTTTTCAATTGTAATTTAGATTTCTAATAAAATTCATGCATTGTTATTATTTTTGTGTCCACCAATCCACCCTCTTTTTTTCTTCATCTTTTATCCTTATTTTATTATTTTATTCTTCTCATATTATCCACCGTGACCTCTTACCCTAAAATATGAGGGGTTAACCTGAGACTTTTTCTGGGGGAGTTATGTGGAAATTTCATTTATTTTATGCTTATATTCCAATTTTTTATTATGTTTGTGATGAGTAAGAGTGATGTGAATGGGTGTGGCGATCTTCCACCACGACACTGATCTCAAACTCATTTATATTCTTTTATTAAATCTTTTACCTCCCTTATACTAGATAAAATCTCTTCATACAATATAGTTGAGCTATCAGTTGTTGAAATGGCACACAATGGATCCAGGTATTGGAAGATGTCACACTCTCGATCGAGGTGTGACATCAACCTTGATTATTGGAGGAGGTGAAGTTAAGATTGCTAAATGCATTAAAGATTTCACACCAATAAATAAAATAATAGTAATTCATGAATGATATATCATAATTGAATTATCAAACTTAATTTAAATAAAAATAAGGAGAAAGATGGAACCTACATACAAACCCATAAAAATGAAAAAAAGTTATTACCTGAAATAGTGATTTTAACCAGAGTTGTTAATAAATAGGTAGTAAAATATATTAATTAAATCATATATTATTTGATAATCATGGTTATGGTTATGAAATATATGTATAATAAATATTTATTTATTATAAATAATTTTTTTAAACATACAAAGTAAATTTAACCTAAGGTAAGGGTTTCTCGTCTAATATTTACTTTTGTAAGGCATATGTCCTATTCAACACTCAATTCTATTATGTGTTGTAAATTCTAAAACATTGATGTATAATATAATTAATCACTTTATATCCATGGTATTTAATGTTTTATTTAAATTTATTATTTTCATGTGTTTATGAGTTAAAAGTTACCAAATTAGTAAAGGTTTATTTCAAAATCTTATTGTTATTCGGGGTTATTTTTTATTAAGTATCCAGTAGGGGAATTAATTGAATATTTATATCTTAAAAAAAATCTATTTTCTTATCCTTTTTTTATTCTTGAAATATTTAATTAATAGTACCATATTCCTCTCTTTTTACTTAAAATTATTGAGAAAATTATTTTAATAAATATCTACTTCATTTGTCTTTCAAACCAAAATGTTTCTCGTTATGTATCATTTTTTCCTTAAATTTTTTTATAGAATATTTTCAATATTCTCCAATTATTTATTAAAGCTATTTTTACACATATATTTTTTACAAAATATTTTAAAAAAAATATTCCAATTGTTTTCTAAATGAGGCACTTTTGACATTTTACAAAAAATGTGAAAGGAATATTTTTTAAATGTAATCAGGATGAATGAAATTTATTAATATAATAAAAACTCATTTATTTGAAGATTCCTTCATAATTTTCCATTATTCTTATCAAATATTTTTTTTCTTATATTCTATAAATTCTTATATTATAAATTTTAATTTAAAATTGAAAAGGTTATTTTCCTCAAGAATGTTTTTCATGGTATTTTTATTCATCAATGAAAACATAATAATTATTACATGTGCTCCACTAGTGATATGATGTTATGATACCATAATTATTAATTTTATGGATGGTTTATGATCAGTTTGACTAGTCGTGTAATATTTTGACACAATTCCCTATATTACTCTGGATGGTTTATGATTATGATTATTGATTGGGGAATACATTAAAAAAAATTATTATAGTTTTTATATAAAATTTTTGAAATTGAAGATGTTTCATGTATTCCATATATGAAATTCATTTGACATTGTAAGTGATGGGTGTGGCCTATAATATCCCCTCGATGTATCGATAGGTCTCATGAGACAAACTAGTTTGGGTATTTGGTTGAGGCCTTACACATTAATGTAATATATCATGAAACAAGGACTTAAAAACATGTTTATGATGTCTTAAATAATTAATTCCATCATTACAAGATAAGTTATTTATATCCATGTGATTATTTGAATAGTTAAAATATCCATGGATAAATTTTAAGATTATGTGATTAGTTTTATAACATTATTTTATCATCATTTATTATATCCATGTTATTATACATGATCAAGTTATTGATTAAATGACATGTGTTTTTAGTTATTTACATTGTCATATTGACTGTGCATAATTTATTCATAACAGATTCCATTGTATGCATACCCTTACTGAGCATCTGATCGGACCCCTTTATTATATTTCCTTTCTCTAGGATTCTTATAAGTGTATTATGATTGATATGATTGGATTCTCTAAAGGTAATAATGGTGTTCTAAAATAATATACAATGTTGTATTTTAAGTTTTCAATTATTTTTCCGGATTCAAGTATGTATCTAGTTTTCCAAGACAACTAAATTATTTGATCCTTCGGAATGTGATACCATATATCTAGTGCCAATGTAATAATGTAACCACAGAATCTAGGTTACATGGGTCAGGTTCTTTATAGTTCTCACACACACCTTTCATGGTGGTGAGTCTCACTGAGGAGAACTTATAGATTAACGTAATTTCTAATGATTTATCTTAATAAATGAAATAGTCATCTATATCCTTTATAAAGTCATGAACATTGTTATTCCCTTTAATTGAACCATTATCATAGGTACATAATTTATTTTTTATAAACTATACATAGAGCTGATTTGACCACTCACAATGTTCATATATAGTTATTTCATTAATTTTGATATCATTATTATCTATAGGTGATTATTATTTATGAAAATCATAATCAATGAACGTCCATCACATATAAATAATAGTTTACCCTTCCTAATTTTATAATCATCGCCTTTTATTTTATGAATAACATAATGAATATTAGAAGAGGAAGGTGCTACAACTGCAAATTAAATACATGATTATATTTTATTAATTTACAATAGTAAATCATGATAACATATATTTAAGATATAAAATTACCTATGGTTAAAATTTGTTAATTTAACAGATTAAAAAAATCTAAATTTTTTATTAAAATAAATCATAAAATTATGAATTTTAATTTTATAATTCAATAAATAATATAAAAAAGAAAAAAAATTTATAATACCGGTGGGTAAATTATGAAAAATTAATTTCACATATCATCTAAGGATAATATAATAAAAATTATCAATGGATATAATTTATTTTATTCTATATATATTATTTACTATAATTTAGTAAATATGTGTTTTTTATTTATATAGGGACTCTATAGAAAACCTAATTATATAAAATATTAAAAATCATACTTAAATAATAATATTTAGATTAAAAATGTATATAAATCAAATTTTTTTAAAAAAAATTAAATTGAAGTCTAAAATAATATAGCGGAAATAACATGTCAAGTGAAGTTTGAAAATTCTATACTATAAATATATTTTTACCAATAATATATATATATGTATATATATATATATTCATCTCCATTAGTGTTCATAGATTCTAGGTTCAATAACCTCCCTTTATTTTTTTACAATATGAATTTAATTTTAATCAGAATAAGTTATTTTTTAATAAAATCATGGAACCCCTAAGAAATTATCAAAAAAGGGAATAAAATTCAATCCATAATTAATGAAAAGAACCCATGAGAATTTACTAATTAAGGGTAATAAGATCCAACCTATTATTAATGCATTAAACCTATGAGAATTGACCAAAAATGAGATTAAAAGTAAATTTATAACTAATTAATTAAAAAATAAATTATACATAAAGACCATGACATCTATTATAAACCACTTCAAATAAAATAATTAAACATAATATTTGACTAAATAAAATAAAAAAATTATTTGAAGTAAAACATAATACCTCGGAACTTGTAGCCCCTCCATCCATTTAAAATGATAGACTATGGGTATTTTATATTTTTAATGATCTGTATATATAAGGATATTTTTTAATATTTTTTATTTATATTTTATCATAAATTTTCATTTAATTAAAATCTTATTGGAAAATAGTATTAATTATAAAGTCTCAAAAAACCGATCATCAGCAATAATAAATTCCTAATTGACGAAGTAAAAACAGGATGATAAAAAAATCAAATATAAAACAAAGATGTACCAAAACTACTATAACAAATATTTAAGGCGTTTTAAAGAAGTAATATGTATCATAGTCCCTGGTACTTATGTAATTTTAATAAAAAAATCATGAATTAGATGAATGTTTTTTGGAATTTGGTCGATCTATTTTAAAATAATATTTTCATCCAACCATTTTATAAATTAAAAAAATAATTAAAGTGGGAAAATATGTACCTTCCATGCTATGATCGATCATCGACGATGGTGTATCATAGTTACTTGATTAAGGCATGGGATCCTTAATTTATGGTGGGTTCAATAATCAAGAACCCACCCCAAATCCCTCTGTCACCATATATGAGTTTATGTTGGTAGTTGGTGGATACTGATTCATTTAATGGTCCGTAATTATTAGAGGTCAAATTATTACTTTTATAATGACCTAAAACTTAAATATGTAATAATTTATGATCATTAACATACCTTATAAAAAAATACAAAACATGGATATGGAGGTCTAGTGTCTTTAGAAGATTAGGCATAAAAATACATCATCTTAAATATGAAAAAATAATCATTATTTAAAACTACCCATCATGATCCTAACTCTTATAAATCTATTAAAATTTCATAGTACACACAGGGGAAGATACATTACTAAAGGAGTGAGTTAGAAATCCCATTAAGTGAATAAACATGGATATAAAGAATAACATGAGAGTCACCGGAGATAAAAAGATATCATAAAGAGATAGATCATAGAAAAGTTAACATGGAATATGGAAATGAAATCATAATATCCTGGAATCATAGTATATCTGGAAATAACATAAGAGATGATATCATCAACATAAGTCAAGGATCGTTCCCAATACCATAATCACATAGTGAACTAAGTCCCATGGTGTATTGGGTTTATTGCCAAATCCATTACATAAAATCTTACAAGATATAAGACGTTCACCAATTCATTAGAGGGATATATAATTATGGTTCCACCCATAACAGGATGAAAATAATACATATGTATCCACATGAAGAAATTAAACTACAGATAAATAATATTCATGATCAAAACTATGAAAAGGAACTGTGTTACATAATTCTAACCGAATGATAATTCATAAGGATTCCAAAAAGTGGAAGTAATTAAATAATTTTGAATATTAATAATTGAAAAAGTCACATAGGTATTAAACATAGAGTTATAATTTATAAAATTTTGGAGAAGGATCTAGGATAAGAATGAATAAAAACAGCCCACATGGGAGATTCTTTATAAAATAAATAAAAGATATTTTTAAATAATGAAATAGATTATTTTTCCCCTAAAAATTGTAATTGAACATATATTTTTATCCATAAATTAATTATTTATTTTATAATATATGCATGGGTTAAAAATATTTTTGGGGTTGATTCTTATCTGGAGACATGAAATAGGAAAGTACCCTTAAATCATTTCTACTTAAAAGTTATAATTTTGACGGGAACAAAAAATAAGTATAAACCAATAAATGAAAATTTTATTTAAAAAGGAATATATTTAAGGTATATACATATAGGAATATAATAATTTCATGAGAATAAGATTGTGTAAAAGAGATAAAAGGAAATATAACATGTACCCAAAAAGTAATGAGGGTAGTATGGATGATCCCTAACCTCCTATCCAAATTTTATAAAAATATTCACTTAACTTCATGAATAATTAAATTATGTTCATTAAATATAAACCCAAAAAAATTATTCATCTATATTTAATTTTATAATTTATATTTGTTAACTTTATTTATTTATTTTTAATAAAATTTTCACTTTTTCGGTTAGTCGAGGTTGTTTGGTTAGTTACTTAATAACACTTTTTATTTGCTGACCATAATCAAGGTGTTGTAAAATTAATTTCATTATATCAAAAAATTTGGATTTTTATGTACTTTTATATTTCATTATAATATCACTTATATAGTTTAAAAGGTTATCCCAATATATACCCAAATTAAAAAAGGTTCTTTGATAAGTACATTTAAGGTGGTTAAAGATACTACAACCATTTCTTATTAATCACTCATAAATAATTCATTTTATTATTATTCAAAAACATTAATGGATTCAAAAATATAATTTTTACAAATTAAATATATTTTTAAATTCATCCATGTTATGTGTTCATGGAAAACAAAACATGTATTTTCGTGGATGATGTCGTTATCTTGTATGCACATATGACACTTTCATTTTCCATGGAATGGGAGGTAGTTGTAAATAAAATAATTATCATTTAATAATTATATATATGTTATTAATATAATATTATTTTATTAAATATCCAATTTGAACCTTCCATTTAAGGTGGTGATTAAAAATTGATCACACCCTTCATGGAGGTGGTAGTTTGAAAATACGCTTGATGGAATTTTTATTTTTCATTTTAATTTTGTATGAAGGTATAAAATGGATATTTCATTAGTTTAATAACACTAAATTATAGTAGAAATGTTTTAATGACATTTTTATGGATATATGGAACTATAGGTGTATAAAAGAATAAAAGACCTAGAAAAGTTGCATTGAGGATATTACATCTCCCTTAGATGTTATCCATTGGGTAACTCCTTAGATTGGTATTTTGGTGAGACCAAGTATTTAATGATTTAGGGATATAATTTAGAAGATACATGGGTAGATTTTTTTTACCCATATATTTTTTATTTTTCAACAAATTCAGATGAGGTGAGCTCCTTTTATAAGTAAAGAGAGTGGCATTTTTATAAAATCTCTTTAATTTTTAATAATGGAATTCCATTATTCAAGGCCAAAAGGCACCAAAAATAGACAATAATGGAGTGGGAAAAGAGATAAGGTCAATCCTCAATCAAAAATGTAATATCATACATGTTTTTCACAAGTTTTATCCTTTCACATTGTGCTAAACCAATTTTAGATTAATTTACTCTTATCGTGACTACTCCAGTTTCACCCTCAGTAACTAATTTTAATGGTTGAAATTCAAATTTAAATAATTTACTAATTTTAGCATTTTTATTACAAATATAGAAATAATTTTATGAAAAAATTCTAATATTTAGAGAAATTAATTATAATATTTACGTGTGAGTTATGATTACCAATATTTTTTATTGTTAAGAAATAAATTCGATTATTATAAAAAAATATATATGTTATTATTATTTCAAATAAATACAAAACTTAAATTTACCAGAATAATTTTTAATTAAATGAAAATATTAAAACATTTTTTATTAGAATTAAAATATTACTTTTGTTTTATATTGCTAAACATAGGTTTAATAAATTTAAGAAAATCTTTCAAATTCATAAAATTATTCCATAAAACATATTTGATAAATTAAAAGTTTTAATAATATTCTAAGTTTCTCTTATATACTAAAAACAAAATAAAATTTATAGTTTTTTGAAAACTATATTTTCACTATTCATCTAAAATAATTATTTTTGAAAAAACTTAAATATTAATATTAAATTAATATTCCCATTATAAATAAAAAAAGTTATTTTGTTCAAATACAAATCTTAAAATTTATAAATTTTATTTTAAATTATGAATATAAAATATAGTGAAAAACTATTTTATAAGAAAATAACTTTGGTATATTAATTTTTTCACTATAAATTACTAATTAATAAATTGTTAAAATATTATTCATACAATAAATATATATTATTATTTATCAATAATGATAAATCTGTTTCCTTAAAATAAAACTCTAATTTTTGGAAAATGTATTTATTAATTATAATGTGAATTGATAAAAAATGACCTTTCAAAAAGTATAAAAATTCATGATATATCTATGCATATAAATATTTTATTATTTTTTTAAATAACTCTTATTTTTAATTACATAAACTCATATGATCTCTTCATAATACCTTATCACTATAAAATCCATGATTATTATTTTTTTGGTGTTTTAGAAAGCATGAAACATGTGTTATTCTCGAAAATCTAAAACTTCTCCCATATATAGTTTCTCTCAAAGTGTAATTTCCTGAGTTCAACTGCGGATTGGTTCAAGGAAAACCTAGGGAACCTACCTCCTTGTAATATCATACATATGGGCTTCATAAGGAATACTTCCACTTCCAGATGTCATTTCTTCCTACTTTATTTATTGATTTTGTAATCAATTTACTTCAATTTTATACCCACTAATTTAAGGACATATTTTTAGTGTTCATGTCTAATATTAAAAATATATCATGGTTTTTTATTCTATTATAGTGTTTAAAATACAATATTTAATATATTATTTATTTAAATAGAATATATAGTGAAATCTTAGGTCTTTACATTCTCCCTCCAAATAAATTATGTCCTAAAAATTTTAATTATCACATATTAATGAAAATATATAAGGGTATCCAAAAGATATTTAGGACATTACGTATAATTTTATAGATAAATAAAATCCTTACAAATATAGGGAATATATATTTCCTCTCAAAATAGTCTTATCCCTAATATTATGTTTTTATTCAACCATTTGATCCAATATTTTGTGATTAATCATCCTTGTATCTATAGACTATCATAAAATGATGTGAAATGTGATTTCCTATTTCCAAAAAATAATTTTCCCTTTATGTATAGAGAAAAATAAACTCCTGAAATCACATTAAATGTATTTAAATGATGGATAATAAGACTCGTATGAATCACAATCCCACAAATAAATAAATAAAATTATCATACCTTGGAAACAATAATGATACCACTTTGTGTTTTTATTTTAATAGCTAATAGTTGGTGAAAATTTACAAGACATAAAACATACATAAATCTATATTTATAAATAAGTGTACTTATCACCACTTAATTATCATTATCCACTTAAATATTAGTCATGACAAAGGTTTTTCCTTATTCTCATCGTTTATGAGATTGTTGGTATCTATTTTCATCTCAATCCCATGGATTACTGCACAAGTTTGTTTATTTCTTAAATTCTTCACATATAAATCATATAATTTCTTGTGGATCCTTAGGGAGGATGTTATTTCTCCCCATCTTGTAAACTAATATCTTCTTTTTCTCCCTAGAATCTTGTATATCTATTCCCTCCATCACCATTAATCAAACATATTCTTGTTCCTTTGAGACATTACCCTAAGAATCTCTTTTGAAATTTTTATCATGAATGATATTATATCTTATTTACTTTAAAATATTTTCCACTCTAACTTCCATGAGACTCCATAATTATATTATTTGATTATTTAGGAAACTAAACTATTTCTATATTGTTAATTATAATTCTTAATAGATAGTTTTTCATAATCATAAGGTTTCTCACTCTATTTATTATCAAATTAGATTTATCATTGGAAAATATCTATATTTTCCATGCCATCCATTGTTAACCTTATGAAATTGGACTTTATACATTAATAAAAAAATTAATATGAGTGATAATTAATTAATATCATAGGCTAATGATCATAAATTGCCTTATAAAACACAAAATTTAAATGTTTTACTCTTTAAATTCATTAAATTAGCTTTCGGTTTAACCCAAATCTCTCTTAGTTTAATCTATATTTATTTCGGATGGGTTACATCATACTCCATAACCAAATTATTTAACATAATAAATCCATTATAATGGATTGTAAATAGAATGTGACTGATGAAATCATATCCCTTGAGAGTGTTAAAATATGTCTGGATTTAGGCCTCTTTTTCATACACCAGGTGATGATTAAGTTAATAATCAATATTCCCTTTTCATGGTTATTACTCTAAGGTACATCATGTTAGATCTTGTAACCTATTGTATTATCCAGATAACGATTTCATTTCTTGAAAACCACATACTCAAAAAATTAAAAAATATCAGTTTGTTATCCTATACTTAGGTTTATACCTAAGGTTTTAACTAATGTTATCTCATCTTAATATTCAAAAATAACTAGCCTTTCCTATGATACCAACTATAGTGACCCTATACTTAAACAAGTATTAATTCATGATCTTTAACTTATATTTCCAAAAAATAAAAACTAAGGATCTAGAGGTTTAGTGTATTTGGAATATTAGCCACACAAATACATCATCTTATATATAAAAACATCATCTTTATTTAAAACTCAATATAGTTATCCTAACTCCTGTGGATCTTCTAAAACTACATAGGATTCCCTCATTAATATAAATTGGGAAATGAGTGAGATAGAAAGTCTAGTAATGAAATAAACATGGAAATAAAGTATAACATGAGATCCAGGTGGCATATAATGATATCATAAATAGAATGAACTTATTCATGAAATCATAGAATAAGGAAATTAAATAATAATATAATGGAATCATGGAATATATTTCAACAATAAAAGACATTGAATTGTAAATATAAGTTAAGGTTCACTCCCAATACCATCATCATGTAGTGTACAACTTCCCAGGTGAATTAGGTTCACTCCCTAATCCCTTACATGTAATATTATCATATATAAAACATTACCCAATAAATTGGAGGGATATATTGTTTTGGGACCACCATCACATAATGAACATAATATATATGTGTGACACATGAGTAAAATAAACCATATATTAATCATAATCATGATCAAACCCATGTGAAGGAGGTGGGTTTAATAATTCTAATTCAAGGCATGACTAAAGGGTAAATCATAAGGATTCCCAAGATAAAAATGAATTAAATAATTTTGAACATTAATAATTTAAAAATGGGAATGGGTATTGAACATGGAGTACCAATGTAAAAAATTCAAGATATATATCAAAGATAAGAAAGAATAAAAATGAACCACTTGGGGGATGATTTTTGAAAAAAAATAAAATATCTTTTTAAGGAAGGAAAGAACTTTTTGTTTTCCATAAAAAATAATTGAACCAAGAGGTTTATCCAAAAAAAGTAATGATGGTTTTTAGGAGAAATTAATTATTTAAAAACATTTTATGTAGATAATTTTTAACATGAGACAAGAAATATTAAATTTCCAATAAATTAGATCTACTTAAATGTCTTATTTTTAAGGTAAATAAAGGCATGTATAACCCCATAAATGAAAAGGATTTTTAACTAGGTATATATTTCCATTATGTGACATGATAGGTATTACATGGTCAGTGTCAAGATGAGGTTGAAAACCCCTATCCCACCTCTAATAGGCCAAGGGATGGAAACAAGCATCGAGTAGGAAATAATGAATATGGGATGCCTTAGGCTAAGTACATGTATGCTCACACACTGGCTCCATGAAATAATGAAGATATATAAAATAAAAATATGAACATCTAGAATTAAATTATGCATTTAAAAAACTCAAGGAAAATATTATAGTAAAATAGTTCAATACAAAAGTTTAAAGGGAAAAAATATATTCCCCACTTGAAATGAGGTCCTAATATAACAACAACTATGAAGAGGGAACAAATGGACAGAGATATTGTCTCACAATATCCATGGTCATCCGCCACACATGGCCAGTTCCAAGATACACTATGATCCACCAAAACTAGTTCCACCAATACACTTTGAATATATCTATCATCTATATAATACACAACGCATTTGAGTAAATCACATAAAGATGTGAGAATATACAGACCTAGTAGGCACAGTGAAATCTCTAAATACAAATAATCAATTGATAGAGTGTTTCATCTCAACACCACAAGGTTTTATCCATAAGAATGTCATAAAAATCATAATAACCTACATATTCTCCACAAGAATCCCAAATGAGAGGGAAAGGGGATCCCTATCTCCACATACCATCTAAGAATGATGAGCCTTCCTACAAATCCAAGGGTCTGAAAAATGATACCAAAATAACTAGCATAACCTAAAAATTTATCGATTGGAGGACCCAATCCTCACAACTACACTCCATGTTTAAGGGGGTAAAAACTCCAACTAAGTAATTCTCATTTGGTATATCTCACTCCATGATATATAATATCACTAATATCGCTCATTAGAGAGGTCATTATCATCATGCCTCTCTAAATAAGTACTCACTAAAACTCTAAATATATTGATACATATATATAGGATTACACCAAGGACCACTTGGAATAATCGACTATAACTCATAATATCTCTATAAACAAACAGGGGATCACACCCAAAACCACCGGGCGATAGACAAACCCTAACTAGAACTCTGATGATATCAATAAAGAGATAGGGGATCACACCCAGGACCAATGGGGCACCACAAACTCAATATAAAATAACTCACTAATTAGGGAATTGTAATCCTTCATAATTTGGTCCTGATGATTCCTCAAACACCACCTAGGGAAGACGATATGATGGAGGTTCTCGCCCCAGGCCTCCAAAATGGATTCATAAAAACTATATTTTAACTAATCCCTTATTGGGGATTCGAATCATATGCTACATATTTAAATCCACATTGTAGAACTATAGGGATAAACCAAGGGATCACACTGAACTAATACAAGATTATATATCACTAAAAGAATCATCATTATATAATCACCTAGTGTTGCCTCACTAATGATAAAACTTTGTCCACCACCATGTTTCACATGGAAAACCACTTATGATAGGATACTCGTGGGCCCTAATCCATGTCTTGAAGATGGATATATTTGAGAGAGAAGTCTCTGAGAAGAGTACATTATGTGTTCTCTTAGGGTATATGGTGTGTCTCATGAGACCATACCCTATTCAAGTCCCATCATGGTACATGGAATATATAAGAAAAGTCCATTTTGTTTACATGTGGTTACATGACATGTAACCTCACCTAGACACTTGGGTATGTCCCCACCTACACTCGGATTGGCTGACCATCTAAAACTGCATGGAATGTATGTGTTGTACACTACATGTTCTTTCAAACCATTCATATAGCCATATTCTCCAACCGAAGCTCGTATACATTCTCCCATGACCATGTACATCGTTTTTTGTCCATGTACATCACCTCATACCCATGTGCATCAACTTGTGTTTGTGTATCTAGTCGTGTCTAGGTACCCCATCCATGTTCAAATACATTTTTGTTCCTATGTACTCTAGTCAAGGAATACTACATGACCATTTCCTCTTAACATAGAATTTTTCCAAGTACTCAGACTCATGTCCAAGTCCCAGTACACAAGTGTACCCCCATTAAAAGGTTTTTAGTTCCCAAAATTCATTCTTCCCCCAAAAGGTATAATATATGGTGTTTTCTCCTACACTATATGCCATGTGATTAGTATTTGTAAACATTAAATTCTTACAGACCCTTCAAAACACCTGTTTTTCTCCAATTACTCACAGATCAACCCTAGGGGATCCTTAGCAGTAATAAAAGATATTAAAAACTATTAAAAATTAATATATGGGGATTTGGATGTAAAACTAATAAATATTCCTACTTAGTGGAAAAACACAAAAACTTTGTGTCTGGATGCACACCCTGAAGACACTACACCATAATCCAGTCTCGATCACTTTAAAGGATGATGTCTGATGGAACCTCTTTTCATATTTAGGTCATCTTTCATGCGGGGGATAACTCTCTCCTGATCTTCTACATGGAATACCAAGGGAAGGCTGTATCCTACCGGTTATTGAGTAATTAAATGAAATAAATTCTTTAATTAATTATCATGTCCTAAAATGGTATCCCTCTAATGAACTCTTGGTTCAAACCAACTTTATGTTGTACCAAGGGTAAAACCCACATCCTAGATTTAATTGTGGTATTAGTTTTTCAATCTGAGAATTAATTCAAGAGTAATTTTTCTATTTATAAAAAATTGTGCATGTGTGACATAATAGATTTAATATTATTAATAACACTACATAAAACTATTAGATCACTTAAATTCTACAAAAACTCCATAACATACTCTAGAAATATTCCTAGAAATATTATAATGTTCACAAAGAAAAAACATAGTTGTTACATTCTCCCCCACCTTCAAGAACTTTCATCACAAAAAGAGAAAACCTACTCACAAATGTGGGTACCATGCTCTCAATTGGTTTTCTTACTCCCATGATCTCTCTTGAAGGTTCTAGTGAAGTCCATAAACACACACCCAAAGGAAATACGTTCTCATGAAGGGTTTCTCTAATCAGTTTAAAAACACCTTTTGGGAACCTTGAAAATGAAAATCAACACTCAATTTCTTGCTCATTATGCTCGATGTCCTGAAATGAGTAGTGAACATGCCGCCTCAACTGGGACATTTTGAAAACACTAAGAACCCATTCCAACTATTTTCATTGGGTCAACTGGTATGCTACCTCACTAACCAGATACAGTGACTATATAAAGGGCCTAAAAATCCTGGAGATAGCCTATCAAACTTTCCAAATCCTCATAATCCTTAATGATGTGAGATATCTCATAAAATATTATTTCATTAAAAAACTCCAAAACCATATATTTCAGTCCACAAAGGACTCGTGACATTTCGTGGTATTCCTCATCTACCTCTGAATTAAGTGAACTCTCAACAACCATCGCTGGCACCATCTCTTGGCCCACAAGCATGATCTCCCACTAGTACTAACCAGTACAACAGTTGCCTAAAGGGTATCCCATTCATGGTCTCAAATGGAGCTACACCAATGGTGGAGTAGTAACTGTTGCAATATGGAGACTCCCCTGGAGGTAGTTGATACGGACCAAAAGAAACATGTATCCCGAAAGTATGTTCTCTAGAACTAAAACAGCCTACTTTACTAAGTCATCATTTTGGGGTAGAAAAGGCATGATCAACAACAAATGGGTCCCAAAACCTCATATATACTCCCATACTCATAATGTGAAGTAATAATCATGGTATAAATTAATCATCAAGGTAATTATATGAATCATAACTACATCCTTCATGAACATGAATACAAAAATATCTACTAAGCTCTAGTCTCAGATGGTTAGGAATTGGGCCAACTTGGTGTGTCCTTCAATGATCACTCTGATTGTATTGATACTTCTCACAAATTGTGGAATCCCCATAACAATAACTAAAAATCCACGACCCCATTTCAAATTTTATATAGACACCTCAGTCTACACCAACTGATAGGGGATACACCAAGGGTTAAACTCAGCAATAAGAAACAACTTACTTGGCCACAAAATCGAATGATAAAGGTTCAGATTATATCCAAACCTCTTATGGGTGAAATGATAAGGGAAATAAACCTCCTCAACACCTCCTATCATGGAATAAATAGTGTCATTATCTATACTTGGAAGGATGAAGTACTCTCCACCTTTAGAAAATCAATCAAGAACTTGTCCAGTGGATATCTAGTCATGCAATATCTCCCAATTGATATCCTTAAGTGGTGCCTAACTTACTAACAAAAGAAGGTAATGGGTAAAAAACACCAAATATAGATACGCTGCACCATCCTTACTCTAAAGGTCCAATTATAGAGATTTCAAATGCTTGGTTACCTCTCTCAACAAAAACTATCATAAAATTTTGCTATGAGCATCTCCTTCCACAACAACACCCTTGGGTGGCTCTCAAGAAAGCATTGTCTCAAATTTTAGTGGGTCCACTCTTACTCACATGTCTAAGATAACATATCCTTATATGTGGACCACTTGAATCTATAACATACTCATCGAGATCCCCCTATAAGACCGGTACTCTCAAAATATGTCCTTAACCATCCTCAAGTGACTCGCATGCTTTACTTGTAACATCAAGTACATGAGGGTTCCACCAAATAAGAATACCATAAAATGATCCAAGAAGGATTTAATGGACTCATTTCATAAGTCTCACAAATAACACTAGGGAATATAATGTGAAAAAAGGTATCCCCATGAACTCAATGAAACCATATCAACTTTAGAAATAATCCTTCAGTACATCCTCCTCTAGAACCTAGAGCTAGTGGTAATCGATCCAGAGGTCAAACTCCAAGAACCAATTTTCATATACCCACTGATAAAATAAGTCATTGATTCTTTGGGGTGGATACTCCTACCTAATAGTCACCTAGTTTAGGTTTTTTCAATCCATACCTAACCTTAATCTATCATCCACCTCCTAGGTGAAAAGCACAGGGCTACCTAGGTGACACATTGGGTCTTACTTGTCCTTTATCTTCAAATATACCAACTACCCCTTCAACTCATGAATCTTTATGGGATCCATATAATATGATGTAAAAAATATCAGGGTATTCCTTGGGTAAAATTATATGAAAAATATTATCCCTTGGTCTGAAGCGTCCTTAGGGAACACATCCTCATACTCCCTCAACATCATAGGAAATTAAAATCTCATAACATCTGTTTCTCTTCCTGGTATTCCATCTGACCCAAGAAATTAAGTTTTATACCACTAACGTGGGTACACTATAACCCCCATAGGTAAAATTCATGATTTACATGGATAGTAGGCGACTAATCCATGACATGGAAAGCATCATTGGGACTCACCACTATCTGAAAAAATATTTCCATGTGAGTCTCTATCTCCTCTCAGAGTCATTTCACAATGTTAATATAAGTGTGTGATCACTAATCCTCTTCTTTAGGATCCTCCAAACACAAGGTTCAACCAAAAGTTATCCTATGGAATCACTAGGTTTCACATAAGGGATGAATTTGGGGATAAGGATTATGTTTGTGTACTAAAATTGTGATTGAAACAGAGAAGACATGGGTCATTCCTTAAAACACACTCGAGTCCTCTAGGTCATAGGACCCTTCTTTATGAAGATATAATTTCCTTTATCCACTTATTATCTATATACAGGTCTTTCTCTGACACCTTATCACATCTATAATGACTCTCAAACATCCAATTCCAAGGAACTCATCTTCCACACCTTGACACTATCTGCTTTGGGAAGAACAGACTCACTTTCATGGTTTTAAATTTCATCACAAGAACAAATATGTAACATCCTCATTTTTAAATGATAAGAAAACTCCACTTTGCTGATAAAGTACAACCATTTCTGTGTGAAAATTTAATTTTTTTTCAATACTTGTATTTATTATGGATTTACTAGAAGATAAAATCCTTCTTTAGCTCTTTGAAATATTCATTAAAATATTTTTAGAGTTATATGTCAAGTCATCATGGGATTCTAAGGCTCGTAGACCCTCTATGTTGATAATATAAAAATATTAAATATATTTTATTCATAGGAATGTGTGATTTTTTACAAAAGAAATTATATAGCTCTCAGACGGTGCATCGTATGAGAAATTTGAGACCGCTGTTAGGTTTGAAATGCTAGGTTTACCCTAGGAAGGGTATAACATTGATGTGGGTCGTGTGTTTGGAAACCTCTCATGTGATAATTCCCTATATATTATTAATTAATTAATTATTTCCATTTTATATATTAATTAATTAATTTCCCACAAACAGTGTGTCTTATGAGAAATCTGAGACCACCATTAGATCTAAGATGTGGGTTTTACCCTAGTAAGTGTATAAATTTTGTGAGTATCGGACGTTTGATCAAATCAAACCCAAAGATAATTTTATTGGTTTATAAATATTTTTACTTGTCAGTTATATGTAATAATAATAATTTTTTTATTAATATTCTTATTTTCATTGAAAAAAATGAAAATATACTTCCGCAACTAATAAATTTTGTTACAGTGTAAATAATAAGTAGGAAATGTGATAATTGTGATATTATTAATTGTGAAAATTAAATACAAATGTACAATCAATGTTAATTTAATAATAGGTATCCCCTATTAATGGTTATTTTTTTTAACTGTTAATGGTTTTATTGAATTATTTTATTAAATAATAATAATTTTAATTGTTGTTATTATTATTAGATTGGAAAAAACATTGGTGTATATATATAGTGTATATATATATGTATATTAAATATATATATGTATTTAGATATATGTGTTGGGGTATATATATGTATATACAGGTGTGTGTATTTATATATAACATGTATATATAGGTGGATATTTATTATTCAGTTTGATAAAAAAAATATTAATTGTCTCACATAAATGCTATTGTGTGGTTAATTTATTAACTTCACTCTATAAATTAAAGCTTTTATTGAATTATTCATGATGATAATTATGATATAGATTTAATAATAATAAAAAATATTATTGTTGTCATTATAATTATTAATTTGGGAAAAATAATATAAGTATCGAATACATATGTATGTATGTACATGTGCGGAGAATAAATGTTTTCGTGGTTGCACGAGATCATGCAGAATAATTCATCTTGCTCTGGCACAATGTTTTGGGTTAAAAGTAATTAAAATTATTAAAATGAATAAATATAAATTTAAAGGAAATAAATGAAATGAAAAAGGAATGATAATAAAGAATAAAATAAAGATTGGCCATGATAAAATGAAAATAATTAAAATTGGGCATAACCCATTTTTATTATTTTTTATTTTCTCTTCTGCTTTTTTTATTTATTTTATTATTTTTTTCATTTTTCTTCCTTTTCTTATTCATTTTTTTCCTCTCCCTTATTTATTTCCTTCTTTTCCTTTTCACCTCTCTTCTCCCCCTATCCTCTGTAGGTCACACCCCCGTCCTCTCCAGGTGGTGTGCCACCCCCCATCATCATTTCATAAGCCATTATCCATTTCCAATTATTCCAAAAGCACTATGAATCTATCGGTAAGGCTAATCTTCCACACCAATAATCATTGAGTTTCATCCACTCTCTGTTGCATGATCTACTGTGGAAGGTTTTTACCTGAAATTGGAATTTTTCTTAGATCATTTGATTTACCGAGTTTTAGATCAAATCAAAGGTTGTCACCGGGTGGGGGATATACTATGACTATGGGGTAGGGAATATTTTTTATTTCCTGTTGTTTCATTTCTTAGATCAATGTTCACTATTGTGCCACTCATCAGTGCCTACCGGTGAACCCCATATAATGTGTATTAATTTAATTTAATTTTTTTCCTTGATCATTGTGCCTTCATTTAAGGAAACCCCCTTATTAGGTTGTTGTCAATGTCACTGGACACCCCTTTGGGTGAGATGACAGAGTTGGTCTATTTTATTTATGCCTTTGAGTATTTAAATTATTATTTACATGTGCATGTGTAATAGTTTGGTTTCAAGTTTTAAATTGAATAAATTATTTAGGATGAATCATAAATCATGCAGTTGGTTTTCCTTGAAGTTATTTCCTAAATAATTATTGTTATATGTCTTTTCATTTTTTAATATTATTAAATGTTTTTTCTTCTACTTTGAATGATAAGTATCAGTTCAGTTTAATATTGTGTTAATATTATTAGTCATGAATGTGGGACTTGAATAATTAGTAAGAGTGGCATTTAATAGTTAATTAGATGGTTACAATCAGAAATGATGCTCTGTGATACACACACACACACACAAAGATATATATATATATGTCTCTCTTATTGTTTTAAATAAACTAGGGTTGGTGAGAGAATTTTGGTCCCGTATTAAGAACCCATAATTAGAATCTCTATGTTTGATAGGTTAAAACACAACATGTCAGGAAAGTAATGTTTTAGGCTCCCTAGACTAGGGCTTTCACATGGATTTTTACTATACTAATGGGTGACACTAGTTCCCTAATAGGTAACCAAGGATGGAACCATTGGAAAAATGGATATTCCAAGCCACGGCGGATACTCAGTCCCTTGCATGTGATACCCACGATGAACTCATAGTTACCATACACGAGTGATACTTGGACTTTTTAAAGAATCACATTGGATGGGATCATGGCATTGGAAATAATTGATTGGATATAGCATAGTGATACCTTCGGGACGGGATTGAACTCCACCTCTAAAATTTTTAGTTTTAATATAAATGTTTGATATGTTTTATTGATACTGCATAGAGTTTCCTTATGATTTGGGATACATCTCTTGTGCCTTTAGTGCGCATGGTTTTGACATATGGATTAGACCCCAAACCAAAGCACAATCTTGGTGGTATTCCCTTTAGTCAATAATATTACTATGACCTTGCTATATATATATATTCTACTTTACCAAGTATCTCATTCGGACTTCTGGCTTAGGCAGAAGTAGGTGGTATGAGACGGGCGTCCTCTTAGGAACCCAAACCAAGTTACAATTATTTTTTATTTATTTAAGTTGCCTATATTTATTATATGTATGGTACAATTATATTTTCCTACAATACAAAATGGAAAGGTCTAGACACTGTGGGTGTCGGCCTACTAAGATTATATCTCACACCCTTCTTGGGCATTGTTTAGTACTCGATTACACTTTATGTTCGTAGGAATGGATTCCGGGAAGCATTCTACTTCTGTTACTTCATTGATTTATTATTTGGGATGGAGCTTAGGGTAAGATAACTGAGCCTTGATCAAGAATCCATGTCATAGTTTCTATTTAGTCTTTTGGTAGTTTTGTTATCATGCAGTCTATGCTTGTACCTCGTACCCCTACACTTTGATTTGTTTACTTTTGGAATAATACATTTACATTATCATGGTATCTATTATGACTATTCAACTTCTATGATTATTGTTTATTTTTTTTGGTCATTTATCTAATTTTTCTGATGTCTGCTTTTTCTATATGCTTCTTCTACTTGTTACATATATTATTTTCTACTATGTTATACCTTATTCTATGAGGGAATTTTCTCCCCATGGACTTTCCCATGGCCCTCACTACTAGTCAGAAACCTTTGGTGTTTGGGGAGATTTAATTGAGGTCATGTGACCCACTAGTCCAGCCACTATCTTAGAGGTGTTCTGGGCCAGGATGTTAAAAATTGGTATCCGAGGAGGTATTTATTTCATTTGGTTTTACTATTTTAGCCTAGTATACATGAGACTAGGAATGTCTCGGCACTTAGTAAATAGCCATGATGGGGACTGACCACCCCATATATGGGGAAATTACCAAGTGGCTAGGGTAGGGATTTTTGTTCATGATGTTCAATATTATAGTTAAATATAATTTCACCTAGAGTGATTGGTTTATTTTTTCACTAGTTAATGGTCTATAAGATTTATGGTATTTTACCCATGTCCTGTTACGACAAGGTTGAATCATTACAAGCATCTTGTTAGGAACATAGATAATTCACATACCATGCATATGTCATGACATTTAGTTGCATATGTAGATGCCTTAATATTTTGATTGTATACTTTGATTTCTAGAACATGTTTGATTTTATAACATGCTTAGCTATTTATATTCCATGTTTCCTGACTACTTAGCACGCCTTCCTTGTTTATTATAACATGATTCAATGATTTTAGCTTGTTATTTTTGTTAGCTTCTTGTAGCAATGTGATTTACTTTGTTTTAAATATGTAATTGATGGCATGGAATAAATGTTATTTTTTACAATTGAAATATGATCCAAATTCCAAGTGGTAAAGTGTATGGGTTCTTTATATATTAGTAGATGGACACCCATATGACATGAGTATTTAACATGTGCATATCATATTATGAAATGTTTTTAAATGTAAAGGATGTTCAACATTAATTTAAAATGAATTGGTTCACTATTTAAATGACCAAATGGACCCAAGTAGGTCATTTGGGGCATGGTTCTTATGTGATAACCCTCTCTGGGTATTTTGAAACTTGAATAACTAGGAAAATGCTATTTGGATTCATTGTGATGAACCCAAGTTGACTTATGGGGACCTCATAGGTCACCTTACTTTATATAACTTAAAAAGAATTATTATTTTCATTTCCTATTAAAGGTGAGATTTCTATGAATGTTTAATATTAAAAAGGAAGTTTGAATTGCATGTTTTTGCAATTGGGGTGTTGGTTAAAATAAAGTGCCTAGTGTTTTTTTAATGTTACTTAATGTTTCGAATTAAATATTTTATATTATTAATGATTTAAATGTGAATAAATGTAATGACCTAAAAATGGAACCCTAGGTGGTTTCCTTTGTTTAAACCCTTGTGAAAGGGTATCTTGAGTTTTTATAATTTAAGTTTCCTCGAAATGGAACCATAGGCATATTATATAGGATTCTTATCTTTTTATCAATGGCTTGATGGTTGGATTTTGAGATGAGTGGAATTTGTTTGGTGTGACCTAGTGATAGGTTTGGCTCTTGTGTTTTTGTAAGGGGGCTATCCAATGATTAGTAGCACCCTTAAAGCTTAAAAACCATGCTAATGTTGGGAGTTTTCTTACCTTTGGTGTCATTCAGGTTCTGTTGTCCCCAGTCAGACCCCTTTCATAGAATGACACACTTTTTAGAATGGGTGTTCATGTTTTTCATGGCCTTTGATACAAGTGTTAGAATCGAGTTAGGCTCAGTTTCATCTAGTTAGACATTCCTTGGGCATAGTCAGCTACATGGTAGGTCACCTGACCCTTTCATCTTTCTTATTAATGGACGAACTTATATAGTGCCATCCTGGTTAATAGTCATATGGGGAAATATGACAGTGGATTAAATCTCTATTATGGACTATATGATGCTTCAATTCATAGGGTGGACAACCTATGTATAGTATTTAGGATGTATCGTCTTGCTTTTGGAACATCAAGGTAGCATTTTTTCACATACGCGATGCCCGTCAATTATTTAATGATGTAACAAACCAATTGAGTTCAATAGGCATGTTGAACATTGCACTATTGGGTATGATATCAGTTATATTTGAGGTAGAGTGACCTGGGAGTAAAGAAATCAAGTTCTTCTCAATAATTTTGATGAATTTCAGATACTTGGGTTTTTTGACATGCTGGTCGATTTGGTTTTTTATTTTCAAGAAAATCATTTAAATTATTGTGTTGATGGTGGTTCTGACCAAGAGCACTTCTAAGCAGATGGTATATATTTTATTTTAATGACTAAGACACTCCTAATGTGGGGAGAATCACATTGGTTTTAGTGTTTACATGTCAGTTCTTTCTCAACATCATGACGTTTGTGTGGTTTGTGGTTTACGAAATCTTTGATAAACTCCATTAGTTATTAGTGGACTTCAGTGGTTAATCTTGAATGATCATAGAAATACCATGGGTGGTAAAGGATTGGTGATCAGTTAATATTGGTGTGTCAGTAGGTGAAGTTGAGCTTCTTACAAGGTAAGTCGACCAGTAGTGGTTTGAATAATCTTCTTGGTAATCTTCTAATCCTCTTAGTGTACTCTTCCTTAAGCAATGAGCATGTCTTATATCTTGACCTTGTCCTTGATTCACTAAGAGATCATCATTCTTACACCTCACTAAATCTTTAAAAGTTTTTGGGTGGGTTTAAGTGGATAACTAGTGAATCAAATCATCGGATTAGGGTAGGTGTAGTTTAAAGGTTGGAACTGTCTTCTTGGAAAGCTTGTCTAATGAGTTCTATTTGGTCAATCTGGAATTCAAAAAAAATTATGATGGGGTCCCTGGTATGACCTCTTATGTAATTGGGTTCATTCTGTTAAAGAAACTCACACATGGATCAATGATCAAACATTTAATGGTGCGTTTATTAGGGAAATTCTGATAGTGGAGGCATTGTGTCTCGTAATTAACCCCCTTTTAAATGGTTGAGACCTATGGTGGGGAGTACCAATAGTTATTCATTTCAAGAGAAAACAACATGGATGTTTTTCTAGCTAAACGGGCTCAGATAAGCATTGTTTCAATGTTTTAGTTTGAAAATAATGTTGTTGGATCAGATCATAATGGATTATGTTATCAATGTTTAAAGGTGTGTTGGGCGTTTGGAAATGCAACATGAACATCTGAGCGAGACTCATGAACCTTGTAGTTTAGGTGATGTTTTCATTATTCCTAAAGGCTTATCGGGAATGAGAAGTTATAAATTTGGGAGGTTGTAATGACCTCATTTTTAAATGGTAAAAAAACACCACTTTTTTAATAAATTAAAAGTTATTTTGTGTGAAAATTTTAATTTTTCAATACTTTTGATTATTATGGTTTTAGCAGTGGGTAAAAGTCTTCTTTATCACTTTGAAATTTTCTTTGAAATATTTCTAAAGTTATATGTTGAGTCAGTAAGGGATTCCTAGGCTCGTAGACGCTCAATGTTGATAGAATAAAAATATTAAATTGATTTTATTCACAGGAATGTGTTCTGTTTTTGAAAAAAATGAAATAACTTCTAAACGATGCATTTTATTAGAAATCTAATACCACCATTAGGTTCAGTACGTGGGTTTTACCCTAGGTAGGGTATAACATTGATGTGTATTGGGTGTTTGAAAACCTCGCATGTGATAATACCCTATTTATTTTTAATTAATTTATTATTCCATTATTTATATAATAAATAATTAATTTCTCACAAATGGTGTGTCGTATGAGAAATTTGAGATCACTCTTAGGTCCGAGATGTGGGTTTTACCCTAGGAAGTGTATAACTTTTACGAGCATCAGATGTTTTGTCAGATTGAACCCAAAGATAATTTAATTGGTTTATAATTATATTTTTAGGCAGTTAGAAGTAATAATAATAACGTTATTATTAATATTATTATTTTCTTTGAAAACAAAATTTATTTCTACAATTAATAAATTGTGTTACGATGTAAATAATAAGTTGTAAATGTAATAATTTTGATATTATTAATTATTCCAATTAAATACAACTATAAAATCAATATTAATTTAATAACCATTATCATCTTTTAATGGTTGTTGTTTTTAATTTGATGATGGTGTCATTGATGGGTTATATTAAATAATAATAAGCTTAACTATCATTGTTATTATTATTTTTAGACAAAAACATTGTTGTATATATATATTTATATATAATGTGTGTATATATATATATGGGTAGATTAACTATATATATGTATGTATATACATGTGTGGGTGTATATACATGTATATATAGATATATATATATATATTTATATATAACATGTATATATATAGGTGGATATTTATTGTTGGGATAGATAAAACATTATTAATTGTCCCGCATAAATGTTATTGCATGGTTAATTTATTAACTTCACTCTTTTAATGAAAGTTTTTATTGAATTATTCATGATGATAATTATTACATAGATTTAATAAAAAAACATTCTTTTTATTATTGTTATTATTAATTTGGTAAAAATAATATTCATGTTAATTATATATGTATTTATGTACATGTGTAGTAAATAATTTCTTTCATGGTTTGGCAGCATTATGTAGAATAATCCATCATGCTCTAGCATAGTGTTTCAGGTTAAAATTAATTAAAAAGATTAAAATTAATAAAAATAAATTAAAATGAAAAAAATAAATTAAAAAGGAATGAAAATAAATGATAAATTAAAAATTGGTCATGAGAAAAATGAAAATAATTAAAAATAAGATTAATCCATTTTTATTATTTTTTCCTTTTCTCATTCCCTTTTTATTTTTATTATTTTATTTTATTTTCTTTTTTCTTTTTTCTTTTTTCTTCCTTTTATTTTTCTTTTTTCCCTCTCCCTTATTTATTTCCATTTCATGTTTCCCCTCCCCTCTCTTCTCCCTCTCCTTTGTGCGTCGCGGCCCCCTCCTCTCCAGGTGGTGCGCCACCCCCATCGCTAATAGGAAGCCTGTTACACATCTATCTCTTATATTTTTTCAATTCCATTGGAAGTTCTGTGAATCTCTCAATAAGGATAATATTCCACATCAAGAATCATTGAGTTTCATTCACTCTTGTTCGCATGATCTGTTATAGAAGGTTTTTACCCAAAATTGGGGTTTTTCTTAAATCCTTCGATTTCTCCCATTTTAGGTCAAATCAAATGTTATCATGGGGAATGGGATATAATTCGACTATGAGGTAGTGAATATCTATTCTTCCCCATAGTTTCATTACTTTTTTCAATTCTCAATGTTGTTCCTCTCATAGGTGCTTACCGGTAAACCCCTAATAAAGTGTATTAATTTAATTTAATTTCTTCCCTTGATCCTTATGACCTTTGTTAAAGGAAAACCCCCTTATTAGGTGGTTGTCATGTCGTTGGACACCCCTTTGGGTGCACCTACATAATTGGTCTATTTTACCTATGGCCATGAGTCTTTAAATTACTAATTATGTGTCCATGTGTAATATTTTGGGTTCATGTTTTAAATTGAATAAATTATTTAGGATGAATCATAAACCATGAAGTTGGTTTTCCTTAAAGATGTTTCCTAAATAATTTTTTTATAAATATTCTTGTGTTTTACCATTATTAAATTCTTCTTCTTCTTCTTTCACTAATTAGTGACATTTTTTGTGAATATTGTGTTAATATTATTAGTCATGATTTTGGACTGGAATAATTAGTAAGCATGGAATTAAATGGTTAATTAGATGGTTATAATCATGAATACTACTCTATGATATATATATATGTGTGTGTGTGTGTGTGTGTGTGTGTGTCTCCTTTTTCTTTAAATAAACTTGTGTTGGGGTGAGAACATGGGTCCCGTATTAAGATCCCACAATATTACTCTTCATACTTGATAGGTTACAGCACAATACATTGGGAAAGCAATGTTTTAGGCTCACTAGATAAGGGATTTTTCCAACATTTTTACTAAACTAATGGGTGACACCGATTCCATAAGGGGAAACCGAGGATGGACCCATGAGAAAAATGGTTATGCCAAGCCTCGGTTGATACTATATCCCTTATATGTGATACCCTGGATGGACTCATAGTTACCATCTATGAGTGATACTTGAACTTTCTAAAGGATCTCCTTGGATGGGATCATGGAATTGGATATAATTTATTGGATGTACCATAGAGATACCTTCAGGATGGGCTCAGACTCTAACCCTAAAAATTTCAGTTTTAATATAAATTCAAGAGTTTGTTTGTTGATACTTCATAGAGTTTTCTTATGTTTTGTGATACTTCTCTTGTTCCTTTAGTGATCCTGGTTTTGACATATGGATTAGATCCCAAGCCAAACCACAAGATTGGGGGTATTCTCTTTTATTTGGTATGTAATATTACTTTTCTATTGCTATATATATATTTATTCTTCTTTACCAGGTATCTCATTTAGACTTCTGGCTTAATCCGAAGCTGGTGGTATGGGATGGGTGCTCACTTGGGAACTCAGACCAAGTTATAGTTATTTTTTATTTATGTTTCTTGTGTTTATTATATATATGGTACACCGATATTTCTCTACAATACACAATGGAAAAGTATAGAAAAGTGGGTTTTGGCCTACTGAGAATATATCTCACACCCTACTCAAGTGCTATTTCATAATTGAGTAGAAGTTATGTTCACAGGTATGTATTCATGGAAGTGTGCCTCTTCCTATGCTTCATTTATTTACTATTTTGGATATAGCATGGGGGTAGAGGACCAAGCCTTGCTCGAGTTGTTGTGGCACAGTTTCTATTTGGTCTTTTGGTAGTTTTTTTAGCATGCAGTCTATGCTTGTACCCCATACCCCTACACCTTGATTTATTTACTTTTGACATCATACATTGACATCATCTTGGTATCTATTAGTATTATTCAACTTCATCGGTAATTTTTTATTCTGTTAGGTCATTTATCTACTTCTTTTGTTGTCTTCTTTTTCTCTATACTTTCTTTACTTGTTATAAATATTATTTTATACTATGTTATACCTTATTCTATGAGGGAATGGTCTCCCCATGGACTTACCCAAGGCCCTCACTGCTAGTCGACAGCCTCTCACATTTGGGGAGATACTTCTGTGGTCATGTGACCCACCGGTTCGACCACCGTCTTAGAGGTGATCCTGGATGGGATGTTACAACATTTATGTGGGGGAATTCTCCATATTTCTTGTATTATTGAAATCAAATCTCACATGTACAGAAAATCTATCCATCAAAACCTTGTGATTACCTAAATAAGTTTAACTATATGGACCTTGATATCACTAAAATGGGTACCTACTCTAGGAGAAAAACGCAATCCATCATAACCAGCTAAACCTCGGTCACATGAGAGTCCATTGGATGGTACTCTTCTCTAAAGATAATATAATTTCTATCTCAAGAGAGGGTCACCTCATCACATATCTAATCGACCATCCCTCACTAACTCTCTTCCAATCCTCTATAAAATAGGTGGAAAGTGAAACCATCTGATCATTCATATCTAAAAAATGGAAAACTGATCCACTACCTAGATCCAATCCTCACCTTCCCAATGGTTACTCTCACTATGAAAACACAATGGTCTATTGTTTGAACTTTCAAAACATACTAAACAAGTTTATATAGTCTTCCTCTCTAACTAGATTCATCTCTTACTCAACATATGGATGATCATCAATAAGATCCGATAAAGGATCTAAGAACCACTCAACAAGTAGTAGTGTTGATCTATTCCCAGGTAGAGGAAACCTATCATGGGAGGGGATCCTAAACTAAGAGCTCATTGATAAACTAGTCCTTATCATGAAACTATCTCAAAATACTATATGGATATAAATGTAAATTCATCTTAAAAATTAACAAGATGTACCATGGTCATAGAAAATATCTAGGGATCTAACTCATAAAGGAAATCCTAAAGACAAAATATTATTTGATGCATGTGATGTTGGTTCACATCAGATGATGTCTCAGTATACCGATATGAAAATTAGGTTTTCAGAGTCCTGGTGAATGGATATGTTGGATACTACAACAACACATGGTTCCTGGGACTAAAATCCACACTCAAGACATTATGGAATTATTTCTCAACATTCCCAAACCAAACTGCATGTCATTCCAACTCCACTCACTAACCAGGGAAAAGACTCCTATGATATCACTCTATCAGGACCCAAACCATTAGGGCATTCCTTGCCTGTGGAAAGATGAAGTTGGAAACCCCATTCCACCCCACCAAAATTCTAGGGGATGGAAACAATAAATTTTGTATAAAATAATAATTATGGGAGGCCTTATCCTAAATAATTTTACACACAAATACCATATCCATGCAACAATGAAAATATATAAAATAAAAACTAAATATCTAGAGTGTGATCGTGCATGAAGAAAACTCTAGGAAAACATTAGAGTACATCAATACAGTTTAAATTTTTAAAAGGAAAAATACATGACCAAAAAAATGAGGTCCCAAACTGGAAACATATAAGAATAGGAACAACTAGAGAGAGTTCCAATCTCACAATCTCCAAGACTAACCACCAAACATGGTAAGTTCCAAGAGCCACTACACTCCATTAAAATTAGGTCCACTAAACCACCATCAATTTTTCTATTGTATTTATAATACATAACATATATGAGGAAATCCTATAAAAGGATGATTATACACATACCTTATAGGCACCCTAAAATTACCAAACACAAATCACCAATACATATAATGTGTCAGATCAACACCATGAAGGCTTGTACATCAAAACGTGAGACAAAACTATAATAACTTATATATTCTCAAAAATAATCCCAAAGGAGACAAAAATGGTATCACCAAATTTATAACTCAACTAAGAATAGGGACCTTCTCCTTTCTAATACACTCCACAGTTGAAGGGGGCACAAAATCCATCCACGTAATGATTGTTTGAAAGATATCACTTCAAAATTCATACTATCACTGATTACACTCATCAGAGAGTTTGTGCCCATCAGGCCTCACCAAATAAGTACTTGCTAAAACTCCAAAATTATTGATAAAAAATAGGGGATCACACCCAAGACTACTGATGGGAACCACAAACCCTATCTATAATAACCCACTAGAACTCATAAGGTCTCCATATATAGATAGTTAATCCCACCCAGTACCACTAGAAGACCCTAAGAACCCTAACTATAACAATAAATATTTCAATACATGTATATTGGATCACACTCACGAACTCTAATGGACACCGAAAACCTAATATGGAATATCCAAATAAGTAGTCAATTATATGACTACTTAATTTGGTCATGAAGATTCTCCAATGCCCACCTAGGGGAGACTATATGATAGAGGATCCCACCTTAGTCCTCCCAGAGGGATTCATAAAAATTCTACCTAAACCAATATTATAGAGGGTATCACAATTATTTGCTCAGGATATGTTTCTACATTATACCCTCATAGGGATAGAATAAGGGATCACACACAACTAATACTGGACTACGCCTCACTAAAATAATAGTACAGCTAGGATAACCTCACTTCACATCACAAATTCCAAAATGAAGGCCACCATTGCATTATATATGTAAAAATAATCTAGACATGCTACTAATGTTTCCTAATTTGAATCTTAAATAAGGAGATATGTGAGAAATAAGTCTCTGAGGCGAGTACACAATGTGTCCGCTTAGGGTACATGAAATATATCACTTGGTCATTCCCTAGTTGTATCCCCTCATGGTACTCAGTGTGTATAAGAAAAATACATGGAATTTATATTTGATTACATGGTATGTAACCTCACATGGACACCTATGTAATCCTCTCTAATGCATAGCTTGGATGGCCATGTCAAACTATATGACTTGTATTTGGTTTACACGGTGTGTTCTATCAACCCATGCATATATATGTGTCCTCTAACCCATGCCCATGTACATCGTCTCATTCCCATGTACATCAGACCATACCCATATACATCATCCTATGACTATGTATCTGGTGGTGTCCTGGTACCTTGACCATGTATGAATACATTATTGTGCCCATGTACTGCCACAAATCCATGTCCACTTAACATGGAATGTCTTCATATGAACTCGACCACATGGAAAAGTACCCCTACATGGAATGTACCCCCATTATATGGAATATAGTTCCCAAAAATCATTATTATCCAAATTGGAACAACACACCATGTGTTCTCCAACAATACACTACTATGTGATCTAAATTTCCATACCGGAAATCTATATGGACCTTCTGAAACCCTTTTTCCCCCAATTACTCACAAATAGACACAAAGTGGATCCTTAGTAGTCATAAAAGGGATTTTAAACTCTTAGAAATTAATAAAATGGGATTCTAATATTAATTCCCTAAATATTTCTACCATGTATTAAACGTCAAAAATTATGGTCCAGATCCACCAATGATGACACTATAACAAGATCTGATCTTGATCACCATCAAGGATGAAGTTTTATGACACAACCTTTCCTCCTTGTTTCATCCTTCACATAGGGGAGAAATCCCAACCATTCTCATGCATGTAAATACAGAAGAATGGGGTTTCCTACCTCATATTAATTAATTAATTAAATCAAATAAAATATCTAATTAATTATCACATCTACCAACGATCACCTTCCACTGAATGTCTGATGCTGACCAACCTTATGTCACACCTAGGTTGAAAACTACATACCAGATTTAACGGTGATCTCATTTTTTGATCCAATACTCCATTCAAGAGTTATTTCCCAATTTATAAAATATTGCATGCATATGATATAATATTTTTAATACCACCACACCAAGGCTCTACAAACCCCATAATTCAATACTAACTCCATGCCAAACTCTAAAAATATTCATATAAATATTAAAAAATTCACATGGAAAAAGAGTTGTTACATATATTTAATTGAAATATATATGAAAATTTTAAGAAGTTTATGAAACTAAGATTGTGTAAAAGTGAGAAAAAGAAAGGGAATGTGCAAATGAAAAGTAACAAGGGTGATAAGGAAGACCCATTACTTCATGTCTAAATTCAAAAAAAAATTAACTTCATAACTAATTAAATTATGTTCATTAAATATATACCCAATAAAATTATTCATCTATATTTAATTTTCTGAGGTCTATTTATTATATTTTGTAATTTATTTTTAACATAGTTTCTGCTTTTATCAGTTTTAGTTTATTGACTGAGGTCAAATTTGTTTTAAAATAACATCATGATCCACCTAATTTGGAGGTTAATTTACTTCATTATTCTAGTAGAACAATAATTTTATAGTTTCAAGCGTTATCCCAAAATAGGCCCAAATTAAGAACGTTCTTTGATAAGACCATTTAAAGTGGTTAAAGTCACTACGACTATTTATTACAAAACACATATATAGAATTAATAATATTATTCTTGAATAATATTGATTTCATTAAAAATATTATTTTTTTATGTTAAATATATTTTTAAATTCATCCATGTTAGATGGTCAGGGGAAAAACATTTCATTTAATAGAGGTGGTAGTATTTATGTATGCATAAAGTCCACTTTCATTTTCCATGGAATGGGAGGCGGTGGAAATGAAATAATTATCATTTGAAAAATATAATAAAGTTATAAATATCACATTGGTTAATATAATAACCTTTTTTAACTCCCCATTTAAGGTGGTGTTGAAAAATTAATATTTCGTTAATGGATGCAGTAGTGTGCACAAACGCATGACAATGTTTTCATTTTTTGCTATGATTTTTTCGGAAGGTATAAATTGGATATTACATTATTATAATAACACTTAATTATAGTAACAATGTTTTGTTATCATTACTTCTTAAATAAAGGGGACTTTAGGGGTGTATAAGAAGAAAAGATCTAGAAAATTTGGATTAAGTGTATAACCTCTCTATTGGAAGTTCTCCTTTGGGTAACAACATGAGGCTAATTATCTTGGTCTTTTGCTGATAACAAGGATTAAGGGTAATGGGGATAGTTTTTAAAAGAAATTGGTTAATTTTTTGGTTAATAATAGTCTTTGCAATGGGTGTAGAAAAGGGGATGTGGTGGATTCCTTTTATAAGAAAAGATAGTGGAATTTTTATAAAACATATTTACTTGTTCAAAAATATCATTACACTATTCAAGAAAGAGGCTCAAAATAGAAAATAATGGTTTTGTGGGAATAAATAATTTCAATCCTTCCTCTACCATCAAATATCATACATTTTTTCACGTTTTTAAACCTTTTTCACTATGTTAAACCACTTTAACCTTAATTTACCCTTATCATGGAAAATCCACTTTCACTCTTGGTTACAAATTTTAATGGATGAAATTAAATTGAAATTATTTAATAATTTTAAAATTATAATTTCAAATATGGAAATAATTTTAAACAATAAAATTTCTATGAGTTACATAAATTAATTTTAGTATTATAACACATAACACGTAAAAACCATTTCATAGAAAAAGATCATTTTCTTCTTAAATTTTATGTGTGGGATAAGATTATCAAAGTTTATTATCTTAAAGAAAATAAAATTCTTATCATCAGAAAATTATATATTATTTTTATTTAAAATCAATAATAAATTTAATTTTACAAACATATTTTTTTATTAAATGAAAAGACCAAAACTTTTTTTACTAAAATTAAAATATTAATTTTGTTTTATAAGGTTAAAATAAGTTTTATAACTTTATTTTAAAAATTATTTAAAATTCATAAAATTATTCCTTAAATAAAATTTTTATCAATTAAAATATTATATAAAATTCTGTGTTTCTATTATATACTGATAAAGTTATAAATGTCACAGTTCTAGAAAAAACTGTATTTTTAAAATACATTTAAATATAAATTATTTTAGACAATAATAAAAAATAATATTACGTTAATATTTACCTGATAAATACAAAAATGAAGTTATTTTTTTCAAACTCACAGACTAAAATTTATAAATATTATTTTTTATTAAAATTTTAAATTATAGCGAAAATTTGTTTTTGTAAGAAAAAATGACTTTTCATGTATTAACTATTATTTTCCCTATAAATTGAAAATTCTTCTATAGTAAAAATATTATTCATACAATAAATATATATTGTTATTATTCAATCATAATAATCATATTTCCTTGAAAGGAAACATCAATTTCTAGAAAATACATTTTTTAAGTACCAAGTGAATTTATCAAAAATGAGCTTTCAAAAGTATATAAATTCATGATATATATATACATATAAATATTTTTTTATATGTTTATATAATCATATTTTATAATTGCGTAACCCCTTATGATCTCTACATAATACCTAAGAATTAGATAATCTCTTATTTCAATTTTGGGTGGAGCTTTGCTAGAATGGATCTTGTTTTAATCATCACAAGCTTGAACTTATCCCATATACAGTTTTTCTCAAACTATAATTGGTTTTTTTTCTTTGGATTGCTATAAGGGAAACACTTGTGAAGAAACATCCCTTATAAGCTATGAAATATGGTATTTATGTGGAACTCTTCCAATTCTATATTTCCTTTCGTCCCACTTTTTTATTTGTTTCCTATTGTGGTTAATTTAATTTTATACCATCCAATTTAATGGATAAATTTTAACAATAATATTTAATATTAAAAATATATCATGATTTTTCATTTTAGTTTGCTATATTGTGTGAAACAAACTACTTAATATATTATTTATTTAAGGATAACGTAAAGTGAACTCGTGTGTCATTACAATTATTCATTCACATTAAGTCGTGGTAATAGAGGAAAGGTGTGGGTTCTTCTATGACCTTCCACTATATTTTATGGAATAGTTTAGTTTATATGTGTTAGGTTGAAGATACATTAAGCAGAAATTCAATATTGTTTATAAATTTTTAAAATATAAAATCTAAAATAATGTTATTTTATTGTTTTCAAAATATTTTACAATTAAAGTAAAGTCCATACAGATGAAAATGGGAATCTGTTTTTGGTATTTGTATAATTAATTGGGTTAGGCTGACCAGACACATCACCCAATATGGAACTCCACTAGGCTTGAATGGTGTTCTTGATCCCTATGGGCTAGAAACTAGTGTTAAGGCATCAATAATACACACTTGGTAATAATTTAATCCTCATGTAATAATTTAAACACATAGAAAAAACTACAAAGAATCTTTTATGGCCCATACAGATATTGGATAAATAAGAATATTATAACATCTAGACCCTAACCAATGGCATGGAAAGACTCAAGGTTCCACTAATCCTAGGTGACATCCCTAATACCCCAAAGGATGGAAATAAATAACAATGTCTTACTAAGTAATTTAGGGTCAATTTTCCCTTAAAAAATACAGAACATGTCAAGAAAATAACAAAAATAGCCAAACCTAAGCTATATGATGCATGAAATGTAAACAATACAACTAAAAATTCAAAAAATTAAAAAATATACGAGTAGTAAAAAAGGTGGTCAAAAAACCTAACCAACAATAAAATTAATATTTACGTTACAACACTGATGTGGAAGCACTCCAACAAATCCACATGAATACCTTTAAACACCAACAACCATCCCATGAATATAGCATTATGATTCTCTACTAGATAAGTACGGAACATTTCCTTCACATATGTCATGATAAAACAAATCTATGTACACACCAAGGTGAATATACAAGGGATGATTATGAATACTAAATACTCAAGAGACTTCCCAACTGACACAACTAGGATAATATCAAGTTATATCACTATTCAAATCATAAATAAATTTGAGAGGAAAACATAATTAATTAACGAATTTAATTCAGTTCAATTAAGTAATATAAATGATTCATTCATTTATTACACCTAGCATACAAATTCCACATTCTCACTCACAAACACACACAATCATTCCATGACTTTAAAAATACTCATGATGAATAACTCATCCATCCTAAAAGTTTTCCATTTGTTATAATCCACTGTGTACCTTGTGATGGAACTGACCCCTTGTATAAATCCAAAAGGAATAATCTAATGAAATATGAACTCACACCAAAAAATTATTTGAATAACTCATATCCATTCATTTAATATAAATAAATTCTTTGATTTTAATCAATTTATCAAACTTATTTTGAGAACCTCCAACAACCCATATTTTTAAGCCATAAAATGAAGAGGGTTTTCCAGAATAAATCAATATGATATTTTCCTTTGAAAAGTAAAATCAATACAATTTAGATATCCAATAATAAAAATTCTAGAATGATTTGGGAGAAATATATATAATACCCTTACCTCACAATGGATCTCATAAAACATGAAGAATCAAGATATGATCTATCCTATCCTTGTTCCCTTTAATGTTTCTTCAAAAAATCCCAAAAAACAATTTTTCAAAACATGAATAATCAAAATGATCATGGAATAACAACCTAGATCCAAGGATCCATTAAAATGAAAATTAGTGGATCAATAAATGAAAATATAATTATCAGAAAATGTAACTCTTACCTTCAATCACCTATATGCAGCATACTTCGATTTGTTTAAATCTAGTTCTAGATGGATAAGAGTTTCCAAAAACACTTAGACAAGTCCTTTGGTTCAAGAGAATATGTTAATAGAGGAAAATAATATTTTTTGGGGGATTATTAGGCATAAAATAAATTTTCATATTAAATTAGTTATGTCACAAAGTTAGGCCGCACATTTTACCAAACCGCGCACTAATCATGAAGACGCCAATATCCCAAACCCCCAAGTTCCATGGTTTGACTACACGGTTTGACGAACCATGTGCTAACTTTGTGAAATTAAATTTTCTCAAGTTTCATATTTTATAGAGAAATTAACATGGTTTTCTCTAAACATGTTCCAACCACACACCTCCCCTAGACTCTCCCAATATGTCAACCAGTATCCTTATGAAATTTCTATGGTTTCCCTTAACCATGAACCAATATTGAAACCTCTTAAACACTTCCAAAATCTCTCAAAAACATACTAAGAGTAATCCCAAACAAACCATAGCTCAAAAATATAAAAAATAGTATTACATACCTCACATCAGGGGTGTTCCACACATCAAATAAGTATAAATGAAGAAATAAAAACAAAAAAAATAGAGTATAAAAAATAAACATCAAACATCATTTTATAACATAACGTGGAATAAATAATACATTGAGATAAAAGTATAAAATAATCCAAGAGAAGTGGATATTAAAAAATCCTAAAAAATAAAGCATAACCTCAATAGTTCCATATAAACCTCCACATTTCCCATGTTCACATTCCATAACTAACATCCATAGACAAACCCAATGAATCATAGTTAATATAATCAACACCTAAGAAATTGAGAGAGAACATTATAATTTCAAAACACACACACAAGTGTATGTGTAGTGTGTGCTACAAGCCTAAATTTTTTGATATAACCAAGTATTATATCTAATTCTCCTATCAATATAAGTTACTAATGTTATTTTTAACATAATATATAAACAAATTCTTCCACATTTTATTAATAAAAAATAAACTAACACATTGCAATCACTTTTATAAAATCACCACCCTTATTAAATAAAACATGATTAGATATACCATTTCTAAATAAATATATATAAATCATGTAAAAAGGCCATTAAAATTCATGAAAACAAAACTAAATATCTTTTCATTAAACTTTTCCTAAATATTTTAAAAAAAATCATTTTCATAAATAACTACATACTTTTCTTCCTAAACATAATTAATCCTTTTTATAAAAATCTATTTATGAAACAAGCATTTTTTATTTTAAAATAAATATTTTAAAAAATATTTTTTAAATTATTTTTAATTTAATTCCCAAACTATAGAAATATGAGAACTAGATATCAACAGGCACTAAGTTATCAATGAAACATACAATCAAAACCCAAGAAATGGTGTCCTGTAATCAAAGCTAGGGGATACAAGTAAAGTGGAATGAGATCCCCTAAATAATATTTAATGGGAACTAGGATTCATGGGAAACTCCCTTGGAATCAAGTAATATAAACCTAAATTAGTTACTATAACAGTAGGGTGGTCTAAAATAACATGTCAACATCTCGATATTCCTTCAAAACTACATGTGTCATATAATCCATCCTATGATTGCTTATAATATTTGGGATATATAACCAATCATGTTATATCATTCCATTTAGTTAAGAAAAGTTCCCTTATCATAACACAATATATACTAGGGATTTTAATCATCCATCTCCAAATTATTTATATAGTATTTCCATGACATCAATAAATGCTGGAGAGAAAATAAAAAGTGCCTGAAATCAATACATAAAAAATCAAATCATTTTAAATAAACCTAATCTAACCTACTAAACCCTTTTAAGAGAGAACCCCTTATTTATTTAAATTCATAAGAATCATTTAACAATATAACAATATACAACATCCCTAATCATGTTCACAATGAAAATCATGTATAATAAAAGGAAGGGGTTAATCAAGGGAAATCACAATGATCGTGATGATTTTTTCATAATGTTCTAATGAGGATTCGAAAAACATGCATTTAATGCTAAGACACTTTTCCCACCTTTAAAACCATTCCATGAATACATTATTTGAAACTAATAGGTGACATGTATTCCTTTAAAATCACACATTTCCATTTTGAATTCACTTTAAAACACCACAAGTTAAATAAGTCTTAAAATCAATAAATATGGCCCAACACATCCCTTTTTATTTTAAACCATCTCTTAAGTTATTAAAAATTCCTTTATAAAGTGAATCATGAAAAAATCACATTGAAAAAATTAAATCCATTTAAAATATACACTCTATAATTTTAAAAAACTCCTGGCATTCATAGAATTTCTTTAAAATTAAAACTAGATATCCATCAAAAACCACTCTCATTCCAAGGATTAAAACCATTCGAAAATAATTTACCGCCATTAATGGGAATACCATATGCATTTATATTTATAATAAAACATATGAAACTACTAAGAAACACATTACTTGAAATATAAGGGAGGTTTCAGGGAAATACATACCTCAGTCCAAGTGAAAATAAGTTAAAATGTGTCCTCTATTATAGGGAATTCCCAATCAAGAAAGACAACATCTTCCCTAAACCCTAAATTCTAAAATCCCTATCATTTGACCCATCTCAAAACCTAATCTCAACCCACATAGTGGTTAGGGTTCATGATATAATGAAAATATATGGAATGGAGCAAATGGAAGAAGAGAGAAAGATGAATATAAGAAATTAACTCAAGAAATCTGGTTGAACATGAAGAATAGGAGGCTTAAAATTAAAGATAAGGTAGGGAAGGATATTTCCTCACACATCCCCAGTCTAGCTGAGCTAAATGATGGAAAAACTAAGGGTATACCTATTTAATTAAAATTAATGAAAAATAGGAAATCCAAATTTCATAATACTAGGTAGATCGCATGATTTGGATGTATTGTTAGTCAAACAATGAATATATCATATAGGATCTACTAGATAAATCTCACTTATATATGGCCATCCACACAGTTTGGTTTCCTGATTTACCAAACTATGTACGAACTGTATAAAACCCTTCTTCTAAAAACATGATTATATAGTCACTTGTTGGTTTAAACTAACCATGCACAAGTTGTTCCCAAAAACCAAAACCATGAAAATATCTCCAGGATTTAATCTAAATTTCACATGGTTTGGAATAAAGTGTGCACTAAGCATGAAAAATAACCATGAAGGATAAAATTACACTTAAAAACGAAATTTTTAAGATATTTTACATAGTTTACCCTTACCTATGAATACTAATCATGAAATATAATATAATTCTATAATTTCCAAATTTTAAAACCAAAACTCTGAAAAATTTAAATTACCCCAAAATAAAAAAAAATGAAACTTGTAGTGATACAAGGGGTTCCACAATTCTTCATGCCAGGATAATTTGTTTCCTATAAAATTATTGGGAAAATTATAAACAATAAAACCTCCAAATATTCACACCTTAATAAAATAGATTAGAAGGGCCTTGAAACAAAACTCAAGAATTCCTTGAAATAAATAGAACACTACAAACTCTCAATTACTCAAATAGTGGAATTAATCATCAATAAACACCAAAAAACCTCAAATAATATCTCAACCATTACCATTCAACAATAATTACTAGGAATAATAAGACCTATCATAGGTATCCCCACCTTTATAAATCAACTAAAATTTTGAAACAATTGGAAATATTTTCTAGAAAAATAGCATTACAAAAAATTACTACAATCAACCACTAATAAATCATCTAAAAATATTCAAAGGAAGCATAACCCAAAAGTCAACTAAAAGAACCAAAAACCAAGAAACATCCAAATATCATAATATCAGTCCCCCAAAATAAACTAAAACAACAATATCCTAGGAAAAACATGGAACAAACCAATCAAAAACATGTCTCAATAAGAAACAAAATGCGATATAAACATGGGTTATGAAACTGAGTGAAAGGAGAGACCTAGGAACTCATATCAAGATTGATATATCATGGTTAATTCAACAAAATATGAGCCAACACTAACCAATGGATAATATCAGCTGGTGCTATATCCATCCTAGTCACCTGAAAACACCCCCCACGGACTTCATATATCCAAACCATCAAAACCCAACAATATCAATCATCACACACCACATTTATACATATATCTCATCATAAATCTATAACTACAAAAAAACTAATCAAATCACAATAATGCATTGAATGAACATCCCAAAATAATTACCACTTGCAAAAGAGTAACCATAAGGAAACCTAAAGCCAATTCCAAATATAAATCACCTCAAAATATCAACTCCACTATCTCATCAAGAAAAATCCTAATTCAAATCATCATCCCAAAAAAATTAAAATTGAAACTCTAAGAAAATTATTCCTCACTAATTTAGTCATACAACCAAGGTTTTCTGGCCAAGATTACCTAGAAAAACCTACATGGTTCCTAAATAAGTAGTTATACAACAAACTACCACCACATTTATAGCCTTGGAAAATAAAATAACAATAAAGAGATCACCCCTATGGATAAACATCCTACCTATACCCAAGACATTTATAGGAGGAATAATTTAACTAAAATGAGACAACAACCCACCTACACATGTCTCCTAAAATAAATTAAATAGTATAAATAATGATAAAGGACAAATCCAAATACCCAATTCACCAAAACAAGCTAAGAACTCTCAAAACCCATTCTTTTTAAAAGTAATCACACTTATAATATAAACCAAATATTATAAATATTTTCCTTTATTATATAAAACTAAAACAAATTCATTATAGAATTACATTTAAAAATTGAAATATTCACTTAATAGATTCCAAAACACTTACGTAAAATACAATTTCTATTTCAAAATTATTTAAAATTTAAAATGATTTCAAAACCACACACCATTCACACACCGACAAGGTTTAAGGACTAAAAAATAACTATTTTTAAAAAACCACCAACTCTTTTCAACATAAGAAACCCAAATGAACATAAGTTCCGATTTAGTTACAAATCACCTTGCCTATTAAATATACTCTAAAATAATCCAAGAGTGTTAAAATAATTTATAGATATGTCACCAACTAGTTTTAATACACAATAAATTTTTATATTTCATGATAAAAATAGCCAATCCTAGAAATATTTTTCACAAAATCCATTTTTTTCATTGAAAAATTAAATTCGCAATAATCATATATAAATAAAATCACACCATAGTTTCAACTAAAATTCAATCCATCCATATCATCATACAAAAAAATATCCACGATTACATTTCCATTACCAAAACTACTCAAGGTAATGAAATAATAAGTAGTTGTAAATAATGAATCCAAATGTGATGTTGAATTATGCTTGACTTGGATGCATGTTTTTATGGGACATAAACCAATCAATAAAAAAATTTAAAAATGTTTCCAAAATAAATTTCTTGACCATTTCAATGATTTTTAGGCCATGAAAGCCCCCCCCCCACACACACACATATGATTTTTATTCCACTTTAATCCCAAAAATTCCAAGAACAACGCCCAAGGAAACTCATACAATGCTAATAAGGATCAAGACACCAAAATCTCAAACCTAAATGTAACAATAATTATCAAAAGGAAAACAAAATCCTAATGACCCATTATAACTAAAGGATTAAGGTTGAAAATTGGAAGCTAAGCTCTCCAAAAAACTACTTCTTGAACCACAAATTTCTTATCTCAATACTACCAGAATTGCTGAATAATAAGAGAGTGCTTTATGAACCTAGGACCTCTTATAAACGTAGGATCTTATACCATTTTTAGTCAAATATCCCAATTTTACTAGACACATCACCCAATCAACCTTTCCAATAAACCCAAAGGGGGTTGTTGATCCCTAAAGGCTAGAAACTAGTTCTTGAAAATCAAGAACACACACATAGGAATGGGTTTACCCTCAATGGATAATACAAAAAATATAGTGAAAATTACCAAAAAACTGGAATAACCTATCTATATATTTTAAATTCATGCATGTCAAATAAGAATAAATAAATAAATAAAAACAACCAAATAGTTCATGAAAAGTAAACATATTATATTCTTTTATAACATAACAATAAATAAATAACATGATGATATCAAAATTTAAAATACACTCGGATGGATGGTTGATACAAAATCAAAAAAAATAAAATGGAACAAAAATAGTTCTAACAAAACGTTCACATGATCCATAATAACAATCCATATCTAGAACCCATTGATGAACCTAGTGAATCATAATGATTGGTGTCAACACCTGAGGACCTAATAAAAAACATAATAGCTATATAAACACGTAGGTGTATATAAATTGTGTGACACAAACATACTAAGTAAGAGCTCACCAAAAAATCTATATAATTACCTATATAATACAGTTCACTAATGTTAGTTTGACCCTAATATATAAACATAAGTTTTCACATGTGAGTATTAATAAAACAAAGTAACACATCAAAGTAATTTTATAAAACATCCTCCATTAATAAATAAAAAATGGGTGGATCTAACTTGGTTAAATAAAAAATTTAAAATCATGGAAAGAAAATATTCAAATTCATGAAAATAAAACTAAACCCCATTTTCATTCTTATTTTTTCAAATTCTTTAAAACCCTATTTTCATAAATAAACTCATATTTTTTATTATAAATATCTTTAAAACCAATTTTTAAAATTATGTTTATGAAACCATTATGATTTTCCTTTATACCTACACTTTCCAGACTCTTTTTAAAGTAAATTTAAATGAAATTATAATACTATAGATTCAAGAGAAACAAGAAAAATAAGAACCAAGGTATAAACAAAAAATATAAGAAAAAACAAATTAATGGTTACATGAAATCGAATATGGGGGATATATGTATGAATAAATAACATAAATTATTCTCAATGTAAACTATGATTAATGGTAGGATACCTTAGGATCAAATAAAATGAACCATAATTGGACACTAGAACCCTGGTATGGCCTAAAAGGTCTCATTAGTATTCCAGTTGTCTTGCCAAAGTATTTGTCTCATATAAACCATCTCAAGGGAACTTATCATCCATAGGCCACATAGTCTATCCTATTACCTAATTCCATATAACTAAAAAAATTCCTATTAAAAATAAAAAAGGGGCTTAGAGTGATATTACCCTAATAAGGGGGGTGAATCATGGCATGAAATGTTGTAAATAAATAAAACTATTAATCCTTTAAATGCCTCACTTTACCTATCGGATATTGAACTCTCAACCTTGAGGGTTAATTTTTTATTCTATTTAAACAAATATACATGATTTTTTGTGATAATTTTTTATGTGCCTTCCTAAATTAAATATGGAAATGATTATTAACTTAGTTCACCTTCAGTGGGCTATATCCATGGATCATGCATCCATATTGTTTTCTAAACCAAATTCATTATAAGGATCATTGCTTACAATGTTTTTGTCTAGGTCACTTATATGGCCTAGATCACTACCTTAAAAGTTTTATGGATAGCTTACTTATTCCCAAGGTCCACTCACTTGAATTTCCCTTCATTGGATCACCATTGGTGGAAAATATCTCCTTTACATAGTTTACAGACAAGTAAGTCCCCTCTCTATCATCACTTGTAGGGATTGCATCCTCAGGAAAGAATGGATGATTTGTTGAAGTCCTTTCTAGGATACTAGTTCACCTTTTTTAAAACACCTTTATGTAGAACTTACTTTAATTTCTATAATATCATTGGAAAACATTATTTTTTTATAGGTGCAATAATAAAATTTCTTCTTCTTCTTCTTTGGAAATTCTTTCATTGTATTCAAAGGATTCTTCTTTCTAGAATAATTCGTGAACTCCATTCTAGAATAATAATAGAATAAATTTTCTTTACTAGGTTTTGTGAATCCTTTAACATTGAAAATATATTTAATGATTCCAATTATTCAATCTTCTATCTCATTTTCTAGAATAGTGCCTTCTTCTTCCTATAGAAATTAGATCTTCCTTATTCTCTCTATTCAGATATTTGATTTCTCTAGAACTACTATAAGAACTTTTATAGATAATTATTCTATTTATATTCAATCCAATAGTTGGTATTGAATCTCCTATTTCTGAGGATCATGCCAAGTGTCACATGTGTCTCTGGTTGTATCTGTATGGAATATTTCTATATCAAAATGATATAACTACCTAAGAAAATATCTGTATCCAAGCATGTATTTCCATATATATATAAATAGAAAACTAAATTTGTTCCATTTTAATGTTAAGGGTATTAAATGTATCTTAAATTATCCATGTGTCTCAAGTTAGATATTATAATATGGGAATAATATGAGTGCACATGATAACTGCCCCTAAAACAATCCCCATCTACTAGAATAAACTTTAGTAAAATACAGAAGACCGCATTTACATAGTACCATGATCATGGTATTCTAACATTAACACTTAATTTACCATGTTTATAAATCAACCATAAAATGTGGTTAACCCAAAATTTAAGAATAACCACACAAGTTAACTACATTTTTGTATATTGAAGAGTCTCTTGAAATATTATCTTTTATTCATGCATGGCTACAAAGACATAGCCATTACCTATGTAGTTCAACATTATCAAAATATATAGGATCAGCTACTGTTATAGTGTATTTTCTTCACTATGGAATGGAAATACCTCAAATGCACTAACATATAAAATAAACCACACTCGTCTTTTGGTGTAGGCCTAATCTCAATGTTGCAAAGATCCTTTGTCCTACAATGTGGTTGTTTTTACAGTGTATCCATTACCAAAATTAAAACCAATACATATTACTTGGTTCAATCCTTGTATATATCATCTGTGAAGGATCTCACAATCTCATCTTCACATAGGCTATGTTTTGATATTCCATTCTATATCGTATCATTTTCTTTTTACCATTTCATGAGGCGTGAAACTTGTGGTTTTCCCTTATGCAGGTTGGGTACCCTTATGCATCTTAAAATTTTCCCTTGCCTAGTTGTACAAGTAACCTTATTTTATCATCTATAATTACACAATCCTCATGGATACCCTTACATGAGCCTCATTACCCTTACTTAGGTATTTCAAATTTCATCCTACTTTTAGGCAGGTACTTATATGCACTTATACAGCTTCTTATAACCTTACGTAATGCATATGCTTCCCTTAAGCAAATTATTTACCCTTATAAAGCCTTAAATAATAATTTTACATTTATGTGGGGTCTGAAAAAAAAATTTACCCATACACACATTAAGAAAATCATCACTAACCATATCTTTCAATATCATTATTCAACTAGTCAACACACAACCCATATTGCTTCACTTATACCATGTCTCTAGACATATCCTCTTAGGAAATCATCACTTTAGCCTTATTTGAAAAGAATTATAGTCTTGATGATTCTATGACAATTCTCCATGAATATTCAGATCAACACTTTGGTCTTCTTTGAAAATACTTATAGACATAATGAATCCATAAAAATTCTCGAAGAATCTTCATCATATCCCTCACTTTGGAATCGACAAATATCTTAAGCATCATTTAAAAACTTTAGTAATATTCTCTATGTGTTGTGAAAAATGATATTATAGACAAAGATAACTTTATCTGTTGAGATTCCAACACACATCTTGTTCAACAACCTTGAGCAACCTTATTCTTGGTTATAAAATGCATTACCAAAAAATCCAACATCAATCCTTTTGAATTACTAAAAATATCCCCATTTTGATAATATTATAAATATCCAACATAATTTTTCACCCCCTTATTCAATGAATCCATGAAATTATCTTCACCCCATTAATGATATCTTATTCTCTCCCAAGAAGATATATATATATCTCCCCCTTATTTTAAATCAAATACAAAGAGACTTTCAAATGGAAAGGGTCTTTCTAAAATTAATTCTACAAATGTAGGGATGCACTTTCTCTCATTATCTTAATTATTATAGGGAACATCATATTCACATCATCTCCCCCGAAATATAGATAAAGAATCCAATATATTTTAGCTTCACCTTTGGGAATTATTCTCCACCTGAGGATATCCCCCCCTCTTTCAAAATAAATTCATTATATGGTATCAAACAAATGTTGTATTTCTAAATCCTTTAAAACCATATGCTACAGAATCCAATCTCATTTCCTGCTTTATTTTATCAAGATATTCACTATTTTAATTTACCACTTTTCACTGGAGATATCAATAAATATGAAAATCCTACTAGGCTAGATCTTGTTTTAAGAAATTGGAGTTTTTATAGACAACAACAACATTATACATGTCCCTCATAAATATAAAGAGACACATAAAATATATTTTTGATTTCCACTTTCAAAATAAATCCTATGGCCACCATCCCTTCACACCAAACCATTAGTAAATAACATTAAATTATTTTTGTATGATAAAAATACCACATGATGAATTAAATGATACTAATTGAAAAACAATTGAAACAACTTATTTTTGGAGGTAGATAAAATTATTTCATTTGAACTACATGCCTTTTAAATATTCATGGGATTTAAAAACTTATGATAAGGATTAATATCCTTTGATGTTCACTAAAACTCCTCCTAATAATTTTTCAATTAACACCATTTTTCATATCATTTAGTGGTGTAAGAAATCAAGGTATAAATTTTTTGGAAATATTCTTCCAATTCGGCAGCTTTTGGATATCCCGAAATCATCATATGATACTAATCACAAAACCACTTGTTATAAGAACAAATATATGAATATAAAATTAATTTTAGTGGCTGATTTTATTTCTTAATCATCTTATTCCCTATTGACAGATGATTCAAACATAAAACATGATACCATAATTTTTGGGCACCATCAAAGTCTAATTTACATGTAATTTTAGAATGTAACTTCTCTACAAGAATACCATTTTCTTTATATTTATACATATCCATGTTTTCAATAATATTCATCCACTTTTGATTCTCTAGAACAAACATCATTTAAATTTTCAACAATAATCAACCACATAGATTGTATCTCCCCCTTCATTCTACAACTCCTATAAAAAGTTAGAAATAATATATAAAATGTGTAGAGTGGTACCTCTAGGTGTCTCTAGTTGAGGAACAAGGTCAATCATGATGAACCAATCCATCACCTTCCATATTACCTTTTCACTTTTTCATATTTTAGGAAATTAATGTAATAAACAATTTAGGTTCTTAATCATCACTTATGGTCAGAAAATTTGACCTATTATAGAATAATCTCCTTTGTGTGATACTTCTTACATAATTTTTTCATGGATTTGAAAATTTTCATCCTTTTTTGACATGGTAATTTTCACAATTTGGGAATCGATCACACTTGAGAAAGTAGCTTATTGGGTAGAATCACTAATGGATCTCACCACTATCTTTCTAAGCTATCAAACCTTCCTCTTTTTCCTCTTCGTGATTTTTTTTGGACCACTTTAGCAATCATCTTCCTTAGTGGCCAATAGTTCTATATCTGAATACATTTTCCTTAGTGGAGTCAACTATTCATTCTTTTACACCTAATTTATAGTTATAATAACCTTGGGTTTTTTCTTTTAAATTTGTCAAATTTTCTTCCTAGAAAGTTTTTGTGAGTGCTCATATTTTGGTTCTTAATACCCCCATATATTGAGGCTCATTTTCATTATCTATAACATTGAAAATATTTTCCAGCTTAATAGAAATTTTTCTAGGATAAGAAATATCCTTATAAGTAATAGGTGTGGGAATTCTCTGTATGGATTGTTTATACTTCCATAAATATTTTCAATTACAATAGACTTACATATGAGAAATGATAATCTAAAATTTTATATAAATTTTGGATTCATTTAATTAATTATTATTCATTTTTTATAATGCATCGGGTTTGTGTTGATTTATGTACAAAATAGGTGTCCAAGACTCCAAAGGAAAATCTATAAAAAATGACCAAAAGTGGAAATTACATTCCATGAAATATATACATGACATGTACGAATCATTCATGGAATATTTTAAGATAATATAAAAAGTCGTGAAGAATTTAAAAGTCATTACAAGCATACATGAATTGAATATCCAATACATGTTGTGTGAAATTCGAAGGCCACTTCCCACTTAAATTTTAATTTTTGAGATGAAGAATGTTGTGAGTCCCCAATACACTTTGTGAAGTGAGTCATATCTTCATATATTGAAGATTCAATCCATGAAAGGTGCTATATCCAAAATATTTAGAGAATACCTTGAATCAATATTACACGACATGGTAAGGTTACACGTCATGTAAATTCCAATTCATTTATATTGAAAACATGAAAATAAACGCATATACATCTAAGAAGAATCTTTACTATCATTCTCTCTCATGTTTCCTCCTATATTTTCCTTCCAATTTAAGTTTAGAAAATTCATTTTGTTGTTTTAATTGAATAAAAGTGTCATTCATCTTTATTCAATTGTTCTTCACCCTTGTTCATCTTTGTTTTCCATTTCAATGTTTTCTTTCCACTGTCCTGAAATTTGATAGTGGATACACATCATGTTATTTATTTTTTACACTTCTAAGTAAGTGTTTGATTGATTTATAAATTTTCTTCATTGAGAACTACTTGATTCTTAATCCATCAATTGAAAATGTATTATTTCAGCTATTTTATTATTATTCTGAGCATTCTTGTGATTTTTTCTCTAATTTCTATTAATACCTTCATGAGTAGATAAACCTCTTAGGGTAAGGGTCAAGAGTAAGGGTTTTTATGAATACAATGAATCTCTAAAACTAAAATTTGGTTACCCAGATTATATTATTCAGGTTAAAAAATAACTTTTTATTCTATTCTTTTATACAAACCTATCCATGGGAAGTTTAAATGAATGAACCTATCTTGATTGCAGTAGAGAAGGAAATGACCATTATACTATGATAGTTTCTACCATAGAAACAAAGTTTAATGAATATAGGTTTATATATGTGTGTGTGTGTGTGTGTACCAATGAATAGTTTCATCTTGGATAGATCTGGTTGGTTTTACCATAATAAATTAGTGATATATTCACCACGTCATAGCCTAAGCCATAGGACTATTCCAAGTTAGCTATGAGATTATCCGGTTTACATGAAACCCCTATCTTCATCCTGAATATAAAACCAATATCAATAGTTTTAGTTGAATCCCAAACCCAAATCAATTCATGAGGATTGTTATGTATAGGGTTCACAGTCACTAGTTTCCTTTTTTCTAGTCTTTCCCCATGGGTTTGACCCCTCACTAACACTATAATATGCCATCATAGCAAGTGAATTTTGGGATAATAGAAATGATTATCTTATTAACACTGGTGAAAATTAAATGACATGTGTGGGAATATCAAATTTTGGGACCATTATAGGGATCTATTTTGTGCTTAGGCATAGGAAGCTTCAGCTCAAACTTGGTATTATATCGCCTATCCACATTTTCTCTTTTCATTTTCCCTTCGTTATTCTAGACACCACTGCATGCTTCTTCGTTTTAGTACTAGTGAATGAATTATGGACCCCTAACTCATTCAAGGATCCTCAATGATCAATAATTTATCACTTTTTTCTTGATATCTAAAGATATATCTCTACATGACACTATCCAAGTATGGAAGACCGAAGCAATCTTGTAGGCCCCAACCCACCCAACCTGAAATTTTTTCCACCTGCACTACACGGATATCAACCCTTGCAACTCGAGGGCACCATCATGGATTGCAGCTTTTTCTATATCAGTGGTGCCACATCCATCATTATGTTCCCTCCTATATAGGTGCATACATTTGAAATCAAACCTATACTAATCATCATGATCCAAAATATGGGTTAGTTCATCAGAATATATAGCGAAGATCCTCATGAGAATATCTCTAACTTCCTGGAAGTTTGTGATGCCTTCCACAGCCAAGGAGTTTCCTCTAATGTAATCAGAATGAGAGTCCTATCATTATCCTAGGATGACTGAGCCAAGGATTGGTTAGAAATCCAAGATCCTAATTCAATCAAATATTGGTATGAATTAGATAATAAGTTCCTAGATAAGTATTTCCCGCCTATAAAGACTTGGAATCTTAGGAATGACATCCAAAACATTTCCCATATAGTTGAAGATTCTGCTGGGGAGTCATGGGATCACCTTAATAAAATTACTTAAAAGTTCCCTCATCACTGACTTGATATCAAGATTCATATGTAATCCCTCTACCACAGTCTCCAAGTGGCTTCTCGCATAGTGGAATATGCTACCGCTAATGGAGGGATGATGCTCAAAACACCCAAAGTAGGTCAAGAACTTCTAGAAAAGTTCTTGAATTGTTAAAACATCTATAAAAGTGATCATGGACTACCTTAGTATGAAATCTACCAATTTTAAGAAAACATCCATACGGCTACACAAGTATAGGCCCTTAAAAAGAAGCTAGAATCCTTTCAGCTACCTGCTGCACCACCACCCCTCCCACTCTTGTGATGTAAATTCAATTTTGCGAGTTGTGTGGAGGCCCAAACCCATACCAAGATAGTAGGGTAGGTGTAGATAAACAAAAAATCCAAGATTGTAATTATCTTAATTATAATCATCAATGCCAATAATTTCTTCAAACATAGTAGCACTATCAACAAATTCCATCTCAACATCCACCACAAAATAATAAAGGGTACTATCAATAGATAAGTATTCAAGAAACAAAAAATAAAACAAGGAACACTTAAATACCCACCTATGAATATAGTTCCTCAACCATGAAAACAATCACCCCCAAAACCTTTTCCTCCTAGATCCTAGCAACAATTTCAACCAACTCTCCAAAGACTACCAAAACCATACACAACTATCCAATCAAATTTGGAAAATATAATCAATAAATTCATTCAAAAAAATTATCTTTGGCTGACCACCCAAGACATATAAATGAAAAATCAAAGGGAATCCATTCAAAACCTTGAACACCAAATGGGTCATGTCTCAAATCCCTTATCTGATAGATTACCATATACGCTTCCTAGTAATACTAACACATACCCAAATGAGGAAACCAAGGTAGTGGTACTAAGGAGAAGAAAATTGATGGATTTTTAGAATCCCTATGGATGTGAAGAAAATAAGTTCAATGAAACTGAGAAGAGTGAAAAAATCATTAGCAAGAATGATAATGAAATCCAGGCTAGAAATGATCAGAAGAAAAATTTGGAATCAACACCTCTTAAAAAATATCCAAAAAATGAGAAACCTAAAAAACACATCTACATAACACCATTGGCTTAAAAAATCCCTCTCCCCTTCCTTGAAATAATGATGGAAGAAAAAATTGAGGGGCAGTATAACAAATTTTTAGAAATGTTCAAGATGTTACATATCAATATCCCATTTTCTGAATTTATTGCTCAAACACCTGCCTATAAAAAATTCTCAAAGAACTACACTCTAACAAGGGGATTATGGAAAATCTGAGATTCATCTCCTTAAATTATATGTCATTGTTCAGCAAAAGATTCCACTAAAGATGTGAGACTTTTCTAATTTCTCAATCCCTCACACTATAGGGGATTGAAACTTCAGAAGAGACATGTGTGACTTAGAATCCATCATTAACCTCATTCCAATGAGTGTATTCTGCAAGTTGTGACTCGAGGAAATAAATCCAACTAGATTATCACCTAAATTAGCTAACCGATCAGTTAAGTATCCTCAAGGACTTCTCGAGGATGTCCTAGTCAAAGTTAGAAAATTAATTTTACCATAAGGCCTCCTCATATTGGATATAGAAGAAGAAGAAGACGTTCTGATTATCCTAGGACAACCATTTCCATCCATAGGGAAGTCACTAGTATATTTTAATCTAGAGAGAATTTTATTCAGATTAAGTGATTAGCAAGTTTTATTCAACCTAGTGAAAGATGATAAATAAGTAAATAATTATTTTGAATGTCAAGATATATTTCTCACTGAAGAGAGAAATGACTACATGGCCATCAAATATGATAGTGATAAACTATATCCTATTGAAAAGGAGGAATATGACTATAATGAAGATAAATACATAGAACCTCTTTCAAGGGGCATTATCCCACTATTCATACACTTGGTAATCCATCCACCAATGCTGGAATGAAAACATATCCCAGGAATACTCAACTAATCATTTCTAGAGAATAAATATTCACTACAATTCATCATTACACAAGAATAGACATAGTAATAATAGTTATAGTTGATCGAAGTCCTGAAAATACAAAAGAAATCAATCACTTAGAGATTGGATGATATCAAAGGGATTATTACCAAAAACTACGCTCCTAATATTTTACTAGAAGAAGGTGTGAAACCCAAACACCATACCTAGAGGTGACTCACCCCATGAATAAAAGAGGTAGTTAAGAAATATTAAGTGAAACTCTTAGATGCTGGAATAATTTTTTTTATCTCTGATAGGAAGTGGCTAAGTCTACAATAGGTCATTCCAAAGAAACACGGACTCACAGTTATGAAATATGATGAAGATGAACTAATCATTACTCAAACCATCATGGGATGGTGAATATATGTGGATTATAAAATATTGAATACTGAGACCCAAAAAGTTCATTTCCGCTTTCCTTTCATGGATAAAATGCTAGAGTTATTGGAAGTGCATTAATTCTACTATTTCCTAGATGGATATTTAGGATACAATCAAATTGAAGTTGACCTAGTTGATTACTCCAAAACTAAATTCACATTTCTATCCAGTACCTTCACCTATATATGCATGTCATTTTGTAACACCCTAAGTTTCAAAAAACAAATTATTTTAATTAATAAATTAATTATAATTTAAATAAATAATATTATGAAATATTTTAATAAAAGCATGTTATTTCATTTAACTGAAATGAAATCTTTTTTACATTGGTTATATCTAAAATGTCATTTTTTTTAAAAATAGATGATGACATATTAAAATAATATAAATTAATTATAATTTTATGAAATCTAGTATCCTGAAATTATACTTACTAATATATATTTTTAATAAATAATAATAATTAAAGGTAATATTATAATTATAAATTTTTTTAATAGAATAATAATTTTATATTATAACTATTTTAATTAAATTATCACCCTACATTTTCAATTTATTTTTACAGGTTTAGTAAATTCATCAATGATGTATTTTTCTATGTGGTGGTAGTGCACTGAATAATATTTCTTTTATTTAATTTCAATTTTTACATTTTGGATGTAATGTAACATTTTTATCTAATTCTACAAAACCTAGACCGGTAAAATTTATTTGTATGTACTAAATGTTGTTTATTTATTCTATTTTAATTTTAAAAAAATATACTGTATTTATAAGTATTGAACCCAGGTTGCAGGTTTAGGTCGTTTAAAATTGGTATGAGAGGAACAGTCTAGAAAACATTTAAGATTAGATGTTGTTGAGTCTAGAAGTTTATCAGCCCTAGTTTTTTCTTAATTTTGAATAGAGAAATTCATAATTCTTATGATGTCTGATGAAACAAATTGTGAGGACGCAATTCTATAAAGAGATAAATAATGTAACAACACGATTTTCAATAAAAGAATTGTTTTAATTAATAAATGAATTATAATTTAAATAAATAATTTTATGAAATATTTTAATAAAACCATGTGATTTCATTTAACTAAAATGAAATTTTTCCACTTCGATTATTTTCAAAATGATATTTTTGAAAAAAAAAATACAAGATGAAATATTAAAATAATATAAATTAATTATACTTTTATGAAATGTTGTATCATGAAATTATACATTATAACATATTGTTTAAATAAATAAAAATAATTAAAGGTAATATTATTATTATAAAAAAATTAAAAAACTTATAAATTTATATTACAAATTGTTTAATTAAATGATCACCCTACATTTCAAATTCATTTTTACAGTTTTAGTAAATTTACTAGTCATATATTTATTTATGTGGAGGCAGTTCATTGAAGATTATTTCATTTATTTAATTTCAATTTTTACATTTTTGATGTAATGTAACATTTGTATCTAATTCTCCAGAACCAAGACCATTAAAAGTTCCCAGTATGAAATAAATGTTGTTTATTTATTCTGTTTTAATTTTAAAAAAAATACACAACATTTATAAGGGTTGATCCCAGGTTACAGGTTCTGATCATTATACATTTTCTATGCATTATGAACTGGTTAATTTCAAAGGTACATGACACATATATTCCATGATATGGAATAGGAATTCTAGGTGATATTTATGGATAATTGTTTTTTTATGGAAGATCTTTTGAGGTATCTTTACACAATCTATAATGAGTCTTGTTGTGCTTTGAAAAAATTTAATAATTTTAAATTGGGAGAAAGTTCATTATATGGTCTAATTAGGTATAGTAATAAGACAAATGGACTCAAAAAATTTCATTGAAGTTCATCCATCAAAGATAAAAGTGAGCAAAGACATTACTAATACCTCTACTGTTAAAGGGATGATGTTCTTTCTAGGACCTACAGGATTCTACCACTGCTTCAAAAAAGATTTTTTAAAATTATCTATCCCTTTGACATTCCTGTTATCAAAGGATACTCCTTTTGAGTTTACTGATGATTTTTTTTGGTATTCAACATTTTAAAGAATAGTCTAGTGGCCTCTCTAGTTATCATTTCACTAGATTGAGACAAAGACTTCGAATTGATGTGTGATTCCAGTGAATTTTTTGTAGGTGATGACTTAGGATAGAAAGTTGACCAAATATTATGCCCCATTTAGTATAAAAATCACACCTTTAATAATTCTAAGGTGAACTACATAACTATATATAAGTAACTCTTATAATTCATCTATGGTTTCTAAAAGTTTTGTTCATACCTTTTTTTGTCTGATGTGATTTTTTACACTAACCATGTTTACCATGAAAATTTTTTGATTAAAAAGCATTACAAAACAAGACTAATATGGTGGATCCTACTACTGCAATAGTTTGATATAATCATAAATGATACTAAGGGGAATTAGAACATCAATTATTACTATCTATACAGACTTCCACTACCCATTATTGAGGTTGAGTTAATCTAGACATCATGGTTGACTTCCTTGATGAAACTCTTTTCAACATAAACACAAATCCTTGCTCATGGTTTTCTGAAATTGAAAACTATCTCTCCATGATATAACTTTACCCATACCTCTCATACCATTAATGGAGAATATTTTTGGTCGAATACACACAATACTATTGATATAAGCCACTACTTTTTAAGCATTGTGATTGTGGATTATTATGGTGCTGTATCCCAGAGGTTGAGAACAAAGTTTACTAGACATGGGTCACATGTCAATAACTATAGGGGACCATTTACCTAAATTCACAGTGGAACAAATACTGTTAAGTGGACTCTTTAATCCCACACTCTATCAAGATGTAACAAACATTTTCTAGAACTGTGATTGGTGCCAATGAACTGTCACCATAATGAAGATAAATTAAAATTCCCCAAAACCTGATCAGGGTAGTTAAAATCATTAATGTATGGTGAATATATTTTATTGGTTCATTCCAAAATTCACATGGAAATTTCTATATCTTAGTTGGTATTGAATTCTTCTCGAAAGGGTTATAAGTGGAAGCTACCACTCCTAACACGGTAAAAGTTGTCATGAACTTTTTATAGAAAAATATCTTTTCAAGATTCAGATTTCCCTGATTAATAATAAGTGATAGAGTCACCCACATTACAAATAATGTTTTTATGGGATTACTTGATAAGTATGGAATATGATTCAAAACAGGAACTCCCTACCACCATCAAACAAGTGACTAAGTTGAATTTTCAAATTATGAAATAAAAAAACATAGAGAATAATATGAACATAATTCAGAATGACTAGAGGCTCAAGTCAGATGATTCACTCTTGGTATATTTCATTATATACAAAAACACCCATGAACACCGCTCCATTAAGACTTGTGTATGGAAATCCATGACATTTACTAGTGGAACTAGAGCATCACTCATATTGGGAAATAAAGAAATTAAATTTTTATTCTCAAAAATATGGGGAAGTTAGGATGCTATAAATGGATGATATGGAAGAAATAATAAAGTATTAATATAAGAACACCAAGATTTATAAATAAAAACCCAGGAATTGGAAATATCAGTGCATCGTTCAAAATATATTCTCACTAGGGAATAAGGTTTTTCTATTGAATCCCCAATTGAAGCTATTCTATGGAAATCTTAGATCCAAATGGTCAAGACCCTTCATGGTTGTATAGGTATTCCCCTATGGGACCATCAGTATTCATAAAGGCATAGAATCACCCTTCAGTTTTAATGACCAATGATTAAAGATATATCAGTAACCATTCTGTGAGGGGTGCATCATCACTTTAAGATTCATATAAGAGATACTGAGTCTTTCTCTCAACATTAAAAGAAGCACTGACTAAGAGGGAAACTATGATAGTTCAATACTACTGGAGTATGATAGATTTGATCTTAGTAAATCTTACTAAATTCTGAAATTTAATAGCATAGGTCTTGATTTATAAAGGGGAAAGTGGCCCAACTTACATGTCATGTAGCCTATACATGATATGTACATTTCAAGACTCGAAAAATAAATTTAACATTACACATAATCTAAATATAAATGATGTAAAATTCTACGAATGTTATAATTCATAACCTTAGGGTTCAAAATAACCCTCCCCCCAACCCCCACACCTGTCCTCTCTCATCACCCTCTCCCATGAAACCCACTACCTATCACATCTCTACCTCTTTTGATACACAAAACCTCCTCATCCATTACTATACTCATCATATCCTATCAAATATACCATCCCTTAATCTTTCAATTTCATCCAAAATGGCCAACAAAAAACTTTCTAGACTCCCCCAACTGATCATGCACCTGAGTATGATGATTCACCTCTAGTTAAGTGCTAAAGGACTGCAACACCTCCATCATCCCTCCCCCCCAATTCATCCTCCTCCAGCTTTGATACTACCTTTTCAACCCCTTAATCAATTGTGGAGTCACATTATACCTATAGTGAGTCATAGGGAGATTCTCATCCCTATCTCCTCCCCATCTTGCACCTTTCTTCCCCTAGGTAGTAGGCTGCACTGGTCTGTTTGTAGGGAAATCCCATAAGGACCAACAACACATTAGATTTGGCAATCCTTGACCAGATTCACATCAACCATGTGGTCCTCAACCTCCTTGAAAGATCGAATATCACCCAAATCATCAAAATATGTGAGGATACTTTTTGAGAGATTTTTATCATGATCATGGCTACTCTTAAGTTGACTATCGATAGCATCACCTTCTCACTATGATGAAGACCCCATGAGCTCTCCTTCAGTGAGTTTGGAATTACAATTGGCTTTCATTCTACTAGAATCATCTCCTCCCTAGTGTTTCTAAATCTTTATCTTGATCCAAGAAATTAAGACGTAGAACAACTCTATAGGATAATCACCTGGGACCCTTAGAGCATCCATGATCATCAAATTATAAAGTTCACCCATTTGTGAGGTCCCACACTCCAAATTCTTTGTCAAGCCTTGACACATGCCTGGTTTTCTCATTAAAAGACTTAAAAGAGTGTGATTTATATGGAATTACTCTTTATCACAGCCACCATGGTAGGTCCTTCCATCAACATGGAATCTCAATGAACCTTTTATTTTAGGGCGTATGTGTAGTGGACTCAAGGAACATTGATGGGTGGATCCTTTATCTCTCATTTATCCAGAAATCTTAGAGTCTTTGACGCCAACCTTCCCCTCATATATCTTAGATCGATGGAGTCAATCGACCTCCTCCAAATCCACAAAATAAAGCTACTAAGGAAGGATCTATACATTTACCAATGGGCATTGGGATGCATTGAGGGTGCTGAAAAAGCACCTGGTGACCATGCTACCAACCCATCCTCTACTGCTTCCACCACCATCACATCCCATACATCCACCATCACCTTACCCCAACCTATTACCACACCCATTCCTGACCCTAACCAAACTCATATCCATTATCCATCCACCATTACCTAACCCACTCCATTACCCACACCATCCTTCCCTACTAATCTCTGGTTCTCACACTAGTACATTCTAGTGAACCTTCATCAGATATTCCACCACCTGGGCATCCCATTCATTTCACCGCCATACTTTACAATCCTTTCCTCAACACTAGCCCCTATAGCAGCTCACCCCCCCACAAGAAGCATTTCCTTCGACCTCTAAAATTCCCACAATATCCCCCACCCTAACTGGTCTACCTTCTGAGCTGACAGACCCTACTACTTAGCTGGAGTATTGGGATGAGCAGGACTAATGGGGAAATGTATCATCCCTTCAACCATCTGTTGAGTTTTTTTATTGACCTTATTTTTAGACAAACAACCACCATCAAGATCATCACTTCACCTCAACCATCCACTGAGATAGCTTCTAGTACCTTGGAACATTTAGAATTTGTTGATAATTATTTGTCCTTCTCCATCAAGGACATTGATATGGATGCCCAGATTGATAGACCCACTATTAGGGAGGGTTTTTCAGAAGTAGAGTCCAACGAGTGTGCCCTTGAGTAATAGTTTCCCTTGTACCCCTAACCTGTTTTTGTGTTCTGTGTGGGTGAAACTTTTTTTACTACTTGTATTCCATTACACAATGATGTATCATTGTTGTATATTTACATGGGATAAAGTTTTTTATTTACTACTACTTAGATTATTTACATTTAATAATTGTATTACATTATCCATTTCAAGATATTATACCTCATCCATGTTCATTTATGCATCTGTTCTGCCACCATCTGCCCTCCTACTTTGGATATCTCTGTATCTAGCTAACATTGAGTGCCAACTTGAGGACCTTTCACTAGATATACATTCTCAACATATATCCCCACCATGATGATCGTAGACTCTATTCTTACTGCATGAGATTTGTACTCAGTATTCTCTTAAGGGATTTAATCCTTCTATGCATCCATGTGATCTCGATGACACAGCCACCACTTCCTATAGGATACAGCGGGATTCTGAGTAGATAGATTACACTTGATTGATCCTTTTTTCCATCCATCTGGCTGAATACATGATTTTTTGTACTTTATGGGTGTCGACCTATATATTTGTTTCTTTATTTTCTGTCATGTTCAAATGATATTTGTTTTATTTTTGATAGTTATCTTGTTCACAGGCCAGTCCTGAACTTCATTGTACTCATTTAACTACATTTATGAGCTGGTTTTATATATTATTCACTATTTTCACCTTCCCATTTCACTGATTTCATCATATTTAAACCCTATGGACTAATGTTTTATTTAGTGCATGTTTTTTCATTTAAACACATTATATAGGTAACCCAATTTGAAATCATTATCCACCAAGTTTCTACATAGCATGAAAATCATGACAATGATCTCTAAATTACCTAAATTTTATATCAAATTTAAATTTCATTTTATCTATTTTATATCTATGATAACTCTCCCACAATTATTTTCAGGACAGTACGAACACTATCTCATTTATGTGTGGGGGAGTCTTTATTGTGATTAATTATCGATACACATAGAGTATTTATTATTTTTAATTATCTAGGTGACATTTTTCACAGAAAAATTTCTTTAAACCTAAAAACTCATTACAACCATTTAAATAAAAGACAAAGTTACGTTGAAAATTGTGGAAATCCATTTTTTACTCTTGTTTTTATTTTTACTGTGATTTTTGAGTTAAGTAATTTAATTCAAATTCAAATTTTTTAAAATTTATTTTTGATTGACTTATTAATTGATTTTATACCCTGAGTGATTTCTTGTGATTTTTGAATACTCCCATTCTTAAGAGGATTTTGGACCCATGATTTCATATTATTTTCTAATTAAATTTCTTGAGAGACACCTGGTGCATTTAAACCTATTATAACATGCACTGAGATCAAATTGAGGCTATGACTGAACAAATTCAATTTTAATATGATTGAGGAATTTTTTAGCCACTTTTTCTTGATACCCACCTTAAATTATTCCTTCTTTAAACCATATTAACCATGAATATCCTATTTAGGATAGTGCTATTTCAATCTGATTATCCCTTCCTACCCTGCTCTTGTTATTATGTGTGATTATCCTTTAAACAATTATGGGTAAATTTTCAAGTGATGTACATGGGATTTATTTATTAAGGTGATATACTATGGAACTTTTACCAAACTGATATGATTTCATCCATGTATTACATTTGGTAATTTATTTACCTATCATATTCCTTTGAAAATTATAGAATGAAAAACAAAATTATTTTTTGTTGTGTATTTGGAAGGTCAAAACTTTCCATTTTCAAACAGCTGAATCATCTGATGGATCATATATAGTTAAGGGATAGATGTGAGATTTGGACTGAACACGAATTTTGAAAAGTAAATAAAAAAATTAAGGAACATGGTACATTTTTTATACATACATGATATATTTATAGATCCAATTTTAGATTCATAGAGCATATACACCATTTGATCTCGGAGTATTCACTTTGTTTCACTATTCATATTTATCATGCATCATACTTTAGAGATTACCCACTTTTTGATTTTGATTTTTTACTTTATCCCCACCTTTCGTTGGTCTTAGAGTCATGTAAGCCCTTTTTTCTCAAGCCCTTATGATTGATTTTTTATTTATCTTTTTGAAGTGGAGATGATACAACCAATGAAATAATATGGTTAGAAACATATATTTAGGGTATGATAATAACTCCAGATACAGTATTACCTTGAGTGATAAGAGAAAATTCATTCTGAGGTAAATTTTAAAATGGGTAAAAAATTTAATGAAGATTTATGAAATTTTAATTAAAGGAATAATGAATCTAGGTAAAAGAACTAAACTATGAGTCATGACTGATTTTATTTGTAGGATTGATTCTAGAGGAATAAATGTTTCTTCTTAGACTTTTTTTATTTACCCGGTTGTAATGAATGTTTCCTATTTTAAAAAAATTGTTCCTTTTGGAATCCCTATTGAGATGATTTTTTATTGGGGATAATTGATTGTTTTTTTGTGGGGGAATTTAATAAAATTAAATTGTATATAAATATTGGTTTCATTTAATTAAAGATTATTCATGTTGTACTTGATAATTTACCAAGATTATGTTGATTTTTTTATAAAATAAGTGTCTTAGAATCCAAAGGAAAATATTTTAAAAATAGACAAAAGTGGACATTACACATCGTGAAACACATAAACGACATGTATGAATTATTAATAGCATGTTTGAAGAGAATGTCACAAGTTTTAAAGAATTTACAAGTCATGAAAAGCATACACGAAGTGAATCTCTAATACACGTTAAAAAAATTAAAGGCCACTTCCCTCTTAATGTTCAAGTCATGAGATAAAGTATTTTGTGAGTCCCCAATACACATTGTGAAAAAATTTGTGTCTCTAAATCCTGAATATTTTGGCTGTGAATGGCTCCAAATCCAAAATAAGTAGAAAAAACCTTGGATTGAAAATACATGACATGTTAAGGTTACACATCATGTAAATCCATGTCTATTTATGTACAAAACAAGGGTAGTCATGCATATACTTTTGAGAAGTAGATTTATTCTCATTATCTCTTGTGTTTGTTCCTTTTTTCCATTAAACTTAAGTTTAAATAATTAATTTTTCTATATTAATTGAATTCAAGTGTCTTTCATCATTATTCACCCTTGTTCATCAATGTTTTCTCTTTCAACATTCATTTTCCATTATCGTATCATTTGATAGTGGATACACATCATGTTATTTCTTTTTCCCTTAAAATTAAGTGTTTTATTGATTTATAAAATTGTTTTTATTGGGAACTATTTTATTCTTAATCCCTAAAGTATAAACTTTCTTATTTCAATTTTTTTATTAATCTGTCGAGCATGTCTGTGATTGTTTCTCTAATTTTGATTAATACCAACATGATCAGCTAAAATGATTAGAGTAAAGGGAAAGAGTAAGGTTTGTTCTGAACATAATTAATCTCTAAAACCAAAAAATTGTAACCCTAGGTCTAGTAATCAGGTTAAAAAATAATTTTTTATTCAATTATTTTATGAAAACCAAAACATGAGAAGTTTAAATGAAAGAACCTGGCCTGATTGGACTAAAGAAGGATATAGCCATTATCCCATGACAATTTATTCCACAAAATCGAATCTTAATTCATCCAGGTAATTGGTTATATCTTGACCAAGTAATAGTTTAATCTTGGATAGATCCATTTGGTTTGACCATAATTAATTATATATCTATGCACTACTTCGCAGCCTAAGTTGTAGGACTATTCCAAGTTAGGTTAAATATTATCCTTTTTTTCTAAAACCCTAAAATTAACCTTGATCCCTATATTAATCCTGAATATAAATCCAATATCAGTCTCTTTAGTCAAATACCAAACCCTAATCAATTATTCAGGAATCCTATATAAAGGTTTCAAAGTCTATGGTCGCCTGTCATCTAGTCTTTCCCTGAGGGTTTTACCCCACACTACAACTCTATTATTCCATTGTACCAAGTGTTGTTTGATATAATAGAAATTCTAATCGGATATCATTCTTCACAAATTAAATAACACATTCAATAACATGATTTGATATTAGAACAAATGAAACATTTTCCTTAATAATCATAACTTTTTTTCTAATTCCTTGACTAAAATGTTGGAACTACAAGATTTTTTAAAAAATATTTAGTCATTTTACTTTAAAAAAACTACTAATTATGTTCTCAAATATTCCATAATAAAATAAATTTTGGTCTTTTATATTTTTTGAAACCACACTTCTTGGTTTTTCATGGAACATCTCCTTTATTTTAGATTTCATATCTCAAAATTTCAATCCTATAAGGATGCTTTTAGAGGGATTCGTTTCTTCAACAATAGTGGATTTATTTTTATACAATTTTCTTTCAAATGAGATATATTGACATAATATTTTATGTAGCATCCATTTCTGATTTTCTCCATTCTTCAAGTAGGGTCTTGAGAGGTATGATGCAAACCTTCAACTCCTTCCTTGTAGCCATTTTCTTCGAGATATATTAAGAAAAAAAAATTAATAGTTTTTCTTTATTATTTCATCTTCATTCCCATTTTTGACATAATGAAATTCAAGGAAAATTATTCATATTTTAATATTTTATATTACAAGGATAAATATTTAATAATTTAGTAGTATACTCCTTGAATGATACTTCATTGATCCTCATTGTCATTTCATAAGAATCCCTTGGAATAAAAACTTGATGTTTCTTCTATTTCATCTATATAATCACCTATCCATTTCATATACAAGAGAGAGTATTAATTTTAACATACATTCTCCACAAGATCTTTAGAATGAAAATTATTAGGTTTAGATTTTACCTCTACTAGAGAAAACAACTTATAAGATGAATTACTCTTGATCTTATTCTTCTTTCCTCTTTTCGTAAGGAACTTCTCACTTGGACTTCTTTATTTTCCAAAAAAAAATCTTTTAATATCATCCACATGCCTTTGGAGAAAATTACACAATTCACTTGTTTTTTCAAGTCTTCCTTGAGAGTCTCATATAATTCATCTTTGATTTAATCATCAATTAAAAAAATTGATCATTTTTAAAAATATCATTATGTTAGCTTAACAGAACAATTCCATATTCAATAACTTTCTGAGAAACACTAATAGAATATTCCATAAACCAAATAAAATACCTCTTCTATGCTTGAAATTTTTACCATAAAAGAAAGAAACCTTCACCGTGGATTCCATATTTATAAAAACTTAAAAATGAGTCAGACTAATAAGAAATCCAAAAAATAATATCCCTTTGATACAAATTCATAGAAAAAAACTAGGGATGTAGAGTGATATTACATTGATAGGGGTGAATTAGGGCATGAAATTTTGTTAAAAAATAAAACTCTAACTCCTTTAAATGTTTCACTTTCGGAATAGGATATTGACCTCTCAACCTTTAGTGTCACATTTTTATTCTCTTTCATGAGATATAATTTATTTTTCTTGATCTTTTTTTGTATGCATGTATAATGAAAATATGGTCATTATTTTTTTAAATGGTTTACCCATACTATGATACATCAAGGGAGCATGAATCAACATTATCCCTTGCACCAAAATTAATATGAAGATCAATTCTTATAGAGGTTTTGGATAGGTCACTCCTATGCCCATAATCACTAACTTACAAGGTTTAGGGATAGATAATTGCTTTAAAAGAGTCACTCCCTCAAACATTCCTTTTTTGGATCACTAATAGTTGAAAGTATCACCTCCACCTAATTTATAGAGATTTTGGTCCCTTCTCCAGCGTCACTTTCATGGATTGAATCCTTAGGTATAAATGAATTATCTATTGAAGTACTTGTTTGATTCTATTTCACCTCATTGACAACACATTTATCCAAAATTTTATTTAAATTTTAGAATATCTTTGTAAAAACTTCTATCTTTTATAGGCGTAATAATCAAACACCTTATTCTTCTTATTTGGAAAATAATTCACTTGGATCAAAGGATTCTTCTTTAGAGAATATTTTTGGAACTCCTTTCTAGAATAATACTAAAATAGATTGATTTTTGGGATTTAAAAACTCATTCTTTAACTTTAGATATATCTTAAACAATTCCAATCCTTTAAGATTACATACACCTTTATAGAATAATACCATCTTCTTCCTCTAAAAATCAAATCTTGAATATTCTATCTACTCAAATATTGGTTTCTCTTGAACTAATTTAGTCATTTTTATATAAAATTGCTCTCTATACATTAAATCTAGTGGTTAGGATTGAATATATTCTTTTCTAGGATCATTCTGAGTGTCCCATGTGTCTCAAATTGTTTCTTCATTGATTATTTTTGTATTTGAAAGATATAACTACCTAATAAAATTGTTATATGTACAACATGTATTTATATTTTAGTAAATATGGAAAGAAAATTGTGCACCACTATAATTATAATATTCTTAAATGTATCTAAAATTATTCATGTCTCATAGTCTGTATATTATCATATGGGAAATTCATTAGTGAACATGATATCTTCCCCTTATAATATCTTCACCTTCTAGAATGAACTTCCATAAAATATGGAAAACCATATTTTCAAAGCACCATAATCATAGTCTTTAACCATTAACTCGTAGTGGACCATTATTATAAATCCACCATTCAATGTGGTTGAACCTCCATTTAAGAATAAATACACACATTCACTAATTTTTTTGATATTTAAGAGTCTCTCAAAGTATTCTCATGAATTCATGGATGGGTACTATGATATAGTAATTAACTCTACAATGAAGCATTCTCTAAATATCTAGGACTATATACTTCTATAAAAATATTCTTCACTATGTTGTGGACATATCTCAAATGGAAGACCACTAAACCACACTTTCCATTATGGAATATGCATAAGCTACATTGTGAAAGATCCATTCTCCTATGATGTTTTTTTTTCATTATATTGTATCCATTACCATAATTCTATCCAAAAAATCTTTCTCAGTGAAATAATTGTTTCTTTGGTGTGTCAATACTCTCATGATCTCGACTTCACATGATCTTCACTATGATGTTTTCTTCTACACCATATCCTTTTATTCTTACCCTTGTATAATCCATGAAACTTGTGGGTTACCCTTACACGGGTTGGATAATTTTATACAACCTGAAATATACACTTAAATAGCTATATAGATTACCTTATGAGTGTGTATACCCTTATTAAATATTCATGGATACCCTTATGCAATCCTATTTACCCTTACAAAGTTATTGGATATCATAGCTTAATTTTACACAGATACCCATATGTATCTACATCTACCCCTATACAAGGCATATGCTACCCATACATAAGGAATATACCCTTATGAATCCTTCAATACTCATATTACATTTACATAGGGTTTGAAAACCATTAATAACACTTACTCAACTCAAGTAAATCATCACCAACCATATCCTCCTATATCCTTATTTAACTAATCAACACAAAACCCATTGTGATTCAATTTTGGCATGTCTCTGGAAGTATTTACTTAGCTCTCCACATATCCAATCATCAAATTTTCCAATCATCACTTTGGAATTATTTTAAAATCCTTATGGACTTAATGATTCCATGATAATTATATAATTATCTTTATCTCATCAATTTTGACTTATTTGACAAGCCTAATGGACTTAATAAGTCCATCAAAATTCTCCAATCATATTCAGCTTGGCCCTCACTTTGGTATCAACCAATCGCCTTAGAATCAATTCAACACATTTTTAAACTTATCCATGTGTTTTCAATAATTATATTTTTTGAAAATCCAACTTTATTCATTGATATTCCAAAACACATCTTTGTTATCAACATTAAACACCCTTATTGACCAAACATGTTCTTGGTAATCAAATCCATTTTCAACAAATCCAACATCAATCCTTTGGTATTGATTACAATTACCTAGACAGAACATAATCTATAATAAGACTTTAATTTATCCATTCCCATAATTACTTACCTAATATAACACTAACATCAATCAATGGAGGTGCGAAAACAAAAAAACATCATATCATTACATAAAAAAAATTCAAAGTATTTGAAATAAAATCTCATCTCACCTCCTACAACCTAGTAATAAATAAACCATTTTTAAAATCCATGCATACTCATCTTTAACAATATATAAATATTGAACATTCGCCATCAGGGCTGCAAGGAATAATGTACAATAAAAGTAAAGGGGATCTATTGATGGAAGTTATAATCTTTATGAATATTTTTATAAAGTACCAAACAATCATTGAAAAACATGGTTAAAAGTATAAAATGTTTTACCCATATTTAAAATCATTAAATGAAACAATTATTTGAAAATAATGGTTTTTATTCACCCATTTAAAACCACCCACTAAATCTATATAAAAGATCCACCCAAGAATTTTCACAAATGCTTGACACGAATCACATTAATATATAAATCAAAATTATAAATACATGTAAACCCTCTCTCATTATGAGCCTTAAAATCATTTAAAATACATTTAAATCCCTTTATTTATATACCATTTGCATATATATTTATAAGAAAACATTTTAATCCACTATGAATCACATCAAATGCATTATAAGGGAGGTTTCAAAGAAACACCTTCCTCGATCCAAGATAAAACAATTCAAAACATGTCGCCTTTGATGTCAAATGCATAATAAGGAAAAGAACATACTTACTTATACCCCAAACACCCAATTAAATATAAATTGACCCATCATAAAACCTTATCCTAACCCATACTGTGATTAAAATTTTTGAGAGATTTAAAATTGATGGGAAAGATAAAAGAGATAATAGGGTGATAGGAATATAGAATATTTCCTCGAGAAATTTGTTTGAATGTAAAGAAGATAAGGGTTGAAATCAAGGATAATGAAGGGTAGGATACCCCCACACACACCCTAGGTATAACCAATCCAAAATAGAGATAAAATAATAGTATAAAATTGGATGGGAAAATAAATGATCAAATTTTTGTAACACAAAGATGGTCGAATGGTTTAGTTTTATATTTAGGCAAACTGTGTGACATCCATATAAGAGGCACTGGATGGAACATTCTTAAACAATTTCATACACATAGTTTCGACACATAGTTTACCATACTATGTGCCTACTGTGAAAAAACCCTCTACAAAAAACTATATCATTTTTAGTTAGAGGATTTCTTATAACTATGAAAAATTCATGTGCCATCCCACAACCATAAAAATGCATGTGTGGTTTCTACTTAATTTCATATAGTTTCAACTGAACTTTTTTCTTCTTGTGAAAACTAACCATACAGGAAAAAATTTAACTAGAATAAATTGTAATTAGAAAATTTTAATATCATGATCAAAAAATTTATTATAGTATTCCTATACTTTTATATGTATTATTACATGGTTTTTATCAAAAATAAACATCAAATACAAACTGAGGATCATAAATTCTACTATATTTGGAATATTAGATACATAATTAGAAAGCATGAAACTAAAATAAAAACATATTTTATTTAACATTAATAATGAGATACTAACACATTTTTGGTCCCTTACATCTACATAGGATAACTTGGGCAATACATGAATAAAGGGATGAGTTGAAGAGCCCAGTAAGGGAACAGACATAAGAATAAAGCATAGAATATGGGTTTGAAGGCAAAACTTGATGGCATAAAGAAGGCATGGAACATGAATAAACATATGGAAGAATAATATATATAACATGGGATAATATAATAATGGAATAATAGTAATGTGTTAGCAACATAAAACACGACATAATCATGATTCAAGGCTCATTGCACATAGAGGAGCATGAGTTATGGCTAACCACCAAGATTGTTTCACATGGAGCACGAGTCAAGGATAACCACCAAGACTATTGAACATGATGTATCATGATACTAAACATAATCCAATTAAATGGAGTGCTATATGGGTTTACCCATCATAACATGTTCATGCATATGTGTGCCACATGAAAAATCAATCATAATGATTACCCATGGGAAGAATTGGGTATCATAATCATGTCACAAGGCATATCAAAATGGAATATCATAATGGTGTACATGAAAAAATGAATTTAAATCATACATGTAAATTCATAAAAATAGGCATATATAATGATAAATTATTTCCTATTTAAGTGTAAACATGTAAAAAAATTGTTTAAGAAACATTAAAAATGAAACATTTTAGTGTGATTTAAGGATAATATTAAAGAAAATTTAAAGCAGAAAATGAATACTGGATTCCATAAAACCATAAATGAACTGAGATATTTTTTCATGATAAAATAATTTATTTTAGAAAAATAATGGTTCCCTAAAATATATTTTTTATTTCACTTGAAAATTGATAAAAATCGGGAAGTTCTCTTTGATCGAGCATGGTAATTGGGAATATTTGATATGGGAAACTTTTTAAAACATGTATATATCTGTCAAAGAAATATGAAATGATATAGATACATGAGTTTGGAACATATAAATATAATAATAATAATTACACGAAAATAAATAATCATTACATTTTGGGGAAGAGATAGAAAGAGCAACCCAATGGAAAAAATGGAGGTTCGGGTAGAATCTCTTACCTTATGTCTGAAAGTGTTATGCACTTGATATTAATGTCATGGTTAACAAAATTAAATATATTATTTAATTACTTAATAACCTTTTATACATTTATTTTTTTATAATTTTATTAAATTTATTTATGGCCTTTTTTATGAGTTATAAGATACAATTTCATCGTTCGGGAGTGTTTGTTTCCTTGGTTTTCATGATTGATTCACTTGAATAAATATATGAAAGATCATATAAAATGGGAATATATATCCAAAATTTATGTTATATTTTATTTATAAAAATTTATAATATTAAATGGTTATATAAGTCATTTTTTTATTTTAGGTGAGGATGAATCATTAGATGAAACGTTAATTATAATCGTTTAGATTAATTTGGCATTTTTCAATCATCACGAACTAGTTCTGTTTTATTAATTAATATCATGTATACATAATTCTTATAGAATATTATATAGGATGTTATATATATATATATAATAATATTTTTAAAACATAAAATGGTTTCATGACCATTCTTGTAGGTGGTAAAAGAAATTGAAAACTTGTTATCCTTAAATGCGATAATTTAACACATCACGGACGATGTCTTCATTTTTTTAGAAAAAAAAAAGAGGGGAAAGAAATAGTGAAGGATTATTTGATTAACATTAATAAATTCTATTATATATAAGATATTTTAGTATTCATGTCACTTGTATAAGGTTAGGTGAGGACAGAATAATAAAATAAAATAAATTGGAATGAAATTAAAAGAAAAGGGAAGGAAGTTTTTACCTCTGGAATTCTCCTCCTTGAGAACCTCCTTAGGGAATTGGGTTTAGTCTTTTTATGAGACCAATGTCTCCTAGAAATGTGGTATATACTTTTTGATAGTATTTAGTAGAAGTTTTACAATTATAAAATCTTTAAAGGTGTGATTAGAAGAGGTGGTGAGGGTGGTATTTATTGGTTTTTTCTCATTATTTTATTCATTTCCATATTATTTTGGCTCAATACTATGAATAGTGTGTTTTATTATGACTAAATATTATAAATAATTAATGTGAGTTAGAACTAATCAAACTTACATCATCTATAACATAATCATGACTCAAAAATTCATTTATTTACCTTACGTTATAAATTACTATATTTCATTATTCACAAAAAATTCAAGTATTTTAGAAAAATAAATAAATAAACCTAACCATTTTTTGACATGTAGATTAGAAAATGGACTCCATTTTATGAAAATAATATTATAAATGTGATAAAAAAATTAATTAAAATCAATATTTATTTGGAAAATACCAATTTTAAAAATATAACCAATTTCATAACACTTTGAAAAATTAATCAAGGTCTCATAAAATTATTTTATAGTCAAAGGAAAATAAATAATGATTTATGAATACACTTTATGAAAATAAATTTTCTTTTGAATCATTATATTAATTATAAAATTGTAATTAAATATTTATGACTTACAACAATATAAACACTTAATTTATCATTTTTAAAACATTTATTTACTTATAACAATATATAAATACATAATATTTTCATTTATAAGATGGATAAATTTTATTTATACTTTAATAGGTTAATTTAATATTTTATTGGATGGTTTACTATTTATAAGTGTCATATTACTATCCCAAAGTTCAAGTTATTATTTCATTGGTTTAGGTTCCTTAATTTCAATAAATACCTATTATTTTATTTATTCATAATTTTTAAAGTTTATATTGTGTTTTATATGTAATTTTATATGATTTATACAATATAACATAATTATAATAAGTGAATTTTCATGATAAAATTTTGGGTCATTACATTCTTCCCCCCTTATGAAATTTTTCCCTTGAAATTTTGTTTTACAATTTATAGGGAAAAAAGTGAGGGTACTTATCCTTCATCACATCCTTTAGTTCCCTTATTTCCTCTTTGTACTTATGGTTCTGAAATAGTACTTTGACCAGGGGAGTGGTCTTTTGCATAGAACCTTATCTCTATGATCCAAGATCTTCACTAGATGCTCCTCATAAGAGATATCATTCTCCAACTATACCACCTCTAAATGCAGTAAATGTGAGGCATCTTGTATGTAATTTCTCAAGAGGGATACATGGAATACATCTTGTACTTTAGAAATGGTTAGTGTAAGGGTTGGTTGATATTCAACAGCTCCAACATGATCAAGAATATCTAAGGGGTTAATGTACCTGGGACATAGCTTTCCCTTATTCCCAAATCTCATGATCCTCTTCCTTAGATATATATAGAGAAATACCATGTCTCCAACATTAAACTCCAAGTCAAATCGAATATTTTATGCATAACTCTTCTGTCGACTTAGGGTTTCCCATATATAATGCTTAAGGTTTTTTCACCTTTTATTCCATTTCATCAATTATTGTAGGTCCTAGAAGCTTATTCTCACCAACTTCATCCCAGCATGATGATGTTCTATTTCATTTCCCATAAAGGGATTCATATGGAGCCATTTGTATTCTTGAGAGGAAAATATTGTTGTAATATAATTTTACCAGAGGAATATGTTGGTCCCATCCTCCTTTGAAGTCCATATAACATTCACTTAACATGTATTCCAGTGTCGGAATAGTTTACTCCAATTTTCCCTCAATTTGAGGATGATAGGCCATACTAAAATTAAACTTAGTGTTTATAGAAAGTTGGAGTATTTTCCAAAACTTGGAAGTGAATCTTGGATCCCAGTCAGATAAAATTGATAGTGGTACTCCATGTAGCCTTACCACTTCTTTGATGCATTTCTATGCTAGTTTATCAAGTGATAAGTCCCCTCAAATTGTGATAAAGTGAGAATTTTTGTGAAACGATCCACAATAACCCATATAGCATTATTTCTTCTAGATGTCTTCAGATGCATGGTGACATGTCCATGGAGATGTTTTTTCACATCCATGTAGGTATACATAATGGTTTCATCACCTACTTATACTTTTTCCTTTCAACCTTCACTTGCTAAAATACCAGGAACTTCGATGTATATTAAAAAATATCCTTCTTCATATTTCTCACTAATAGTTTTCTTGTATATATCAATATATCTTTGTTCTCCCTAGGTGAATAGAGAAGGTTGAGCTATATGAATTATTCAGAAACTCTTTCTTTATCTATGTATTATAATGTATATATAGACATGACCCAAATATCATGACTCTTTTATCATCAATTTTGAACTCTATGGATTTCCCATTACTCATAGATTCCACCTTCTTCTAAATTTCCACATAATTTCTCTAAGTATCCTTTATTTTCTCTATGAAGGATGGTTGAGAAATCATTTGAGAAAGGATTGATGATTTTCCCTCCCTAATGATTCTCAAGTCCATCCTTTGTAATTGTAAGAAGATTGGATCCTTCTCAATTATCATAATTCATAATGTTATGAAATACTTTCTACTTAGAGAATATTCCACCTTATTTTTTTTACCAGGATAGTAGTGGATTGAGAATTCATAATCCATGATGATATCTAACCATATTTCCTAGTGAAAATTAAGCTTCTTATATGTGAATATATATTTGATACTCTTGTGATCAATATATATCTCACACTTCTCCCTATAGAGATAGTGTCACCATATTTTAAATGAAAAGATCACAACCGCTAACTCCAGATCATGTGTGGGATAGATTTTATCATGAATCTTAAACTACCTTGAGTTATAGGCAATCACTTAATCATTTTTCATTGATACATAGCCTAAACCATTTTTTGAAGCATCATTGTACACCAAAAATAGTTCCCTATTTGTCGGTAGTGTGAGAACTTGTGTAGCAATAAGACTCTTTTTCAAATCTTTGAATCAGTATTTATATTCACTAGTCTATAATAAATTTTCTACCTTCTGATTCATATTGGTTAGAGGGTTTCAGAATCATGAGAAGTTATTCACAAATATCCAGTAATACCCATCTAAACCAAGGAAACTACAAATCTCTATTACATATGTTGTCCTGGACCACTCTTCTAATGACTTTGTCTTGTAAGGGTCCACATATATCCCTTTTCTGGTGATTAAATTCCCCAAAAATGATATTTCGTTCATCCAGAACTCACATTTATTATAATTATCAAAGACTTTCTCCCTTCTTAATGTCTTTATCATAGTATTCAAATGCTCCTCGTGTTCCTCATTCCTCTTGGAGTAGATCGGAATATCATCAATAAAGACTACCATGATTTGTTTGAGGTAATCTCTAAAGAATATATTCATTAAATCTATGAAAAATTTTGGATCATTAGTATATTTTAAGGGAATCACTATGAGCTCATAGTATCCATACCTCGTTCAAAAGGCAGTTTTGGGATATCTTCCTTCTTCAACATTAATTTGTTATATCCTGACTAAAGGTACACCTTAGAGAAATACTTGTCCCCAAGTAGTTGATTAAACAATTCATCTATTTGTGGAAGGTTATACTTTTTTTTATTGTGATTTTGTTGAGATCATGATAATCAATATAGATTTTCATTGATCTATACTTCTTCTTGACAAAGAAGATAAGTACACCCCAATGGTGAAGCATTAGGGTGTATAAAACCCTTGTCTAAGTTCTCTTGTAACAACTTTATTATGTATTCCAACTCAGCAGTGGTCATTCTATAAGGTTCCTTTGATATAGTCAAAGATCCAGAAATAAGTTAAATTTAGAAATTAACCTCTCGATCAGGAGGAAGACTGGGAAACTCTTCAGGGAACTCATCAGTATAGTCCCTTAAAATGATAATGTCTTAGAGCATTATCCTCTCCATTGTCTCAATCATTTGAGCTAGATATTCTTGTTCATAAGGAAATAATATCCACAATTGATACAATGATTCTAATAGAGATTCATCTTCCTCCTTACACTTGTACATAATCGGAGTATTCGTCAGTATGTGAACAATGATCTCCCTTTCCTGATATTTGATGTTGGATTTATATAAATATCTCCAATCCATTCCCAAAATAGCATCAAACTCCACCATGGGAAGTAAGACAAGATTTTATGGGATGTTTAGTCCACAAACATTAACTGAGGAGGATTTATATGCTTTAGATACAATAATTACCTCATTTGTTTTCTCACAGATAACTCAAACTTCGTATTTTTTTGTAGTTTTTGAATATTTATACTAAACTTGAAAGATATAAAATAATTTGTAGAACCATAATCAAATAGTATGTTCTATATTACTGAATAAATAACCAGTGTACCTATCACCACATTATTGTCGGGATCCACATCATAATTAGTGATATCATATGACCTTCCTTGTAGCCTTGGAGGTTGTTGTTGTTGATTTACTCTAATAACCATTGGCTTAGAGAAATGGTTTACATAATTCCCATGTCTCTTTATAGGTGTAACACTGCACTACATGTTGAGTGTTGATCTGAACCTTACCTTCTTCTTTCACAATAGTAGGATTCTTCAAATCTCTTCTATAGTTTGTATCCAGATTACCCATTCTTCTACATTTGAAGCATTTTTTGGTTCCCTTAAGATAGTTTTCAAGATGATTTTTCCACAATTTTTACAGGTGTTATGTTGGATTTTATTTCCATCATGGTATTTATCTATTTATCCTCATAAATTAAACTCTATTTTATGATTTTTTTTCCCTAGGCCCATGAGACCACTAAGAGTCTCCAATCTATATTTCATCCTTAAGGGAACAATGGATAATCTCCTCATAACTGTTGAAGTCTCAAATCACCAACACTTTTCTTAGACTTGGATTTTTTATACTAAATAATTGATAGAGCATGATTTCATTTTTCATTACAAATCCAAATGTGTATCATGAAATTCTCATGAATTTTGCTTCATATACCCTGACAGATTCATTTTCCTTCTACTTCAGTCTGAGGAACTCCCTTTTCTTCTTAATATAAAGAAATCGGGGGAAAATTTTATTGAAAAATGTTTTCATGAAATATTTACATTCCATGGAGTAAATTTCCTCCTTGGACTTTGTGTTCTTGATTAGTGTCCACCACTGATAAGAGTTCCCCTCAAAACGATAGACCACCAGTAAAACTTTCTCTTCTTCTAAGCACTATAGGATAGATAATATATTTTCAATGGAGTTAAATCATTTTTTAGAGATGAGGGCATTATAATATACACTAAACATGGGAGTCCTTTTTCACATAAAGGATTCAATGGAAAAATCCTCTTTCTTTATAGAAGGAGGGTGTTCCACATGATTCAATTTACTATTCATTACTTGATCTAGTTGAGCAAGTACTATCATGATGTTTTGAGCACTCATTCCCATCATATTTGGCATGTCATTAGTGAAATCATCACATTTCCTATCACATTGATTGTTGGAATGGGTTCTCCTATTTCTAACCATTAAATAAGAAAAATAAATAACAATTATAGTGGATTTAATATTTATCTAATAATCATATAAAAGGGAAACTTTGAACATAAAAGGATAAACTTGTAAATGAAAAGAATTTCCAAACTTGTGATCCCCTAAATTCCAATCTCGGTTATCTATGGTGATAGAATTATCCCTATGGTTCTTAATAAAGTTCTCTAGTCCTAATCTCCAAAAATAACTACACCTACCTATGATACCTACTATCGAGGTCCTATCCTTCTACACATATTATTATATGATGTTAAGCATAATTAAACATAAAATAAAAACCAAAGATCATAAAGTCTAGTGTCTTTATAATATTAGATACATAATTAGAAAACATGAACCCAAAATAAAAAAAAATTGTCTATTCTTCATAATGATCTCCTAACACCCTTTTGATCCCTTACATATTTATAGTATAACCTTATGAATGCATGAACAAAGTGATGATCTAAAGAGCCCATTTAGGGAATAAACATAATAATAAAGAATAACACATAGGTTATAAGGCATAACATGATGGAATAAAGAAGGATTGAAACGTGAATAAATATATGGAATCATAGAATATAAAACATGGGATCATGTAATCATGGAATAATATTAATGTGGAAGCAGCATAAATTATGACATAAGCATGAGTCAAGGATCATTGCACATATAGGAGAACAAGTCAAGGCTAAACACCGAGATCTTTGTAGATGGATCATGAGTCAAGGATAACCACCAAGACCATTGCACATGACATATCATGAGACTATAAATTACCCAATTAATTAGAGAACTATCTGGTTGCACCCATCATAACATGTTCATGCATATGTGTGCCACATGAAGAATCAAGCATAATGATTACCCATGGAAAGAATTGGGTATCATAATAATGTCATAAGTTATATAAAAAGGGAATATCAAAATGGTGTCTATGAAATAATGTATTTAAATAATCCATATAAATATATAAAAATAGTAATATATCATGACAAATTATTTCCAATTAAAGTGTAAACATGTAAAAACTTTTTAAGAAACATTAGAAATGAAACATTTTAGTGCGGTTTATAGAAACTATTAAAGAAATTTTAAAGCAGAAAATGCATATTTGTTTTCATAAAACCATAAATGAACTGATATAGTTTTATATGATAAAATTTTAGATTTTAGAAAAATAACGGTGCGTCAAAAAATATTATGGAGTGCACTTTAAAATGGGTAAGAAATCGGGAAGTTCCCTTTAATCGGGCATAGTTATCGGGTAGATTTGAGAATGTAACCTTTTTAAAACATGTATATACCCATCAAAGAAAGATGATATAATCTGAATACATGATTTTTTAACGTATAAACATAATTTATAATAAGTAAACAAAAATAAAGAAGCATTAAATTTGGTTAAAGATGGAGAAAGAGAAACCTGAAAGAAAAAATAGAGGTTCGGGTAGAATCCCTTACCTTATATCTGAAACTGTTCTTCACTTGATCTTATTTTCCTGGATAAAAATTTAAATCTATTAATTAATTAATTAATAACATTTTATACATTTATTTGATTTTTTATAATTTTATTAAGTTTATTTATGGCCTTTTTTATGACTTATAAGATACAATCTTATCATTCGAGATCATTTGTTTCCTTGGTTTTCATGATTGATTCACTTGAATAAATGTATACAAATAATATAAAATGGGAATAGATATAAAAAATTGAAGTTATAAGTTATTAGTGAAAATAAATAATATTAAATGTTTTTACAAGTCATTTGGTTGTTTTAGGTGAGGATGGATCATTAGATGAAACATTAATGATAGTCGTTTAGATTGATTTGGTGTTTTTCAATCATCACAAACTAGTTTTGTTTTATTAATTAATATCATGTATATATAATGATTACAAAACATTAAATAGGATTTATTATATATATTATAAAAAAATTTATCCATAAAAGTGGTTTTATGACCAAATTTGAAGGCAGTAAATTAAATTGAAAACTCATCGTCCTTCAATGCAATAAATTAACACTTCACAGATGATGTTTTAATTTTTTAGAACAAAAATTGGATGGGAAATAATTGATGAAGTATTATTTCATTAATAAAATTATAGTATATATAAGATACTATATTTTTTCATGTCACTTTGATAACGGTATATGAGGATAGAATAAGAAAAGAAACAAAATTCGCAAGAAATTAAAAGAAACGGGGAAAAGGTTTTTACATCTTGAATTCTCCTCCTCGAGAACCTCATTAGGGAAAAGGGTTTGGACCATTTTTGAGACCAAGGGATCATAGAAATGGGAGATATACTTGGGAAGAGTATTGGATATAATTTCAACAGGGATAAAATCTTGAAATGTGTGAGGAGAAGAGGTGGTGAGGGTGGTATTTATAGGGGAGGGGAGGGGTGTTTTTTCATTATTTTGTCTTAAGAATGTTAATAGTGTTTATTATTATGATTATATACAATAAATATTGCATGTGAGTTCAAACCAAAGTCCACTTACATCATTGATGACTCAAGGATGACTCAAAAAAACATTTATTCACCTTATACTGTAAATTATTGTATTTCAATATTCACCAAAAATTCAACAATTTTAGAAAAATCTGAAAAATTCACCCTAATATTTTTTCAATGTGTAGAATTAAAAATTGAACTAAATTTTTTGAATATAATTATATAAATATGATAAATTTAATTTTTAATTAAAATCATCATTTATTTGGAAAATACCAATTTTAAAAGTATAACTGATTTTATAACACTTCGAAAAATTAATCAAAGTCTCAAAAAATTATATTATAATAATAAGAAAACAAAACATTGAATTATGAATAAATTTTAGGAAAATAATTTTTTTTTGAGTCATTATTTCAATTATAAAATTATAGTTAAATATTTATGACTTAAAAAATTACAAACACTTAATTTATCTTTTTTAAAACATTTATTTACTTATACAAAGATATAAATATATCATATTTTCATTTATAAGATAGATAAATTTTATATATACTTTCATAGGTGAATTTACTATTCTTTTGGCCAGTTTCCTATTTATAAGGGTCATATTACTATTCCAAAGGTCAAATTATTATTCCATTGGGTTTGGGTTCCTTTAATTCTATAAATACCTATTATTTCATGTATTATTCATTTATAAATATTTTATTATGTTCTATATGTGATTTTATGTGATTTATACTATTTAACATACTTATAATAAGGGAATTTTATTGATAAAATTTTGGGTCATTACAGTTATAAATAAAATTCCCTTTTTTTATTTAATTAAGTGTCTTAGTATGCAATATGGCTATAGAAAACACGTGAAATTCTTTTTTTATTATATCTAATTAGATTTAATATAACATTAAGTATAATTACCATTGATAATAAGATGTTTAAAAGTGATCACAAGATTACTATAAATATTGGGTTTTAATAAATCCTATTGATATAGACAAAGGAAGTGATAGCCTCAACCAATACAATCATACCATATGAAGCCCATTTATCATAGCATCCAAGGGAGATAGAATCACTGATATTTTCCATTTAGCAAGTCCAAGTTGAGATCCAACAACTTAAGCATGAGAGAAACTATTTATAGGATAAGTTCAATATCATCGAGATCACAAACCAACCCATATATACTGAACCACATCCAGTAAAGTCTCACCATCACACACCTTACTCTTAGGGAATTTTCAGTTGTATTAAAGGTATATGTGTCAAGAACCTATCATTATGAGTATTTACATAGTTTTTTATAAATTAATGAATATATTTTCATCCTATTATGGTTTCTTTATAGATGATTTTTATTTCGATATAATAAAACACAAATAGTATTTTTGGATAATCTTTAAATTCAATTAAGGAATTTATTTTGATGAATTAATGGTTTTTTAAAATAAAAAATATTTTAATAAAATATTATTATAAAATAATTTTTAAGAAATATTAATGATCATGTAATTCTTATGAAGTCAAATATAATTTTTATAAGGGTCCCAAAACTATTATTGTCAAAAAAACCCAAAATTTCTTAATAAATTTTGATTACAATATTAAAAGTGAAAATATAAATATTTATAAAATTATTTAGATAAAATTAATATAATTTTTGGAATCATAATGTTGAAATTTTATAATGGTGAATTTTTCATAATTTTCTGAGATAGTCAAATTTTTGGGTAAAAAATAAATATTGTATAAATATAATTTATGTATTTTGACATAATATTGACCCAAAGGGATGTAACAAATACTATATATGGTTTTCATGACTATATATATGTTTTAACTTTAAAATAATGTGATTTTATGTTTATTTTATTAATTTTATAAATCCCTTATGAATCCTCCAAAGCCATTAATATATTTTATGGTTTTAAAACCATTTCTTTATGAGTATGACCCACCTCCATATAAGAAAGGGTATTATTTTATTAAATTCATCCCTTTCACTTATAAAATAATGCGAACCACTCCCATTTTTTAGATATCATGGGAAAGATCATGGGATGGTTAGTTGTTTTGGTTATTTTATTATGTATAGTCCAAAACATAAATAATAAAGAAATCCCCCCTCATTTCCTATATTAACACACCCAAGATCCCATTTCTCCAAAATAAAAATCCTTGGATGACATATTTACTCTTAACTCCACTCTCTATATTCCTCCCAAGGTTCCTGCATTCTCTCAATACGCTCCTCCCAATCATTTAGAGTCACTCACTCAAGTAAGGGATCTTCACTTTCTCTTCTTTATTCAAGTTTCTTTATTATCTTATGCCTCTTATTTCTACATCTTGATGTCAGGACGTGTATTTTCATGTCCCTATTAATTAAATTTTATTTCAAAATGATTATGGACCCCTTTATTTCTCATAAAAAAAATTTATGAATTTTTATGTGACGTTGTTATGATGCCGAAATTTCATCGTGATTTTCTATTCAAAAACAAATGTGTCCTATCATGGGTGTTCACCTTGATGCACTTAAAATTATTTGACATGGTAATTACATGTATTTATTTCAAACTCCATGATCAAGGGATAAAATATTATGATTAATGAATCCATGTTGTATGATATATGTGGAACACTTAAGAATGAGAGTAAAATGGAAGTGATGGGTGTTCCCAAAATTATATAGTGATCCAATGCATTGGGTAATGTTTTGTCTCGTGAGAAATAATTTTGGGATAGGGATTTAACTTGATTCATTTATGGGAATATTTCCATAATGTTGTCTTATAAATTAACCTTGACCTATGTTTATGATTCATTTTTTATGTTTTTTATGTATTTCCCATGTTGCCTTTATGATTATCATGTTATATCATGTCTTATCATTCATGATTATGATTATCACTCCTTTTATGTGCCATTGATATGAATATTTTCTAACATGTATTACTTTATTCATGTTATTCCATGTTTATTCCCTTACTAGGATTTATAGCTCACCCATTTCTTATGTTTTCCCCCAGGTTACCCCATACAGTTTTAAGTACGAGCATGTTAAGGAAGTTTTCAATAAAGATTATGTATTTTCATAATTTAAATTGTTATTTAAAGTAAATAATTCCCAAATAAACTATAATTACTTGTATTTTGGTTTGTATTAGGTTTAATCTTATGTAATAAATCATTAATTGATGTGTAATAAATGACAGGGTTGTTATTACTATTATCAAAAGAAAAGTTTAGTAATTTGGGGGATTATGATTAGAAAAACTTTAATGAAATCCTTAGGAATAAGAATAAGAATAAAAAACATCCCTAAATTTTATTAATTATAGACTAACTGGTTGATCAAGATAATTCATCCCTATCATGATATTAAAAATGTAAATGGTTCTAACATAGATGTACCTAGGTGTAACAACTCTGACATGGTGTGTTGGGCCTGACTTGGTGTAGCATGGTGCATGATAATGGGCCTTAATACATAGCTAGTTTGATATTCCCAAGGAATATGATTTGGTAAATTAATAAGCTCATTACAAACCATTATAAATGGAATAAAAATACCATTATAGTATATGTTGGTAAATAGATCATGGATAACATAGATTGAATCCTATAAATTCATATGCTAAGAAATAAATGTAATTTATAAGTTATCCATTTATTGTAACTAGATTCCCCTTTATGTATTTAATATTTAAAAAAAATACACATCCCTAATTTTTTCTATATTCTAGACAATGTTTGAAAATAAGATGAATCAAGTAAACAATCAATGCAACGATCAATGTAATGACTGCCCCAAAAAGATGCCCAACTTAATAGGAGTAGGAATCTCAAACTTTGTGATGATACTCACTCAACTTTCTCAGGATCTAAATAAAAACCTATATCAGGAGGAGTGCCCAAATCCCCTTAATAAAGAACATACTGTAATTGAGATCTTTATGTGATAAAGGCCTCTGACATTCAATGGATCATTTTATCCCTTAATCACATAACAATGGATTAACTCCATTTAGAAGATCTTATACATCCTTAAATATTTCAAACAATAGAAGGTTCTACTTCCTATTTATCATATGGAGGTAGAAGCAGATCAGTGGTGGACATTCATCAATAATATGAAGCTTCAGGAAGATATCTAAGTGATTAGGTGGAAGGAATTATGGAAAATATTTTTAGATAAATATTTTCCTCACACTCTCTAACATAAAATGTAAAGGTATTTCCTTACCCTCAAGAAAAAAGATGGAGAATAAACTAGGGTTTACAAGGAAAACTTCACAATACTTTCATGATACTCCTCTGGATTTGTATTTACCCCCAAATGCAAGGTTGACCGCATCTTTGGTGGTGTAAAACCTAGTCTACCAAAATACCTAGAGATTTGTGACTTTCATAGCTATGAGGAAATTGTGTGATGTGACCTCAAAGTAGAAAGAGATATCAGAAAATCTCAAGGGTATCAAGTAGATAAGAAGTGTAAAGTGGAGTTTAATTCTAGTAGTCTGATGAAGAAACCAATTGCTTCCAAGAAATTTCAACATCCCAAATGTAAAAGGAGTGGAAAGAAACACCCTAAAAATTTCTTAAGGAGGGTGAGTAAATTTTTTAGGTGTGGGGAATAAGGAAACCTAGCTAGCGATTGCCGAAAGGAGAAACCTGCTAATGTGATATAGGAAATGAATTCTCCAAGAAACCCTCAGTGCATTTTTCATTGTTACAACTACAAGGAACTAGGGAACATTGAAAATCAGTGCACTAATCTAACGGTTTTTAGAGAAATCCAACAACCTATAAGGCAGTAAGGGTGACATTTTTTCATCCCAACCACTGAGGTGGATCGTGAAAACGAAGTGGTAAAAGGTACACTATTTATTCATTAAAGGATAATGATGTACTTTTTTGATTTTGGTTCTACGCATTCCTTTATATCACAAAAGTTTAGTTGAGTTATTCAGATACCACAAAAAATCAGGGATGTAGAGTTATTGGTGGAAATGGAAAATGGGGAAATTATTTAATCACAAGTATATAACTCCTACCCTATTATAATTTTTAGGTTGTACTTCCCAGGGAACCTTGTCATACTCCCTTTGGTGGAATTTGATGAAATTCTAGGAATGGATTATATTTTCCTATATAGATCAAACATAATTTTCCGTGATAATGAAATTACTCTACGTATTGTGAATCAACCCTTGATTTTGTACAAGTAGAAGGGGGATGATGGATCTTATTTAGCACCAACATCACATGCATGGATATTATTTCCCTATGAGAAAGAATATCTAGCTCAAATGATTGAGTCTAAATAAAATATCATCCTTGAAGACATACCCATTGTTAGGGAATAGGCTGATGTGTTTCCCGATGAATTTTCTAGTCTTCCTCTTATTCGATAGGTTGATTTTCAATCAATATTATACTCTGGGAGTTACCATTATTCAAGACTCTATATATAATGTTTGATTAAGAACTTGATGAGTTGAAGAAACAACTATAGAATAATTTGGATAAAGGGTTCATTAACCCAAGTACTTCACCATGGGGTGCACCAATTCTCTTCTTCAAGAATAATGATGGGTCAAGGCCCCTTTTCATTGATTTCTGTGAGCTCAACAAGGCCACGATAAAGAAAATGTTTCATCTTCCCTAGATTGATGAATTTTTTGATCATCTATAATAAGCATAATACTTCTCCAAGTTAAATCTTCATTTGGGATATTACCAAGTAATTTTGAAGAAGGAGGATATCCCCAAGACTAATTTTTGGGCAGGGTACAGGATCTATGAGTTCATAGTAATTCCATCGAACTCACTAATTCTACATAAATATTCATGGACTTGATTAATAGAGTCTTTATAGATTACCTCGATAAATTTTTGGTTGTCTTCATAGATGGTGTTCTAATATTCTCTAAAACCAAGTAGGATTATGAGTAGCATATGAGCACTATGATAAAGACCTTTTGGAAGAATAATATTTATTCAAAGTATAACAAATGTTTGTTCTAGTTGAAGGAAGCCTCATTCTGTGGACATATCATCACAAGTAATGGGATATCTACAGACCCTTCAAAGAGAGAAGTAGTTGAAGGATGGATGATGCCAATATCTATGAAAAATATCTATAGTTTCTTTGGATTATCTGGGTACTATCGTTAAATTGTGAGAACTTTTTTTGTGATTTTGAAACCCTCTAACCAAGCTAACTTAAAATGGAGTCAAGTTTTCTTATTATGATGAATTCTAAGAGAGATTCAAGGAACTAAAAGGGAGGATTATCAATGCACATGTGCACAAAAAACCCATGGGTGGAGAACATTTTGTAGTGTTCAATGATGCTTTAAATAATGGATTGGGATGTGTGTTAATGAGGGGTGAGAAATTCATAGCCTATGCTTCAAGGAAGATGAAATTTCATGAACAGAACTACCCAACGCATGATCTGGAGTTGGATGGAGTGATATTATCTTTAATAATATGGGGTAATTATCTCATTGGGGAGAAGTTTGAAATATATATGGATCACAAAAACCTCTAGTATATATTCACATAGAAAGATTTGAATATGATTGAAATGAATATGGTTCGAGATAATAAAGGAATTTGACTGCTTAATCCACTATCATCCTGGTAATGTGAATAAAGTGGTGGATACTCAAAGTGGAAAGAACCCAGAAATTCAATAATTGATGAGAATTAATAGGGATCTGGTCTGATTAGATTTGGAAAGGGTGGACTAGGAATCATAAAGTAAGGAACATAATTAATCATTTCACAAATGAATGATCAAGTATCTCTTTTCTAAAGGTTAAGGAATTCTCAAAGAGATGGTGCAAGCATCTAGAAGAAATTTTAAACATTAAGAAATGGAAATCCTTAGAGTTCAATATTAATGAAGAAAATGTTGTAAGATTTGGTTAAAGATTGTGTGTACCATCAAATCCTGAGTTAAAGAATGATTTGTTGGATGATTCGCATATATCAACCTTCTATATCCATACTAGAAGCACAAAGATGTATCAAGATATCCGAGAACACTTTCAGTGGGGAAATATGAAGAACGATATCACAGAATATACATCATTATTTCTTATATGTAAGCAAGTAAAGGAATAAAGGAAAATATCTATGTTGATGAAACAACCATTACCCATACCTACATGGAAATGGAAAAACATCATCATGGACTTTGTCACTGGACTTATGAAGACATCTAGAGGAAACAATATTATATGGGTTTTCGTGGATCATCTTATAAATAAATCACACTTCATTTTGATTCGAGAGGATTTCTCACTTGATCAATTTTCACGAATATACATTAGAGATGTGTTAAGGCAACATGGGGTACCACTTTTTATTATATCTAATAGAGACCTGAGATTCACCTCCCTATTTTGGAAAATTCTCTAACATGATCTAAAAACTAAAATAAATTCAATATGGCCTATCATCCTTAAACTGATGGCTAGTCTAAGCATACTATTCAAACAATCTAATATATATTGAGAGCATGTTTTATGGACTTAAAAAGAGGATGGGACCAATATCTACCTCTAGTCGATTTCTTATACAACAACCATTTCCACTCAAGCATACAAATGGGACCCTATGAAGACCTTTATGGGAAGAGGTTTAGAACACTTTCATGTTGGGATGTAGTTGGGGAATAAAAACTTCTTGGTCTTGAAATGGTAAATTAAATGGTAGAAAAAGTTAATAACATTTAGAAACACATCAAGGATACTCAGAGTTAACAGAAGAGCTATGCAGACAATCATTGAAGAGACCTAGAGTTTGATCTTGGAGACAAGGTATTCCTTTTCATATCTCCAAGTAAGAAATTAATGAGATTTAGGAATAACGGAAAGCTCAGTCTAGGATACATTGTCCCCTATGAGATTATTAATCACATCAGAGCAGTGGCCTACTGACTTGTAATCCCACCTAACCTATCACAAGTACATGATGTATTCCATACATCCCTCTTGAGAACGTACATACCAATCCCTTTACATGTACTCAATCCAGATGTGGTACCATTTTAGAATGATATATCATATGAAGGGTATTCGGTGAAGATCTTAGATCATAGAGACAATGTTATGTAGAATAAGACAATGATCCTGGTCAAAGTATTGTAGAGAAACCATAACTTTTAAGAAATGATGTGGTAACCAAATGAAGTGATGAACCAGAGTTACCCTCATCTGTTTTAGTGTGGGAAATAAAAATTTCAAGGGAGAAATTTCTTAAGGGGGGAAATTGTAATGACCCAAACTGTTATAAATAAAATTTCCTTTTTGATTCAATTAAATGTGGTATTATGTATTATGGTTATAGAAAATGCATTCAATTATTTTTTTATTATATCTAATTGGATTTAAAAGATCATTAAGTATCGTTACTGTTGATAATATTTTCCTTGAACAGTTGTCACATGATTGGTATAAATATAGGGTTTTAACAAATCCAATTGACATAGACAAAGGAAGTGATGGCCTCAACTAGTAGGATCATACCATATGAAGCCCATTTATCAGAGGTTTTGAGGTAGATATAATCATTGGTCTTTACCCTTGACTAATCACAAGCTGATATATAACAATTTAAGCATTATTGAAATTGTTTATAGGATAATTTCAAACTCCTTGAGATCATGACCCAAACCTTGTATGTCAAACCACCCCATGAAAGTCTCACCATCACAAAACTTACTCTTATGGTGTTTACCGGTGTATTAAAGGGATATGTATCAAGACCCTATAATTATGAGTATGTACATTATTTTTTCTAAAATAATGAATATATTTTCATCCTATTATGGTTACTTTTTAAAATGATTTTTATTTCAAAATAATAAAACACAAATATTATTTTTTGGCATTATTTAAATTTAATTAAGGAGTTTATTTTGATGAATTTATGGGTTTTTAAAATAAATAATATTTTAATAAAAATTTATTATTATATAATTTTTATTAAATTTAAAGGATTATATAATTTTTATGAAGTCAAATGTAATTTTAATAAGGGTTTAAAAATGATTATTGTCAAAAAAACACAACATTTTTCAATAAATGTTAATTACTATTTTAAAAGTGAGTATGAAAATATTTTGAAACTTATTTAAATAAAATAAATATTATTTTTGGAATCATAATTTTAAAATTATCCGATGGTGAATTTTTCATAATTTTCTAAGACAACCAAATTTTCGGGTAAAAAATAAATATCGTATAAATATTCTTTGTGTATTATGACATCATAATGACCCAAAAGTAATGTAATAAATGCTATAAATTTTTCCCAAAACCAAATCTTTGTTTTAATTTTAAAATAATGTGGTTATATGTTTATTTTATTAATTTTATAAATCTTTTATGAATCCTCTAAAACCATTAATATATTTTATGGTTTTTAAACTATTTCATTAAGAGTATGACTCGCCTCCACAAAAGAAAGGGTGTTATTTTATTAATTTAGTTCCTTGGACTTATAAAATAATGATAACTACTCCCATTTTTTAGAAACCATGGGAAAACCCTTTGCATAGTGAATATTGTTAGTTATTTTATTATGTAGATTCCAAAACCTAGATAATAAATAAATCCCCACCCATTTCCTATATAAACCCACCCAAGATCCCATTTCTCTTCACTAAAAATCCTAGGATCCCATCCTTAATCTTCCCTCCCCTATCTAGAGTCCTCCCAAGGAACCCTCAAGCTCTCAAGAAGCTCCTCCCAAGCATTCGGAGTCACACACTCAAGTCATGGATCTTCACCTCCTCTTCTTTATTCAAGTTTCTTTATTATCTTATGAATTTTTTTCACTTCTTAATGTTGGTACATGTATTTACATGTCCCTATAACTATCCATTTGATGTAAAAATTAAAATATACACCTTTACCTCTCATAAAATGTTTTTTATGAATTTTTAAGTGACATAATTATGCTACCAAAATTTCACCATGATTTTCCATTCCAAAACAACTGTGTAGTGAATAAAATACCCACTTATTATCAAGGGTTCTGACATTTATGCACTTATACTTCTCTGAATTTGGAATTACATGTATTTATTCCCAAATAATTTATTTTGGAATAAAATATGATGATTAATGAATCCATGTTGTATGATCTATGTGGCACACTCAAAAATGAGAATAAAATGAAAGTGATGGGTGCATCCATAAATATATAGCGCTCTCATGAATTGGGTAATTTTTAGTTTAATGAGATATAATGTTGGGATATGTAATTAATCTAATTACTTTATGAGACATTTTTATTCATCGTGTCTTTTTAGTTATCCTTGGACTATGTTTATGGTGTAGTTTTTTAATTTGTTTCCACATTTCTCATTTTTCCTATATGATTATCATGATATATCATGTCTTATCATTCATTCTTCTGATTATCATTCACTTTAAGCACCATTGATATGCCTATTTTTTAACATGTATTAATTTGTCAATGTTATTCCATATTTCTTTCCTTATTATGCTTTATATATCACCCCTTTCTTATGTTTTCACCCGAGTTATTCCATTTAGTTTTAAGTACGATCATGTTAAGAAGGTTTTTAATAAAGATGATGTATTTTCCTATTTTAAATTATTATGTAAAGTACCTAATTCCCAAATACACTCTACTTTTCAATATTCTAAGTTTTATTAAGTGTAGTATTTTGTAATAAATCATGAATTAATGTGTAATAAATAGTAGGGTTTTCATATTTACACAGATTCCACTTTCCTGTGTGGACTAACCATGCAATGGATGAAAAATTATAGAATTTACAAATTTTGGAACTAAAAATCTCAAAAATTTAAATCACCCCAAAAAATATAAAATAAAACATCACAATGACATGGAGATAGTCATTTGTGGCTAGTGGACAAATCTCAAATGGAAAGGTGTCATGATACCCTAAAGATAGTGGTATGGGGTGGAATTTTTTATGTATTGGTTACGCTGCTCCTATTGATGATGTAAGATCACAAGTGGAGGCTTCCATGTGGATAAAATAGGTTCATTAAAGATAAAAATTTTAGGTTTATAAATTTTAAAATTACTATTTTATTGAAAAATTCCAACTTTATGTGGTTATTCAAATGTTTCTCTTTCAGTATGATTACCATTATATTAAAATAATTTATGCTTTATGGGATTATTATATTTTATTTCTCTATATTCCCATAATTGGGAGGATTTTTTTATCATTTTTGTAATTCCCAGATATTTTGGTATTTTCATTTATTTTTCTTGATACTATTATTTTAATTCACACTTGTAAATTATATTTTCAGTTTATATTCACTACTTTAATTTTTTTCCTTCTGTTACTATTAGTGTTTGTTTTTTGTTCCTTTGTGTTATGAACTTCTATCACTACCACGGGGTGATAATTTCATTTTTTATTCCACATTAATGAATCAAAATTTTAGATTTTAAAAAAAACATTTTATTTCTATTATTCATGTTTTTTTAATGTTTAAAATGTATTGTTTGTTTAGTGAGGTGGAAGTATATTAGTTATATAAAACTATTTTTCTTCTCCATCACTTTAATTATTTTCTTACCTTCACTGTTAGTATTTCTTGATATAATAAATTTTTAAATTAGTAGTAGAGTGTTTCTTTCATAGAAGCATCTTGGATTTTACACTATACTTATAGAAAAAAAGTCATACTAGAAGATACTTAATTGAGTATTTGTCATCACTTTAAAAGGTGAAGTTGGTTGAGTGAGGTAATACTTTACTCATTCAATTAAATAGGTTTGATAGAGATTAATATAGAAAAATCATAATATTGATAAAAAAAATTTAGTAAATTTCTTAATGACTAGTTGGTTTCTTACTAAATTGCATTTCATTCATTGTGTCTCCTATATTTATGTATTTTTTTCTACTTTATTCTTCATTAAAATTATATTTTCTTTGATCTAAATATATAAAAAATAATAAACAAATATAATAATAAGTTGAACATTGTATTGAAATAACACTACCTCATTATGAGAATAATCCATATAGCTAGCTACCATGTTACAATTTAAGTTTTTTTAAATATTAGTTTTATAATGGTTAAAATAATCCTATAATCACCCAAATCAAATTAAACACTACACTTTGAGATCAAAAAAACTATAAAAAATATATATGGTCATTTACTTGGTTGAAATTACTATTTTCCCCCTCATGTGAAAAATTACCAAAAGGTCATTTCAATCTTTATGAACACTAAAACTAAATTTTTTAGATATTTATTTTAATTACATGTTATATAATGTAAAAGATTATATCATTTTGTTTGATAAAATCTTAGAGAATATGTTTTTGTAAAATGATAAAGAAAGTTATTCATATCAATGTTTTGGCTACAAGATCCAAGTCTAATATGCATATTAATGGTGCTATATAAAATGGAATCTAAATATCTATTTATGGTGTCTAATAAATAGAAAATAAATAGTTATGAAAAAATATTATGGGCTAATGACATTTTTCTAATCATAATAAAGCTAATATTTATGAAATATGATAGAGAATGAGCCCATATAATTGAATGGATATTGTTTTAGTCAACTGAATATTAGAGATTATATATTAGATGAAAAAATTATAGTTTTTTGATAGAAACATCTTGTTATTTAAAAATAAATATCTACTAGTTTTAATTATCAAGAAACCATAATATTGAGTTTTGATCTTTAGGATTTGCATTGATCAAAGAAATCATTCTATCATGAGATAAAAATGGCATGGTTTTAGTGTTTTCTAATTAAAGTTAATTTTTTGAAATAATTTATAAATATGAAAAGTTATGGGTATTATTTTTTGGATCTTAATGAACATAACTATATGAATATATGTATATTATTATGAAGAGAACAAGTGGGTCAGTAATAGAAGCATTTAAAAACATAGTGATATCTTAATAATTGATATTAGATCAAAAATATTAAAGAATTATATATCTAGTCATGATGGGAGATGAGAAGGTTATGAAACATAAGGAAAATAAAAAGTATAGTGATTAACCTCTATGACCATTATGTAATTTTATGAAGATAAAACAAAGTGAATAAAAAGAAACTAAAATTTCTTAAAAGTGAGTTGTTATTATTTGGTTGTTAAATAAGAAACGTGAGTGATACTAAATAGAAGGGTAAAATAAATTTAGGAAGACAAAAAAAACAATATATATTGAATTATTGATGCATTGATTTATCAACTATTATATTGATTTTTTTAGGCTTTAAAATTTATTTTGTATCTTTTGTAAAAATAGAAAGTGAGAACTAAAAAATGTAGTGACCCTTGAAATTTCTAATGAAGAAATTTAAAACCATTAAATAACAAATATATCATTTACTAGTTCATTTATAATGGTAGTTTTAAAGGTTCTAGTGTGTAGTAAAAGAGATTGGATGATGGATACTAATGATTTCTTCATTGAATCCAATATATAATCCTGAGGAACATGATGAACACTCATCATATCTAATAGATAAATCCTGAGGAACATGATGAACATAACCCCAAAATTTTCTAGAGGGGATCATTCACATTTAATTTATAATTAATTTAAATCAATAATTACATCAATTTAAGAATTCTTATTATTATTGATCAATTTAGTAGTTTGTATCTTAGTCACATCATTACATTGGATAATCCAAACTAGGATCCCTCTAGTTGTTCTATATGTTCCCCATGAATCATGGAATGTTTACCTTGGTATTATGAGTTCTATATTAGAGAAACCAAGAACCTTACATCATTTAAAATTGATCACAACAATAAATATAATGGATTTTAGAGAATTACCTCTTATTCTCTCTTATTTTTTAGAGGAAGTAGGGCTTGAGATAATTATCTAGAGATAATTATTTTTGGACAACTATTATGTTCTCCAAAATTATGTAAATAAAATTATATAATTTTTGTTTAAACAATTAGTAATTATGTAATGTCCCTTTATCAAATTTTTTATTCTATGTAAACCCCACAAAAAAATTAATATTATTATTATTATTATATTCTCATGATATTTTTTAAACTCACACATTAATATATCATATTTTTCTAGAAATTTAATATGGCCCATAAATCCTCTTCAGAATTTATAAAACCTTGAATAATAAATGTTTATTTAAATAAATAAATATAATTATATTATTCATTCAATAGTTAGATAAATATTATTTTCACTTATTTATTTAACATGTGTACAGTAAACAAGATATAAAAAAAATTATATTCATTGACTCATTAATAAACATTTTTTTAATGTTTAACTCACATATATTCTAAACTTGAATAACTGGTGATTGAAATTATGTGATAAAATTAACTTAAATAATTATCATTCCACAAACTATGTATTATATTTATTCTTAACATTAAATTCAAATAGAGTTTAACTAATATTTTTCATACACTTATTGTATGATTATCTAGGACTATTTCTTAGTAGAATTAGGTGAACATATTTAAAGTCAATGATTGATGTCGAGAAACACATTAAGGATCCCATAAAAAAGGAATTTAATGTCACAACAACTGTAAACACATATGATTCTTTTTGTAATATAATACTTTATTCTTGATAACTTATCAACAAGGATTCATACTCATGTAATTAAACTATATACTTGATTTATCTTTATTTGACTCTCTAAAATGAACTTTCCAAATAACTACCATGGACATGGATTTGTTCAGATAGTTCCACTTCAATCAAAGTTATAGAAATATCATATTCCATTAATATGGATGGTACAAATCCTTTCTTGACTTATTCAATTAATTTCACATCACTCATGATGAAATTGACATATTTGAAGTCACCATGAGAATATATCATAATGGTATTTATCCATACCTCAAATTATGTTATTCATGATATGAATTAATATTAATCTCAAGTTTAAGAACTAATATAAACATCCATATATAATAATATTCAATGAAATATAAAACATGTGTAATTATTATTGGATGGTATATCCTTATAACCTCCTATCTTGGATATTACCAAGTGAAATTTTAATAAGAAGAAGACTCAATATCTTAGGAGCCCATAACACATAATAGTTAAAACATCATATATGTACCATTAGATAAGTCTCATCTATATCATTTGAGATATATTTTAGAGTATTGTTATAGAATTTCAAGGTTTCCATTATAGCAGGGAATTTCTATAACATTTTGATGTGATAGATACTCTAAGTACATTGTCATAATAATGTTATGAAGATGAATTTTAATCATTTGATAAGATATTAATTAATATTCTACTAATTGAAAGTGTAAATTTAGTTGTTTCTAGGAAGATAACTTCAACATACTCCCACTTTCACTAAATCCAACTTCTAATAACTTTTAGTCTACTAGTTATCATTCTATATTCATGATTCTATTAAGATAGGTCTTTATTCAATAGGTTATCATGTTCTATTCTTTGGAATCTATGTTTACTGTGAATTTACCCCTCTAAGAAACAACCTTTAAAAGGTGACACTTTTAAAGAATATTCTTCATCTATTTATGTGACCTTTTCTCCTTGGATAGAAACACAATTTTAGTATTATCATAATACAGAGTTATATAATCCTTAATACTAGGTATAATAAAAATCTCATGGATGAAGTTGTGTACATAAAATACTTCATTAGATACATCAGAAGTTGATATATAATCAGGGACTGTTGTAAAATTATAGAACACTAGCTTCTTATAAATATTCCAACTCATAGCTAAACTATCTAAAAACTAGAATTTATGTATCCCCTCACAACTAGTTTTTGATCTCCACTATAAATTAGGAACATGTCATTTGTATGGCTCAGATTCATTAAGATAGTCTTTACATATCCACAATATGGATCTTTTGGGTCTTCCTGATATCTTCATAACATTCTCATGTAATATTAAATATCAATACTAGTACATTGTAGGTAATACATGATAGAACTTATCACTTAAGTTTAAGAGATTATATTCATTATACCTCACACTCTATATCTCTCCTCTTATGTATAAGGGCACGTCTTCTTAGATAGATGTACACTATGTGATATTAGTAACAATCCCCACTTAGATTCTTCAATATTGAATATCTTAAATACCATGTCAATATATATAACATAACATAGTCCAAGTATCCTCTTAGATCTATCATGGTGAATCTTTAAACTTATAATGTAGGAAAATAAGCCAAAGTCTTTCCTGGAGAACAATTATTTAACCATATATTAATTAACTCTATAATTGGTATCTAATTTCCAATCAATGATATATCATCAAAAAATACTACTAGGAAAAATAAACACTCCCATTAAACCTATAATAGACATAGGGATCACATTTATTCTTTGTGAAACCAAATTCTCTTATGGATTCATCAAAATCAATGTTTTGTGATCTTTATGTTTTCTTTAACTCATAAATAGATTTCAATAACTTGCATTCCTTATTGGAATAATTTGGTGTCCTAATCCCTTTTAGTTTTCTCATATAGATATCTTCTGTAAGGTTTCTATTAAGAAAATTTTTATTGACATCAATTTCCTAAATATCAAAATCATGGTTAGCTGCTATGGAAAGTATAATTATAAATGATTTCAATGTAGTATATGGTGACAAGGTATTATCATATTATATCCAGTAATTCATTATATTTAATCACATTACATTATATTTCAATTTTCTTCTTGAATACCCATTTTCACCCAACATTATTTACATCAGGTGAAGGATTAACCAAAATCCAAACATGTTTTTTATAAATGGAATCTATTTCATAATTCTCGAATTCTTTCCACATTGAAACATATGAGTTGTTTACCACTTAATTATAGGAGAGTGGTTCATTATCTTCAACTAATAATGTCTCACTATATTCAGTGACTAGAAAAACTTATCTATTTGGTTCTTTAACCTCTCTAGTTCTCTTAAATTATAAATGTGTCTTTGGAACAACTTCTTCTATTGGGAATTTTTTAATTTGTTTCTATACAAAATATTGTGTATTTTGAGCCTCAAATTCATTTAATTCTATCTTATTCCCACTATCCTTATTAACTAGAAAAACATATCTATTTGGTTCTCTAACCTCTCTAATACTCATAAATTGTACTTGTGTATTTGGAAAAACTTCTTCAATTGGGACTTTTTGAATTTGTTTTGGTGCCAAATCTTGTGTATTTTGAGCCTCAAATTTATCATAGTACATCCTATTTCTACTATCTATCTTGTAAATGTGCTACCTCTCAAGGAATATAGATTATATTTCCATAATTACAATTTTTCTTGATGATCCATATAGATAATATATCTTAGTTTCTTTAGGATATCCTATAAGATAAACTAAGAACCTTGAGATGAACATTTTTCTCTATAAGTATACTTAACAAATTCTTCACATACATACTCATATAAATTTGAAAACATAGATTTCCTCCCACATATTTACTCATATGTGATTTCATTTTCTAGTTTAGTTTTCATTTATTCTATTGTGTATTTTTTTCTATAAATCATATCCCCAAAAGGATAATGTATGACTTACAAGACTCGTCATCAATCTCACCATGTTAAAAAAGGTCTAGTTACTTCTTTCACAAACATCATTCCACTATTTTTTATAATGAGGAGTTATTTGAGATACTATCCAAATGTCTTTTAAATAATAATCAATTAAAATTTGATTAAGATATTACCCACCGCTATCTGAGTAGAGTTTATTTATATTCTCACAAATATGATTCTCAACTTCATTCTTGTATTCCTTAAATTTCTTAAAGGAATAATAATTATACCTTATTATATAATCCAATCCATCTCTATTAAATTCATCAGTAAAAGTTATAAAGTAATATTATCCACTTCTATCTTTTAATGGAAAAGTTCTATGCACATATGTATTAACTAATTATATAATATCAATATCACTTTTCCATTTTCACTAAATATAGATTTTTTAAATTTACCTTGTAAATAAGTATGACATATATCAAAGGGTTTTTGTTCAAACAAATCTAAATATCCTTCTTGATATAGTATTTTCATAAACTTCTTATTTACATGACCAAACTAATAACACTATAACTTGGTGTGATATGAGTCATGTGAACTTGATTCATTTTTTATTACCAACAATTGTTTTTTGTTCTAGTATATAAAGACTATTATTTAAATGTTTCATCCCATAACATATTCTATCTTTATAAAAATAGAAAATATTATTTTAAAATATGATAAAAATATATATTTATGTCTAAATTGGACATGGATATTATGTTCTTGGTTAAATTAGGCATGTAATAAAAATATTTTAAAACCAGAGTTAAAAATTTGATAGTGTGAGATGGTAGTCACTAATAGCCAGAGTAGCTAGTCTCACTCCATTTTATGCTTGAAGATCAACCTCTCCTAAAAAAAATTTTATAATCTCATTGGTTATTATATCTTGATATAAGTGTGAGAACCAAAATATATATCTAATAACCATTTATAAAAATTGAGTTATTACACTTGATAATGAATGTACCAGAATCTTCCCCTTAATTATTGAGCACAATTCATTTTTCATAGTCCTTTTATGACACAAGAAAAACACACTTCAAACCGATCCTTATCTTTTCCATTTTTTTATATTATTTTAAGGGTAGTAAAAAAATTTCCTTATACTTGTAATTAGTATTAGATTTTTTCTCCTTGACATTCTGATTTTCACCATAAGGTCATAAGATTTTTCATGTTTCATGTATTTATCTGATTGTTGAATCAGATTCAATAGATCTAAGAGCATCTTATATTTATTGTTCATATTTAAATTCACAATAAAACATGTGAATTTATAATTAATTAAGGTGAGTATGATTTTAGTGTATAATTCCTTAGGTAACTTGTAACCCAATATTACCAAACACTTAATGTTACCAATCACTTTAACTACATGAGGTCCAGCTAAAGAACTTTCTCAAATGTTACATGTAAAGAGTGACTTGGAGATATTGAGCTTATCTTATCTTACTTTATTATAATAATTATCATGGTGATGAGATAACATGTTTCATCTTTCCATTTATTTAGGAATCTTCCAGATCTGACTAGTGATGGATGATATCATTAGGCATTGGACATCCAATACATCATCCATGTGTTTCTAAAAAAACTCTTTGTCTCACTTTCCTCCTAATATGGATCAATAACAAATTGGTAATCTAGCACATAAAACATCCCAAAGTAACATAGTATGATGTGTAAGTTTCTTTACAACTCCTGGAAGATAGAATCATTCAGGATATTGTTTTCTCTAAGATATATTCTACAGATATATTTGGGTCCAAATGGATTTCCATTTTTTCTATAACTAGTAAAATTAACTTTTATTATATTATAATCATTACCAATTATGACATAATAAATTAATTTTTTTAGACTCTAATTATTTTATCAAATCAAATTAACACTCAACATCGGATTTGAAATATCTTGTTTCTTTTATATACTAGTTAAAAGGATCCATATTCCCCATTGAATAACTCAGATAAGGCCCAGTAAAATTTTTCAAAATAATTTATGTATATGGGATTTCTAACAATATTATCTCATAGTTACTTTCTATTTTATGTAGATCCCACAATTATAAAATCATGTACTTTAACTTCCTCAAATCTTTCCTCTAAGTTACACCAATTCTAGTGAGGGTAACAACTCTTCATATTAAATTGTTTATTTAAACCTGAATATTTCATTAGAACTCCTCAATAAATAAAAGTATCTTAATGGGGGAATGTAAAATACTTTAATCTATGCTTTAATTATAATTTAAGTGATGTAAGGTGATATCTAAATTAATATTATCTTTGAGTGATTTTTTGTAACTTATATGAAAATATTATTTTTTATTATTCAATTTTTTTAAAAAAGTATATGGATTTTATATAATTAATTAACCATGTATTATAAAATAATTAATGTATATAATATTTCCTTTATTTCATTTTATCATGATTTTTTATTTATTTACTTTATGTGATCATGTTTAATCATTAAAACCCATATATCATATAAACAAATCTTGAACTAACAAAATTAAATAAATTTGTGATATGATCATAAGCTTTTAAAATATTGGTTGGTTTATCGAGCAGAAGAAAAACCATCCTTGATCCTAGCAGAAATAAATACTCAATTCAATACCTAGCTCATGTTACAGTATTCCTCCACTAACTTGTGTATCCCATTTTTTATTTTCACCATGGCTTGAGTCCTGAACCATCTCCTCTTTTTGGGAGCTCTTTTCTTTACATGTTCTTACCCACTCACATGTGAGAGGAGAAAGGTGTTTATAGTTGCATAAAAATAATACATAGATATAAAATATCATACATAATAAAGGATAAATGAATGATTCACATATCATCGTATTTAATTTTATAATAAATTTTTAAAAAAACTCAAGTGATAAATAAATAAAGAAAATAAAAACTGAACATATATATAGGTCAGTAAAGCTCATGATTAGTCACAACATGTAATGAATATGCATTAAATCATGCTAGCATGAATTTAAATTCATTATATGTTAAGATAAAATCACTCAAATTAATTATTTGACCTTGTTAATTAATTCATTATCTTAATAATATTTCCAAATATTCCTTGAGATTCTCATTCTCTATTATTATAAATAAATTTAATTAATTATTTTTTTTTTCAAAATTATTAAGTACGTGGAATGTACTAATTGGGAACATGGCATGTACCCTTATAGTTTGATTAAATTTGGTAATGTAATTATACACACACACACACATGAAATGTACTAGAGGTATCATGACATGTACCATTTTGTGTCTAATTTAACCCATTTCTGTAATTTAAAACTTACTCAACTTGTACTTTCATTCGACACAACATGTGACTTATACTATGTATGGTCCATGTCATTTACATTATACTTATATGGCATGTATTCTTACATGGTGTGTTGCGATATACGTAGTTTGTTATTCTATGGGTTAATTTGTATAGTCTCTACATCATGTATGTCCACATGACATTCCATGAATATACACAACATATAACATTAGTGATGTCCAAGAAGTACATGGAATGTATGATGACTATAAATGTCATGTATTTATATTATTATGTTGATAATAATAATTTAAATAATTTATTTTCATACACCCTATCAAAAAAATCACTTGACATGTACCTGGTGTAAAGAATCCTATTACACAGAATGTACGCTAGCTAAAAATTATGTTTCTGGGTCTAGATTAATTTTTTTTGGAAGTTCTCTCACACAAAACTCATTTATTGTAATATAAATTGAATGGTTTGTTTATAGTTAAATAGTGTTTAAAACCATCTCTAAATTTTCTAATCTATTACTTATCACATGAACTACATGCCTAGGGACTCTACATATTACTCATATAGGTAATAACGTGTTACACAATGTGCATATCCTTCTACGTGTCTTGTAAATTATGTGTTGTTGTGTCACTTAGATAGTGGTAAATATGTCTTATGTAATGAAGTTGTGAACTTTGACCACATGAATTTCATTATTTACATGGGGTTAAAACCATTTAGGGTTATATGATGTGTACACCAGCTATACACCATGTACTCCCTATCCAACTATGTGCTCATTGGTGGTCAATATGAGGTATGTAATGATGTCATGTATCAATAACCACATGGCATGCCATAATTAGCACAAGCCTCCCTTATGTGGTTAAATAAAGTAACACAACATGTAATTTTCTGTTACAAGTCACATATTTATGTCATGTAGCCAACATGCTCAGCACCTTTGGATTGGATCTTCAAGCATTCTTCATTTATTCCTATCCTTTTATTAGTCATATTAATTTTAACAAATGTGTTATTTTGAGTTTTGGATTAAATAATGAAAAAATAGAAATCAAATATATATAAATAATTATAAATAATTCCACCAAATAATAAATAATTATAAATTATAATATGACATGGATTGTATACCACAAAAATGTTTTGATGTGTAGTAGAAGTGGTTGGAATGGAGGCCAAAAATGGGTTTTTTATTAAATCCAATGGATGATCCTAAGGAACTTGATTAACAATTATCAAATCCAATGGATAAATCCTGATGAACTTGAAAATGAAACCTTATAATTTTATAAAAAGGATCTTTCACAATTAATTTATAATTAATTACAAATAATATTTACATCAGCTTGATAATTCTTATTTTTGATTATGAACTCACTAGCTGCTCTCATAATCACATCATTGTGATAAATAATCCAAACTAGGATCCCTCTAGTTGTATCTACACATGCTCCATGATTCCCAAAACATCATCCTTGGTATTCTAGGTTCTATCATAGAGGAACCAACCACTATACATCTTTCTTTGTTGATCACAATAAGAAATATACCAGGTTTTAGATAACTCTCTCTTTTTTACCTTATTCTTGAGAGGAAATAAGGAAGTTATTATCTCTGGATTGATAGAATGTTTTCCAAAATCATATAAATTGGATTGTATACTTTTTGTCAAACAGCTAGTAATTATGCAATGTCCCTTTATCTAATTTTTTATTCTATGTAAACACTACATAAAATAATACCAATATTATTATTATTATATTATCATGGATTGTGATAAATAAATATTATCCATTCAATAAATAAATAAATATTATATTTATTCATCTTGTGAAAATATATTTACTTTAATATTCACATAACTAAATAAATATTTATATTAATTTTTTCACAAAACTGGTAAATAAATATTTATTTATTTATTACCTTGTAAAATTAAATAAGAGATAGATACAGATTATATTCACTAACCCACAAAAAAATATTTATTTAATATTCAACACATATATATTCTAAACTAAAATAACTTGTGATTGAAATTATTCAATTAACTTAACATTAATAATTATTATTCCACAAGCATATAAAAATATTTACTCATAATATTAAATTCAAATAGAATTTAACTAAGATTTGGGATAAATATGGTGTGTGACTCTCTAGGCCTCTTTCTTAATGGCATTAGTTGATCCTACCCAAAGTATAATATTAGTATCTAGAAACATATAAAGGTACCCATAGAGAAATAATTTAATGCCATAATGATAACAACCTCATATGATTACTTACTATGTAATATAACCATTTTATCATAATATCTCATCAAACAGGTTTCATAATAATGTCATCAACCAATATAATAGACTTATCTTTCTTGGACTCTTTGAAATGAACACTTCAGTGAACTACCATGGCCATGTATTTAATTAGAATGTTTGATTTCAATCAAAGTGTCCGAGATATCTTCTTCCATTAACTCATAATTTACAAATCCTTCATTGACTTATTCAATTAATGTTATATCACTTTTGATACACCCAAAGTGTTCTACATTATCATGAGAATATGTAATAATAGTTTTCATCTATAAATCAAAGTATACAATTTAGGATATAAATTATTAATAATCTCAACTCTAGGAACTAATAAAAATTTCCATAGATAGGAATATCCAATGACACATATAATATGTTTAATTCTTATTGGTGGGTTTTTTCTCATAATCTCACTTCTAGGAGATTACCAAGTAAGAAATTAATGATACTAAGTCTAAAATTATTTTTATCCCCCAACACCTAACAGTCAATACATCATCTATCTTCTCTTAAACATATTTCATCTAGACTATAAGATATGTGTTTAATAATACTATCATAGTATTTTATAATTCTCATTATTGTGATTAATGATTATATCCTCTTGAAGTGATAGATACTATAAGAACAGGATCACAACAATTTTATGTTGAATAATACTCATCATGTGATAATATATTTATTACTATAATGGTAATTGAAAGTCAAAAAGTCAGTTGGTTCTAGGGAACCAAATACAATAGTTTTTTTGAATATATAATTTGAATTAACTTTTTATATCATAGGTTGAACTGAAAGAAAGTTATTTTCCTATACAGGTCTCATCTTCAAAATGGTCCCTCCTTGGGTCAGTGATGAGAATTAGAGTTTCACCCAGAGCATACCTTCAATAATCCATTGAATGATGACTCGCATTGAGGGTTTTCACTGCTCTAATAAGAGGAATTACCCTCTAGTAAATATAATAGATAACTATAAAAGAAAATATAAATCCTAAAAAATAAAAAACAAGAATCCATGGTCAACTGATATAATAAAATTTAAAACGAATAAATTTTATGTAATTTAATATTTATAATAAAACTAACTATGGTAAAAACATATTTCCCTGACAAGTAGAAAGAACCCAGAAACCTAATATTTCTCAGTGGTATATGAATCAATCCCAAAAAACCAAGTTCCAACTATTACCCTTGTCCACCAATCTTGCACCACCTAACACCTCCACCAACATGATATAGTAACTATATATGTAAAATTAAATTTAGGTATATCCACCCTCACTAAGTTATTCCCTAAAAATAAATTTTCCAATTCAATATCACGTATAAATAATAATCATAAAATAAAATCATTATAAAAAATAATTTTCTCATTTCTAAATACCACCTAATTTAATCTAGTTAAAATATAAATAAATAAAATATATCAAACTCAAATATTCATATGATCATGTGAATTGACCCAACCCATCGGGTCCCTGCCTGTACTGGTAGTAATTCGATTGTACCACCATAATCTTACCTCCAATATTCTAGGGGATGATGATTATCACCAATAAGGAATGATACATATATAGGATGCATTATCTTATGAAATGTACATTAAACATATCACACCAACCATGCATAAACATCACATCGATAAAGGATATATATAACCAAATAAAATAAAATATGAATGAAACTTTCTATATATCCAAAAGGCATAAAATAAAAATACTGATAAAAAAGGGAAAACACATGGACCTATACTCTAAATATAAATAATTATTATTGAGTAACTATAGAAAATATAAACATGAAATCATGATCCCTTCTATCCATGAATCCCTTCAGGCTCTACTAGGATTTGGCTCTACTATCTCTAAAGAAACTACCATTGACCAATATGTTATCTACATAGAAAAACATGTGTGGAAATACGGCCTATAAAAGGGTGAGTATGAAAATTTATAGTATAATTAACCAAAAAACATAAAGGGCCTTATGAAATAGTTCATATTATATCTAAGGGATAAAATATATAGTCTTGAAACATAAGTTAATAGGGTTGAACATAATAATGGGAAGAAATTATAGATTCAATTCCTAATAAACCACAACCCAACCTCTCTAGTGAATAAATATTCCTTGATAGTCTACTAATTCAATGGAATAAAGAAACCACTAGTACATCTCACACCTCATGTAAAAACACATCCCTACTCATCCGCAACAAATACACCTTATGACCTAGGAAAAATAACCTCCCAAATCATCCATAGAAAATACACATCATGCACTAGGGGATAATACCTACATGATCATCGATAAAAATACACCTCACACATCAAGGTAAAGCACATCCCTTCTCATCATACCACAAACTACTCTACATAAACCAAAATCATTTCCTACCCATCACTCTAGGAGAACAACTAAAATTACTAGATATTTTTGTTCCCAGAATGACGCATCATTCCACAAAAGTCACATCTAGATGCATCATACTCAGAGTCCAGAATACCTGGACTAACCAAATTATAATAACCATGCCTTAAAATGATACAAAACTGAAGGGGGTTATCTTCCCCATGGATGGGTGACCCGCACCATGTTCCATGGGGGAATTTCATTCCCTATCTTACCAGAGTAAATGCAATCCATCATCCTTGCTAGAACCCAATAAGGAGTCATGTGACCTATCTATGCTCAAAGTGTGAAATCAACTATCTATAAGGTGGATCCCCACCCACTCATCCTAGCTCCACTAGATAGGTATAAAAAAGGGGAGAAACTTGGTGCACCCTATGGATCAAAATTCCCTAGGAACCTAAACCTACCCATGCAGTATGAGTACCATTACCATCTTACCACTAACCCCATGACACAACAGGGAACTCATACATCATTGAAGAGTGTAGACTAGTTTAAAGAGTTACTAACCGCTATCATCTAAACTATCACCATAAATTAACCTCCATAACTATCACATCACCACTCATAAACATATCGAGGGACCCACACCTTGTCGAAGAGTATTAACCAACTGAGGGAGTTATTAACCCTTGGGGAAGACCATGTACCTCATAAATGGTTATAATTAATCAAGGATAATAATTTCTTCATACATGTATCTATTATTCTATTCCTCAATGTTTGAGAATTGAGAAACCATAACTTACAATGTAGGACCCATACCACATAGCTTTGGTGGAGTATCAACTCCATTAATGTAAGGGACAACCAACACCTCATCTCATGATGTAATAATGATGGATTTCCCAAATACCAAATTGAAACTATCATAACCTTATAGTCATTAGAACCAAATGTCTGAATAAAGGGGACATCAAGATTACTTCTATAACCACCTACTATATCACCCATAGAAACACATAGGATTAAGGGAGATAGAACATGAGACATACATAGCAGGAACTATCCATGAAGACCAAAACATAGAAGAAGTGTATGAATAACTCACCATCCTCCTAGTCATACCACATCACGTGTTTGGATTTATTAGAGTCTACTAACACTTAAATTCTTGATTCCACCATATCACCATCATTACCTTTAAATTTTGTTGATGATGATCACTAGAGTGAAAGTCAAAAGAATCTATACTCTGAAGGTATCCATGGGTTGAATATATCACATGTTGTACATGCAAGACCCCCCTCCCCTCTGCAGTGTATTTTCACCTCATTATGACAAGGAGTAAGGCTTGTGGAATTTAAAATAGGAATAATCAAGTTGTAATAGCCCATATAATGGGTTCTTCCTCCTTATATATAGCCTTGAAGATGCTCTTCAAGTGATGTCTCGTTTACTCATGCATTATAACCATGTGTAAATTATTTAACCAATTCATACATATCATGTATAAATAAATGTCTCCTATGATACATCTCATGTAAAGATCTTTAAATGATATCCATTGTGGGAATATGTTATCCACCCAATCCTAAGAATTCAGTAACATGTAAGTCCTACCCTACGACATGCATATAAAGTAGCTCTAAAAATCCTTTGATATTACCCTATGATTGAAGTGGGTAGAGGGATGATGGTCCATCTACAATAGTACTCTACTAATGAAAAATTATATAAAGTAAATGGTATAATTATGCTTTATAATATCCTATTAATCTTAGAATATTATAAAGTCTATGAATCTCATATAAAAGGATATAGGTAACATGATCTCCTTCAATTTCCACCTAAAATAAAGCCTAAAATTGTAGAGACCCAAATCTTGACGTACATGGACATTAAATTACTATTATGGAAAACTTAATACATGACAAAAATATATGCCCAAAGACCGTATCAGTTTAGTGTCTTTGGAAAGTTGGAACATAATCTTCTAATTATGGTGAAAGATCTTTAACATCTCCCATAAAGATCTTCCCCTTTTGTTTTATTAAATAAAACATGTCTTTATATCCTGGGGAAAAGAAAACATAAAAAGGGTATGCTCAAATTCTCAGTAAAGGTAAACCTGAAGAACAAAAAACAATCCATAAACATTTGAACATAAAAACATGAACATAAAACATGAGTAATGACTTAAATCTTGGCAGTACATAAGGCATATATCACAAAGGAACATTAATCATGATAAAATATCATGGAAATAAAACAAGTAATTGTGGAAAACCATTAAGCACATGATATGATTTCCATACTAGCCAAGGCATTGCTTCCAAGACTATCATAGTGGAAAAATTCCATTACTGAACTGGTTTACTAGTCGTTCCAGCCCTGTATTACTAAACCAAATTTACTTTCTGTTCCATCCATGTCTATCACATGAGATATAAATCTTTACCCATTTCATTGGAGGGAGATATAGGTCTCACCCATCACATAATGAAATCATTATTTTGTGTGCCACAAAATAAAAATAAATCATCCATCGTAACCCAATGAATAAAATGGGTTTCATATACATCATCCCATCATAACATAATCCATATAAAACAATGGATATAATTTCATAATAAAAAAATCAAACTATGTAAATAATGGGGAAATTATACATGAAACATATCCATATTAAAAAAAATTCATCTTATATGATAAAATTCTTGAAATGAATTCTTGAGAAAAATATCCTTTCTTATTCAAAATCATTTTCTTTTCTCAAAATGCCATGCAATTTAAAAAGAAAATAATTTCATAAAAAATAATCATAAAATCTTGTAGAGGAAGATTCATTGAAATAAGGCATTATGAAACTATAAAAAATCAGTTCATGCCATATAAGTTAAAAAAAATTCTCCTCGTACTTTTGCTGGAAAAGTCAAAAAGAACCTCGTATGGTGAACAAAAGAAAGATTCCTTCCATACCATGTAGTAAAAGTAAAAAAAGGGTAAAATGACTTTAAACATATATGGAAGAATAGTAAACATTTTATGGAAAAATTTTGAGAAAACATGGACATGGATGACAAACATAACCCCAGTAAATACTTACTAATAAACAATCTCGGATAAGAACGAGATTGGAATAATTATCCCTTATGTCCAATTTCTTCCATATGAGTCTGAGACTCGTATATAGTGGCTTTAAACATATTATTAACTTATAACAGGACCACAATAATAGTTATGATATCATATATGATTCACTTATGACTTTATATTACCCGTTCATTTGTCAATTCCTTGTTAAAGTGGCATTTTGGGTAAAATCATTTCATTTGTCGTATGTGTTTTGACTTGTAATTATTAATATGATTACTTATATCATGATTACTTACCTCCAAAATGTAAAACATGATTTATATATAATATATAGTCATAATATAATATATATATATATATAATATCGATAAATGGAATGAAATACACCGTTTATGGAGACGGTAGGTCTTACGTACGCATGAACGTTGTTTTAGTTTCCTTATTAAATTGAATGGAAGTAAGTAAATAACATATATATAAATCCAGTATCATTATTATTTCATATATTTCATGATTATTTATTATATATACTTTATAATTATTCTGGAATGGTTAACATGGAGAATGAATCTCATCGCGTTGTGGAGACGGTAATCCGTACGTATGCACGAGCGATTATATCGTTCCCATAATTATTGAATGGAATTGGAGTGGATGATATAATATCTCAGAATCATTATGATGTTATAAAAATAATATATAGTTATTATTTCCACCATTATACCCATCCAAGTATGTTGGTGAAGGAAAAATAGATTACACCATGGCGTGGAGACAATAAGTCGTACGTACGCACGTACGGTGATTTTGTTTTTCGTAGGATGGATATAAAGTGATATAGGGTTGTTTTATGTTTATAATAACATATCAGTATATTAGTGATACTGATGTTATTTCTTTATAATGAAACAACTAAAGAAGAGGAATTAGAAAAAGAATGAAACTTGAAAGAATCGGTAGAAGAGATTACCTCTTCCTCGACGTGCCTCTTTTAAACTTCCTCTTAGGGAACTAGAGTTAGTCTTTTGAGAAGACCAGAGCCTCTATAATATAACTAGAGAGGTTGAGAAGAGTAATTGGTAGGGGTTGTCAGAGCATGAAGGCTTAAAATAGAGTGAAGAGAAGAGGGAGGAGGTGCCCTTTTATAAGAGAGGAGCGGGGCACTTTTGGAAACCTCCAAAATATTAATTTATAATAAACTCAAAAGCCACCTAAAAACCACAAAAATGACTCAAATTCGAATATGAGACGATATAGGGTTGTAATCGCATCATCTGATAAAATTTAGACATGTTGGGAAATTATTTTAAGCCTTATCAATTTGATTTATCCATATTTAATCTATTTAATTTTATTTGTGGTAATAATATTATAAAATTTAAATTGTTATAAATACTTACTTATGTGTTGATAATTGTCCATAATTGGATACTGTCATGACTCACCTTCACCAAGATGAGGGAAGGGATAGCAGATTTCCATAACCTTCCTTCTTCAAGTTGAAGGAGAGATAATGACCCCTGAGACCCGCCTTCAATAGGCCCTGGAGTGGGGACTAGCACCAAGGGTATAGAATCACACACAAGATGGAAGGAATTGCCTTTTTTCTTTATTAGGATCGGGAGATAAGATATCAAATCCCAAAACACCAAAACTGTAAGTACAAGTAAAGCCCAAAACAAACCATTCCCATATGCATGTTCCAAAAGTAAATGATATAAAAGTAAAAGAAAACCCCAAAAAGGAAGTACCAAAAGAAAGAAAAACAGCAACAACAACTGTCCCAACGTCTGAACTAGTACGGCTCCGCATGATCCCTGGAGTCCTCCTAGAAACCTAAAAGTAGTTTTATATACGTAGGGTGAGCATACAAGTATACTCAGTAGGGAAAAACAAAGACTCTCATGCACAATTGGAGAGGCATTATAATGCCATGTGACAAAAGAAGTAACCAAAGAACATAGTAAGGGAAACTAACCACCCAAGCCTCACCAAGGCACACTCCCCAAATAACGCAAGTCAGGTAATAAATAGTAATAGAACATCGACGTTTGGGTACCCCACACCACTTTCCCACTATTTATTGAAGACATCCTACGCATCGAACCAATACCGCCATTCTCACTGCAGTCTCACTGCCACACCCCTCCCGGACACACCTAGGCCGCAACCACACATCCCACCCACAAACACCTGGGCCACAACCACCACGTGTAACCATGCCCACAAACACCTGGTCCAAAACAACTACGGCCGCGCCCGAAGACACCTAGGCCTCATCCTGAAGATTATTGGGAAACAACATGCCCACACACACCTCGGCAAACCACCACAACTAACCTGCCCAAAGAATCTTGGGACATAATGGACCTCAGGCCCTCACAGCCTACCTGAAGATTCTTGGGCTATCCAGGAAAGGGAGAAGAAAAGGAGCTAATAACCAGTCACTCATAGGAGTGTTGGGAAAAATACCCTCCCCCGTGAAATGGGGGTGTTCGGCACTAAGTGCTCAACTTGGGTGGGGTGTGAATAAGAAACATAAAAACTACAGATATATGTATAGGTAACAAGAACTCATTCTAACCTAGGTTTCCAAATCCAACCTAAGCACAACACCCTTGTTATTATTCATTCATAAAAGAACGCACAGCACTCACGGCCAAGTCACAACTCATTCTCCAAAACCAATTCCCCATTTAAATCATTCTTGTTTTCATGTTCAAGTGATCCCATTTAGGTGAATTCTACACTAATGGGAAACTAACCGGCATAACCACAATCCAAAGAAAATAAATAGCCAAACAGAAATTTAAGCATTCACACCCATTTCTCTTTTGAAGTCACAACAACAAAGGGATCAGTGAGATCCCTCAAAGTACTAGAACCAAACCAAGCCTTGAGATATAGCCCCACACAGCTTCATATTCACAACCAACAATCGTTCCACAATAGAGGATCCCATCCTCATTCATATCACCCCATAAGAATCAAACAGAACAACACACCTACTACCAAAATAGAGTAGGGAAACTTCCAGGTTCAAGAACATCATTCACTAAGTTTTCTTCTTTCTGTTTGGTTAACCGGGGTGATCACACAAGGGTTGTTTTTCACTAGACATTCATTTTAATCGGCTGAGTTTATGTGATTAACCAAATTCTCATGTTGGAGCCATCCGATCATCACAGAGGACAGAGGTTCATTAATTCACAAAGAAAGACCACCAACAGCCACGATTTTCAGTGGGCATAGGCCCTCACAATTCACAACATAAATAATCAAGGGTAAGGAAAAGTAGTAGAACATCGATCACCCCCCCCCCCCTCTTCATTCTTTAAAAGTCAGTTTGTTATCTTCATTAACGTTTTGGATTCATCCATCCCACAGAAACAATATCATACCCTCCCTGCATGATACACAGTAAAGGGAGACGATGGAAAACCCCTACTTGGTTGATCAAGGATCAAAGTTCTTCTCCACACGCCAAGAACTGGGGATGCGCGACTTACAGGGGAGGAACTCTAGGGACTCCAAGGACGAGCGGAAAACTCCAGCACAGGCGCACCATAAGCATCGGGAAGGAGGGACTCCAAGCGCACTGGGGAGAAGAAAGAAATCCAGCCAAGAAAGGGAAGGAAGAAACTCTAACATGATATAAATATGAGATCCCTTTGTTACGGGATAAATAATTTTGAACCGCTTTAAAGTTTGATCATGGTTTCCTTTGAAGTTGGGAGGTTACACACAATGGGATTAATTCTCATTTAATTATTCCCATTAGGGTGGTGGCATAACAGCTGTGTGTTAAACCATTTCTTTTAAAAGGAGGAAAACGCACAACGGGGGCGGAACTGGAAGGTACGAGGAAAGGGTGTGACACCGAGGAAAAACACACGTTTTGGTATGTTTAAGGTTTTCACGACCTTTGGGGAATTTAATATATTTTTTATGGGATTTAAATGGCTTTTAAAGGGGAATTAAATCATTTTTACGTTAAAAGATACGTTGCGGGAGTGGAAAAAGTCAGAAACTGTAAAAAGAACGAAGACACGGTGAGGACACGGTGCCACTGTCACAATGTCACCCACACGGTGCCACCGTCACAGTGTCACCCACATGGTGCCACCATCACGGTGCCACCCTCATGGTTCCACCGTAAAGGTATCACCCTCACGGTGTCACCATCACGGTGCCACATTCACGGTGCCACCATTTCGGTGCAGCCGTGTTTTGGAAAAGTAATCGACCAGGTGGGTCCAGTACATTACATCAGATACCTCTCAAACTATTCTCACCCTCGAGAATCAAACCCATACCTGAAGAAAAGAGGTTTTCCAAATAACTGCCTCGAAAGATACCTATCAATATTGAACCTTATCAACATCTAGGAACACTTATCCCTTGAGTAACCAGGCAACATTCGAAGGCCAAACTGTCCAGTCTTATGGGATAGGGAGTTTCTTCCTCCATTTCAAGATATTATCCTCTTTGGGTGGTACTGACTCGCCCGCACGGGTTTAATCGCATCCACCTTAATGCGTCTTGATTAGGGATCAGGTCCCCCCCTCCCCATAGTCAAGACTCTTCACACACATCCACAGAATAAGGAAAACCACGCATTCCATATTTAACAAAGTAAAGTGTTCCATCACAAACAAGTACAAACAAAATAGAACAAAACTCAAAACAGCTCTAGGTACTGGGCGCGCATCTACGTCTCTCATTTCCAGGTACTTTTCTAAATCCCTCCATGCCTCCATAAAAACGAACCAAAGGAATAGTCTGTCAACAGAGCACATTCTCCTTACAATCCTCGATTCTCACAGGCATTTCTGTAAACGTCACATCGGCCTCGATGTCCATATTTCCCCAGTTGAGTACGTGTGAATCGTCATTTGGATACCATCGGTGTTGTGACACATGGAAGATGTCATGTATTCTCAGCAGTAGCGGTGGTAGCACGGGCTGATAAGCCACTTCCCCAACCCGCCGCAGCACTTCGAAGGGTCCGATGAACCTTGGAGAAATCTTACTCCCCTGTCGAACCTTCATTGTCCATGCCGAGGGGAGACCTTCAATAATACATGGTCCCCAACCTTGAACTCCAAGGGTCTCCTGCTATTATCGTTATGTGACTTTTGTCGGTCCTGAGCTGCCTTTATCCTCTCCCGTATAAGCTGAACCATCTCAGTCCTGCTCTGCACCATCTCCGGGCCAAGAACACCTGCTCCCCCAACCTCAGTCCAGCACACAGATGAGCGACATGGTCTTCCATACAAGGCTTCGAAAGGATCCATGCCAATGGTAGAGTGACAGATCTTATTGTAGTCAAACTCTACCAGAGGAAAGTGTGTCACCCAGGATCCCCCAAAGTCCATAATAAATGCTCGTAGCATATCCTCCAACATCTGGATGGTGCGCTCTGTCTGTCCATCTGTCTGGGGATGGAAAGCAGTGCTAAGACGTAGCTGGGTGCCAAAATCATGCTAAAATCCTCTCCAAACTCGTGAGGTAAACCGTGCATCCCTATCCGAGACTACGGACCTCGGAACTCCGTGCAACTGCACCACCTCATCCATGTACCTCTGTGCTAAGGTATCCACTGCTCCAGACTCCCTGATCACCAAAAAGTGACCTGATTTCATCAACTGGTCCACCACTACCCAGATATTGTCACATCCTCGAACCTTGGGTATCCCTGTGACTAAATCCATCGATATGTCATCCCACTTCCACTCGGGGACGTCTAAAGGCTGCGACAAACCACCTGGAACATGGTGTTCATCCTTCATCTGCTGACACACTAGGCACCTGGCCACGAACTCTTCCACATTCTTGGGCGCTTCCCAAGAAACAACTGTATCTACCTTCGATGGGTCCACTGCTATTCCCTACTCAGACACCACGTGCCCAAGGAAGTGCACTTCTCGCATCCAGAACTTGCACATGGACAACTTTCTATAGAGTTGGTGTTGTCTGAGGACCTCTAAAACTGTTCTCAGGTTCTCAGTGTGATCCTCCTCTGATCTTGAGTAGATCAGGATGTCTTCAATAAACACAACTACGAACTGATCCAGGTATTCCTGGAAGACGGATTTCATGATACCTATAAACATAGCTGGAGCGTTCATAAAGTCGAACGGCATGACCACAAACTCAAAGTGACCATATCTGCATCTGAAGGCAGTCTTAGAGATATCACCCTCCTTCACCCTCAGTTGGTGATATCTCGACCACAGGTCAATCTTGGAGAACCACCATGCCCCTTTTAACTGGTCGAAAAGGTCGTCTATCCTCGGGAGAGGATAAGTGTTCTTGACCATTACCTGATTCAGTCTCTGGTAGTTTATGCACAGCCTGAGGCCACCATCTGTCTTCTTTGCGAATAAGACTGGAGCACCCCATGGTGATGCACTTGGTCGAACAAAACCCTTCTTCATCAGCTCATCAATCTGAATCCGCAACTCCCGAAACTTGGAAGGGTCCATGCGGTAGGGAGCCATCAAAATCGGATGGGAACCAGGTTCCAAGTCTCTCTTGAACTTAACATCTCATCGAAGGGGTAGAGTCACCACCTCCTCAGGGAAGACATCTATAAACTCACTGATGATCCTTGGGACTTCCACCATTTTTTCATCCACCGGCCCTACTGATAGTTCAGATAACAAGGAAAGGAGGGTCTCCTCTTGCCTGCTGCTTTTCTAGAAACCCTGCTCACTGATGAAAGTTACATGTCAGTTGCCCAAATCTGAAAACATGACCCTTCCTCGGAAGTAGTCAATTATGACACATACAGAGAACAGCCAGTCGATGCCTAGGATGACATCGTATGGATGTATCTACAGTAGTAGAAGATCCCTAATAGACTGATGTGGCCCTATCATCAGTCTACACCCTCAGAAAACATAAAACAAGTTGTTCTGTCCTCCGAATATTGTGCTCAACACCAAGGGAACTGGTAGTCTCTTAGCATCTAGACCGAGAGCACGGGCCAGACTGGGCGCAACAAAGGAGTGTGAAGCTCATGTATCAAACAAGGAGTAGGAAAGAGTACTAAACAAGTTGATCGTACCTCGAATGACTTCTAGCCCTTTGGAGTTGCTGCCTCCGTGGCGTGTAACTGTCCACGCCCAGCTCCCCTACCCCTTGGTTGTCAGCTGCCTCCCCGACCACCCCCTGATCGAAGTCCCTGAGGAGCACCCTGAGGTTGGCCTCCCCCTGCAATGTCTTCCCTTGGAGGAGCGGGAGCTCGTTGTCCCTGTTGCTGCTACTGAAAGGGCCTGGTTGGAAACTGCTACGGCTGGGGCGGGTGCTGCACTGGCCCACCCCCATTGTACTGTACTCAGTCCAGGCACTGATTCCAATGGTGCCCATGGCTACTACAGAGGAAGCATCTCGTTCCTAGGCCTGAAAGTAAAGGGCGAGGACCGGGAGATTGGAACTGGAACTGCTGGGTCCTGCTCCCTACTGGTCGAAACCTAGAGGGCCCTGATGTTGGAGGCATGCTGCTAATGGCCTTCCCCTTCAATGAGCCCAACTGGATTCCCTCTCGTGATACGCCTCCCAGTGTGTGCATCCCCTCAACCACTTCAGCTTTCTTTTGGACCTCCAAGTATGTCGATATGGTGAAGGGAGTAACAGCATACTGGAAAGAAGTTCTAAGTGCCTCCTCCAAACATCTCACCTGAGACTCCTCATTCAGAAAGAGGTTGGGAGCAAAGAGAAGGAGATCCATGAACTTGATCCCCAACTCTCTCACTGACATACTCCCTTGCTGGAGGGAGAGTAGTTCCTTGATCTTCTCAGCCTTCATCGTGGAAGAGAGGAATTCCACCTGGAACTCCTTCTCAAAGTCAGCCCACATAACCTCAGCCTCCCTCTTCTCCCCAAGATAAAGCATTCACCACTAACACACTGCTCCACGCATCTGGATTAAAGCTAGAGGAACCCAGTACTTCTTCGGAGCCCGGATCAAGCTGAAAGCTATCACCAGCTCCTCTAGCCAGCTCTTTTTCTCTATGTCTGAGATGCTACCCTCGTACTTCACGAGGGTCTGTCATTGAAAGGCACGAAGCATCCTCTTCCACTGATCGTCCTCTTCCTCTCGGTCAGCCCTCTGCCGAGCAGCTAAGTCAGCCTCTTGGTCCTTGATCGCCCGCACTACTCGTGGTCACCTTTCAGGTTCCATGGTTGCAAGGTAAACAAGGAATTCCTAAGCCTGAGTGGTGTAAAATATTGTTCTTAAATTTTCTAAGACTTATTAATTATTTTAAATCCCCAAAATACCCATAAAACATGAGAACTCAAGTCATTATGATGCATCTACCTTTCTTAGGGTCTCTACCCGGCAATTAGTATAGCCTTACTTGGTCGTTTAGTAGGCCCAGAGTCCTTGCATCAGATCATGGGGGAGCCTAAAATCCCATGTCCTCGCCGGTCTTCCCTAGCCTATTTCACACACCTAGATCACCCAACACTATTGCCCTACCATCCCATGCAATCCTCACTGTGCCTAACCCCAGACTTCATCCTATCTCTCAACCTTGCCTTTGATACCATTCTGTCACGACCCGCCTTTACCAAGATGAGGGAAGGGACAGCAGATTTCCAGACCCTTCCTTCTTCAAGTTGAAGGAGTGATAATTACCCCCGAGACCCACCTTCAATAGGACCTAGAGTGGCAACTAGCACCAAGGGTCTAGAATCACACACAAGTTGGAAGGAATTTCCGTTTTTCTTTATTAGGATCGGGAGATAAGATAGCAAATCTCACAACACCAAAACTGGAAGTACAAGTAAATTCCAAAACAAACCATTCCCATATGCATGTTCCAAAAGTAAATGATACAAAAGTAAAAGAAAACCCCAAAAATAAAGTGCCAAAAGAAAGAAAAACAGCAATATAAATTGTTCCAACGTCTGAACTATCATGGCCCCGCACGATCCCTGGAGTCCTCCTAGAAACCTAAAAGCAGTTTTATATTTGTTGGGTGAGCATACAAGTATACTCAGTAGGTAAAACCAAATACTCTCGTGCACAAGTGGAGAGGAATTCTAATGCCCTGTGAGAAAAGAAATAACCCGCCTCACCAAGGCACACTCCTCAAATAACGCAAGTCAAGTAATATATAGAAATAGTACATCGATGTTTGGGTACCCCGCGCCACTTTCCCACTGTTTATTGAAGAAATCCTATGCATCGAACCAATCCCGCCATTATCACCATAGTCCCACTGCCACACCCCGCCCGCACACACCTGGGCCGCAACCAAACATCTCGCCCGCAAACACCTAGTCCACAACCACCACGTGTAACTACGCCCACAAACACCTAGTCCAGAACAACTACTGCCATGTCCGAAGACACCTGGGCATCATCCTGAAGATTCTTGGGAAACAACCTACTCGCACACACCTGGGCCAACCACCACAACTACCATGCCTGAAGAATCTTGGGCTATAATAGACCTCGGGCTGTCACAGCCTACCCAAAGAGTCTTGGGATATTCAGGAATGGGAGCAGAAAAGGAGATAATAACCAGCCACTCATAGGAGTGTTACGAAAAACACCCTCCCCCATGAAATGGGGCTGTTCGCCACTAAGTGCTCAACTTGGGTGGGGCACGAATAAGAAACATAAAAACTACATATATATGTATATGTAACAAGCACTCATCTTAACCTAGGTTTCGAAATCCAACTTAAGCACAACACCCTTGTTACTATTCATTCATAAAATAAGGCACAACACTCATGGCCAAGTCACAACCCATTCTCCAAAACCAATCCCCATTTAAACCATTCTTGTTTTCATGTTCAAGTGGTCCCATTTAGGTTAATTATACACTACTAGGAAACTAACTAGCATAACCACAAGCCAATGAAAATAAATATCCAAACAACAATTTAATCATTCACACCCAGTTCTCTTTTTAAGTAACAACAAAAAAGGGATCAGTGAGATCCCTCAAAGTACTGGAACCAAACCAAGCCTCAAGATATAGCTTCACACAGCTTCATATTCACAACCAACAATCATGCCACAACAAAGGATCCCATCCCCATCCATATCACCCCATAAGCATCAAATAGAACAACACACCTACTACCAAAATATAGTAGGCAAACTTCCAGGTTCAATAACATCATTCACTATGTTTCCTTATTTCTTTTTGGTTAACCGGGGTGATCACACAAGGTTTGTTGTTCACTAGACATTCATTTTAATCGGTTGAGTTTACGTGATTAACCAAATTCCCATGTCGGAGCCATCCGATCATCACAGAGGACAGAGTTTCATTAATTCACAAATAAAGAACACCAAAAACCATGATTTTCAGTGGGCATAGGCCCGCACAATTCAAAACATAAATAATCAAGGGTATGTAAAGGCAGAAGAACATCGATCACACCCCCCCCCCCACTTCATTCATTAAAATTCTGTTTGTTATCATCATTAACATTTTGGTTTCATCCATCTCGCAGAAACAATAGCATACCCTCCCCTCATGATAAAAAGTAAAGAGAGACGAATGAAAAACCCTACTTGGTTGATCAAGGATCGTAGTTCTTCTCCACGCACCAAGAACTGGGGATGCGCGACTTGCAGGGGAGGAACTCCAGGGACTCCAAGGACGAGTGGAAAACTCCAACACAGGTGCACCACAAGCCTCAAGAAGGAGGGACTGCAAGTGCACTGGAGAGAATAAAGAAATCCATCCAGGGGAAGGAAGAAACTCTAGTGTGATATAAAGATGAGATCTCGTTGTTACAGGATAAATAATTTTGAACAGCTTTAAATTCAGATCTTGGTTTCCTTTGCGGTTGGGAGGTTACACACGATGGGATTAATTCTCTTTTAATGATTCCCATAGGGGTGGTGGCATAACGGCTATGTGTTAAACCATTTCTTTTAAACGGAGGAAAACGCACAATGGGGGTGGAACTGTAAGGTATGGGGAAAGGGTGTGACACCAAGGAAAAACACACATTTTGTTAAGTTTATGGTTTTCCCGACCCTTGGGGAATTTTAGATATTTTTTATGGGCTTTAAATGGTTTTGAAAGAGGCATTAAATCATTTTTACATCAAAAGATACGTTGCAGGAGCGGAAAAAGTCGGAAACTGGAAAAAGACTGAAGACACGGTGAGGACAGGGTTCCACTATCACGGTTCCACCGTCACGCTGTCACCCACACGGTGCCACCGTCATGGTGTCACCCACAGGGTGCCACCTTCACGGTGCCACCCTCACGGTTCCACCGTGACCAGTGCCACCCTGACCAGTGTGCGACCATCATGGTGCCACTGTCACCGGTGCCACCGTCACAGTGCCACCGTGACCGGTACCACCGTCACGGTGCCACCATTTCGGTGTAGCCGTGTTTTGGAAAAGTAATGGACCAGGTGGGTCTGGGCCATTACAGATACTTTATGACATTTTCGACTATATAAATTTAAATTTATAATTTTTAAATATTTTTTTGATTTTTAAACAATTTAATAATATTTTATTTTTATAAAATATTAATAGTGTCAATTTTAACACTATTCATTTATTTGAATATAAATAAAATCCACATAGAGGATATATTCAAAAAAAAATATTTAGTAAATTTTAAACATTTCATATTCATCTATAAAATTCGTGTAGAATATTAATTAGTTTATATAATATTTATTTTCATATTTTTAAAACCATTTATTTGATATTTCTCTTAATAAAATAATTACAACAACATTTTTGTATAATTATTTAATATACTTATTTGTTGCATAAAAATTAAAAATAAAATTCTAAGATGAAGATAATTATAATATATTTAATAAGAATACTTTTAGTCAAATTTATCTTCAGAAACATTCAACATTTAAAGTGTTATCTTTATTAAAGTATGAAGGTGACAACATTGAAATCATTTAAAATAAAATAATATAAATGTCATAATCTCTTTTATAAGGCTCCAAATGGTCCATAAGTCGACTCTTGGATGATTAAGGTATAAATATACTCGAAAAATAAGGTTTGGTTAAGTTTATGGTCTTTTTTATGGGTATTATTATTTTAATAAAGACTGTATTATTGATTTTTCACTAAATAAATAATTTCTGCATCATTTATGTATAAGATATTAAGGTAATTATATATTTTTTAAAAATCACAAATAAATTACCGTGATGAAGAGAAAAATTGTATATTTAAAATGAGTATTTATAATTGAATTTATATTCTGTATAAACTTATATTAAAAATACTTTAATTATTAAATTTTGAGTGAGACATATTTCACTTTCTTTAAATAAAATAAATTAAAGGTCTTAATCACATCCAAGTTGGTTCAAAAAGATACCATTTCGACCCAAGTATATTTTAGGACGAAATATAATCATCCAATTATATTAATACAAGTGTTAGGGTAATTTTATAATATTTTTTTACCCTTAATTACCTAATTTACCTTTAACTATAGTAAATAAAATTTACCGTAGTTACTATTCATAAGGTCTAAAAATAAAAAGTATACTATTAACATAATTTGTACCTACTAAATTTAAATATGGAATCCATTTTTTCCAAATTAAAAATACAGAAGTTTCAGTATTTATTTTAAAATTAATCCAGCTGTTGAGAAAACGGGTTCTAAACAGTTGTTTTTAATTAAATTTTAGCATATTTTTACTATTCATCAAAATATGAAATTTAAAAGAAAAATATTAAAAAATTATCCAAAGTAAATTTTTATATAATTATTACAATTAATAAGTTTATTTTGTCAAATTAAACTCATAAACGTGTCAAAAAATAGATTTATAGTGGTTTCTCCATCAAAAGGCGACCAAATTGCATTTTTTGAAAAATACTTATTTTATACGAAACATTTATTTTGTTCTCTTACCATGTTATAGAATATGTGTAAGATGAATTATAATGTTATAAAATTCAAAATGTGGTTAATACTATTCATAACATCTAGTTCACAATAATATTATAACAATATATCATTGTTTAGTGAAACTCGCTATTGCGTACACCACATGCTATTGAGGAAGGTTTCTCTTGTGTGAAACACAAGCCAAGAATAGTGTTTGAATATACTACAAGCTAATATGGTGTTGCGTATAGTGCAAGATAATCTTGGTGTAGCTTACGACACAAGACATCAAAGTAATTAAAAATAATATTTCTCATAAAATCTCGGGGTGTTACATTCTACCCCCCTTAAAATGAATTTCGCCATCGAAATTCGTCGGGGTTATAAATTGTTTACTACTTGAAAGTTTCTTTCATAAAAGCCCACATCGTAAAAAGTAATACTAAAACTTCATTTTAAAAAGGAATGTTAGAAACATAACGTTCACCCAAAGTAACTCAGCATTGGGTTTCCACATAGGGGAATATAGGTGAAAATATGGATATATAAGAGAAATCTAACCATCATGTTATGATGAAGAGTGTTAGAGAACATGACTAAAAAAAATCCAAAAATCACAAAGCCATAAATTTTTGATGATCTAAGGTACCATATGATTCATCAAATATGAGGACACTAGGAAAACATTTTTGGTTTTCAAGATCATTTCCCTAAAGTTGAAAATTTTGAATTAGAAGAAATACATACTTGATTTTGGTACAATCTCATTGTTGGTCGTTCCTTAAACAATTTCCACTTCATATATTAAAGAAATGAAGTTGAATTTGTCATTCGTGATGTGTTATCAAATCATGTGATAGAATGATGGGTCATTCCATCTGTCTCAAACAAAAGGTTAGAAAAAGTTATTAATATATACATAAGTCCATATATGGTGATATTAATCGTATATGGCTCCAAAAATGGACTTATACTTCATATAACATACCACTTAATAAAATAAAACTAATTTCTACAACCCAGGGACTTTTTGTAGGCCAGTGGTAGGCGATAAAGGCCTGTCGCACTTCAGTTGTGGGTTCGATTCCCGTATCCTTGTCCGATGTGACGGGTTGTCGCCTGCCCGACAGGTTGTCCTTTTTCTAAAACTATACTATTATAACATTTCAAAAATTATATAAAAAAGTTCTAGCCATAAAAAATATTATCTGATGTCTAAATTAATCCATTACAATCTTTAAGCTTATCTAAAATACTTCTGTCCAATCTCATAGTATAAAGAAAAAGATTACTAGAGAGGTCATATACCAAGCATGTGATTACCATAATTTATCCCCCTTATATCATAAGATATATCGTGTCATCATATTCCAAACATGTGATTACCATAATCATGTATTCTCTTGAAACATGAATTACCATAGAACCTTAGTGAAAACATGAATGTTATCAAAAGTTAACTCTTTGCACATACCAAACTCCCAAAATTTCTATATACTCAAACAATGATATCATGTTGTCCTTATATCAGTCATGAGCTCGTTAATACTATCAAACATATTATTTTCTCCTTATCACTTCATTATGCACATATCATCTGCTTTCCAAAAAAAATTAAATCACTTTTCATGGCTACTGGTACCATACAATTATTGAAAACCAATACATAGATATTCCAATATTCCATAATACTATAAATGAGATTCCACAACACTATTTTGGAATCCCGTTACATATACACTTAATCATTCCACCGCTTCATTGTCATATTCAAAATCACCAATAGTGATTGCATGTGACTTCCCTTGGTCCTTTGCCTTAAGAGGTTGTTGATGTTTATCATCATTAAACCTTGGATTAGGGCATTGGTTGGCATAATGCCCCATTTCCTTGCACTTGTAGCATTGAAGTGTCAGTGGTGCGTTCTATGTAGTCTTTTCTCTATTCACATCATTATCTACCTTTTTCCCATTACTTCGATACTCAGCTGCTCGATGACCTTCTTTTCCATACTTAAAACATTTTCTAATCCCTTTAAGACAATCTCCACCAAGCTTCTTTCCACACATTGAGCATAAAGAAACATTCGACTTCTTTTCACCATTGTTTTGAGATTTTTCCTTGAACTCCATCTTTCATTTCTTGTCAAAACCATGAGATGGATATGTAACACTGACTTCCAGTTCTACCTTGATAGCACAATGAACAATTTCTCCATAGCTACAGAATTCTCATATAGCTAATTCCCTTCGAAGACTTGATTTTAAGCCACTAAAGAATCGATCAACTTTACTTTCAGGTTGGATGATAAATCCAGATGCATACCTTGAAAGCCTTGTAAAATTTGAATCGTATATACCAACATATTCATCATCCTTTTTCATAAGATCAAGGAACTCATTTTCCATATTTTTTTGAAGAATACGAGGTAAGTGCTTATTGAAAAACAAGTTCTTGAACTCTTCCCATTCTATGGATTCAATTTCATCTTGGGGCCTTGTATTCATAATTAGAGTCCACCACTGGTCTGCTTCACCTTCTAAACGGTAAACATCTAGAATGACTTTTTCACGTTCCAAACATTGAAGTATGGAAAAGATCTTTTCAATGGTACTGATCCATTGTTCAGCAACATGTGGATCAGAAGACCCTCTGAAAGAAGGTGGACGTTCCCTCATGAAGGACTCAATAGAATATTTTTTCCTTCTCTAATCGGTAGGAAGTATAGAATGGTTCATAGATTGTGTAAGTATAGAAATAAGATTTTTCACTCCATCTCCCATAACATTGGTATTTTCAGGAGGAAAATCATTGCATTGTCCATTACATTGATCAACATGGTTCCTTCAGGTTCCAGCCATCGTCTAAAACCCAAAAAGAATAGTGTGAGAGGAAAAAATCATGCTAGGAAAACAACATAATAAAGGGGGAGTACCTTAAATATCTAAAATCTTAGGTCTAATTCTAATATAATTACCATAATTATAAGAATATAACCTAAACTTATACTTAACCTTAGTGACATCCCTATACATAGCTTACAAATATCTCTAGGGATCTCACTAAAGTTTTCACATCCTATTTTCCAAAGGTTAACAAAACCTTCTCTCTGATACCAACTGTAGAGACCCAAACCTTGACGTACATGGACATTACATTACTTTTGAGGAATACTTAATACATGAAAAAAAAAATAGATGTCCAAGACCGTATTAGTTTAGTGTCTTTGAAAACTCAGAACATAATCTTCTAATCATAGTGAAAGATCTTCAACATCTCCCATAAAGATATTCCCCTTTTGTTTTATTACTTAAAACCTTTATTTATATCATGGGGAAAAGAAAACATTAAAAGGGTGATCTCAAATGCTCAGTAAGGGTAAACATGGAGAACATAAAACATTCCATAAACATTTGAACATAAAAACATGTACATAAAACATGAGTAATGACATAAATCTTGGCAGTACATAAGGCATAGATCACAGGGGAACATTAATAATGATAAAATATCATGGGAATAAAACATGTAATTATGGAAAACCATCAATCACATGATATGACTTCCATATTATCCAAGGCATTTATTCCAAGACTATCATAGTGGACAAATCCCATTACTAAACCGGGTTTATTTTCCATTCCAGCCCTGTATTACTGAACCAGATTTACTTTCTGTTCCAGCCATGTCTATCTGATGAGATATAAATCTTTACACAATGAATTGGAGGGAAATATAGGTCCAAAAATCTCATAATGAAATCATTCTTTCATGTGCCACAAAATATAAATAAATCATCCATCATAACCCAATGAATAAAATGGGTTTCATATACATCATCCCATCATAACATAATCCATATAAAACAGTGGATATAATTTCACCATAAACAAAATAAAACTATGTAAATAATGGGGACATTATACATGAAGCATATCCATATTAAAAAAATGTCATCTTAGATGAAAAAATACTTGAAATGAATTCATGAGAAAAATATCCTTTTTTCTTCAAAATCATTTTCTTTTCTCAAAATGCCATGCAATTTCAAAAGAAAATAATTTTTTTGAAAATAATCATGAAATATTGTAGTCATAACCCCAGTAAATACTTACAAATAAACAGTCTTGGATAAGAATGAGATTGGAATAATTATCCCTTACCTTATGTCCAATTTCATCCATATGTTTCCGAGACTCCCATATAGTGGATTTAAACATATTATTAACTTATAAAAAATCATAATAATAGTTATGATATTTTATATGATTCACTTACGACTTTATATTACCCCTTCAATTGTCAATTTTATGTTAAAGCAGTGTTTTGGGTAAAATCATTTCATTTATCGTACGTGTTTTGACTTGTAATTATTCATATGATTACTTAGATCATGATTAAATACCTCAAGAATGTAAAACATGATTTATATATAATATATAGTCATAATATAATATATATATATATATATATATATAATAGATAGATAAATGGAATGATATACACCGTTCATGGAGATGGTAGGTCGTACGTAAGCATGAACGTTGTTTTCATTTCCTTATTAAATTGAATGGAAGTAAGTAAATAACATATACATAAATCCAGTATCATTATTATGTCATATATTTCATGATTATTTATTATATATACTTTATAATCATTCTGAAATGGTTAACATGGAGAATGAATCTCATCGCGTCGTGGAGACGGCAATCCGTACGTACGCACGAGCGATGATATCTTTCCCATAATTATTGAATGGAATTAGAGATGATGATATAATATATCAAAATCAGTGTGATGTTATAAAAATCATATATAGTTATTATTTCCACCATTATACCCATCGAAGTATGTTGGTGGTGGAAAAACATATTACACCATGGCATGGAGACGGTAAGTCGTACGTACGCACGCACGGTGATTTCATTTTTCATAGGATGGATATATGGTGAAATAGGGTTTTTTCATATTTATAATAACATATTAGTATATTATTGAAACTAATGTTATTAATTTATAATTAAACAACTAAATAATAGTAAGTATAAGAAGAAAGAAACTTGAATGAATCGGTATAAGAGGTTACCTCTTCCTCGACGTGCCTCTTTTAAACTTCCTCTTAGGGCACTAGAGTTGGCACTTTGAGATAACCAAAACCTATGTAATATAACTAGAGATATTTAGAAGAGGAATTGGAAGGTTTTTTCTGATCTTGAAGGCTTAAAATGGAGTGAAGAGAAGATGGAGGAGGTGCCCTTTTATAAGAGAGGAGAGGGGCACTTTTGGAAACCTCCAAAATATTAATTTATAATAAACTCAAACCCCACTTGAAAACCTCCAAAATGACTCAAATTAGAATATGAGATGATATAGAGTTGTAATATTATCATAAAATAAAATTTATACATGTTGGGAAATTATTTTAAACCTTATCAATTTGATTTATCCTTATTTAATCTATTTAATTTTATTTGTGGTAATAATATTCTAAATTTTAAATTTTTATAAATACTTAATTATGTGTTGATAATTGTCCATAATTGGTTAATTTATGACATTTCCGACTATATAAATTTCAATTTATAATTTTTAAAAATTTCTGTGATTTTTAAACAATTTAATAATATGTTATTTTTATAAAATATCAATAGTGTCAAATTTGACACTATTCGTTTATTTGAATTTAAATAGAATCTACACAGTGGATATATTCAAAAAAAATATTTAATAAATTCATAACATGTCATATGCATCTATAAAATTCATGTAGAATATTAATTAGTTTATATAATATATATTTTAATATTTTTAAAACCATTTATTTGATATTTCTCTTAATAAAATAATTACTAAAACATTTTTGTATAATTATATTATATACTTATTTTTTCATAAAAATTAATAATAAAATACTAAGTTGAATATAATTCTAATATATTTAATAATAATACTTTTATTCGAATTTATCTTCAAAAAAATCAACTTTTAGAATGTTATCTTGATTAAAGTATGAAGGTGACAACTTTGACATCATTTGAAATAAAATAATATAAATGTCATAATCTATTTTAAGGCTAAAAATTGTCCACAAGTCTACCCTTGGATGATTAGGGTATATATATACTCGACCAATAAGGTTTGGTCAAGTTTCTGGTCCTTTTGATGGCTATTATTATTTTAATAAAAACTGAATTATTGATTTTTCACTAAATAAATAATTTCTGCATCATTAATGTATAAGATATTAAGATAATTATATATTTCTTAAAAATCACAAATAAATTACCATGATGAATAGAAACATTTTATATTTAAAATTATTATTTATAATTGAATTTATATTTTTTATAACCTTATATTAAAAATACTTTAATTATTAAATTTTGAGTGAGACATATTTCACTTTCTTTAAATAAAATAAATTAAAGGTCTTAACCACGTCCAAGTGGGTTCCAAAAGATACCATTTAGACCCAATTATATTTTATGACGAAATATAATCATCAAATTATATTAATACAAGTTTTATGGTAATTTTATAATATTATTTTTACCCTTAATTACCAGATTTACCTTTAACTGTAGTAAATAAAATTTACTGTAGTTACTATTAATAATTTCTAAAAATAAAAAGTAGCATATTAACATAATTTGGACCTAATGATTTCAAATATGGAATCCATTTTTCCAAATTCAAAACACAGAAGTTACATTATTTAATTTAAAATTAATCCCGATGTTGAGAAAACGGGTTCTAAAAGTAAAAACATTGAAAAAATTGAAATGTTTTTACCTATGAATTCAAATTAAAATTAATGATAATGACATAAATAATATTAAATGGTAAAAATATATTCTATTTATACATTAAAACCATTAAATATTATTATTTAACCATATAAATTATCTTGATGAAAAAAGTTGTTTTTAATTAAATTTTAGCGTATTTTTACTATTCATCAAAATTTGAAAGTTAACAGAAAAATATTAAAAAATTATCCAGAGTAAATTTTTATATACTTATTCAAATTAATACGTTTATTTTTTCAAATTTAACTCATAAATGTGTCAAAAACTAGATTTATAGTGGGTGCTCCATCAAAAGGCGGAAAAAATGCATTTTTTTAAAAATACTTATTTTACCCGAAAAACTTATTTTGTTCTCTTACCATGTTCTAGAATATTTGTAAGATGAATGATAATTTTATAAAATTAAAATGTGGTTAATACTATTCATAATGGCTAGTTCATAATAATATTATAACAATATATCATTGTTTAGTGAAACTCGGTATTGCGTACAGCACACGCTATTGAGGAAGGTTGCTCTTGCGTCCAACACAAGCCAAGAATAGTGTTTTCATATACTATAAGATAATATGGTGTTGCATATAGTGCAAGCTAAACTTGGTGTAGCGTACAACACAAGACATCAAAGTAATTAAAAATAATATTTCTTATAAAATCTCGGGGTGTTACATTCTACCCCCCTTAAAATGAATTTTGCCCTTGAAATTCATCGGGGTTATAAATTTTTTACTACTTAAAAGTTTCTTTCATAGAATCCCACATCATAAAAAGTAATACTAAAACATAATTTTAAAATGGAAATCTAGAAACATAAAGTTCACCCAAAGTAACTCAGCACTGGGTTTCCACATAGGAAGATATAGGTGAGAATATGGATATGGAAGAGAAATATAACCATCATGTTCTGATGAAGAGTGGCAGAAAACATGGCTATGAAAAATCCAACTATCACAAATCCATAAATTTGTGATGATCTAAGGTACCATCTAATTTATCAGATATGAGGACACTAGGACAACATTTTTGGTTTTCAAGATCATTTCCCTAAAGTTTAAGAATTTGAATTAGAAGAAATACATACTTGATTTTGGTACAATCTCACTGTTGATCATTCATTGAACAATTTACACTTCATATATTAAAGAAATGAAGCTGAATTTTTCATTCATGAAGTGTTAGAAGATCATGTGATAGAATGATGGGTCATTCCATCTGTCTCAAACAAAAGGTTAGCAAAAGTTATTAAATATACATAAGTCCATATATAGTGATATTAATCGTATATGGCTCCAGAAATTGACTTATACTTCAAATATAATACCAATTAATAAAATAAAACTAATTTCTAAAAACCAAGGACTTCCTGTAGGCCAGTGGTAGGCGATAAAGGACGGTCGCACTTCATTTGTGGGTTCGATTCATACATCCTTGTCTGATGCGACGGGTTGTCGCCTGTCCTACGAGTTTTCCTTTTTCTAAAACTATACTAATATAACATATCAAAAATAATATCAAAAAGTTCTAGCCTTAAACAATACTATCTGATGTCTAACTTAAACTATTCCAATCTTTAAGCTTATCCAAAATACTTTTGTCCAATCTCATAGTATAAATAAAAGGATTACTAGAGAGGTCATATACCAAGCATGTGATTACCATCATTTATCCCCCATATATCATAAGATATATCTTTTTGGTCATATTCCAAACATGTGAATACATTAATCATGTATTCTCTTGAAATATGAATTACCATAGAACCTTAGTGAAAACAGGAATTTTGTCAAAAGTTAACTCTTTCCACATACCAAAATCCCAAAATTTCTATATACTCAAACCATTATATCACTTTGTCCTTATATTAGTCATGATCTCATTAATACTATAAAACATATTATTTTCTCCTTATCCCTTCATTATGCACATATCATCTACTTTCCAAAAATATTTCAATCACTTTTCATGGTTATCGGTACCATACAATTATTGAAAACCAATACATAGATATTCAAATATTCCATAATACTGTAAATGAGATTCCACAACACTATTTTGGAATCCCATTACATATACACTTAATCATTCCACCACTTCTTTGTCATATTCAAAATCACCAATAGTGATCGCATGTGACTTCCCTTTGTCCTTTTCCATAAGAGTTTGTTGATGTCCATCATCATCAACCCTTGGATTAGGGCATTGGTTAGAATAATGACACATTTCCTTGCACTTGTAGCATTAAACTGTTGGTGGTTCATTCTCTATATTCTTTTCTCTATTAACATCATTAGCCACCTTTTTCCCATTACTTCGATACTCAGTTGTGCGATGACCTTCTTTGCCACACTTAAAACATTTTCTAGTCCCTTTAAGACAATCTCCACCATGATTATTTCCACACATTGATCATAAAGAAACATTAGTCTTCTTTTCACCATTGTTTTGAGATTTTTCATTGAACTCCATCATTCGTTTCTTGTCAAAACCATGAGATGGATATGACACACCAACTTCCAGTTCTACCTTGATAGCACAATGCACAATTTCTTCATAGCTACTGAAGTCTCTTATAGCTAATTCCCTTCGAAGACTTATTTTTAAGCCACTGAAAAATTTATCAACTTTACTTTCAGGTTGGATGATAAAGCCAGATGCATACCTTGCAAGCCTAGTAAACTTTTCCTCGTATATACCAACAGATTCATCATCCTTTTTCTTAAACTCAAGGAACTCATTTTCCATATTTTTTCAAAGAATACGAGGGAAGTAATTATTAAAAAACAAGTTCTTGAACTCATCCTATTATATGGATTCAATTTCATCTTGGGGCCTTGTATTCATAATTAGAGTCCACCACTGGTATGCTTCACCTTCTAAACGGTAAACATCCAGAATGACTTTTTCATGTTCTGAACAGTGAAGTATAGAAAACATCTTTTCAATTGAACAGATCCATTATTCAGCAACAAGTGGATCATAAGACCCACTGAAAGAAGGTGGACGATGCCTCATGAAGGTATCAATAGAAAATAATTCCCTTCTCTGCTCATTTGGAAGTCTAGAATGATTCATAGCTTGTGTAAGTATAGCAATAATATTTTTCACTCCATCTCCCATAACATTGATTTGTTCATGAGGAAAATCATTGCATTGTCCATTACATTGATCAACACAGTTCCTTTGGGCTCCAACCATCGTCTGAAACCCAAAAATAATAGTGTGAGAGGGAAAAATAATGATAGGAAAACAACATAATAAAGGGGGGGTACCTTAAATATCTAACATATTAGGTTTAATTCTAAGATCTTTACTGTAATTATAGGACTATAGCCTATACTTATACTTAACCTTAGGGACATCCTTATACATACCTTAGAAATATCTCTAGGGATCTCACTAAAGTTTTCATATCCTAGTTTCCAAAGGTTAACTAAACCGTCGCTCTGATACCAACTGTAGAGACCCAAAGCCTGACGTAAATGTACATTACATTACTTTTTCTGAATACTTAATAAATGACAAAAACAGACGCCCAAGACCATATTGGTTTAGTGTCTTTGGAAACATGGAACATAATATTATAATCATGGTGAAAGATCTTCAACATCTCCCATAAAGATATTCCCCTTTTTTTTTCTTACCTAAAACCTTTCTTTATATCCTGGGGAAAAGAAAACATAAAAAGGGTGATCTCAAATTCTCAATAAGGGTAAACAATGAGAACATAAAACAATCCATAAACAATTGAATGTAAAAAACATGAACATAAAACATGAGTAATGACATAAATCATGGAATTACACAAGGCATAGATCAAAAAGGAACATTAATCATGATAAAATATCATGGGAATAAAACATGTAATTGTGGAAAACCATTAACCACATGATATTATTTCCATAGTAGCCAAGGCATTGTTGCCAAGACCGTCATAGTAGACAAATTCCATTACTGAACCGGGTTTACTTGTCATTCCATCCTTGTATTAGAGAACCAGATTTACTTTATGTTCCAGCTATGTCTATCTCATGAGATATAAATCTTTACCCAATGAATTGGAGTGAAATATAGGTCCCACAAATCTCATAATGAAATCATTCTTTTGTGTGCCAAAAAATAAACATAAATCATCCATCATAACCCAATGAATAAAATGGGTTTTATATACATCATCCCATCATAACATAATCCATATAAAATAATAGATATAATTTCATAATAAACAAAATCAAACTATGTAAATAATGGGGACATTATACATGAAATATATCCATATTAAAAAATGTCATCTTAGATGTTAAAATATTTGAAATGAATTCTTGAGAAAAATATCCTTTCTTCTTCAAAATCATTTTCTTTTCTCAAAATGTCGTGGAATTTCAAAAGAAAATAATTTTGTTGAAAATAATCATGTAATATTGTAGATGAAGTTTCATGGAAATAAGGTATTATGAAACTATTAAAAAAATACATTCAGGCTGTATAAGTTAAAAAACATTCTCCTCGTACTTTTCCCTGAAAAGTCAAAAAAGTACCTCGTATGGTAAGAAAAAGAAAGATTCCTTCCACAACTTGTGGTAAAAGTAAAAAAAAGGTAAAAATGAATTTAAACATACATGTAAGAATAGTAAAAAATTTATGAAAACATTTTGAGGAAACATGGACATGGATGAGAAACATAACCCTAGTAAATACTTACAAATAAACAATCTTGGATAAGAATGAGATTGGAATAATTATCCCTTACCTTATGTTAAATTTCTTTTGTATGTGTCTGAGACTCATTTATAGTGAGTTTAAAAATATTATTAACTTATAAAAAACCATAATAATAGTTACTATATCCTATATTATTCACTTATTAATTTATATTACCCCTTCAATTGTCAATTCCATGTTAAAGCAGTGTTTTGGGTAAAATCATTTCATTTATCGTACGTGTTTTGAATTGTAATTATTCATATGATTAATTAGATCATGATTACTTACCTCCAGAATCAAAAACATGATTTATATATAATATATAGTCATAATATAATATATATATATATATATATATCGATAAATGGAATGAAATACGCCATTTATGGAGACGGTAGGTCGTACGTACGCATGAACGTTGTTTTCATTTCCTTATTAAATTGAATGGAAGTAATTAAATAACTTATACATAAATCCAGTATCATTATTATTTCAGATATTTCAAGATTATTTATTATATATACTTTATAATCATTCTGGATTGGTTAACATGGAGAATGAATCTCATCACGTCGTGGAGACGGTAATTCGTACGTACGCACGAGCGATGATATTGTTCCCATAATTATTGAATGGAATTGGAGTGGATGATATAATATCTCAGAATCAGTATGATGTTATAATAATAATATATAGTTATTATTTCCACCATTATACCCATCCAAGTATGGTGGTGGTGGAAAAATAGATTACACCACGGCGTTGAGACGGTAAGTCGTACATACTCATGCGCGGTGATTTCATTTTTCGTAGGATGGATATAAGGTGAAATAGGGTTGTTTCATATTTATAATAACAAATAAATATATTAGTGATTCTTATGTTATTAATTTATAATGAAACAACTAAATAATAGGATGTATAAGAAGAAATAAACTTAAAAGAATCGGTATAATAGATTACCTCTTCCTCGACGTGCCTCTTTTAAACTTCCTCTTAGGGAACTAGAGTTGGCCTTTTGAGAAGACCAGAACCTCTATAATATAACTAGAGAGGTTTAAAATAGTAATTGGCAGGGTTTGGCCAAGCTTTAAGGCTTAAAATGGAGTGAAGAGAAGAGGGAGGAGATGCCCTTTTATAAGAGAGGAGAGGGTCACTTTTGGAAACCTCTAAAATATTAATTTATAATAAACTCAAACCCCACCTAAAAACCTCCAAAATGACTTACATTAGAATATTAGATGAGATAGGGTTGTAATATCATCATAAAATAAAATTTATACATGTTTGGAAATTATTTTAAACCTTATCAATTTGATTTATCCTTATTTAATCTATTTAATTCTATTTGTGGTAATAATATTCTAAATTTTAAATTGTTATAAATACTTACTTATGTGTTGTGAATTGTCCATAATTGGATAATTTATGAAATTTACGACTATATAAATTTAAATTTATAATTTTTAAATATTTTTGTGATTTTTAAACAATTTAATAATATGTTAATTTTATAAAATATCAATAGTGTCAATTTTGACACTCTTCCTTTATTTGAATTTAAATAAAATCCACACCGAGGATATTTTCGAACCAAAATATTTAATAAATTACTAAAATGTCATTTTAATCTATAAAATTCTTGTATCACATTAATTAGTTCATATAATATTTATTTTAATATTTTTAAAACTATTTATTTGATATTTCTCTGAATAAAATAATTACTAATACATTTTTGTATAATTATTTAATATACCTATTTGTTGCATAAAAATTAAAAATAAAATAATAATATGAATATAAATCTAATAGATTTCATAATAATACTTTTAGTTGAATTTATCTTCTAAAACATCCAACTTTTTAAATGTTATATTAATTAAAGTATGAAGGTGACAACTTTGACATCATTTAGAATAAAATAATATAAATTTCATAATCTATTTTATAAGGCTAAAAATGGTCCAAAAGTAGACCCTTGGATACTCAGGATATATATATACTCAACCAATAAGGTTTGTTCATGTTTCTGGTCCTTTTGATGGGTAATATTATTTTAATAAAAACTATATTATTGATTTTTCACTAAATTAATAATTTCTGCATCATTAATGTATAACCTATTAAGGTAATTATATATTTATTAAAAATCAATAATAAATTACCATGAGGAAGAAAAACATTTTATCTTTCAAATGGGTATTTATAATTGAATTTATATTCTATATTACCTTATATTAAAAATACATTAATTATTAAAGTTTGAGTGAGACATATTTCACTTTCTTTAAATAAAATAAATTAAAGGTCTTAATCACATCCAAGTGGGTTACAAAAGATACCATTTCGACCCAATTATATTTTAGGACGAAATATAATCATCTAATTATATTAATACAAGTGTTAGGGTAATCTTATAGTATTATTATGTTTACCCATAATTACTTTATTTACCTTTAACTATAGTAAATAAAATTTACAGTAGTTACTATTCATAATGTCTAAAAATAATAATTATCCTATTAAAATAATTTATAATTAATGATTACAAATATAGAATCAATTTTTAAAAATTCAAAACACATAATTTGTAGTATTTAATTTAAAATTAATCCCACTGTTGAGAAAACAGGTTCTAAAAGTTAAAACATTGCAAAAATTGAAATGTTTTTACCTATGAATTCGAAGTAAAATTAATGATAATGTCATACATAATATTAAATGGTAAAAATATATTCTATTTATACTTTAAAACCATTCAATATTATAATTTAACCATATAAATTATCTTGATGAAAAAAGTAGTTTTTAATTAAATTTTAGCGTATTTTTACTATTCATCAAAATATGAAAATTAACAGAAAAATATTAAAAAATTATCCAAAGTAAAATTTTATAGAATTATGGAAATAAATAAGTCTATATGGTCAAACTTAACTCATAAACGTGTCAAAAACAAGATTTATAGTGGGTGCACCATCAAAAGGTGGAAAAACTGTATTTTTTGAAAAATACTTATTTTACCTGAAAAATTTATTTTGTTCTCTTACCATGTTCTAGAAAATGTGTAAGATGAATTATAATGTTATAAAATTAAAAATTTGTTTAATACTATTCATAACGGCTATTTCATAACAATATTATAACAATATATCGTTGTTTAGTGAAACTCGGTATTGCGTACAACACACACTATTGAGGAAGGTCGCTCTTGCATCCAACACAAGCCAAGAATAGTGTTTGAATATACTACAAGATAATGCGGTGTTGCATATAGTGAAAGGTAATACTGTTGTAGCGTAAAACACAAGTCATCAAAGTAATTAAAAAGAATACTTCTCATAAAATATCGGGGTGTTACAAAAAGACTTTATGCCTTTTAAATTTCAACTTATATAGTATTTTATACAATAACTTGTGAAACCATATCCAAAAAAACATTTGAATATATTAAAAAACTCTTTTTGAAATATATCATTTACTTAACCTTATATCACATCATATATAATACCTTTTTAACACCAATCCAAACCACTTTTAGATTAGCTCTAAAATAATTTTAGAAAATGTGTCTAAGATAAAATAAAATCATATTCAGTTAACCATAAATTTTGAATTTACAGGAATTTATTGTGTTGAAAATAAATACAAAACACTGGATCCATAAATTTTTAAAAAGTGTGACCTCTAGAAAATTATTAATACTACTCAAGATATAAAGGGATCTGGTATAATCTCCATCACTCACATGTATCTTTATACATGTGTCCACCATCCACAACTCATTATAGTATTAATTCTTTAATTTTAACTTTTTCTAATACATTGAGTGATAATGGAACATAGTGTATATCAATCCCATGCATCCATCTCATACATACCCAAGTCTCAAAGTATAGATTTACCTACCTAATGAATACATCACTTGTCATTCATCTTTATAGATGATCACATTACATACCCCTTATCTGAATAGATATGCACATCATATGTACAATTTAGGTGTGGATCACACTCTCTATTCTATCTCAATTTAGGACCTAGATGTCATACTCATCATAAAAGAGGATAAATCCCATTATGGTTGAGATCCAACACACAACATGTTTTGAAAAATACCCAACCACCCCTTGATTAGCTAAGATGAAATGAATTATATAATAAAGTTATCAAATTATAAATTTTATCATGCTTGGTATCTTTCCAACCTCAGATAATGGGGAATCCTATATTATCCATATTCCCCTATTATTCCAAATACATGATGTATAACACTCCATGTGGTATAATTAGTGTGTCATCCAGTGCAAAAAATAATAATTTTTATACCTCATGAGAATATTATATATCTCATAGAATAATCCAACTCATTTTAAACTTTACATTCCCTCATAATATATAATACTATAAAATAAACATCAGTTAGGTATAACTCAAATTTTTACATTGATAGGTCATTTATCATTAAAATTCATGAATGTATATCTATATATCTATATATGGAACCAATGAGAATGAATAGTAAAGTTGATATTTATTTACATATGATATATTTTATATTCTTAACCTCATTTAAGAATACTTAATGAAACCCTATATAATCACCTATATATCATATCATATATAAAAGACTTCCAAATAAACCTTTTTTGTTTCACTTTTTGGGGTTTTTCTAACTCATTACATCTATTTTTAACTCCTGCCACATCTATATGTGACCACATGATAAAACCCTACCACTAAAATCTTTAGTGTGTAGATTATAGGAAGTAATAAAGTTTTAATAATAGTGTATAATAGGATATAAAAAATAGTCAAGGGAACCCTTATTTGGAAGAACCTTCCCAATGATGATCCAATTTATCCCATTTCTTTCTTTTATTATACATGGTAATCCAAGGGCACCCTACTTTGGAAAACCTATTAGGTTAGATAACCAATGTCTTGAAAAGTGTTTATTTGGAATCAATCTAACACTTAGTATTTTTAAGGGGTTTTAATGTCAACATATTATCTCATATTATTCTCTTTCTATAGGCATGGTTCTAAATACTTAGTTTTGAAATCCCATTCCCCATTCCAAATAAATATTTTCAAGACATATTGGTTTTTAAATTTTTACACAACCCAAATTTTGTGTTACTAACCTAAATAGAATCCAAAAATATTTACACATATCCTAATATATCTCATGAATAAGTTACATACACTCTTTATGTAAACACTTATAGTTATATGAGATTAAACAACACCACATGAGTAAACCTAGAATGATAAATATCCAACCCCCAAGATTATAGAATAAGGCATAGCCTCTATGACAATGGAAAGTATGACCTTTAAATATCTCTCCTTAGGGATACTTTTCTCAATATATAATACAATTCATTATAACTCTAACACCAAATATATATAAACTATATTCAATAACTAAATTGATGATCATAAATTCAACAATGAACCGAGGTCAAGGTGGATAAAGACTAAATTCATTATCATTCCTAGCATGTAACTCCTTGGATGCATGAAGGAAAATTTATAGAATCAGTTTAACAAGTTTAAAATAAACCATACATATATTCATAATATATAAAAATTATATTCATGAATAAGAGAAAAACTTTAAAATAAATAAACAATTCATTTTTAAAATATTAAAAACACTATTTATGAAAAATTCATAAAATAAAGATTAACTATAAACATTTTATAATTTTAGATTTAGTTGTTATGAAAATTATAGTTTTAAATATAAATAAATTATATTCATTTAATAATACTAACTTTTCATCTTATAAATTATACAAAATTTTACTGTATGATATTTTATAAATTATAAATATTTTTTAATCTGACATCTATTATGTAAATATTTACATAATATATCTATTATATACTTAAAATTATTTAAAAAATAATCAAGTTAATCATCCAAAATCTTTTTATAAGGTTTAAATAATTTCTTAAATAAGGATTTATTTTGAACAATTCATAATTTAAGTATAAAATTTTTATATTTTTCTTTACTTTTTAATTTATAAACTCTTTATAAATTACCCTCAGGATTAAATAAATACTTTATTTAATTAAAAATACATTACATACAATTTAATAATAGGTGTTTTAATAATTAATTTTAATATTAAGTAATATTTATTAATAAATTATTCATAAAAATTTCTTTTATTAATTATAAACTCTTTAAAATTAATTAATTTTAAAAATCTTTATTAATTAATAAATATCACCTAAATAAATTTTATTATTTTTTATAAATAATTAATGAAATTTATAATTTAATTATGATGGGAATACAATTTTCCTCATCCAATCATATTCAGTGATTCAGACAATGTCATAGGCTATTGTAAATAATGTTTGGGAATAACATGATATTAGGTGTATTTAATGACTATTATCCATATCATTAAATATGAAAAATCTAACATGTAAGGTTTTTCTAAATTTCATACTCTATGATAGTTATTTCTATTATTAAATATGATATACATTTTTTATAATGATTTTTCCATATCATATTTTATGATATACCAAGTAATCCTTTTAGTGATACAGTACTCTATTTTTTGAAAACCCTACATAGTTATCATATTCAATGATATCTCGATATCGTATAATAAAAATATAAGAAATTAATGGATTCATGTTGTTCCATGACTTACAATATCTAATTTTTTATGTCATTATACTAAACATGAAAAAAAAATTAACATATTGTATTTTGTGATTGTTATGTGATACATAATTAGAATTCATTTTCTTTATTTTCCCACATGATTTCAAACATAAAAGAACATGGATTTCATTGATACCACTACTGGTATTTATTAGGGTCTATTAAAACATAATTTAAGAAACATAAGTAATCAAAATCCCATGCCCATGAATCATAATGCATGGATAAATGAAAATATGGGTACTACGAATGAAGAACTTCAAATACCAACTTACCTTACACCATAGTTGCCACTGCATCACCTATATTACCTTTGAATGTTCTTAATAAAGATCATTGGAGTGGATGTTGAAGGATTATATCATACAAAGGTATCTATAGATTGACCAGATCACATGTTTTATGTGCAAGACTCCCTTCCACATTATATTGTTCCGTCTCAACACTATAATAAGGAGAGAAAAAAATATCTACAAGGATTATGGTGTCTTCAGTCATGCATGAATGGGTTGGAATAACATATCTCATGGGTTCTTCTTCCTTATATATAGAATTTAGGATCATCTTTAAGTTTTTTCATATTTATTCACACATTATAATGCCTGGGTAAATGGTTTATCCAACTCATGCATCTCATGCTTGGAAAAAATCCCCTCATGAAACATATCATGTTATAGTATTTAAATGATATCCATCATGGGTAGATGACAACTACCCAATCATTTAAAGCTAGTATAATTTAATTTTTACCCTACAACATTGATTGGTCATAGATCATAAAGGAATTCAATAGTACCCTATGATTAAAATGGGTAGAGGCATGATGATCCAAATTATATCATATTTTATAATTGAACAAGTATATGAAGGTAGTGGAATAATTATGGCTTATAATACCCTTTTAATTATAGAATGTGATACAGACAATGCATCTAATGAAAAATTATTTGGGGTATATTATCTCCTTCAGCACCAACTCATCACAACAATGAATGATAGGAGGGAATCCCTTTGAGTTCCATGTCCATCTATACACCATTTTGGGCTACCCTATTGTATAGAGTGCACCAACACATACTAGCTTGAACACTTTAATTTTAAACTCCTTCTTCCTCTGATGTGAATCCTAAAACTACCGAAGAACTACTGGGGTCACCAAACTCTAAATACTTTCTGGGATCATATTCCATAGTATTTTGACTCCATTAGGGGGTTAATTATCCCCACATTTTCTCTGAACTATCCACATGGGTCCATGAAAAGACAACAGTTCCAAACAATATCACCAAAAGACTAAGATAGTTAAAATTACTCCATCATTATATTTTAAATTAAAAGATACTAATATTAGACTATCCATTTTCCTTAATTTTTTATAGGGTGATAAAATACAAAAAAAAACTATCACAGGGGCAGTACATTACATGTTCCAATGTACACATGACATGTACACCAAAGTCTTCAAATAGTCATGTAATATTACACATATCATTGTGTGTTTTCAAATATAAATTACATTCCCCTTACTTTACATGTTGTGTAAACCTCAGGTCATACTTGTAATTTATGGTAGGAGAACTGAGTTAGGTAATCCCAAACCACAAGGTGTGTACACTCTATCACAAGGTATGTGGGACCTGAGGTCTACTTGTGATTTGTGATTAGTTCAAGTCATATCACGTAACCAAATATAGATTTTATAACTACATTCCATAAACCTCACACATAGTGTCAGGCTGTATACCTAGCCACATCCAAATTCTTATACTCGATAGTTCTACAGGGCATGTCTATATGGACAACACATCATGTGGGCATCATTTTCTACATTGGTCACACTAAAGAAATAAACAGCATGTGTTCATATACAACACATGGCGTGAATAGGGATTCTAAATTAATAATTACTATGAATTTATCAAATCCACTTTCTTCACTACAAATCATCTCTCTGTGGGCCCTATACCATCCATCATTAGTTGAAATTTCAAAAATAAAAGTAGAAAAAACTAAAAATGATTATGATAATGAAATAAAAATAAAAAATCTTCCATCGTGGTGAAAAAATAATGATTCGAGGTCATATTAAGGATTCATTGCCATTGAATATCAATCCAACTCTAATCGGACTCCCCGTGTGAATATATAACTATTTCTCCATCCTTCTCCCTTTTATTTTGTTTCATAAATGAGGGTAGAGAGTATCCTTCTATCATGCATTAAGGGAAGATAATAAGAGTATGTGAAAAAACGAAAAATAAAATAAAATTAGGATCCATTAATAGATCGATCATGGACCAAGAACCCAGATGGAGTCTAACCTACATACAAATATTAATTTTAGAATCAACCATGTAGTCATAATTTTTATATTAGAATCTGATTTGGAGTTATTGACCTTCGATCGTGTGGAAATGAAAAAAAAATTAATAAGCACCAAATATACCAAAAAAAATACATATGACTTGAAATATCAAAAAATTAAATACCAAAGGTAAAAACATCATCCAAAGAAAAATATAACACAATAAAAATATTTTCATGGTTATTTTATAGGTTAAATTTCCATTTTAACCTTCTTAATGGGCCATGGATTTGGAACTCAAAAATGATATAATTTTTTATCATGATAGAACCAAGGTTGATATACCCCTACCTTCAATACATTTCATCCTCAAAATGATAACAATGAAAAAAAATCTATAAGAAACCCATAATCCATCCTTTTTAGAAAATGTGACATGTTATTTCATGAAAAGATATAACTCTTTAAATTTAATATATTCGAGGACCAAGAATGCAACTCCACTTATGAACATATACCTTCTTTAACACTCAAATCAGGGATACCACATCTAGGATTCTCTTTTGTCCACAATTCCTAATATAATTAGCCTACCACATTGGGATGCTTCAAACATAATAATAACTCCCCTTTTGAAAATCTCATTATGGATTTATAAATAAATAATTTTCCACCAACCATGGGATACCCATTACTTCCAACACAAAGTGATAGCATAAACCATCAGTATCACCAAGATATAGTCAATCTATCAAAAAAATTATTTTGGGTAAATCCTGATCCACAACACAAAAAAGGGAAACCCATAATACTATCATACATAGATAGTCCAATCACATATGCGGCCTCTCTTGGGTGACTAAACAATAGAACCACACTACATTACAAGATCCTATAATTGTTATTCACCACCGACTAACATGACACATCTCTATGTTTTCTATCTCAAGTAACAATTATTAAATAAATCCAATTATATTTTCCTTTCCAAATATAAAAGGAACCAAATTCCCACACCACTGACCTCATTCAAGTTCTCATCCACTGTAGATGACCTAAACTATTTACTTAGAGGCCTAGGTTGAATATATAACTGAAACATAAAAATTCATAACCATAGTCCCAAAAAATACTATGTAATGAATCATATTTCCTTGTTATAATGAAAAAAAACCCAAGTAAAATAATTTGAAAATGGGATTCATGTTGTCTTGAGAGAGGAGGGAGTTTTTAAAGTTATTTTCTTATTATGTGTGGATTCGGTGTGTGTTAAAAACTGTGATCAACTTTTTTTATGGTTTAGGGTAAGAAAAAAGGTTTTTTGGTTTAGTTTTTAATATTGGTGGTTTAAAATAGAATATTCCCACAATTACCATATAAATCAAGATTCACTGAGATGGTTCTCTCTTTCTCTCTCACTAATTTATTGAGGCCTAAAACAATTTTCCTTAGTGATTTCAGTTCAAAAATAGGAATTAAATGATCAATGAACTCCCATTAATCACCTATCCTATTAATCATAAATCTCTAATTACTCCTAGATTAACCCATATCCCTCCTTCATTTGGTAAGTGAAGAGGGTCCAGGGTCCTTTGTGTGAAAATCAGTATAGTAGGAAATGAGGATGAATGAAAATGTAATAAATAATGGAAATATATTACTGTTTACAATAATCCAACATTTTGGGTAAGTTCAAATAAGATAGACTTAATAAGTAAACAGAAGAACTCATTACAGAGAGTTAGGGAAGTTTCCTTGGATCGACCACTATGGGTCTACTATACCACCACAAATGAAGAATTATTGAAATAAATGAATAAAATAAAGCTCTTTAGAAAACTATGATGGCCCCAAATCAATCCAGTCAGCCCTTTGTATAGTAAGGCTCATCACTTTTATTGAAGTGGAATAATGGTCAAGGTCCATTATATTCAAGATACTATATCTTCATCACATATATGGAACTAGATTTATATTATTTTTTGCTAAAGTGAAATTCTCCCTTGATTTCACTCAGAATCCTCATGTGTTACATTACCCAAGTTCCATTTTATTAAAATATTTAAAGTGTACAACAAGAGGATCCAAATTATTCAACATAGAATTTCTTAAATACTTTAATATTATCAATCCCTTCTTATTATATTAATCTCATTCTTCAGTCACATGGGAGTCATATGGAATCATTGGAATCATATTACCCAATTTTGGTAGACTAAAATAAATAATTTTTTATTTTAAATTAATCCTTATGTATTTTAGGAATTCAAAATTTTAGTTCCCTCATTTTCATATTTTTTTTTCAAAGCCTAAAAATTGTATACATGCTTCAATAAACAGAGGATTGTATTATTTAAGAATTTATGCTTTATAAAAATGTTATCCATGATTATAACACTAAAAAATTATCTCATTCATCATCTTACTTAGAATTTATCTAAGTCCAAATATCATATGAATCAGATGATTTGGGGGAAATATTTTGTAGATGCCCTAGATCCTCCTAAAAAGGTTACGCATCATTCTTACAAGGAAAAAATATGTCACAAACTGTAACGTCCCTGAATCAGGAGCCACTAAACTGGTGCTCTGAGCTGAGTGGTTAAATGATCTTAAGCATGCCTCCCCATATGCCAAAGGTTTTTGACTAGAAGTGGGGGTCCAAATAGTAAATTGGGAAGACTATACCCCCTTTTTATCAGAGTAACCCATAATAGAAGATAAACAAAATAGTGGAATAAACACCAATAATACCAGAGTATGCATAAACAACTATTCCCCAAATAGGGTACAAACCATGCCCAATAGTAAATATGCCATGCCATGCTTCAAGAGAAAAAGTGAACAAAACCCAAAATGGAAATAAAATGAAAAATCCCCAAAATGGTCCTGACACCATGTCTGGGTCCTCCTTCACATACACTCATGCCAACCCAACTGTCTACCAAGAGCCCTTTCCCTTGTCCTGACCTGCAAGCATGAAGTCTTCTTGGGTACCCAACGGTAGCCCAATCAGGGTGTGACTACAACTCAGTAGTCCACCAGCAATGGTGTCTACAAAATATTCTGTATAAACAATAATGCATGCATAAAGGGAAATGAATAATAACTGACAAAGTAAAGATTAAGTTCCCTTAGCCAGTTTAGGTCCATTACCAATATTTAGTACCATTTCCATATCTTACCATTTCATCCCATTTCCCATTACTTACCATTCCCAACACATTTATCATGAGTTCATCAAACACAAAAAGTTACACAGCTTAAGTTACATAATCACATTTATGATGAAAAAACACATAGTTTTCCTATCTCACCAGGACCAACTTCCACATGCAAACCATAACCTCACCTCGGAGCCACAGTACGGGTGGAGGCAATCGATAGGGAAAGAGATCATCAGTCCTATCCCTACCTTGTGAATTAGGGGTGGAGTTTAGAGCCTTAGTCCAACTCGAACCATGAGTGTAGAACCATACTCAATACCCCACACTACCAATATATGTTCACATGCTATACATATATGTATCCATTAACCATTCACACAATATCACAACCATTTCCCAAGGAAAACATAAAACATATCAATAACATGAGAGTTAACACCATTCCATAACCCATTAACACATTTACCACATTTCACATCATTTATCCATTTAGACCAATTCCCCTTTTATGATGATTATCTCATTAACCATTCATTCATTGTGCCTACCTCACTAGACTTTATTCGTTATTCCTAACTCACTGGGCTTCATTACCATGCTCATAATCTATTCCATTATGTTCTTTAGACATTTCCACATTTTAACCCAATATTCCTTAGGTTATAACCAAGATTAGGTGCACCTCCTAGATTCTAACCCAACACTAATAGTCACCCCAACAAGTTTATCAAGGGCTCTACACGATTACACAATAATCTCACTTATTCTTCCCAAATACCTAGGTCCGGGAGAGTCGCCACACCCCATGGGTGGCCCTATATTAGTGTAATTACCCTTGGTGCATCCCATGGGGATTTAAAGGGTCTCCATTTACCTCGTTAATAACCACTTTACCAAAACATTCTATGGGTAGTCAAAACATACCATGAGACACCCAAGAACAAAACCACACATGCACAATCCCACAAATAAACCATGGGATATAACTTGTAGACCACCTACCTCAATTATGCAGGTGAAAGAACTCTTAATCAATACCTTAGATCCAACTTCAACCAAACTTTGAAGTTTCAACCTAAAAATCACCCAAAGAGTCGGGTTTTAGAGCTTCGGAAAGAGAGGAGAAGAAGATACAAACCCTAAACTCAAAAGAGAAGCAAGGATGGGATTAGCTTTACCCATAGCTTCGATATGAAACCAATAGCACCAAACACTCCTTATAAATGAGGGAGATTGATATCCTGTATCCGTTAGGTGGTTTGGTTCATTCCTAGGGTGAAGAGGGGTGAAATGGGAGGAAATCTTGAGTTGGGGTTAAAATTCCCGGAGTGGAAAATTTTTAATTTTTAAAAGGTTTCTCAGCCACACGGTTTACCCACACAGATTTTCAAACCATGCACAAACCGTGCGGAGGCCACTGTCCAAATACACACTTCTTTCATGGTTTCCTGGGTTGTCTGCACGGTTATCACTAACCGTGCGCAAACCGTGCGGCCTACCCAGAAAACCCCTTTTTCTCCACTTTTCGGGTCCTGAACCCTCGGAACACCCTTGAGCCTCCCCTAGGAATTGGGTAATCACTTAATTAACCAAAACAAGAGATTAAAACCAAAACTTAAATGAGAACATACCTTTCCAAGATCCGAGGTCTTACAACCTCCCCACCTTAAAACAGATCGTCCTAGAGCCAAGCTCCCAAGATTTACTACACTTCCAAGTAAAAGAGATCGGGCCAATGAGCCCACATATTTGATTCCTACTTCCAAGTTTCTTTTTAAACAATCCCATTATTCAATAGTACTCACACTAATGGAACCACCTTCCCCCGCAAGACTTTATCACTATAATCCATTATATGAACCAGATGCTCCTCAAAGGATGCATCAGCCTCAAGATCAACATTCTCAATATTCACTATGTGAGTTGGGTCAGGGTGATTCCACTGAAGCTATGACACATTAAAGACATCATGCATCCTTCAATACCTCTGTGGAAGAGCCAATCGGTATGCCACCAGCCCAATCCTCTCCACTATATCAAACAGACTCATATACCTAAGCGCCAACTTGCCCAACTTCTTAATCTATCGGTGACCCAACCTTGGAAACACCTGAAGAAATACATTATCACCCCCCCTGAACTCAAGGGTTCTATGCCTCCAATATGAATACGACTTATACCTACTCTATGCCATTTCCATCCATATCTGAATCAACTCAACTTTCTCTGAATTATCCTTCAAGAGACTCAATCCCAACATCTCATATTCACCAGCCTCCAACCAACACAGAGGAGATCTACACAGCCTCCCATAGAGAACCTCAAACGGTTCCATATGAACCGTAGCCTGAAAACTATTGTTGTGGGAAAATTCAACAAGTGACAGGTTCTTTTCCTAGGAACCACTAAAATCCAAGACACAAGCCCTCAACATCTCTTCCAACAATTGGATTGTACACTCCGACTACCCATCCATTTACAAGTGAAAAGTTGTACTCAAAAACACCTAAGTACCAAGTGCCTTCTGCAACCCTTACCAGAAGCATGATGTGAAATGAGGATCATGATCTAAAACTATAGTCCGTAGTACACCATGAAACTGTACTATTTCCAGAAAATACAACTCACCCAAATGGTCAACTGTGTAAGTCTCATGAATCGATAAGAAATGAGCCACTTTCGTTAACTGATCCAAAACCACCCAGATTGAATCATTCTTTCAAGGAATCCTCGGAGGACCCACCACAAAATCCATCATCACATCATCCCACTTCTATTCTGTAATGGGAAATGGATGTAACAAACCACCTGGGTGTTGATGCTCAGCCATCACATGCTGATAGGTAAGACACCATGCCATAAAGCGTGTAACTTCCTTTTTCATTCATGGACACCAAAACTGTCTACAGAGATCACAATACATCTTGTTCAAACTAGGATGAACTTCCCATTTCGATGCATGGAACTCATGCATCAACTGTTCCCTCATGCATACCGGCACAACCACACGACCATGAACACAAAAAACCTTGTCCACACTGACATCCCAACCAGAAGGTGGCTCCCCACCTTTAAGTCTTTCCTTCATGGCCAAAATTTCGGGATCATCGATCTGACTTTCCCTAACATGGCTCAAAAGTGTTGTCTAAATAGCCACGAAAGAAAGAGTCACCTGACCATTTTCCTCTTTCACCTCCATGTGCATCTCTACGAACAAATCCATCACCTTCCACTCGGTGCTGGATTCCTGAACCACCTGGTTCTGAGCCTTCCTACTCAAAGAATCAGCAAAACTGTTCCCTTTTCCTGATGTATATACCATCTCAAAGTCGAAGGAATAGAGATAGTACAGCCATATTCACTACTGAATATTAAAACCCATCTGTTAAAAGATATACTTTAGACTCTTGTGATCAGTATACACCATGAAATTTTCCCCCAACAAGTAGTGCCTCCAGCACTTTAAGGCATACACTACTGCAACCAGCTCAAGATCATGAATGGGATAATTTTACTTGTGGGGTCTCAATTGCCTCGACCCATAAGCCACAACCCACTCATCGTGCATCAACAAAGACACAAGCCCGATACCAGACGCATCACAAAATAGAACATACTTCCTAACTGGCTTAGGTAAGATCAAGATTGGTGCAGTTGTCAATTGATTTTTCAACTCCTAAAAAAACTCTCACAATCCTCATACCACTCAAATCTAATTCCCTTCTTGGTCAATCCCGACAGTGGTGCTGCCAAGCGAGAGAAATCCTAAATGCACCTCCAAAAATATCTGGCCAAACCCAGAAAACTTCAAACATCCAAACACTCTTGGGCTGCTCCCAAGACACAACAACCTGCACATTCTCTATATCCACCAAAACACCTGCCTCAGAGATGATGTGACCCATAAAATTCACTTCTCCAATCCAGAACTGACACTTTGATAGCTTGGTGTATAGTCGATGCTCTATTAGTGTACTTAGGATGATGTCAAGATGTTGGGAATGATCTTCATGAGTTTTTGAGTACACCAAGATGTCATCAACAAAGAGAACCACAAACTGATCTAGATAAGGATGAAATATTATGTTCATCAAATCCATGAACACCATTAGTGAATTGATCAAGCCAAAAGGCATCACCACAAACTCAAACAACTCGTACCGACTCCTAAAAGCAATCAGAAGTACATCTGAAGGCCTCACCCTCAACTAGTTAAAACCCAATATCAGATTAATCTTAAAAAACATTGATGCACCCCTTAACTGGTCAAACTGGTCATCAATTTTAGAAATAGGGTACGGATTTTTCAAAGTTATCTGATTTAACTTTCGATAATCAACACACATCCATAACGCCCTGTCAACCTTATTTGAAAAAAGAACAGGGGATCCCCAAGGAGACCTAATAGGGAATTTGAACTCCTTACATTCCAACTCTTCAAGAATAACCTTTAACTCCTGGAGTTTTTTCGGTGCCATTCGGTATGGCAGAATAGAAACTGGATCTGATCCCAGCAGTAACTTAATCATGAACTCAACATCCCTCTCGGGTGGCAAACCTAAGAAATACTTAGGAAAAACATCCTGAAACTAATCCACTATTGGATTAAAGACAGAATGTTCCCCTCTTTCATCATCAAGAAAAATACAAGCTACTTGAACCGTGAGCCTACACAACTGCTGAAAAAACAGTCATGCACGACCTTCTCGAACATCCCACTCTTCATGATAGATATAAGTGTCACCCTCAAGTGACCTGAACAATACCCTATGATGGTAATAGTCTATGTGTGTCCGATACAACACAAACCAGTCCATACCCAAGATCAGTTCAAAGCCTAACATATCGAGAATGAACAAGTCCCATAGGAAACGATACCCACCGACTTCCAGAGCACATCCATTACACTTCCTGATATCTTGCTTCTGCACACCCCAATAGAGTGTCAACTGACATAACCTTGGACACAGTCTCCATAGTCAAACCCAACACTACTACAAACCGATCCAGAAAAAAAAGATTTTGTGGCACCAGTATCAAACAATGCACTAAAAAGAGTAGAATCTACAAGGATCGTACCTCAAACTTTTGATGGCCCTACTTCTCCATCACCAGGTAGAGACTGAACTGCATGAAGCTAACCTTATCCTCTACCCTAGGCTCTAACCTATGTTCCCTACACTGCACTTCCATGCTAACATGGGTGATCCTGTCCCAGAGTTTCGCATCCACCGCCCTGGACAGTATAGCTCATGGACCTCCAACTACTTTCCTGATATGGCGCAACTGATCACTTTCCTCTGCTTGGCATCTGTCAGTCACCAACATTCATACTCTCCTACTAAGGGTTCCTACAGAACCTCTGCACGTGTCCCAATCTTCCATATGACTGGAACTCAACTGGAGGTCGAGGACACTGGCCACGCATGTGCCCCGGCCTACCACACTGATAGTAGAACACCCGATCACCACCTAGGGATGTTGACCCTCTCTTCTGACCACCTTTCACAATTCCTCCTTTTTGAAAACTTCTAAAACGATGATTCTATCCCTCGGAAGTTGCGCCACTTGTCTACCCATCTGGCATGATAAGACCACCACATGAAGCTCCCTTTAGGTTCCCCTCTAAGATCAATTCTTGATCTACTACCTTTATAAACCTCTTCAATATAAAGATATTCACTTGAGACCTAATCTCGTGCCCCAACCCATCCTAGAAATGCCTCATAATTGCTTCCTCATCCCCCACCAACATTGGAACAAAGCATTGTAGGTTAGTGAAATGGCTGGCATACTCCATCACTGACATCGATACTTGAATCAAGATCATGAAATCGGCATCCCACTCTTGCCTCAAAGTATCTGGGTAAAAATGCTCCAGAAACTTTTCCTAGAAATCCTTCAACAACATCCCCTCAGCTTTCTCAGTCTGAGCCAGGACATCCCACCAACTCTTTTCCTTCCCTGCAACATATAAGCTGCCAACTTGACTTGCTTCCCAATAGGAGTCTCTAGATGATCAAGTATCATCTGGACAGACTCTATATATAACTCTGCTACCTCTTTACCACCCTCTACGGTAAAGATCTGAGGGTGTTGTAGCTGAAACTCTCTAGTCATCTCAAATATACTCAGTACAACCCACCCTAGGTCTTGATCCATCATATGGAAAAAATTATCCAAGTTATATTAGAACCTCTCTTCCCCACTTTCCTGGATCACCACGTTCTCTTGCCCCTCTATTAGAGGAGTGTTCTCAAAAACATCCTCTTGTTTCCCAACCAGTGCTCAACATCGTGGGGGAATTTATCTACATTTTCAAACACAAGGTTTAGAACACATACCAAAGAACTTTCACAATTTCATAACAAGAAGGATCTTCGCCAACCACAACAACCCATCATACATGCACCATCCAAACAACCTTATCATTCTAAAAACATCACCCCGACCATCCCTACCACAGGCCATGGTCTACAAGGGGTAAAAAACTATACACCACCACAAGGATAACACAACATGTTACAAGAAACATTTTAAGTCATTAAAAACTTTTAATTACACATATTTTATTAATCGTCACTTATCATTATTTTATCTTCAAACCCTTTCATTATTTCATTTTTAGCATTTTCCATTTTCAATTATCAAGATGCAAGGTGATTTCTATCTTTCATGCCTCACACACCCAACACGTGTGTGCCTACCGTGATGCATTCCACCTATCTATCTAGGTTACTATAATGATGCATGAATGCACAACCTAATTTAATTGAGGCCACGGGCCAAATATCATAAAACAATCACATCACACAACATGTGCATCACCCAATGGTGAAATATCATCAACTGTAACATCGTACAATCAAGAACAACAATTCCCACCCTAGGTGACTTGGGGTTTCCCTCGTGCATGGGTTAGCTACTCTCAAACATGAGCTCATTACCAAGGCTCGACACATCCTAACTCCCATCTACCATCCCAAATAACAAGATTCATGATAAAGAGAAGAAATACCTCCTCTGATACCACTTTGTAATGTCCTCGACCCAGGATCCACTATATCGGTGCTCTGAGTCAGGTGGTTACATGACCTTAAGCGTGCCTCCCCATATGCCAAAGGTTTTCGAATAGCAGTGGGGGTCCAAATAGTCAGTTGGGGAGACTATACCCTCCCCCCACCCTTTTCAGAGTAATCCATGATAGAAGATAAAAAATAGTGGAATAACAACCAATAATACCAGAGTATGCATAAACAACCATTACCCAAATGGGGTACAACCATGACCAACAGTAAATATGCCATGTCATGTTGTAAGTGGAAAAGTGAACAAAACCCAAAATGGAAACAAACTGAAAAATCCCCAAAATGATCCTGACACCAAGTCTGAGTCCTCCTCCACATACACTCATGCCAACCCAATTGTCTATCAAGATCCCTTGCCCTTGTCCTGACCTATAAACATGAAGTCTACTCGGGTACCCAACGATGGCCTGAGCAGGGTGTGAGTACAACTCAGTAGTCCACCACCAATGATGTCTACAAAATATATGGTATAAACAATTGTGCATGCAGAAAAGGAAATGAATAATAACTGACAAAGTAAAGATTAAGTGCCCTTAGCCAGTTTAGGTCCATTACCAATATTTATTACCATTTCCATAACTTACCATTTCATCCCATTTCCCATTAATTACCATTCCCAAAACATTTATCATGAGTTCATCAAACACAACAAGTTACATTTCTTAAGGTACATAATCACATTCATGAGTAAAAAATACACAGTTTTCATATCTCACTAGGACCAACTTCCTCATATAAACCATAACCTCACCCCGGAGCCTCAGTCCAGGTGGATGCAACCGATAGGGAAACAAAGAATCAGTCTTATCCCTACCCCGTGCATTAGGGGTGGAGTTTAGAACCTCATTCCAACTTGACTCGTGGGTGTAGAACCTCAGTCCATACCCCACACTACTAAGCTATGTTCACATGTTATACATATATTTATCCCTTAACCATTCACACAAAATCATAAACATTACCCAAGGAAAACATAAACCATAACAATAACATGAGATTTAACGCCATGCCATAACCCATTAACACATTAACCAAATTTCACATAATTTATCCATTTATCCCAATTTCCCTTTTATGATTCTTATCTCACTAAGAATTCATTCATTGTACCTACCACACTAGACTTTGTTCGTTATTCCTAACTCATTATGCTTCATTACCATGATCATAAACCATTCCATTATGGTGTTTAGACATTTACACATTTAAACCCAATATACCTTAGGTTATTACCAAGCTTATATACACCACTTAGCTTCTAACCCAATACTAATAGTCACCCCATCATGTTTATCAAGGGATCTAAACGATTACACAACAATCTCACTTATTCTTCCCAAATCCCTAGGTCCGGGAGAGTCGACACACCCCATGGGTAGCCCTAGATTAGTTTCATTACCCTCAACGCATCCCATGGGGATCGTAAGGGTCTACATTTACCTCATTAAAAACCATTCTACCAAAACATTCCATGGGTAGTCAAAACATACCAAGAGACGCCCAAGAACAAAACCACACATGCACAATTCCACAAATAAACCTTGGGATATAACTTATAGACCACCTACCTCGATTACATAGGTGAACGCACTATTAATAAAGCCCTTAGATCCCACTTCAAGTAAACTTTAAAGCTTCAACCTAAAACTCACCCAAGAGTAGGGTTTTAGAGCTTCGAAAAGAGAGGATAATAAGATACAAACCCTAAACTCAAAAGAGAAGAAAGGATGGGATTAGCCATACCCGGAGCTACGATCTGTAACCAATGGAACCAAAAACACCTTAAAAACGTGGGAGATTGATCTCTTGGAGCCCACTAGAGGTTTGGTTTGTTCCTAGGGTGAATAGGGGTGAAATATGAGGAAATCTTGAGTTGGGGTTAAAAATCCCAGAGTGAAAAAATTATAATTTTTAAAAGTTTTCTAGGCCGCACGGTTTACTCGCACGGTTTTCCAAACTGTGTGCAACCTGTGCGGAGGCCACTGTCCAAAAACACACTTCTTTCATGGTTTCCTGGGTTTTCCACTCGGTTAACACTAACCATGGGCAGACCATGTGGCCTACCCAGAAAACCCCCTTTTCTCTACTTTTTGTGTCTTAAACCCTCAAAACACCCCCAACCCTCCCCAGGACATGGGTAATCACTTAATTAACCAAAAAAAGGATTCAAACAAAAACCTAAATGAGAACATACCTTTCCATGATCTAGGATCTTACACAAACTACCTCTTCTTCAAGTTTTGAAAAATTTACAACTAATGTGCATAGAATATTCCACTTTAAAAAACTCATACATCACATTTTCCTCTAAAAAATATGTTATGTATTCTATTATATGGAAACATTATCACATATATTTTCTAGATCTTTAATAAATATGTAATTCTTCCTCCCCTACATCAATAATTATGTTATATTTAATCATCCCCTTACAAAATATGATATTTTCAGTTTTATCACAAAATTGGAAAAATAAAATATCATAAACATCCCTTTTGATCTTTAAAAAGATCATACTCATCAATTTTTCATCCAATATAATATTATACATCAGACTTATTCTTTAGAGAAAATCAAATGTATTACTTTAACTCTTATAAAATAGTATACATATGTTCTTTCTTCCTTTATAAATATTATGTATAATGTCCATTATAGATTTATCATTCTTCCCAAATTCAAAATATTATGTCTCACTCTTAAAATATTAAATATTTCACATATAAAATTTTTCTCCAAAATCAACAAATGTAACTTCTAAATATTAAATTTTTCATTTTATAATTTCAAAAATTCATCGGAATTGTGTGGGAAAAATAAAATTCAGTTTGGGATAAAATTTGTTAAGAATGTGAATATAAATCCTCTTTAACACTTAATTATAAATTTAACATTATTCCAGATTTAAAAATTTTATTTTAAATTGGATGAAAATGAAGATTAAATTCCTATAAAATTACAAAAAAATGAAAAATTATGGCTTGATCGCTCTTCCATGCTTAAACAAGAACTTTTTCTAAAGTATATAAGTTTCTACATCTTATCAAGAAACATTTATAGTTCCAGGAGTGGAAATAGAATTAAATTTAAGTGGATTAAGATTTTAACAAGTGGAACCTTCCTAAATCCATCTCCCATAAGATCCATATTCAAAATAACCTTTTCATACTTCCTTGAAACTTAATATATGAAATTTAGATATATAATATTCCCTTTCTTCATCTAATTTCAGAATTCCACAAACATTTCCACCCCCTTTGTCAATTAGCACATATTTAATTTTTCACATCCATTTTTTTTAAAATCTATTATTAGATAAGTGTATCTAAACTAAAAACTAAACCATACCAATAAAAAATATATCCCTTTTACTAATTATAATAGTTAGGGTATAAAAGAAACTCTTATGTAGCCAACTCTTAAGTCTCTCTAACTCTTATTTTATGTATAACTCACAGACACATTTTTTTGTTGACATATAACGACTTCTAGGTCATTTCCTATCTAAATTTTTATTCTAGATAATATGAGTTTTCTAGATTTCATTTAGGGAGGCTTCCTGAGGTGATAATGAATCTCAATGGGAAGGTTACCTAATTTTATGTTCAAAATCTAGTTTCATCATGTTATAAATTTTAATTTCACTATATTATTTTCCATTACACTCATTTCCCTAGTTATAGTACTAAATTTTACATGGTTCACATTTCTACTTGGTTATTTTCATTTCAGTGAATGTGAAGTGAATTGTTTTTCAAAAATATAGTGTAATTTTTATCTTATTTTTCTAGACACAACCACATAAAAAATAGAAAAAAAGTAAAACTATTTATATCCTGACTACTTTTTCCATAGTGTAGTACTTTCCTTAAACACTACTTATAATTGATTTTTTCATAAAAATATTATTGAAATATATACTTAAGATATGAGTATCTAGATTAGTTTAAAGTAAAGAGACAACCCAGTAGTTATTATTCATATTCAGTGAGGAGGAGAGTAGACTCCTCAACTAGGTCCTTCCAAAAAATATTATGAAATTCCTTCAGCTACTACCCATTCATAGGAATGGGTTTGATTATAGAGAATAGAAACATAATATTCTCACAAACATAGACATATTTTCTCTGACTATGTCTATCATGGACAAACATGGTTCTTTCTTTGTATAGTATAGAGTTCCAATCTTTCCTCATAAGATCTTTTATTTATTTTAGAGGTTTCTCTACAATCAAACATTTTTGAATTATAGATTCATTTTATTCATAGAACAATATGAATTATAAGGTTGTACAATAGGAAAGTGATACTTTTCCATAAAATATTTTGTATGGGGACATACCTAGGAGTTTAAATGGTAGTTTTGTATGCCCAAAGTGTGTCATATAATTTCTTACTCCATTCCTTTCTGTTGGGATACACTATACATTACAAGATAATTTTCATTTAAAAATTAGATATCCCATCCTGCTTATTGGTCTATGGGTGATGAGTAGTATATTTTTTGTGTTATACACCATGTCTCTTCATGATTTCCTTCATACCATTTTTTCAATAATGTGTTCCCAGATCATTAGTTACTTTTTAAAGTATTCCAAACCTATAACATATGTTTGATCTTAGAAATATTATAAAAACTCTTGAAACATTAGTTCTAATTTCATAATATTCAATAAATTTAAAAACATAATATACTAATTATAGAATATAAGTAAACCCAAAACATGTAATAAATGGACCTATGAATTATATACCATAAAAATAAAATATTTTAAAAAAATCAAAGGTTTCTGGCGTTGTCTCATAGTTTGGGACTCATACTCTATGAGGATGTGATGTCAAAAAACAATGGGGATAATTCCAAGAATTCCCTCTTGTTACTGGCCTATAGATTTAGTGTTATATTTTAAAATTTTAAAAGACTATTTTTATTGATTATGTGTCAAATTATTTAAAATTATCATAGAAAATTATTCTTTTTCTTTAAGATATGCATAATTGAGATTAGATGGAGTAATTTTGAGTCCCAAATATGGTGAGTTTTCTGGTGATGATGTTAACTTAGTGTGGCCTATGATTGTGACCTATATGTTAAAATTATATGTATTGGTAATATATTTAAGAAAATAATCTAGGTTCTATTTATTTATTTCATCAAACTTCTTACTATATATATTTGATACCAAATTTAGTTCATTTTTAAAAATATAGTTATCAGAAAGTTTTTTTATTCTAGATATTCTCTTAGTTTGAATATTTCATCAAACATTTCAATTTCTTCCCCATAATAAAATTAAATTTTAAAATTAAAAGGTGTGAAAGAAAATTATTTTTCTTGATGATATTTCATTAAATAAAAAATACTGAAATTAATAGTTTCTTATACACAATCCAGTGAAAGGGTTCATTCATGAATATTTATTATGGTTTTAGCAGTTTTCAAAAATATCGGACCTAATAAGATAGGGTATTGGGTTGTAACACTTTATTCTTCCATGTTTAGGATATAAAAATAAGTAGGGAATAGTAGGAATTTCTATGTTTATAATACATACCCCATGACTCATACTAGGTAATAAGTAGTTCTTTTTCTAGTTGTATAACTAATTTGGTTTGATTGAGTTCTCCTACCTTCATGGATGAATAAACTGAATGAGGCATAGCATTAATTTATTCTCCTAAATGACAAAAATAATTGTTAAAAGTAAGATATCTTATAGTGTATATGATAATAAGAGTACTTGGATATTGATTCTCCTTGAGAAACATTGCATATCTTAGTATTTGGTTGATTGCTTCAAGTCAAGGGATATTGGATTTCACTTTCCTAAAGAAGTATAAAACATATTATTATAGGGATTATTAACTATTTTTATTAGATAGGATAATTATTGAAGGTAAGGGAGGTTTGGGTTGAGGTATATTTTTCATCATCACTTTTCTATAATCTATGTTTAATAGTTATGTCTTTAATGGTTCCTTCTACTCTTTTTCCTCCAAAGGTTTAGGTTCTTCCTCCTCATGTTGTCGATTTTAAGACTTGGATTATGGTGGTGATTATTTATTACTCTTCACTTACATATAACTTATTGAATATATAAATCCCATAATACCTTTAGGTTTAGAAATTTATTGGGTTGATATCTTACATAATAATTGATTGACCAAGTTATTTAGAGTAGAAATTACTTTTCCAAACTGAACATTATGCTCCTTTTATTATGATCCATGAGTTGTAAGGGTGGATTAATAATTAACATATAAGTATTCTAGCTATATCATCGTGTATTTATAGGAGGGTTGTTATATTTTTTATCTTATAGAGTGTTGAGTATTATTTCTCTTGAATAACAGTTTTTATTAAGATTATTGAAAATCCTATAAAAGGTTATCATTAATGGTTTCTTATTTCCATATCTATATTGAATTGTTGATTTTTATTTAAATACTTGGTTTCTTGGATGTTATTAATACTAAATATAGTACATGGATTCATTGTTTCCAAACTCTTTCACTTGAGGTAAACCATTGTTAAAATTCTCCAAGAATAGTACAACTGGAAAACTCTTGGGGGTGTGGATAGTGATGCTTCATAAACATTGTTCAATGTTATATGTCTCATAAGATAATTTAGTTATTAAATTATATTAATAAGTATATTTGAAAATATTTAACTTATTAACTCCTATAGTATAAGATATTGTTCTAAAATATTAATATATCTATGATATTTTCACTATTAATTCGTTGGATTTAGAAAGTGATTTTTCTATCAGTTTCATTTCAAAAGAAACATCCAAATTGTTAGTCTCGTTATCTAAAATTCCTTGTTAAAATAATACAATAGTCATATTGAAAATTTTAATGTGGTTAGTATGTATTAATCCTCTCAAAATATTCCCATAAACTCATATATAGTCTCTCCACGTGATTATTTGATTACATAGATTTCATTCCTTAGTTGGGTTCTTCTTGAAGAGAGATTGAATTTCTATAGGAAGGACCTCTAAATTTCATCTCAAGTGATGAATTATTTAGTATAAAAATTAAAAATAAACTCTTCAGTTGAATCTTTAAGGGATAATGTTAAAACTATATAACTTATCTAGGATTTTGGGATCCCTCTAGGATTGAAGTTGATGCACACATTCCCAAATTCCATCAGATATCGATGGGGTCCTCTCCTTCCAAACCATGAAACTTACTTAGTGGTTGGATTGGAATTTTGAGTTCAAAATAAGAATTATTATTTGGTAGTATAAAATGATTATTTTTCTTTAAATTAGGTTCATACAATTCTATAATTTTTTTATTTAGTTTTGAAAAGTCATCCTCCATGTTTTCACTTCTTAAAGTAGTTTTGGTAAAATTAGAAGATGATGATGGAGAGTCTATTAATGGGATAGTGAAAAAACTACCTATACATTTATTTAGTGATTTTTAAAATCTAAATTATATCCATTAAATTTATCTTAACCTATATATCAAATCCAAATAGGTGATCCGAACTAGTCCTGGTCATGTATCAAAATAATAAAAAGGAAAAAAAGAAACATAACATCGTTATGCCTCTCTAAAAATTATGCCAAGTTAATGAGGTGATTGTTGTGTCTTTGTAGAAAAAAACATTCAATACAAATAAATTGTAGTGAAAGTGAGAATCTAGTTTTTTGGATATGAATTACTATTTAGTTTTCTTTTATTATCATGTGTGGATTTATTATGTGTTGAAAATAATTATCAATTGTGTTTATATTATTTAAGCTTAGAAAAAATGTGTTTAGATTTAGTTTTAAAAATTAGTGGTCTAGCTTCAAATATTACCATACTTACCCTATAAGTCATGGCTTATTAAGATGGTCCTATATTACTCCCTCACTAATTGGATAAGTACAAGATCAATTTTATTCCTTAGTAAATTCAGTTCAAACAAGGGGATGAAATGATTATTAAACACTTTATTATCACCTAACATAGTAATTAAAAATCTCTGATTACTCCCGGATCAACCCACTTACCTCCATAATTTTGTTAGTGTAGAATATATGAGGGGGTTTTGTGTTCAAACTAGTTAATAAGAAAAGCATAATGAAGGAAAATTCAATAAAAAAGTAAATTTCATTCTACCTATAGCAATATAACATTTCAAATAAGATAAAAACAAGAGTGAGTTAATAATTAAATGAAATATTTCATTACAAGGGTGGGGAAGTATCCTTGTATTGACCATTATTATTCTAGTGTTCCATCACTAGAGAAGAATCATAGAAATATAAGAATAAAATTATTTTCATAGAAAAATCTTTATAGTTCTCATCCCAGTCCAATCAATACTTTGTATAATAAGACTCACCCCTTTTATAATTGAAAAAGAAAAATCCGGTCCTCTATAGTTAGGATTCTTAGTCTTTCTCACATGGATTTTATAGTATTTCTATTTTTAATTTCTTGAGTGAGTTTTCCCTTGATTTTATTCAGAATCCCCCTATGTTTTAGTGACAAGATACTATTTTCTTTAATGTATACCACCTATAAAACTTAGAGGTCTATATTCATTAATGATAAAATTATCAAATACTCTTAGCTTTACAATTTCCTCCCAATATTGTCATCTCCTTCTTTAGTTGAATGGGTGTTTTGTGAAATATTTATAAGCATATTACCAAATTTTGGAAAACCAAAGGAATGAATTTTTTATTTTAGGTCATTCCATATTTTTTTTGGAATTTTAGATTTTAATTCCCTTATTTTCATATTTTTGGAAGAATCTAAAAATGTTACACATGGATCTGCATTGGGAGAAGTATATTATGCATGACTTTCTGCTTTGAAAAAATGTTATGCATGCTTTTTTTATGTAAAATTATCTCATTTATTGGCTTCAATATAATTTTTCTAAGTCCAAATATCATACGAATCAACTGCATTGGGGAAAATATGTTATCCATTCCCCAAATCCTCATCAAAATATGTTACGCATAATTATTATATTGATAAAAATATGTAAAACATTACCTATTATTTAAATTTTTAAAAACTAAAAAACATTATACATGGAGTATTCCCCTTTAAAAACCTCATGTATCAACTATCCCCTATCTGAAATTATGTTATGTATTCTATAACTTCTAGAAATTATCTCATGCATCACCTAAATATTTGAGAAATATGTCACACATACTTTTATGCCTCACAGATTGTGTTAATTATGATCATACCCTTAAAAATATCATATGTTTTATTTATTTTACTATAATTGGAAAATTAAAATATCATATGCATCCCTTTGGATCATCCAAAATATTAGACACATAAATTTTTCATCTAGAATTATGTTACAAATCATCCTTCTACTTTAGATAAATTCATACATATCATTTCAAATCTTATAAAATATTATATTTATTCTTTTCGGTCCACAAAAAATATTACAATTGAAGTATTTTTCTGATTTCTCAATATTCCCAACATTATAATATTACATATCACTCTTGGAATATCATAATATGTTATGTATAAACTTTTTCTTCAAAAACTACAAATTTTAATGTTATAAATTTAATCCTTTCATCTACTAACTTATAAAATTCAACAAGAAACTATGGTAAAAAATAAATATTAGTGTATTATTGTTCAAATGAATACCAAATGATAAAATAAAATGAAAACATAAATAAAAATCATGTTTTAAATTGAATTCTAGATTCAATGTCATTATATATTTAAGACTTTTATTCATAATTAAAGTGAAATAAAGATAAAAATATTACAAATTCCTAAAATAAATTTCAAAATTGTGTTTCTTCATCATTATTCCACATCACACATCTTGAGACACCACAAGGTATTTCCACACTAAAATTTCTTTCTAAAACACCCAGGTGGCCACATAATTGTGACGAATGACTAATTGTTGGTTAGATACTCAAAAAAAATTGAACTCACACTGTTTATCCTATATATGTCCCGCCCGAATGGCCCAAAGGCCTTCATTTTTATTGATTTTTGATAACCCCTATTTCAAGGGATGAGGGGGATTCCTTATAAGGACTTTAGGATCAGAGATTACATGTCTCGTAGGCATAGGAGATTACATGACCTGAAGGTCTTATGGAATTCAACCAGACTATCTACAAGGAACTGCCCCTCCTTAGCATCTGCATCATGATAGTAGATCTCTGCCTTCACATGGCCATCAAGATAGGCTTCTCATGCAAGAATAGACTGGTCCTAATGGAATAGTCATACCCTCTAATTCTGATAAATCCATTTGGCTCTGCTCTAGTGAGTGCACCTACTCTGAATCCTCTTCTGAGGCTGCTCCTTTTTTTAGTGTGTCTAGGGAAACTACATGTGGCTCGAAGGCCTTGAGGTGGCAAAAATGCCTTATAGGTGGCCCAAAATCCCTACTGACCTGAAGTTCTGGGTGGCCCGAAATCCTTAAGGACTCTAAGCCCAAACCGGTGGCCCAAGGTGAATAGTTCCAACCCCTACAGTACCGAATAGTACCTGCTACAGTAACTGCTACAGTGCCTACTACAATACCGCATAGTGTACATTCCTGCTACAGTACCTGTGCAGTGTATAGTTCTATTAAAGTACCCTCACAGTGTATAGTTTTGCTATAGTTCCTGCTACAGTACTGCTATTGTACCCCGGAAATATGCCTCCACCTGGTTTTCAACCTGGGTCTTGTGGATACACTTAAGGATACCTCACCAACTGGGTTGAGGCTCATGTGCTTATCCTATATATGTGTTATCACATAGTTAGACCCAAATCTAAGTACATTATTTATCACTATAAATATGGATCCATATTCTAGACAAAATATAAAAGCAACATAGATCAACATATTCTCCAGTTACTAAAAATCATTTGAAGTAGGACACTTCTAAAAACATAGCGTTCAGGCCCCTGATATCATCTAAGACATATCCCAAAGATAAGAACTATCCCCTATTCTACAAATATAGGACTGGTACTCTGAAATATCTGAAATGTATGAAGATAATCCCACCAACTAGTGAGATATATAGTTTTATCTTCTTGAGTAGTTAACCCTACTTATTATATGTGCCTCACTTCCCAATGAAAGTTGACTACAATCATCTAATCAATTGAAAAATGCTCCACAATTAAATCACCCACCCAAACTCAAAATTTGGATGATCATCTATCACTAATGACATCAACATGAGGGCTCACTCCACTACAGAGAGATACTAGAAATTTAACTAGACAAAAACTATATAACATCAGTTGTTGAAATGGGCATATATATTTAACTTCAATAGGACTCTCCAAGTGTACCATGTTTTTCCAAATACTCCACTAGGATCTCTGGATCCTAGGAAAATAATTAAATAGCGAGAGAATATCATGTGATGGTGCTATCAAATATGATCACAAAGTAAAAAAAGGGTTATAGATACCATGTTGTCCACATCAATCACTGCCCAATTAAATCTCTCCATAGCTCACACCAGTAAACAATCATCATGATGATCATCATCCATCAACTGTATATTAATCACTGGAGAATACCTCTATAGAAAATAATCACTACATGCTTGGAATCATTCAATAAATATCATCTAATATATGGTTCCAATACTATTATCTATCTCATTATAACCATCATAATCTAAATGAAATATTCTATTAAGATTAATTAACCTCAATGAAAAGATCATCTCGAGTTATACTCTCATCCAAGAGACCACAAAAAAATGGTCAAGAATTAGTAATAATCCCATTAATATTTTAATTATGGTAAGGGACCTAAACCTTACTAAAAATATATGAAGAGATCTAGGGGTACCCATTCTCACCAATGTTGGACCCGCACCGCATCAACCCTTATAGAAGGAGAAGTTTTACCTAGTTTCATTGGTGAGTACTGACTCCTTTATAGTGTGGGGGACTAAAAAATGTTGGGATAAAGGGATTACCAAATACCATGTCATAGTAAAACATACAGCAGTCAATGGGGGACCTACCCCTCCCATGGGGGACCCATGAACCACCCTATGGGAGAGTACCAACTCACATGTATATATTGCATCTCATCATAATAAGAACACTAACTATAGTGAATGGATGAACTGCACCATTTCTAGAAGGGGATTCCAAACTTTGTTATATTATAAGAGACTTGTACCTCATCAAGATCAAGGTATTACCAAAACCCATGCCTAAATAGATTACCCACACCTCATGGATGGTAACATACACCCCTATATCAATGATGGATTACCACATTTTGAATCTCAGATAGGGGACCCATGATCTTGTATCAATTTACACCTAATGGAGAATCTAAAACCATATAAACCAAACATCAAGACCATAGGGATACTTATCCCTACTCTATATTTGTGTTGAAAAAAATATTAATGAACCAACACACAAGGTTATTAGAATAACGTCACATTGGAAAACATGTTTTCAAGTAGTCTTTTTTCTCTCATCATCTACATAATTTTCATTTCACAACTATAGAAAGATCATTTTGATGATGGAAATATATATCCTTATTTAATAGAGGCATCTCAATAGGTAGGATGTCATTCTAGGAAACTAACATTACACTGACTGTTTTATGAAACATGAGTCTAATCAAGTGTACCCTATAAAAAATTTACTAGGTACTCAAGTCATTTAACAAATTATTTGAATCCTTATAAAAGAATGCATCGGCCACCACACTCTAGTTGGGTTCCCTATATTATCAACTAAACCTATGTGCCTTCAAGAATTATCACCCCACACTCCTTGATCTAAGATAATGAGACTCTTATCTCTAAACTCTTTCCCAAATATAAAATCACTTTGACACTAATATAAAAAGAAATGACCCATCGAACAACCTCATGGGATGATGGTAAGCATAGTTTGACATAATAAGATCACCTTCTATAGGCCAAGGGATAGTGACTAACATAAAGATAGTACGATACATATATAGAATGAATTATCCAAGATAACTTTTATCAATCATACCACATTATCTATCTATAAATATCACTTCTTGGTGAGATATACATAACTAACTTAAATAAAATATGTAAGATAATCACAATCCATCACAAAGGCATACAATATTAATTTCAGTAAAAAAAGGTGAAAATACAATATCGGATACTCTAAAAATAAATAATTGACCACAAGTAACTAGGGAAAAGAGAATCACTATGTTGTGTTAACTCCAACTTAAGCACTACCAGCCAAAAATCCCATTGGGGTCTACTTGGATTTGGATCTACTAGCTCCACAAAAATTACTATAAACCTTTTTTCATCTTCATAGACACAACATGTGTGTCAAAATAGACTATATATGGTTGAGTATAAAAATACCATGTATGAATACCTAAAACATAAATGGAATAAAGATACAGGTTATCACACAATAGTAGTTCGAACCATACATCTACTCAACTCAGGAAAATAGGGGAGAACACAAGACATAGAAGAAGTCACAGTTTCACTTCCCAATAAAATCCAACCCAACCTCTCTTGGGAACACAAATTCCCTAGTAGTCTACTCACTCAATGGAATTAAGACTCCAAAAAAACACATCATGCCTCAAGGTAAATCAACATCCTACTCATCCATTGAATATAAACCTCACACCCATTGGTAAAATACCTCCCTCCTCATACATAGAAAATAATCACAATTCCTTAGGGGATAACACCTTTAGGATCATTAATTGAAAATAAACCTCACACCTCAGGGGAAAACACATTACTACTCATCATGCCATGGATCTCTCCACACACACAAACATCCCCCACCCACACATAATATTGAGAGAACAACTTAACTCACTAGAATACCATTATTCCTATAATAAATCCTTGTAAACAAAATGATCATATAAAATCCTTTCACTTAGTGCATAGAATATCTACTCTAACCATTGTGGGGGAACTACACCTTGATAATGATACGACATTTAAGGTGGTTGTCATCCCCATGGATGGGTGGTCTACACCCTGTTCCATGGGGGAGTGCCCTATCTCATCCTATTAGAGGGAATATACCTCCTCATCCACATTAGGACCCAAAAGAGAATATTTCAACCTATCCAAACTCAAAGTGGAAGACAACCCAATCATTAAGTGGGTCCCTTTCCACTCAAACTAACTCCACTAGAGCAACATGTTAAAGGGGAGGAACTCGGTGAAACCTATAAAATGTATTCCCTTAAGAGCCTAAACCTATCCATGTAGCTGAATATAACCCTAACCATACCAATGATCTAATTAAACAATGGGTATTCACACATCACTGGAGTTCATAGATCGGTTGAGAGAGTTAACAATCCTTAGAATCTAAACCATCGCGGATACTCTACCTCTATAACCATCAAGTCGCCACTAAAAAATTTATCAGGGGACTCATGCCTCTTTGGAGAATCTAAACCATCCAAGGGAGTTACCAACCCCTAAATAGGACCTCATTCCTAAACAAAGTTCAAGATTGATTAAGGAGAATATGGTCTATAACTATTAATATTATAGAACACAAACCAAATAGGGGGATATAAGAAACCATAACATAGCATGGAGGACCTACATCACACATCTTTGGGGTACCAAATCCATAATTTTCTCACCTCATAGTACTAAAAAACTATGGTTTGATGAAAGGGTCCATTTAGAATAATTATTTAATATCCTAATCAATCCCTTGTAGCAATTAATGGGGTTCTATAAGGGATAAAAATATCTACCATCCATGGTAGGAAATAGACATGAATACTATAACATAGTAAGAGTGTATTACTAACTACCCATCTTCTTTAACATGACACATGAACCCACTCATCATAGGGGCGCACAGGTAGATGCTAATATCTTTGATTTCTGTCTATATGCCCCTTCGAGCAACCCTGCCACATAGAGGGAACCAATAAAAACTATCCCAAAAACATTACTTTTCAACTCTTCTATCCTCAAACATGAAACCCGTGGATTTTAATGAACTCTCAGAATCACCAAACTCTTAATACAATCAAGTTTATCATGACCTCTAATTTGAATTCCGCCACTGGATTCACTATCCCAGCATTTTATTGGAATCATCCTCTTGGGGATAATAATTTCCAACTACCCTAAAAATATCTCTAATAACCTACGATGATATAGATGACTCTACTATCACATTCTACAAGGAATGATAATCATAATTTACTATCCATTTATCCAAAGTTTTATTATTGGGTGATAAAATATAAAAACCCTATCACATGGAAGGTATACAGCATGTACCAAGGTGTACACAATGTGTGCACCAAAATTAACCATCAAGGTGTGTACCACTTCCCATATTTCCGTGTATTTTTCAATACACATGGAATTCCCCTTGATCGACAAGGTTTTTAAGCCTAATTTCTTACTAGGTCTGTATTACACGGTACCTAAGTCACATAATACCAGACCACATGATGTGTACACTAATCCAAAAAAAATTGTGGGACTTGGGGTTTTCCCATGCTGTGTACTTGGATCATGTTGTGTCATGTCACCTGACATGGAATGTACAAGTACATGATATATACCTCACATGAGGTATTTTTATATGTGATTTTCCACACCATGATTCATGTACCTAATATTCATACAAGAAAGGTCCATATAACTATTACACTATCCAGAAATCTTCTTGCACCTTCAGCACATCAAAAAAATAATGGATTGTGTTCATAAACAACATGCCATGTGATTGGGAATCCATACAAGGAATTTTGGTGAACCCCCCAAATCCAACTGTTTCACCAAAAATCACCTCTCTATGGTCCTTTATCCATCTAAAATAAATCAAAATATCAAAACAAATAAAAATATAACTAAAAATGATTATAAGTAGAAAATTGGAAAATAATTCTTACCTCCTTGTGAATCACCAAAGAATCAAGACCAAATTCCTGCTCCATTTCCATTGCATCTCGATTCGGATCTTATCAACATCCCTAAATGAAGCTCCTAAAATCTCTACCACCTTCTTCATTTGGTTATTTGATGTCAATAAAGGCAGAGATTCTCATCTTCAATGTGCATATATGGAAGGCAGTAATAGGAGTGGGGGTAAATAAAACCAAAAATAAAATAAAATGAGGACTCATTAATAGCAGGACCTAGTACCTAGAACCCAAAAGATGTTTATACCACCTCTAGTTAAAACCATTTATTAAGAACTGGACTAAAAATTCAAAATTTATATCCATGATGATTTGTATATATCAAAATTCTCATACATAAGAATAAATAAAATGTATTTAATTAATATTAATTATCTTAAAAAATACATATAGATCGGAGCCTTGAAGCATTCAATCCCAATGGTATATTTCATATTCGAAGAACAATGGAACATGTAGAAAATATTTATTTGGTCAGTTATGAGAGGAAATTACCATTTTACAAATCTTAAGGTCTTGGGACTCCAGAACTCAAAAATAATTTAATTCTTTTACATGGTAAATCCCAAGTCACTATATCCTATACACAAGACTTGATCATTCCATAAGCACTCAAATCATATTATATAATCCTAGCTAATCAAATTATTTTATTCTCAATATCATCATAATCATAAATTCCAAAATAAAAAAGAGTTATAGTATAAAACACACCAAAAAATATAGAATAGGCCACCAAAAACTAGCTCCCATTAGCTAGTACCCATATCCCTAACATCTAACATCCTATAAAAAATCCATTTCCATAACCACACCGCATACACATAATATCTAGAACCAATCCATAACATTTATAATATATATTTATAATTGGTAGGTTTAGTGATGGAATACTAATTTGGTCATATTGTCATCCCACTCAATGATAGGATGTTGGGTCGCACCCAATAAAGTTTGCCTCTAGTGGTGGTTGTATAGAGAAAAATATTACAATCGCTTATATAGTATCAAAATATAAAAAGTATAAAATCACATAATTCTATACCCATAATTAATCCACTAGAATAATTCATTGTCTTACCATCTATTTAAATATCATCAACAACATATTATCCTCATTATTAATATCTTTATAATACTATCCACAACATCTCATATACTAACTCATAGTTATCATGAGTTTAGATAATATAAAATAATATAACTATTTTAGTCAATCCTATATAGACAAAAATAAATTCAATAACTCTTTGAATGAGTGACATTCACAATTGAATCATCTAGTCATGGTTATATTCAAAACCATTGGAAAATCCACCATATATTATAAAACAATACTCTCTATACACTATCCACTTATAATAAAAAAAAATAGAAACTAATATTAAATTTTTTGTTTTTTAATCATACTTCAATACTAAATTCTTGATTCCACCATTAATTACATTGCACAACTATTCTACATCCTTAAAATGACATGGTCAAATTCATTACAATGTTTGGTTCACTTTATTCCCATGAGAATCCCATATTCCCACTATAAGAATAATATAAGTATCATATCATCAATTTTTAGGTATAATCACATAATACTTCTTGAAATACACAATAAATATCTTTTACATCATAATAATCATTGAAGGTTCATCACTGCTCATCATTTTGAATAACATTCTAAAATCTTCAAGTTTAATTGATTGACCAATTAATAAAATTGATCATAGTTATATCTATGATTATGGGTACCGTTGAAAAACTCATTACATATCATGATAATTATAATAACTAATACACTGACCACACACACACACCCATCCAAAGATTCTTTCAGGAATTTCATTATCTTAATATCTATAAATCACTTAATGGAGGTTACAGTTTCATTATACTCGAGTATGTAGAAAAATGAGGCCTTAAAAATTTTGAACTGACTCATCAGTAATTTCAATTTCCAGTATTTTAAAATTCCAAAACCTAGATGTATATAAAAAGTTGTAATAGTGTAGAGGATGTACATGGACCAAGCCCAAAAATTATTGGTCTATTTAGGCCTACATTTAATGTAAAATAAAAAAAATAGTCTATTATGGCCTAAATTTTAATTAGACTATTTTGTTGGATGGTTCATATTTGTAATTAATATTAAAAATATATTATAAAAATTTAAAAAACACTTATTAATAAAATGTGTAAATATTAAACTATGATTCCCTATGTCATGTGGACTAATTAGAGGGGTGAATCAGTGGTTTTTGTTTTTATAAATTATTCATTTTTAACTTAGCCTCTTGGGATTGTTTAGGTTTCAATTGAATATATATATTATAATTGCCTCATTATGTATTTAGTTTTAATAAAATAAATAAAAATATGAATTATTTAAAAAGGGTTGTTTAGAAATTCATAATCTTTTTGGGATTGGTTAATCACTTCATATGCATATTTTCAACAATATGAAAAATTGATTACAGCATGGACCATCACAGTCCAATCAACAAAGATCCATATTGTGTTTCAACTCCTAAGTAGAATTATAGAGTCATGAAAATTCACACTACCACACTATAATTAATGATCTAAAATAGAAATATTTTTTATATGCTTCTAGTTGTTACTGCACCACTTGAAAATGAACTTTCTCAATGAGAAAACTATATCAACCGGTCGACACATGTACATAAATTTTATATGAATTATTACTCTTAATAACATAGCTATATAGATTTATCATTCTTATGGATCTTTATATAATCATGTTCACCTTAGTATTTTGAATACTCATGTACTTTTTCAATGACTCCCAGTTTCAAAACCCTCATCCTTTTTTATACTTTAATATTTCAGGATCTCAAAATTATCTCACACAGTGTTTCAAAGTTCTCTCATTTTTTATCTTCTTAATTTCAATATATAGAGTTTAATAAAAATATTATTAAGAAAAATATTATTTTCCAAAATCAAATTTTTGAATCTCATTGATCTTTATAAGTGATCTTTTCATTATAATTTAAAATAGTCTATAGATTCCCTAGTTTGTTTCTCATTTAGATTCTAATTAAAACCTTATTTTTAAATTTATTGAATACTGATTCTTCTATCATTCACATGATATTTGAATTTCATGGTCCTATTATTCCCATAAAATCAAAATCTTTAAGTCATTCAAAATTTATATCCACATGGTAATGCACTAATATAGTGGTGGTGTGGATCCTCTTCATGTAGTGTGGAACTCTTCTTAGTAATAGTATCTGCCTCAATTGGTCTTACTTAAATAAAATTTTTAATCATAATTATCTTGAAATATCATGATATTTGAATTCATGATGATCAAATCATGCATTAACTATTTTTTATCTTCTTTTATTCAAAATGTTTATTTTGAATACTCATCAATTTTTTACCAAAATTCATTATTCTGAAGTTTTCATCAGTCCATAGTTTTCTTAAAATTTATTTAAGTATTTGAGGCTTATATATATCATTACTATGTAGATTATTATTACACACCCTCAAGAATGATATTTACAAAGACTTGGGTATTGTTTTTTCACGTTTGGAAGATAAACCTTACACATACTAATGTATAGGTAGATGATGCTTATGCAGTGCCTAAAATTATTCTTATGTTATAAGGACCCTGACCCTAGTTTCCTAAAGCAAGTTCCATATATTAATACATTGAAATGATTACAAGAATAGTGTACCCTAATGAAATGAATAGTTTATTAGTTTTTGGAAAACAACATACAAAAATAAGTTCAACAATACAACTTGAAATGAAATACATAATATCAATTTCATTGGAAACATATATGACTCCTAGATTATCCTTTCAAGTCATTCATAATATTCATATTCAAAACTTGGGAAAAAATAAAACATAAGAAATGGGTGATATTAGATGCTCAGTAATGGTAAGTAATATAGTGGAATTTATCATAAAAATAAACACTATCCATAGTGAACAACTAGAAACACATGCCTTTAAAATTATACTTGAGCATAATATGGAAGGAATGAGAGATGATTAAATAAGGCCATATAAATGATCATAAGATAACGATTCATAGCCATTGATATTATACTAGTTGAATAATCACATGGTTTATCAATTACTAATACCTTAATAAGGGAATGCATAATTCCGGACATCTGAAACATGTTGTCAGGGCCTCGGCTAAGACGTATGAAAATATTAGGGTAAGGCCTCAGCCAAAACCCAATTCTATTTTGTCTCATGAGACCTACTTATTAAACTAGGGGATATAGAGGGCCCCACTGATTAATTTCTAATTCCAATTCATTCCTCATATGAAATGGGATAAACATAAATAATAAGAACATATGAAATAACTTTCCTCAATCTGTACACATAAACACTAACCATTCTAAGTAGTATAGTGAATTGTATCAAGATAGAACATTCATAGAAAAAATAATTATAAACCATTTAATACAATATGTTAGATGATAGAAATAATATATTAAACTGTATAATACATAAAATTCAATAGATTTGTTGAAATAGACAAAAATACACTAATAAATTCATCAAGTAATTTTTTAGAGAAATATAATTTTTCTTTGAAAAGAAGAGTTCTTTTGGAAATATATTTGTATAAAACCAGAAATTAACTAATTTAGTTTTTTCATGATTAAATGAGTGGTTTTAAAAAGATAATTTTGTATTTAAACAGATTATAGAGTGCGCTTGAAAATAGGTAAGAATTTGAGAAGTTCCCTTAATTCAGGCTTGATTATCGGGAACAATTGGGAAAGATCTTTATAAAAAATTAACTCCCAATAAAATAAAGAAGTATTATGATTGGAACACACATATATAAAATTAAAAAAATATATAAGGATTAAATAAGAATAATTAATAATTTAATTGGGATTAAGAGAGACATAGAGTAACCTAAAAGAAAATGGAGATTCTGGTAGAAAACTCTTACCTTCTGTTTTAATGAGTTTTTCACTTGACATTAACATCCTTTACAATCAAATTAAATCCATTAATTAATAAATTAATAAACTTATATACATTTATTTTATTTATTATAATTTTATTAACTTTATTTATGAAATTTTGGATGAGTTATATGATACAATTTTATCGCTTGGGAGCATTTGATTCCTTGGTTTTCATGATCAGTATACTTGTATATGAGTATGGAAGTTCATGTGGAATTAGTATAATTATACAGAATTGAATTTATATGATAATAATTAAAATATGGAATATTAAATAGTGATATAATTAATTTGGTTATATGGTATTAGGATGAGTTATTAGATAGGGAATTAGTGATAATTATTTAAATAAATTTGGAAATATTCTGATTATTACGAACTAGTTTTTTCATATGAATTAGTATTATGTATATATACTGGTTTCAGAATAATAAATAAGACATAAAAAATATTTTATAATTTTTTTCAACCATAAAATTTTTTTCATGTCCATAATTGAAGGATAAATTGAATAATGAAGGTTCATCGTCCACAAAAGTTGTAAATCGGCACCTCTCGGATGATGGCCTCTTTTTTAAAATAAAAGAGAGAGAATAAAGAGATTGATGATGCTTATTCAATTAACATGATATAATTATATTATCTAAATGATACTGTAGTTATCATGATCATTTGTAAATATAATTTTAGGAGAAGATACGAAAATAAAATAAATTGAAAATGAAATTAAAAGAGAAGGGAAGAGGGTTTACCTCTTGAAATATCTTCCTTGAGAACCTCTTTAAGGGAAGGGGTTTTGGTATTTTTTAAAGACCAAGAGCTCATGGACATTGGGAGATACTAGGGAAGAGTACTTGGGTAGAACTTTGAGAGGCTTCAAGGCTTATAGGAGTGATGAGAAGAGGGAGTGAGGGGTGGTTTTTATAGTGGAGTAGGGGTGATTTTTGAATATCTTATTCAATATTTTATTATTTTTCTCAATACAAGCTATAGTGTTGATTATTATGACCAAAAACAGTAATAAGTGCATGTGAATTCAAACCAAGTGTGCTTAAATCAGCGATGACTCAATGAATAGTGTATTTATCTTTTAATGTATTCATACCGTAAATTACCATATTTTACTATTCACGAAAACTTTTCATATTTTAGAAAAGTCCAAAAAAATTACCATAACAATTTTTCTATGTGTATATTTCATAAATATAATACATTTTATCAAAATAATTTTCTAAATATGTAAAATTTAATTTTTAAATAAAATCATTATTTACTTAAACAATACAGATTTTAATTTTAAAACTGGTATTATAACACTTTCATAAATTAACTAAGGTATCATAAAATTATTCTAAAATCATAGGAAAACAAAATATTTATCTAGGAATACATTTAATGAAAATTAATTTTATTTTAAATCAGTTTATTAATTTAAAACTGTAATTAAATATTTATTACTCACAAAAATACCAACACTTAATTGTTAATTTTTAAATTATTAACTTTAATTTATAAGGTGCCTAAATTTTATTTATACTTACATGGGTGAGGTTTCTATTCATAAGAGTCATATTACTATTCATAAGGTTGTATTACTATTCATAAGGGTCAATTTACTATTCACCAAAAAAAATTAAGTTGATCCTATCAGACTCTAAATATCTTACCGATCGCAACTATATATGTCCATTTTTTTAAATTTAAAATATAGAGGTGGAAAAATTATTTTTAATGTATAGGTTATAATAAAAAAAATATTTCATAGAGACTCATTATTGCATGCATTACATTCTATATTAAATTTATTTGTAAAACCTTGGGTCGTTACATTTGTCCCACCTTACAAAAATTGCATCCTCGAAATTACGAGAATGTTACCTCATAAAAAGATTTGGGTAGGTATTCATCATAATTTCCTCAAGCTCCCACATTGCCTCTTCAATTTTATGATTTTTCCATAGTACATTTTCCAGCCAAGTCATCTTATTCTCGACACCTATTCTTTAGTGTCCAAAATTCGGATAGGCTCTTCATAGTAAGATAAGTCTGGTTCTAATTATATTCCTTCAAAAGTGAGTACATGTGTTGGGTATGGCATGTAATTCCTTAGAAAAGAGACATGAAACACATTGTGTACCTTAGAAAAGCTGGGCAACTTTGACAAACGATAAGCAGCGGCTCCAAATCTCTCCAAAATTTCAAAAGGACAAATGAACATGGGGCTCAGTTTCAATTTTTTCCCAAATATTATAACACCCTTCCATGGAAATACTTTTAAGAAGACGTGATCTCCCACTTGAAATTCCAAATCCTTCCATCGATTATCATCATATCTCATTTTCCTTCTTTGAGCTACTTTGATATGGGTTTGAATAGTCTATACCTGCATTTTTATTTCCTCTATAAGCTCTGGTCCTATAAGATTCCTTTCACCAACTACATCCCAACATGTTGGTGTACGACATCTCTTTTCGTACAATGCTTCATATGGTGCCATATGAATAAATTAATGGAAACTATTATTATAGGAAAACTATACTAAATTTAAATACTAATCCCACGTACCTTGAAAATCAAGTGAGCATGATCTCAACATGTCTTCTTTAGTTTGGGTTTTTCTTTTTGATTTCCCGTCAGTTTGAGGATGATAAGCAGTACTCAAATGAAGGTCATTATCAAAAGCTTTTTGGACACCTTTCCATAATTTTGATGTAAATTATAGATCATGATCAGAAACAATTGAGATAGGTGCTTCAGGAAGTCTTAAAAATTCATTGATATAGAGTTGTTCAATGAACTATAGTGGAAAATCCTCCCTTATATCGAAGAAATGTTTAGATTTGATAAGTTGATAAATAATTACCCATATTTCATCATTATTTCTTAGAGTTTTGGGTAATCAAGTGACAAAATCCTTGGTGATGTCATTCCATTTCCATGTAGGAATAGTTATAGGTTGCATGACTCCTCTAGGATGTTTTTTTACCCTTCACTTGTTGATAGACTAAACATCTTGATATGTAATCAATAATTTCAGGCTTCATGTTGTCCCACCAGAAATTTTCTTTCAAATATCTATACATCATAGTGATACCAATGTGTATAAATAAATTAGAACTATTGGAATCATCCAATAACTCCCTTTTTAGCTCAGTTGTAGAGGGAAAACATATCCTTATCCCAAATTTCATAATTCCATCCTCACACAAAAAATACAGAAACTTCCCATCATTCACAGCTTAAATTTTCTTTTGAATATTCTCATCATCATATTGAGAACTTTTAATTCTTTCCAAATAAAGAAGGTTGGGAAACCAATTTAAAAAGTAATGATGCTTCACAATATTTAATAATTCATGTATCCAACCTTGCTAGATCTATGTACATAGGATCCTTCTCAATCCACATTTTGTTCAGAACTCCATGATCCTTCCTACTCAATGCAATTGTCACATTTGTTTCCTTCCCTGGATTGTAGTGTATGGAACAATAATAATCATTTAGTAGATTGAGTCATCGCCTTTTCCTCATGTCGAGTTTTTTAATTAGAATATATATTTCAAGCTCTTATGATCAGTATATATCTCACATATTTCACCATAGATATAATGTATTTATATCTTTAGAGCAATGATTACTGCTAATAACTTAAGATCATGAGTTGGGTAGTTTTATTCATGAGTTTTTAACTACCTTGATGCATAGAAAATAACTCTATCATTCTGCATAAGGACACAACCAAGTACTTTCTTTGATGCATCACTATAAATCACAAATCCACTATTTCCCAATGGTAGATTAAATATTAGAGCATTCTCTAACATCTTATTCAATTATTCAAAACATTATTCACATTCCTTTGTCCATACAAACTTAACCCCTTTAGGATTATGCTTGGTTAATAGGTTAGCTAATCGGGTGAAGTTCTAAATGAAATGTCGATAGTAACATGTTAAACCAATAAAACTATGTACCTTAGTTATGTTCATTGGTGTATTCCATTCCTGGACTGCCTTTTTCTTTGCAGGATCAACTAAGATTCCATCCTTAGAGACAATATGGCCAAGAAAAGAAACTATTTGAATCCAAAATTTACACTTTCTACACTTCCCATATAACTTATTTATTCTAAGAGTATTAAGAATAATGTGCAATTGATTCTCAAGATCTACATAGCTTTTGGAGTATACCAATATGTCATCTATAAAAACCACAACAAAGTAATCATGATATTCCTTGAAAACTCAATTCATTAGATCCTTGAAAATATAAGGTGCATTAGTCAGTCCAAAAGGCATTACTATAAACTCATAATGCCCATACCTAATTTGAAATAATATCTTTGGGATATCTTCCCTCCTCACATGCAACTGATTATATCCATATTGAAGGTCAGACTTCAAAAAATATTGGGCTCCATGAATTTGATCAAATAAATAATCAATGTGAGGAATAGAATACTTGTTCTTTTTCGTAATAGCATTGATCTCCCTATAGTCAATGCCCAACCTCATATATCTATCTTTCTTCTTAATGAAAACAATAAGAGCTCCCCATGGAGAAATACTAAGATGGATAAATCCCTTATAACTAAATTCCTATAGATATTTCTTAAACTCTACTAATTTCACTATGGACATTCTATAATTTTTATTTGATATAGGCCTTGCACAAAGAATTATATTAATAGAAAACTTGATTTCCCACTCGATAGGATGTCCAGGTAAATCCTATGGTAATACATCAATGTATTATTGCCCAATAGGTACATCCTATATTTGAAAATATCTTTCCTCACACATATATATAATTTTATCTTCCTCCCCAATAATTGAATTCATTAGAGCTACTGGGGTAGATCTATATAAGAATCAAATGATGAGGTTTCTGCTCTAAAGGTGAGGGATTCTACATCATTATCAAAAAAATGTAACTTCCATCTTTTTATAATATATTTTCTCATCATAACTTGAAATACAATTCATACCAAGAATTATATCAAAGTCAATAATGGGTATGATGATAAGGTCAGCAACTAAATCATGTTAGTGTTTCCTAAGGGGGACTGATCGATACATCTTTGTTGAAATGATACTTACCTTAGGAGTTTTGACTGAAAACTCCTTTATTAAATCAAATTGGAAATGTCTAATTTTCATGGAAAACTAGGAAGATATAAATGAATATGATGATCCAGAATCAAATAAAGCACTTTCTAAGTTTGATGAAATGATTAAAATACCTTCCACCACATTATTAGTAACTTCAACATTAGCAGTTTTGAAAACATAATCTTGGCCTTTCTCCATTGTACTTCTCTATGGAATGTTTCCTTGACATTTAGGAAAATCATTGTCATAATGTCCCATCTCTTCATAATTGTAGCATTGAACATTGGTAGCTTATTTGTTTCTTTTACAATATCGATATTGGTGGCCTCTTTCTCCATATTTTTAATAGACTCATTTTCCTTTTAAGTGGTCCCTGGGGTGTTTATTTCCACAAGTATAACATGTTGGAAAACTCCCCTTTTTATTTTTTCCTTTATCCATTCTCTCCTCTACCACCCTCTTCTTGTCTTTCTTTCCCTTAAAGTCATATGACTTATATAATTCTTTCTCTTTCTTGATATTACATGAGACTATATCTTCATATGATGAGAATTTTTTAGAAACCAGTTCCCTTTCAAGGAATGGATTTAAACCATCAAAGAATTGATCAATATTTCTCCTTGGATTATGTATGTAGTCTACAGCATGACTTGATAAACTTGTAAAACATTTTTCATACTTCCCAATGTTTTCATCATCTATTTTTTTCAAACTCAAGAATTTCCTTTCCATATCTTCTTGTTGTTCTCAAGGAAAATATTTTTCTAATAATATTTCCTTAAAGTCCCTCCATTACATTTCTTTTATTTCTTCCTCTTCCTTCATGTTTTGAATTAATGACCACCACCGATCCACATCTCCTGATAGATGATAAACTTCCATGATAACTTTATCTCTTTCATTACATCCCAAATAAATATATATCTTCACTAAGGAACTTATCCACTTATTCAATATGAATGGGTTTATAGTACCATTGAATGATGGAGGTTGTTATCGTATAAAGTGGTCTAACATTTCCCCTCCACATTTTGTATCTGGATGATCTTTACAGGTAAGGTTATTGTTCATAACCTGAGTCAATTGTACCAGTATAGTTATAAGCTACTCAGCACCAGTCGCAGCTCCAATACTAGCATAATTATCTTTCATAGGAGGACAATATATACATGGGATATGTGCGTTCATGTGGTTTTCATTCCTTCCACTAAGACCCATTTCTAAATAATGTCATACACTGAATTAGGTTATAAATCATAATGTATAATGTTGAACTAGAAAAAAAATTAACATAAATTAAAAATTTATGCACATATAATTCCATAATAATAAGCATGGTTTCTTTAAGATCATATGTAAATTTAAATCCTTAATAATTGTTTATAAATAAAATGTGAATTATCCAAAGCATATCCCCCATGAGTGTTAAAACAGGTGCACAGTAAGGCTCGTTGTCATGTACCAGGTTACCTAGAGTCAAGCCTGAAACACCTTGTCAGAGTTGTTACTCCTAGGTTCATCTATTCTAGAACCACGTCTACTTGTAGTATCCAGATAGGGATGTATTTTCTATAAAGATCCGCATAATCTATACCTTATCAAAATTTTAGGATGTTCTTGTATACTTACGATCAAAGTATATCTTCGGTTTTTGTTCCCTATTCTATGTTTTCTAAATCTGGTTTCAAAGTTTTCTACCAAACTTCCTCTAATAACAACTGTAAGGACCCCTACCTCAGTTTCCTAGAGTCAGTGCCTTATATTAATACATTGTAATTATTACAAGAAAGTTTTATACCCAAGTAATGAATAGTTTATTAGTTTTGGAAAACAAAGGTACAAACATAAGTTCAACATTACAACTTTAAAGGAAATACATAATAGCAATTCCATTATAAATATCTATGAATCCTAGATTATCCCTGAAATTAATTCATAATATTAATCTTCAAAACCTGTAGAAAATAAAATATAAGAAATATTTGAGCTCATATTCTTATAAAGGTTAATTAATATAGTGTAAATTATTATAAAAATAAATAGTAGGCATAGTGAACAACTAAAAACATATTCCTTAAAAATATACTTGAGCATAATATGGAAGGAATGAAAGTTGGTTAAATGAGGACATATAAATGGTCACAAGAGAATTAAAAATATCCATTGATATTATAAATGTATAATAATCATATGTTTTATCAATTACTAATACCATAATGAGGGAACACATAATGATGAACATCTGAAACATTTTTTCAAGGCCTTGGCCAAGATGTCTGAAAATACTAGGGTATGGACTCGGTCAAAACCCAATTTTATTTTGTCTCATGAGACCTAATGATGCATCATGGGGATATATCAGGCCCCAACCATAAATTTCTAATTCCAATTCATTAATCATATGAAAGGGGATAAATATAAACAACAATAATATATGAAATAACTTTCCCCAATCTATACACATAAACACTAATCATTCCGAGTAGTATGGTGAATGGTATCAAGATAGAACATACATAGTCAAAATGATCATAAATCATTTAATACAATATGTTATATGATAAAAATAATATATTAACCAGAATAAGGCAAAAAAAATTAATATATGTGTTGAAATAGATAAAAATACACTAATAAAACCATTGAGGAATTTTTGAGAGAAATATGCTTTTACTTTGAAAAGAAAAGTTCTTTTGGAAAAATATTTGAATAAAACAAAAAATGAACTAATTTAGTTGTTTTGATGATGAAATGAGGTCTTTTATATATATAATTTTGGCTTAAAACATATAATATAGTGCACTTGAAAATAAGTAAAATTTTGAGAAGTTCCCTTGAATCGGGATTGTTTATCAAGAAGAATAGAGAAAGATCATAATAAAACATTTTACTCCCCATAAAATAAAGATGTATTATGATTGGTACACATATATATAATATTAAAACATAATTTTTGAGTAGTAAATAAGAATAATTAATAATTTAATTTGGATTAAGAGTGACAAAGAGTAACCTGAATGAAAATGGAGGTTCGGGTAGAAAACCCTTACCTTATGTCAGAATGAGTTATATACTTGACCATAACATCATGGATAATCAAATAAAATACAGTAATTAATTAATTAATAACCTTATATACATTTATTTTATTTATTATAATTTTATTAAGTTTATTTATGTCATTTTTGAAGATTAATAAGGTGTAATTTTATCGCTAGGGAGTGTTCGATGCCTTGGTTTTCATGATCGGTATACTTGTATATGAGTATAGAAGTTCATGTGGAATTAGTATAATTATCAATAATTGAATTTATATGATAATAATTAACATAAATAATATTAAATGGTGATATAATTCATTTGGTTATGTGGTATGAGTATGAATTATTAGATAGAACATTAGTGATAATCATTTCGGTTATTTTGGCGATATTTCGATTATTACGAACTATTTTTGTTGTATGAATTAGTATTATGTATATGTACTGGTTTTAGAACATTAAATAAGAAATAATAAATATTTTATAATCTTTTTCAACCATAAAAATTGTTTCGTGACCATCCTTTATTGATAGATATAAGAATGAAGGTTCTTCATCCATGAAGGTTCTAAATCAGCACCTCTGAGATGATGACTTCGTTTTTAAAATAAAAGAGAGTAATGAGATTGGTGATGGTTCTTAAATTAACATGATATAATTATAGTATATAAATGATACTGGAGTTATAATGATCGTTTTTATAGATTAGTTTAGGAGTAGATAAGAAAATAAAATAAATTGAAAATGAAATTAAAAGAAAAAGGAAGAGTGTTTACCTCTTGAAATATCCTCCTTGAGAACCTCCTTAAGGGAAGGGGTTTTGGTATTTTGGAAATACCAAGAGTTACTGGATGTGGGGAGAGACAAGGGAATAGTATTTGGGATGAAATTTGATAAGCTTAAATTCATAGAGGAGTGGGGATAAGAGGGAGTGAGGGTGGTTTTTATAGTGGAGGAGAGGGTGATTTTTGAATATCTTAATCATTATTTTATTATTTTGCTCAGATAAGAAATAGTCTAGATTATTATGACCAAAAATAGTAATAATTTCATTTTAATTCTAAAAAAGTGTCCTTAAATTAGTTATGACTCAAGTAATAGGGTATTTATCTTCTAATGTATTTATAACGTAAATTACAGTATTTTACTATTCACCAAAAAAACAAGTATTTTAGAAAAATCCTAAAAATTTACCATTACCATTTTTAAACTTTTAGAGTTAAAAAATAGACTCCATTTTATCTAAATAATTTTCTAAATATTTGAAATTTAATTTTTAAATAAAACCATTATTTACTTGAAAAATACATATTTTAATTTTAAAACCTATATTATAACACTTTCATAAATTAACTAAGTTCTCATAAAATTATCCTAAAATAATAGGAAAACAAAATATTTATTTAGGAATACATTTTACGAAAATTAATATTATTTTAAATATATTTGTTAATTTAAAATTTTAATTAAATATTTATTACTCACAAAAATTCCAACACTTAATTTTTAATTTTTAAAGTATTCACTCTCATTTATAAGGTACATAAATTTTATTTATACTTACAAGGGTGAGGTTTTATTAATAAGGGTCATATTACTATTCATAAGGGTACATTACTATTCATAACGGTCAAGTTACTATTCACCAAAAATGTAAGTTGATCCTATCAGACTCAAAATATCTTACTGATTACAACCGTGTATGTCCATTTTTTGAAATTCAAAACATAGAGGTGGAAAAATTATGTTTAACGGCTAGGTTATAATAAAAAAGTGTTGTTTCACATAGACTCTATGTTTCATGCATTACATTTTATATTATATTTATTTTTAAAACCTTGGGGTGTTACATATGTATCCTAATGCCTATGTATATGAATCTTGCACAACCTCAAGTTCAAGAATGATGTTTGCATAGGTAGGAGAACATGTTTATACATCCATTCCTTTTCCATGTTTTTAACTTCAAAATTATAATTCCATACTTCATGTAATTCAAACCAAAGTTCATTAAATCCATTTTTAAGCCTTATAAAACAACTCAAAACATCTTCAAACAACATCCAAAGGCCCTCCTTCAATGGATAAAAATCTTCAATTTCTTTAACAACTACCTTATCTAGAATGAAATCCAATCATGCTCCCTACAAGATAGAAGCAACCAATTTCTATTAAATGTTATAGATATAACCTTTATCATCTGTGTTTCTCATAACATTGAAAATTATTACCTTAATCATCACATTTAAACTATTTCTTTTTTTATTCTGTCCATTTATAAACTCCAAGTTACATACTCAAAACACATTTCCTTTTAATATGGAATCACATCCATCATATCTTAAAAACTCATAAAACATATATTGGAACCTACTTCAACACCCAATATTCATCATTGAAAACCTTGGTTATACACTCTTTTTTTCTATAAATTGTTAGCCTATTTAGACTTAGAGTTGGATAACTAGAATATCTTTACTAATAAATTCCTATCTTTTCATACTTATCTTTAGTGGAATAAATTTTAATTCATATCTAAAAAATGGATAAGAAAATGGTTTCGTTAGAAGTTATCTGATATGGTAATTTTACCCCTATATTCCCATTGTATTTATTAAAAATAAGGAGGATAAATAGAATCACAGATATTTATATAAATTGATGTGTATTGGTATTGAAAATAAATTGAAATTAGGATATTATAGTTCTCATTTGATTGAATTCTATTTTTTTCAATAAGGAAACATGGGTGTTGAAGTATATGTTATATGAGATTTGAAAAAGTGATGGATGTGATTCCATGTTAAATGGAAATATTTTTTAAGGCTACATCTTCAAGTTTCAACTTACAAATACTCAAGAACATGAAACAATTTAAATGTGATGATTTATTTACTACTCCTTAAGGTTATGACAAGAACTAATGTTGATGATGATTTTTAAAATATTTAATAGAAGTTATAAGTTACTAAAAAGTTGGGATTGGGAAATGTATATCATGTGTGATAAGTCCTATTCTAAATAAATTAATGATATTAATCCATTAAAGTAATACCTTTGGATTTGGTTTGAAGATATTTTGAGTTGATTTGGAAGGATTAAAAGTTTTTATGAGAATAAAACTGGAAATGTATTCTAGGATTAAAGAATATTAATTCCTATTATTAGAGTCTGGAGAGATTTTCCAAATTCAAATGGAAAATAAATATTCATATTATTTTATGATTATAAAGTAATGTGTGTACCTAAGAAAAAGGAGAAAAAAATTAATAGGAACACATCTCAAAAAACCCATCTGAACAATTTATGTGAATATCACAAAATACCCATTTTTAATAATTTTTTCCATCAATATAATCCCCCCTAAATAAATATATAGAATATATTCATAATAAATGGTTTTAAATGTTATTAAAATTCCTTACACCTCCTATTTTGATGCCTCTCAAAATATTTCAGATTCATTATAAGATTTTAAAATGAAATATTCTCCTCAGAAGTAGTAGTAAGGGTTTGATTTTTCTCTCAAACTAGGCTTCTCTTTTCTTCCAAAATCAATATAGGTAGATTTATTTAATCCCCTTTTTATCCTAAATCTTAGTTGTTTCCATTTTATCCTTCTTCCTTTAAGTTATTTACTCTTGTGAATTTTTTTTCTTCACCTGAGTTACCAATGAAAACTCTTTGTCTGATGCTAGAATATTCCACCTCAAAGAATCATCTTGTGATGGTAAGAACTTCATATAATCTCTTTTACCATGCCCAATCTTTCCACACCATTCACATAATACTCCTTGAATCTTTAGATAACAATAAATGGAAATATTCTCATAAATTCCAACTTATTCATGTGTAACCACTTAATTTACCTTGTAAATTTCATTTATCTCTTCTATCTCTATTTTCATGGCCATATATAATTGATCTATCCAAAATTTTAACCAATATCCATTTCCTTTATAATCATGTTTGGGTTTCTAAAATTCCTTCTTAGAATCCTCAATATTTCATGAATTTTCTTCTATTGTGTTTTGAATTTTCTTACCTTTTAGAACATAGATAACTTCTTCATGGAGTATAGTCATGCACTCCATATCTTTGTGAACTTCTTTCTCGCATCTTCTATATTTTTCTTCAAGACAAAAAAAAATAAATTGTAGGTGGAAATATTTAATGCATTCTTGAAACAATATTGATTCTTCTTCTATTAATATATCCTTAAATGGAAAAAAATATCCCCCTTGGTTCTTGAATATTTCTCGATAATTACATATTAAACTAAAAAAAAGTTTTATTCCATTCTATACCTTCTTCAGAACCAATATAACCCTTGAAATTTAGGTCTCCTCATTCTATTCTAGATCTATATAGATTGATGTTTCTAATTTCATATTGTAAATCAATCCTTACTTTTACTAGGGTTAGTGGTCTCCTTAACATATTCCATCCTCATTTAATTATAAAATAGGGTCTATCATTTTTCTTGTTAGTCCAACTAGGTTAAACATTAATTTTTTCAACTATACTATCAGAAATAATATTTTTATTTTGAGACAGATTAGGTAATGATTTTACTTCCTTTTAAGATCACCTCAGTTCACCAACTTGATAAGATTGTCTTATAACCTCAATAGCCTTAGTGAAGTCATATATGATTTTCTCAACTAGTTTTGTGTTTTTAGACATAATGACTATGTCTCCTACATCTCTTCTTCTCTTGGAGACAAATTTTATTCAATATTAGAAACCATATTCTCCTACTCAAATATCTTTATTTTTCATATCTTGATCTCATCAATGTATGTCACTTAATTTTTGACATACTCTTATTTATTAGTGGCTAACTTATTATTATATTTCTATAATTTTCTCTTTTATTTCATAAGTTGTGTAATTTTCTTAAAACAATCTTCAACTCACCTTTCATGTGCCACACTAGATCTAACCTTTCCAAATCATCACCACTGCTAGAGGTGTTAAAACCTTTCTCAACATGATCCAAAAAGTTAAATCCCTCATTTGATTGACTCTTTAATGATTATGAGTATGCCTTCTCCTTTTTTCTTATAAAATTCATCTTCTTTCTAGTAAACTTGTTCTTGTTTTCCCCAACTTCTATTTATGGGGATTCTTATCTTCCATTTATAGCTTAGTGTATTCCGACTTTTTATTTTGGTGTCCATAGAAAAAGCGTACAATTACATTAGAGTTATAGTACCTCAATGGTATCTTTATCTTTCCTTTCTATTTTCCCTTTTTGAAACCCATTTATATAAAGTAAATAATTTTATTTTAAGTCCTCATCAGTATCATCACTATCAGAATCACTTGATTTGAAAACCTCTTCATCTTTGATCTCCATATTTCTCATGGCATCAAACTCCATCTCCTCTTTTAATTTATCCTTGAAGGATGATGTTTTCCTCATCTAATAAACAATAAGTGTATTATGTATCTCTACCACTATCAAATATTATCTGTCTTCCAAGGGTGATATTTTTTTATCAAACAAATCTAGAAAGTTTCACATCATCTTTTTCACAGTGGTGGAATCATTTAACTTCTCACTAAAACCTCAGATGTTTCTCACTATTTCATAGAATCTTGTGAAATAGCCTCAATTTTTATTTTCATTATCCATTTTTATATCTTTATAATTTATAATCTAAACATTTAGCTTAGAATCCTTGACTTTAATATTCTCTTCATAACTACTTTAAAATGTATCTCAAATTTAATTGGTAGTTTGAAGTCTCATAACTTTTGTATATAAATTTTCTAATAGAGACATCAAAATGGAATTTTTTCTCTTTACTATCAACCTCCAAATTTCTATTATCATGAAGATATATAATTCCTTGATCAGAAATAGTTGTAAAACCAATAGTTTTATCATCTCTTACTTCCATGACGAGTGATGGAATGTAGGGTAGTCACCTATTCCTCCATATATGGTAGTTCTTGGCATCAAAAGTAAAAATACCTTGGTTGTTCATAGAAGTTTCATCAACCATGATCAGAAAATCCTTGGATATTGAAGACGTAAATTGGTTTAGATTTGATTCCACATGTGATTCCCTGGTTAGATGGACCACTAAGAGGGGGTGAATCAGTGACATTTATTTTTATGAATTATTCTTTTAAAACTCAACTTCTTAGACCTGTTATGGTCTTGGTCAACTCAATATACTCTCACATCCTCACCATGTGTGTAGTTGTAATGAAATAGATACCAACACATAGGATGTACAAGGTTTTTCTAGAGATACATACTCCTTTCCATTATTTTTTAGTTGCATCAATCATGTATTTTCAACTATATTCACAAGTGGTTACATCATGGACCATTATAATCAAATAAACACAGAGTTGCAATATGTTCTGACTCCTGAGACACACAGGAGAGTCTTGCAGCTTCACAATTCCCCACTAAAATTAAATATCCAAAAAATAATGATTTGTGTCTACTATTGATTACTACTACACCACAATAAAAATGATCTTACTCTTTAAACAAATAGGATCAACATGTCTACATTTGTACACATTCTGGTCCATTCACTTAGGTCTTCTTCATAACATAGATTTTTGGCTTGATTACCTTTCCATATATTCATATGATTTGGTTCTCCTTATCACTTTGAATACTTAGGCATAGTAGGACTTTTTATTCTTTAATGACTCCTGGATTCAAACTCCTCCATATATTTTTGATATTGTAGAAGTATCAGGATCTTAGAATTCTCTCGCATGGTGTTCAAATGTTATCTCAATTTTTTTCTATAAACTTTTTCCTTCTTTCCTATGAATATATATTCACAAAAATAATATCATAATAAAAATTAGTTTTCAAAATGAACTTTTCAAAACTCCTTGATCATTGGCATTGATCTTTTTATTCTAATTTATACTAGTCAATAGATTTCTCAATTTATTTCTCTTTTTAATTATAAGTCAGTCCTTACTTTTAAATTCAATAAAGAAATGGAATTATTTCCTTCACGTGATATTTTAATATAGTTGTCTTTTTCTTCCCACAAAATCCAGAACTTTAAGTCATTCTAAATTTTTATCCATTGGTGCATGGACTCAAATATTATTGGTGTGGATCCTCTCTTTAGGGAGTTGAACTCTTCTCAACAATAGCATCTCCCTCGGTTGGTATTCATTCAATATCATCGTGAATCGTAATCTACTCAAAGGATACAATATTTGAATATATGATGATTCGTATGTGCATTGATTGATTTATATATTCCTTTATTCATAATATTTATTATGAATATTCCTCAAATTTTTATATAATTTCAACCTTATGAATTTTTCTTCAATCTACAGTTTTCTCAAAATTTTACTAAGCACATAGTCCTTACCAATATCATGCCTATAAATATTATTCTATGAAAACTCAGTTATAATTATTATATAGTTGGAAATGAAACTTATACAGACTAATGTGTAGGTAGATGGGGATTACACAATGCCAAAAATGATTCTTACACAGACTAATGCATATATAGATGACGCTTACGTAGCTTCAAGTTCAAGGATGATGTTTACATAGAAAGAAAAACTTTTTTATGCAACCATGCCTTCATCACATTTTCAACTTTAGAACTATAATTCAAAATCAAACATTTCAAACCAGAGCTCATTCAACCCATCTTCAAACCTTCTAAAACAACATAAAAAAATTTAAAACCGCATCCAATGGTCTTTCATCAATGGATGGATGTCTTTACTTTCTTTAACAGCTAAATTATTAATCATGACATACAATTCCAACTCTCAACTAGCTTATAGCTTCCAACTTCTATTAAATGTTGTCTACATCATCTTTATCATCAGTGCTTGTCAGATCCTTGGGGAGAAGTACATCAATCATCACATTTAAATTGTTTCTTTTTCATGATTCTTTCCTAGTAGAAACTCCAATATGAAACCTCAAAACATATTTCCATTTCATATAGCAGTACCTTTATCAATTCTCCCAAACTCTTCCAATATATATTAACATCTACTTTAAAACCAAATCTTCTTGATTGACAACAAATACAATTCAATCCAATGGTCACCTCATGAAAAAAAATCAAGAGATTCTTCCTCAGGATGGTTCAATAAAGGTTGAGGGGAGGATGACGTCAAGGGACACCTTCCCTAAAAAATAAAGGAGATGCGGGAGGATGGATATGACTCAGAAAGCACTGATGTAGAGAATCTACTTGAAAATATTAGATCTATTCCATTAAGTGGGGGAGATCTAGAGGTTGGGGCGTGGATGTGGAAGAGCTGAATGGAATGAAATTTGAGAGGAAGAAAGAAAACTAAGTGTGATATTGAGGGAAAAGATAGGTATCTAGCTTTTATGCTTTGGGAAGATTACTTTGTTTTCATGTACCCACTTTGGTTCCATGTTTTGTCTGCTTATTTCCAATAAAAGAGGCATTGCATCTATCCTTTTAAAAAATCAATCCAATGGGAACTACATAAAAAATAATACTTATTATTTAAATATTATTTTTATATATATTTATCACATGCTAAAAAATGTACACTATTGAAATAGGAAATTTTCATATTAAATTAAAATAAAATTAAACAAAAGAAAATAAGTAAAGAATATTCTTGTATTGTGGGAAAGTATATATACTTTGAGGATAGTCTACTAAATCTTGTGAGTTTTTTTCACTATTTCATTTGATCCAATTTAAAATATGGGTTATTTTTTTCTTGTTTAGTTCACCCTAATAATTTTAGAAAACCAACTTGGTCTAATGGCCTGAGGCATATTAAACACCCCTACTAAAAACATCTCTTAAATGATCTATCACTATGAGAAAAACATGTTTTTGTGATGGGTCATTTGCGATGGGTGGATGACCCATCATAAATAGTCTGTTGTCGAAGACTACTTGCGATGGGAATAGAGACCCATCACAAATAGTTGGTTGTAAAAAGTATTTCTGATAGGGAATTATTCTCCATCATAAAAGGATTTGGCGCACAGTGCGTGCCAAAACACGGGAAGACTATTGGCAACGGGTGTTTACACTCATCACAAATAGTATTCGTGGTTTTTAATTATTTGTGACGGGAGTACCCTCTCGTCGTAAATAGTTTCTTTTTACCGTTGTCACAATTAATACAGGGAGAAACATTTGTGATGAGTCCCATCGCAAATAACAGTATTTGCGACAGGATTCCCATCGTAAATACTTCAATCGCAAATGAGCCAACATATATATAACCCCCTCTGATTTTTTCTCATTTCACTCTTCTCTCAACTCCCCTCTCATTCTCTGCTCTCATATTTTTCTCTTTAGTTTTTTCAAAGTTTCATATTTCCCACCGGAGCAATTTTCAAGGTACGCATCCAATGAAAGATTCAGTTTAGAGGTATTTATTTATTTTATTTTTAATTTATTTTTTATTATTTTTTATTAGTAATAATTATTAATAAATATTACTAATTAGTAAAAATTATGAAACTTTATTAATAAAGAGTAATAAATAGTAATAATTATTAATAAATAGTAGTAATTAGTAATAAATAGTAATAATTTTTAATAAATAGTAATAAATAGTGATAATTATTAACAAATGGTAATATAAATTAATAAATAGTGGTAATTTGTAATAAATAGTAGTAATTAGTAATAAATAGTAATAATTGGTAATAAATAGTAATAATTAGTAATAAATAGTAGTGATTAGTAATAAATTGTAGTAATTATTAATAAATAGTAGTAATTAGTAATAAATAGTAATAATTTGTAATAATTTGTAATAATTATTAATAATTAGTAATAAATAGTAATAATTAGTAATAATTAGTAAGAAATGGTAATAAAAAGTAATAAGTAATACTAATTAGTAATAATTAGTAATAATTAGTACTAATTAGTAAAAAATAGTAAGAAATAGTAATAAATAGTAATAAATTGTAATAATTAGTAATAATTAGTAATAATTTGTAATAAATGGTAATAAATAGTACTAATTAGTAATAATTAGTAATAAATAGTAATAATTCGTAATAAATTGCAATAATTAGTAATAAATTGTGATAATTAGTAATAAATGGTACTAATTGGTACTAATTAGTAATAAATAGTAATAAATAGTAATAAATAGTAATAATTAGTAATAACTAGTAATAATTGGTAATAATTAGTAGTAATTAGTAATAATTAGTAATAAATAACAATATATTGTAACAAATAGTAATAAATAGTAATAATTATTAATAATTAGTAATAATTAGTAATAAATAGCAGTAAATAGTATTAAATAGTAATAAATTGTATTAAATTGTAGTAATTAGAAATAATTTGTAATAATTTGTAATAATTAGTAATAATTAGATATAATTGGTAATAATTGGTAATAATTAGTAGTAATTAGTAATAAATAATAATAATTAGTAATAATTAGTAATAATTAGTAATAATTAGTAATAAATAGTAATAAATAGTAATAAATAGTAATTATATAAAATTAATTATAAAAAAAATTATATTTTTTAGAATAATATAGAGAAAGGAAGTTGACAATAATATTTATTACATGATCATGATTTGAAAAATAATCATAGAAAACCAAACTATTTTGGTATAAATCCTATATAAATTGAGGGTGTTGAAGTTTTTTATCATTTGCATCATCAAAACCAAAATTTGTTTCAGAATGGACAATTAAGTGTCTAAGTAAGAAATGTGATCTGAGGATGTTTGACACATTTGACAATGTTGGGGGTCATTTGTTGCGATTTGATTTTCAAAAATAATATATTTTTTGGTATCAACTTGGTGAACACAGTTACAAAGAAGATACTGATAATTTAGTCCCAGATCCTTCACAGTTTAAAAATTTATTACATGATGTGGTTGGTTTATCTTTTCAACAGACTGAAAATTAGGATGTTATTGATTTAACTCCTAAGTTGGAACCATCCCAATTTTATGAGTTGTTGAATTCTACTGAGGATACCTTATATCCTTGTTGAAAGATTAAAAAATTTGATGATGTTGAAAAATTTATAGATATTAAATTAGATAATGGAATGTTAAATAGCTATTTTGATTAGATATTCTCTTTTCGTTAAAGCATTGTTACCTGAAGAAAATGTGCTACCTACAAATTTCTATAAGAGTAAGAGGATTTTTTGTAATTTGGGTCTTGGTTATCAAAAGACTCATTCATGTTCAAATGATTGCATCTTATATTATGATGATAATGCATCACTAGTTAGTTTTCCTACATGTGGACAATCGAGGTACAAAGAGACTCAACTAGGTAAGTCTGGATTGATTCTTGTAAAACAGGTGAGGTATTTCCCACTTACACCCAGATTGTAGTGTTTATTTATCTCTCAGAACACAGTTTCATTGATGTCATGGAAAAAACCAATATTTAAACTCGTAAAGTATTAAACTATCCCACAGATGGAGATTCATTGGAAAATTTTAACCAAGTACATCCATATTTTTCATCAGAAGCTCAAAATATATGATTGAGTCTTTCGGGTGACGGTTTTTATCCATTTGGTTCTTACATTAGTCAATATTCTTGTTGGTCTGATTGTATAACTTTGTACGATTGACCTCCTTGAATGTTTATGATCAATCCATATATATATTTGACCTTATTAATTCCAAGACATCTAAAAAAGAATACCAATGTTTATTTGAACCCATTTACTAACGAGTTAACTTTATTATGGAGTAATGGTGTCAGTATGTATAATGTTTTTGTAAAAAAACATCATGAAAGCTACCTTGATATAGATAATTAGTGACTTCCCAGCATATGTTATGTTATCTATCTGGAGTACACATAATCCAAAATCATGTTCGTACTATATGATAGATAACAAATTCTTTATGCTTGTCAATGCAAGAAAACTTTGTTTCTTTAACAGTCATCAAATATTTCTTCCTACTGATCATCCTTTTCGGAGGAACGGATATGATTTCAAAAAAGGTATAATTGAAACAGATGAACCTAAAGCAATGATCTCAGGTATTGAGTTAAAATCTATTATCTCATTATTACCTCTCATTATCTTTAGACCGACTATAAACCAGAAAAAGATGAATTTAGGAAAGAACACAACTGGACAAAACAGAGCATTTTCGAGATCTTCCATATTGGTCTGATTTGTTAGTATGTTGCATGTTTAATGTAATGCATATTAAGAAGAAATATTTTGATAATATATTTTATATAGTTTTAGACATACCTGGTAAGACTAAAGATAATTTAAAGTCACGATTAGATCTTTCCAAAATTTGCACGTGACTAAAACTTGAACTGTTTGAAAATAGAATATCACAGAAGTTAATGAAACCAAAAGCAGCTTATATAGTTTACAAATAAAATCGTTTATTATTATTTCAAGGGATTTTAGATTTGATTCTTACATATGGTTATGTTTCCAATTTGGCTATATGTGTCAAAAATGGTTATATTACCAAATTAAAAACTCATGACTGTCATGTTATAATGAAAAGACTTCAACCGATTGGATTTAGATGATTTTTGAATTCTATGATTTGGGATGCGCTAAAAATATCATATTTTCTATATGAACTTTTTTCAGTGACATAAAACTATGTTGTACTAAGTAGACTACAATAATATATTTTTTTAATTTTATGTAAACTAGAATAAATCTTCCCACTAGATTTTTTTGATTCAATGGAACATTTGATATTACATTTTCTACATAAAAAAATGTGTATTTATGGCACAGTTCCAATGGATGTACCCATTCGAGATAAGCATATAGAAATTGAAGAAAAAGGTACATAAAAAGAATCATTTGAAGGTACAATTGAAAAGTCTTATTTGCAGAAGGAAATTTCATTTTTATGATCTCATTATTTTCAATCTGATTATACATCAAAACATAACTGAATGGTTTGTAATGAGGTAAATTATAATGATGAAATGAATAATCAGTTATCTATTTTTAATCAGCCTAAACTTGGATTTAGTGGAGTTCATGAATGATGGATTTTAGATGATGAACATCGCAGGGATCATACATATGTTCTTTTCAAAATTTTACTAAGCACATAGTGCTTACCAATATCATGCCTATAAAGATTATTCTACGAAAACTCAGTTATAATTATTATATAGTTGGAAATGAAACTTATACAGACTAATGTGTAGGTATATGGGGATTACACAATGCCAAAAATGATTCTTACACAGACTAATGCATATATATATATATAACGCTTACGTAGCTTCAAGTTCAAGGATGATGTTTACATAGATAGAAAAACTTTTTTATGAAAACATGCCTTCATCACATTTTCAACTTTATAACTATAATTAAAAATCAAACATTTCAAACCAGAGCTCATTTAACCCATCTTCAAACCTTCTAAAACAACATCCAATGGTCTTTCATCAATGGATGGATGTCTTTACTTTCTTTAACAGCTAAATTATTAATCATGACATACAATTCCAACTCTCAACTATCTTGTAGCTTCCAAATTCTATTAAATGTTGTCTACATCGTCTTTATCATCACTACTTGTCAGATCCTTGGGGAGAAGTACATCAATCATCACATTTAAATTGTTTCTTTTTCATGATTCTTTCCTAGTAGAAACTCCAATATGAAACCTCAAAACATATTTCCATTTCATATAGCAGTACCTCTATCAATTCTCTCAAACTCTTCCAATATATATTAACATCTACTTTAAAACCAAATCTTCTTGATTGACAACAAATACAATTCAATCCAATGGGTCACCTCGTGAAAAAAAAATCAAGAGATTCTTCCTCAGGCAGGTTCAATAAAGGTTGAGGGGAGGATGACGTCAAGGGACACCTTCCCTAAAAAATAAAGGAGATGTGGGAGGATGGCTCTGACTTAGAAAGCACTGATGTCAAGAATCTACTTGAAAATATTAGATCTATTCCATTAAGTGGGGGAGATATAGAGGTTGGGGCGTGGATGTGGAAGAGCTGAATGGAATGAAATTTAAGAGGAAGAAAGAAAACTAAGTGTGATATTGAGGGAAAAGATAGGTATCTAGCTTTTATGCTTTGGGAAGATTGCTTTGTTTTCATGTACCAACTTTGGTTCCATGTTTTGTCTGCTTATTTCCAATAAAAGAGGCATTGCCTCTATCCTTTTCAAAAATCAATCCAATGGGAACTACATAAAAAATAATACTTATTATTTAAATATTATTTTTTTATATATTTATCACATGCAAAAAAAATGTACACTATTGAAATAGGAAATTTTCATATTAAATTGAAATAAAATTAAACAAAAGAAAATAAGTAAAGAATATTCTTGTATTGTGGGAAACTATATATACTTTTAGGATAGTCTACTAAATCTTGTGAGTTTTTTTCACTATTTCATTTGATCCAATTTAAAATATGGGTTATTTTTTTCTAGTTTAGTTCACCCTAATAATTTTAGAAAACCAACTTGGTCCAATGGTCTAAGGCATATTAAACACCTCTACTAAAAACATCTCTTAAATGATCTATCACTATGAGAAAAACATGTTTTTGTGATGGGTCATTTGCGATGGGTGGATGACCCATCATAAATAGTCTGTTGTCGAAGACTATTTGTGATGGGAATAGAGACTCGTCACAAATAGTTGGTTGTAAAAAGTATTTCTGATGGGGAATGATTCTCCATCGCAAAAGGATTTGGCGCACAGTGCGCCAAAACACGAGAAGACTATTTGCAACGGGTGTTTACACTCATCACAAATAGTATTCGTGGTTTTTAATTATTTGTGACGGGAGTACCCTCTCATCGTCAATAGTTTCTTTTTACCATTGTCACAATTAATACAGGGAGAAACATTTGTGATGAGTCCCATCGCAAATAACAGTATTTGTGACGGGATTCCCATCATAAATACTTCAATCTCAAATGAGCCAACATATATATAACCCCCTCTGATTTTTTCTCATTTCACTCTTCTCTCTACTCCCCTCTCATTCTCTACTCTCATATTTTTCTCTTTAGTTTTTTCAAAGTTTCATATTTCCCACCGGAGCAATTTTCAAGGTACGCATCCAATGAAAGATTCAGTTTAGAGGTATTTATTTATTTTATTTTTTATTTATTTTATATTATTTTTTATTAGTAATAATTATTAATAAATATTACTAATTAGTAAAAATTATGAAAAATTATTAATAAAGAGTAATAAATAGTAATAATTATTAATAAATAGTAGTAATTAGTAATAAATAGTAATAATTTTTAATAAATAGTAATAAATAGTGATAATTATTAACAAATGGTAATATTAATTAATAAATAGTGGTAATTTGTAATAAATAGTAGTAATTAGTAATAAATAGTAATAATTAGTAATAAATAGTAATAATTAGTAATAAATAGTAGTGATTGGTAATAAATTATAGTAATTATTAATAAATAGTAGTAATTAGTAATAAATAGTAATAATTTGTAATAATTATTAATAATTAGTAATAAATATTAATAATTAGTAATAATTAGTAAGAAATGGTAATAAAAATTAATATGTAATACTAATTAGTAATAATTAGTAATAATTAGTAATAATTAGTACTAATTAGTAATAATTAGTACTAATTAGTAAAAAATAGTAAAAAAATAGTAAGAAATAGTAACAAATAGTAATAAATTGTAATAATTAGTAATAATTAGTAATAAATGGTAATAAATAGTACTAATTAGTAATAATTAGTAATAAATAGTAATAATTCGTAATAAATTGAAATAATTAGTAATAAATTGTGATAATTAGTAATAAATAGTACTAATTAGTACTAATTAGTAATAAATAGTAATAATTAGTAATAATTAGTAATAATTAGTAATAATTGGTAATAATTGGTAATAATTGGTAATAATTAGTAATAATTAGTAATAAATAGTAATAAATAGTAATATATTGTAACAAATAGTAATAAATAGTAATAATTATTAATAATTAGTAATAATTAGTAATAAATAGTAGTAAATAGTATTAAATAGTAATAAATTGTAGTAATTAGAAATAATTAGTAATAATTTGTAATAATTAGTAATAATTAGATATAATTGGTAATAATTGTTAATAATTAGTAGTAATTAGTAATAAATAATAATAATTAGTAATAAATAGTAATAATTAGTAATAATTAGTAATAAATAGTAATAAATAGTAATAAATAGTAATTATATAAAATTTATTATAAAAAATTTATTTGTTTTATATTTTTTAGAATAATATAGAGCAAGGAAGTTGACAATATTATTTATTACATGATCATGATTTGAAAAATAATCATATAAAACCAAACTATTTTGGTATAAATCCTATATATATTGAGGGTGTTGAAGTTTTTTATCATTTGCATCATCAAAACCAAAATTTGTTTCAGAAGGGACAATTAAGTGTCTAAGTAAGAAATGTGATCTGAGGATGTTTGACACATTTGACAATGTTGGGGGTCATTTGTTGCGATTTGATTTTCAAAAATAATATATTTTTTGGTATCAACTTGGTGAACACAGTTACAAAGAAGATACTGATAATTTAGTCCCAGATCCTTCACAGTTTAAAAATTTATTACATGATGTAGTTAGTTCGTCTTTTCAACAGACTGAAAATTATGATGTTATTGATTTAACTCCTATGTTGGAACCATCCCAATTTTATGAGTTGTTGAATTCTACTGAGGATGCCTTATATCCTCGTTGAAAGATTAAAAAATTTGATGATGTTGAAAAATTTATAGATATTAAATTAGATAACGGAATGTCAAATAGCTATTTTGATTAGATATTCTCTTTTGGTTAAAGAATTGTTACCTGAAGAAAATGTGTTACCTACAAATTTCTATGAGAGTAAGAGGATTTTTTGTAATTTGGGTCTTGGTTATCAAAAGACTCATTCATGTTCAAATGATTGCATCTTATATTATGATGATAATGCATCACTAGTTAGTTTTCCTACATGTGGACAATCGAGGTACAAAGAGACTCAACTAGGTAAGCCTGGATTGATTCTTGTAAAACAGGTGAGATATTTCCCACATACACCCAGATTGTAGTGTTTATTTATCTCTCAGAACACAGTGTCATTGATTTCATGAAAAAAACCAATATTTAAACTGGTAAAGGATTAAACTATCCCACGGATGGTGATTCATTGGAAAATTTTAACCAAGTACATCCATATTTTTCATCAGAAGCTCAAAACATATGATTGTGTCTTTCGGGTGACGGTTTTTATCCATTTGGTTCTTACAGTAGTCAATATTCTTGTTGGTATGTCTGTATAACTTCATACAATTGACCTCCTTGAATGTTGATGAGCGATCCATATATATATTTGACTTTATTAATTTCAAGACATCTAAAAAAGAATATCAATGTTTATTTGAACCCATTCACTAACGAGTTAACTTTATTATGGAGTAATGGTGTCAGTATGTATAAAGTTTTTGTAAAAAAAACTTCATGAAAGCTACCTTGATATAGATAATTAGTGACTTACCAGCATATGTCATGTTATCTATCTGGAGTACACATAATCCAAAATCATGTTCGTACTATATGAGAGATAACAACGTATTTATTATTTTCAATGCAAGAAAACTTTGTTTCTTCAACTGTCATCAAATATTTCTTCCTAATGATCATCCTTTTCGGAGGAATGGATATGATTTCAAAAAAGGTATAATTGAAAGAGATGAACCTAAAGCAATGATCTCAAGTATTGAGTTAAAATATGTTATCTTGTAATTACCAATCATTACATTTAGACCGACTATAAACCAAAAAAAGATGAATTTAGGAAAGAACACAATTGGATTAAACAGATCATTTTTGAGATCTGCCATATTGGTCTGATTTGTTAGTATGTCGCATGTATAATGTCATGCATATTAAGGAGAATTATTTTGATAATATATTTTATATAGTTTTAGACATACCTGGTAAGACTAAAAATAATTTAAAGTCACGATTAGATCTTTCCAAAATTTGCAAGTGACTAAAACTTGAACTGTTTGAAAATGGAATATCACAGAAGTTAATGAAACTAAAATCAGCTTATATAGTTTACAAATAAAATCGTTTATTATATTTTCAAGGGATTTTATATTTGATGCTTACATATGGTTATGTTTCCAATTTGGCTATATGTTTCAAAAATTGTTATATTACCAAATTAAAAACTCATGACTGTCATGTTATAATGAAAATACTTCAGCCGATTGGATTTAGATGATTTTTGAATTCTATGATTTGGGATGCGCTAAAAATATCATATTTTTTATAAGACATTTTTTCAGTGACATCAGACTATGTTGTACTAAGTGGACTGCAATAATATATTTTTTTAATTTTATGTAAACTAGAAAAAATCTTCCCACTGGATTTTTTTGATTCAATGGAACATTTGATATTACATTTTCTACATAAAGAAAAATGTGTATTTATGGAACAGTTCCAATGGATGTACCCATTCGAGATAAGCATATAGAAATTGAAGAAAAAGGTACATAACAAAGCATCATTTGAAGGTACAATTGAAAAGTCTTATTTGCATAAGGAAATTTCATTTTTATGGTCTCATTATTTTTAATCTGATTATACATCAAAACATAACTGAATGTTTTGTAATGAGGTAAATTATAATGATGAAATGAATAATCAGTTATCTATTTTTAATCAGCCTAAACTTGGATTTAGTGGATTTCATGAATGATGTATTTTAGATGATGAACATCGCAGGGATCATACATATGTTCTTCTCAATAGTGAATAAATGAAACCATTTGTACTGTGAGTGATCCTATCACTTTTTCCATACTTTTTTATAGTAAATTAATATTATTTTATTTATAGATTATATGATAATAATATAATGAAACGGTTTCCTCAAATTATAGTAGCTACTCTTGAAGAAAGTCTGCAAAATAATTTTTCCTACTGGTTTCAAAAACTAGTAAAATAAATTGTTTATAGTTTAACATATAAAATCAATTTATTAATTGATATATTAATAATTGTTTTTAAAATTTTTAGGTATCTCAACATGCTGATAAAATTGATAATCGATTGTGTGTATTGAGTAACCCACCATCCAAAATGGTTAAATCTTATAATGCATATGTGGTGAATGGTTTTCAATTTCATACATGTGCATATGGGGAATAAAAAACAATGAATAGTTGTGTTTTCTTGAGAGGATCTCATCATAGAGAAAGTGAAGTTGACTTTAACAGTATGATGGAAGAAATAAGTGAACTGTGTTGTCTCATAAATAATTACATAAGATGTTTATATATTATTGGTTGGATACTGAGAGAGGCTTTCATATCCATCTACACTATGGAATCATTGATATTAAATATAGAAGAATTATTATAGTAAATGAACCATTTTTTGGATCACCAGTCATATCAAATTTATTATGAGAATTATTGTGCTACTTCAAGAGAGTTAATTGATTGGTGAAGCATAATAAAAATGTCATCTTAGGAAAAATATTTTATCTAAATTCAATGTGGTTCCACTGAAGTGCAAGAAATTTAAATTTTTTAAGAGACTACTCTAAATCCATATCTTCAACAAAGAGACAAATATATTGATGATGACACCCCATAGTTATTGGTCGATGGTGACGATGATGTTATTGATGTAGAAAATGAATTTGAAATGGAAAGAGATGATGAAATTGAAAATCCTATAGAAATTAATGATACTGAGGAGGAATATGAAGATATTGACGCAGTCATATATGAATATGGGGATAGAGATGAATATTGCCAAAGTTAAATGCTATTTATAATCATATATAATATATATCTATATATAATAGTTATTTTCAACTATTTTTTAACAACAATAATTTAGTTTTTTAGATTGACTCTAATATGTTTTGTGATTTGGAGGAGGTTGGTATACCAAGTTATGAGCATGATATTGCATCATCTGACCCTCAGACTGTTAGTAGTTTAACAATGAATCATAGGGGTTATGGTCTTGTGAGATTGATGATTATGATCCTATCCCTGAGCGAAATCCACATCTTGACTTCGATCCATGCATGATGAGGTATGTTAAGTTATGTATTTTAGTTATCTATCATTAATTTTCATTAATTTATTTATATACTAATTATTTGATTATTTTTTCTCTTTTTCAAAGATTTCCACATATAGTAGTTGAGCATGGAAATACTATATTGAGAAATTATTTTTCAAGAGCATGGGTTACATGGGATCAGATTCTCATTGATTTGTATCACCGCGTGTTCGATCATTGGATGGTACGTAAGTAAATTATAGTTATTTTGAAATTTATTAAATTAATAACTTGATATTATTAATTATTTGTAGGGTTTATGGTATTCCATCAATGATAACATGTGAGACCCTATTTAGGAGGTGTCGGAGGGTTGTATGGGTGACCATTTCCATCATGTTTTTCACAATATAAGGAGGAAAATAATGCAGAAATCATGAGTCATAGATTTTGATCATTATTTCTATGTGCACCAACCAGATTACATCTCATATCAGGTTTGGAATGAATTATGTTCATATTGGATGAGAGATACTTTTCAGAGGAGATCATTATTAGGTTTACAAAACCGGGGGAGATAGAAGGTGACACATCGAGCTGGTAGTTGTACATTCAGTACGCATTGACAACATTTGGTAAGTACTTTTTTTAATAATTTATATAACCTTAAATGTAAAATGTTTATTTTATACTCATATAGGCAATCGGACAACCTAATATTACAGAGTTCGATGTTTATAGGAGGATGTAAAGTGATCCTATCACTTGAGAGATTATAGGTGATCACCAGCATCATATTGTGGTCAATATAATTTCTTTTTGAGTTTTAAAATTAACTAAAAATAATACTTTAATTATTTTATTTTTAAATTTTAATTAAAGGATTCATATGAGGTTGAAACGTCTCAGACATAAGCGGAGATTCAGGCTGAGTCCGAGGATCAGACCTCTAGTACAGTAGTATTTGATGATGCAACATATATGCAGGTGACTCAATATGCCTTCGAGAAAGGCCGAGTTGTTGGTATCGACTCTCGATTGATGCCTGGGAGTTATTATTGTACTGATATGATGTCGTCGTGTAGATTGAGAGGGGCTCATAGAGAGTCAAAATCATCTACTGAACAGTATGAGGAGTAGTTGCGAGCTCATGATGAGCATATGGAGACCATGCATAGGGAGCAAGAATAGATATGTCGACAACTGTAGCAGTAGGAGGAGGACATACGTCGATGGCAACAGTAGTAGCACAAGCAGGAGATAGAGCACATGTGATGTTTGACTCATTATTTAGGGATGGATTTCCCTCAACCAACTCCTCCAGATAACCATTCCCCTTAGTGATTTATATTTTTTTTCTGATAAATATTTGAATATAAATTTTTTTTAATCCATGTCTTTACATTTCTATATAGTTTGTTTTTTATTATTGTAAATATTATGTTTTTTATTATTTTCTTATTTTCTTATTTTTATATTATTTTTTTATTTATTTATTATTTTTATTATTTTATTATTTTTTATAATTTTTATTATTTTATTATTTTATATATTATTTTATTACTGTCATTGTTTTTTAATATTGTTGTGAATATTGTGTTTATTATTATTTGATTGTTTTTATGTTTTTTTATGTTTTTTTTAATTTTAATTATCTTTTTATTATTTTTTATTATTTTATAAATATTTTTACTATTTTATTATATTAGTATTGTTATTATTATTATTTTATTAATTTTTATTTATATTAATTTTTTTATTCTATTTTTTTATTTTATTTTTTAATTTTTGGTGATGGGTAGTTAATCTTCTCGCGAAAAGGGTTTTTTTAGAAACCCGACTAAACTATTTGTGATGGTAAGGGCTCCCATCGCAAATAGTTTTTTTTCAAATGGATCATTTGCGATGGGATCCCTTCACTAATAACCCGTTGCAAATGCTTCAATTTCCAATTGTGTATGTTATCCTTGAAAATATCATCATCATGAGTGAAATTGATTATTTAATTATTGAATTCATGAACCAAATAAAAAATATATAGTTGTGTGTGTGTAATAAATATTAAACTTAAAGTGGAAGGGGATAATATCTAGCATGTGTTGTTATTTCTTGGGATGTTAGGTAAGGGTTCCCAACCCAACCTACCTCACACACAACCTACTCGGTCTCCTCAAAGCCTGTTGACCCTATGTGGGTTGCCCTATCTCCACCCCTTTCTAATGGCCTACCTATCATATTTTTATCTTAGTCACTTGATCTAAACCGAGTGGTTATAGTGTTGACTCCCCCAAACAACATCTCCTAGACCTCAACATAACTTTATTCATTACAATCCCATCTATTATTGGCCTCCTCTTCTGCCACACACATGGCTATTAATGATATATACCTAGATCCACAACTCGTTTCCCCTCTTACGTCATTTTATCTCTCTCACTCCCTCTCAATACACCCAACACTATGTCATAACATCGTATCCCTAATTAAAATACACCATGTATCACATGATCACTCTAAAGGAACCAAAATATAATATTTATTTATGTGTTCATCTTTGACCTAAAATATTTCATTTCACAAAACCCTTTGGCTAAACCTCTATCTCTCTTCTTTAATTTTCTTATCATGTTTTTGGTCACCACTATAATAAGTAGTGGTAGTTCAGTTACTCTAGGATTTTTTTAACTAAAGGATGTGGTGGTTCTCAGGTGTGATCATTTCCATAAAATTTTATGGTGTTCAACCAAACAAATGGACATTATTCTTCCTATAATGAATGGAAATTATATTATAGTGTAATATTTAGTTCTTAATTAAATAAATATAAGTTCCATATATTGAACTATATGTTACCACTAAACCATATTAATCACTATATATAAACAAATTTCACCAAAACTACTTGATAACCAACCTATAAGAACTCCGAAATCCTCATTGTATCCTTTTAAATCATTATTTTGAACAATAAGGATGTAGATTTAATTATAGAAAAAAATTCATAGCCCACAATCATTTTATGTTAGCTTTCAATGAAACATTATTTTCTAAGAAATATTATATTGATGGAATTTCTATTTGGGTTCTTCTTATCAATACATCCTCATTTTTTTAAAACAAAAATAATATTATGTGATGTTTAAATAATTAAATAAATATTTTTTATTTTAATTGTTAAAACCAAAACACATATGATTCATGTCTAACTTTCACCCCAAGGAAAACATCGTATCCCAAAATCAAAAAAAAACCTTCAAAAAAATTATATAGAGTCATTTAATATATTAAAAGTACTAATTTTTTTCCATTGGTTATGAAATTATAAATGATCCTTTTCAAACATCATGAACTCAATGACTATAATTTTTTTAACCTTCAAAATATATAAATCATTAAAAAAATTCACCCACAAAATTCCTAAAGATCACCCTTATAGAATTAAAATCTTAAAAAACATATCTCTTAAAAATACCCATAGATAATCTTCTAGGAAATATAGGACTTAAAAAATTATTAAGCCACAATTTAAATAAGGTAACAACCAAGAAACGAGTCAAGGGAAAACCTCTATTTCGTTTAATTATTCAAAAATATTTCAAATTTATCAAATTTCATCAAGATAAAATTAGAAGAAAAATGAAACAAATCATTATATAATATCCTAATCTCATATTCCTAATCTTTGGTAATTTCCTCTACACATCCATGCCTCTATTTCACATGAATAAAAGGAATCATCCTTCCCTCACATGACTTGTGTGTTATGGATCATAACATTTCAACTTCACTGAACTAAAACCCAATCCAAGATCTAAATTAATCCTATAAACCTTAACAAAAAACTTATATGTTTTCTAAAAACTACACATATTTATTCAATATTATCATTAATAGACTCTACATAGACATGATATATCATCAATAATAAAACTTTTCAATCAAAAACCTAAACACCCAATAATATAGGATAACTAATTTATAGTTAATAATACCCAAGGAGACACTATAAATTGTCATTCAATTAGACTAAACTTTACACTAATTCTGATTTTACAAGACTGAAACAATGGGTCAACATCACATTCTTTTTTATTTAAAACATCACTTAAAACCCCCATATTATCTTATGTATTGTACCTAAAATGGGATCCCTTTGAAGTGATGTAAGAAATTTCATATAACTTTATAGTGAAACCAATGATCATAGCTTAAAAAATGTATGTAGAGATCTTTGAAATACAAATATTTATATGAGACATTATTATTGAATACATAAATTTCATTTTTTAGATTATGAATAAACTGATCATTAAAGGTCACTTTTACTACTTCGCCACTACCACTTTACCTTATTCTAATTAACTTCTTATTACATGTATTATCATTCAAGAAAATAATATAATATTTGGTATCTATAAGACTATGTATTTATTTATACTTATCCTAATAAATAATATTATCACCAATACTCATGGTCTAACTTCATATAACCTGAGTCTACCACCAGTCATGACGTGAATATGATTTGATACTTCATTCCTTTATTTGATAAATATCACCATTGGGTTCCAATGGACCATATTTTACTTTCCATACTTAAATCAAGAAAGTTACACTTCCAATATTTACTATTCTACGGCATATAATAATCAGTTAGATTATTATACTTCTGAAATTCCTCTTCTCAAAATTCTATCTAAATTTTAAAATGATTCATAAATACTTAAAATTTAATTATATAAAATTTATGCCATGTAAGCCTTGTAAATAAACTTCCAATGCCATTCATACTTCTATCTAAACTACACTATAAATACATATTTTATCACTCCATGCATAAAAGCCTTTATGGAAGTATAATATATCACTGTTAACTTTCATCATCTATTTAAATATTAAGAAAACTATGCTCCAATCATTTTATCTTCTCTTATGAAAGTATATGTAATGAAATACTCTAAAATTAAATAGGTAGATCGTTATCATCACACCATAAACATGTGCTCAGTATCTATAACAATTATACCTATTGGGGACCCATACTAGAAAAATTCAAATCTAAGAATTTATTTTTCATCCTAATAGAATCAAATTTTTATTTTTATTCCATAGAAATTAACATAACCAAGAAAGAAACCCAACTGACACTGAGTCAAATCATATCCAAATTCAATCCCTCTTGATTAAAACAACTTCATGGTTCTCATCAAGACAAAATTTTCTCATCCACACTAATGGTAATATATTATGAATTTAAAACCATTATAGTCACTCATAAGAACAAAATAGTGGTTTAAACCCATAATTTTAAAATTGTAAGAAAATTACCTTCTACATGGGTTAAATTAAAATTACATCATATCTACCCCTTGGGTATGTTACCATTAAAAAAATTTCTAGCAATATATCTCAATCAAAAACTCCTATAATTTTCATTCCAATACAATCAATAATCATCATGTATATATGTGTGAAATTAAAGTTTTAATACATTCAACACTAAAATGATCCCAATATAAATCATTAATCATGGAAACTTAAAATAATTATAATATTTATATCATTATCTAATATCGTTCCATACACTTTTTTTAATGAGTCTTCAAAAAATCATCACTCATCACCTTACAAACACTAGTCATGCTTTAATAAAAATTATAATTCTCTATATTTTCATGTAAACACATAAAAAATAATATAGCTAAATACATATATCCATCATTAATATAAGAACCAACTTTAGCCAAAAAAATCACTTCTATCTCCAGGTTAATCTATTCATCTTTTATGACAAAATTATCATCATCCACCACATGAATTTCTCGCATGAAACAAAATCATCATGAAAATAAGTCTTATAAATATAGATTTATTAAATAAGAAAAAATATTTTACCAATATTATCCATCCAATGTTTTATTATTTGGCATTAAAATCATCCCATGATATGATTAGAATTGATCACTAAATCATATACACCACCTTATTACTCCAAGTTATCTCATTCTCCATAGTGAGATCAATCCCTAATGTGGTAATTTGTGAGGACACCTTATACTTGGGTCAATGGATTAATTCATCTCGATCTATATGATTAATCATGGGTATAACTCAAATAATTGAAAACCTAGTCATCCTCCACTCAATACTTTATAATGAAATCTCCACATAGTATGATAAAAAATTTAAATATAGTGATAGGTTCGTGGAAAGATTAATAGAAAAATTTTGAAGATATCTTTAATTTTTCAACTGTTTATCCCAAAATAGTTCCCTTATCACTATAAGAAAAACACTAATTAGAGGTAAATATTTTATTAAAATGAAGAAGTTTTAAAAGAATATATTTAATTGATGTTTCTTAAAAAAAATTATAGATTTCAAAGTAATTAATTAATTAGTTTTAGTTTTTTTAAATATAGTGTGGTTATTTAGAACCAAAGTGAATCATAATAACTTGTGGTTTCAAAATTGTCATGTTTTTTTCATTTTGGTTTGAAAATTTGTTTTTTTATAAAATTCAAGTGGTGTAAACATCTATATTTATTATAGATTCATTTTTAAAAAAATTATTTTTTTCAAAATTAATGGTTATTTGAAACATTAATAATTGAAAAGTGGTGATATATTACAAAATTGAATTGGTTTTTTAAAAGATAAAGGTGGTTTAAACATCATTTATTAATTTATTGGTGGTTATTTTGATTGTAGATAATCTAAACCACCACATATCGCTTTAAAAATCTAAAAACCTAAAATCAAGATATTGAATATAATGCTTCCTAATATATAGAAACAAATACAAATCAACACTATTCATAATTTTAGTATTTAACAATAAACATATAAAAATCAAGAATTATAAATTATTAACATCATGTAATATTATTAATTAAACATATATAAATTTATATTTTAGTTCAATATTGTAGAGGTATCATTATGTTTTATCCTCAAAATACATGACACAAATACAATAACTAGGGGGAACCACTATCACCCTAACTTAGCTCGGTTAAACAACCCCCACCCCCCCCCCCCCCCAACCCCGATGATATAGGCTTCTAATGATAATTATTTTACTTTATACCATTGGCCTTAGGTTCCTACAATAAATATAATTTATAATATGAATAAGTTTCATTTTTCATATTTTTTAAAGAAAATATAGTTAAAATAAACATCAAAATAATGTAGACCAATTTAAATAAATTTAACTATTTCATTACTAATAGAGTGTGGACTGTCAAAGTTACAATTTACATAGGAATAATTTTGGTAATACTTTAAATATACTCAATAATACACTCCCACCCACTAAAAACTACTCATCCTAAGCTATCCATCATCACTGCTACTTCTATATTAGATTATTAATCATTATAATTTTCCTCTATAATTTATCAATAAAAATTGTAATAGTAATAGGAACTACAAATGAATGTAACATAGTGAATGATTAATGGAATATTTTTGAGGACATGTGATGGGAACAATCCAAAACCAATCCCTCATAAGTGACTGATATGCTCCTTTCCCAAAACATTTTAAATATCATCACTATGGGAGATGAATAATGACTACAATAGTTTTTTATCTCTTGCCACTTTTAATTGTAACATGAAAATAGAATATATTTAAAGATAAAAGGTTAATTAAAAAATGAAATTATAACTTATATTTATCACTCTAAAGATTATAAAAAGTTTATTTATGTAATTTACTTATTTTTTTCTTATGGGATTCAAATCACATCTCAGTTCAACTGACTTTGTGACTGACCACTTTCACCAATATCATTAAAGAAAAAAATAACAATTATAAATATTTAATTAATTAATATTAAAATATATACTTAATAATAGTTAAAATAATACCTTACTGATTATTCACTAAGAATAAATTTTAGTGCCAGTTGTGTGTGAAATAACTTGACTCTCTTAGCTTGGTGTGTTTTTTTAAAGATTCTTGGAAAAAATATTAATTTTAATTAATAAAAATATATTTTTAAAAAATAAATATGAATGTACTAATAAATTATCTAGAAAATTATGTGAATATGTATAATTCATATTTAAAAACAACTTCCATTTGTCTAGTGGTGTCCCTCCAAGTATTATTTCATACATTTTATGAATATTCAAATAGGATTCATTATAATAGCACCATAATTTATACTTGAATTAATTCCATTATTTTACTAAAATTTAAAATGTTCATTGATGCACAATAACTTCATGTTCATTGAAATAAAAAATTATCAACAAATAAGGTAAAAAATATTTATATTAGTTCATCATATAAGAATATTAGATAAAATAAACTATAAATATTTATTTTGACTTGCCTCAATTATTTATCAAATATCAAAAAAAATTGAATACTCTAGTATCATCTACCGACACCTCATAAAAATAAAATAACACAACTATTTTTAAATTTTGTAACCTCCAAGCATCTAATTTATTAATGATCATTTATCTCATGTAATTATATTTATTTATAAAAAAAATTCAAAAATTAGTAAACATATATAATAAATTATTTTTTCACATTAACAAGTATGTACTATTAATAGTCATCCTTTAATAACCTTATTTTGGTAATGATAAAACTTCATGATTGAATTATTCTCAATGATAAGGTGGTTGTTCTAATCCCCTTCTCCATATCTAATGGAATCCCTGAAGAAAAAGGGACAACACTAAAGGTAGTAGGTGTACCTAATAAATATGGGATCATGTTAGATGAAATCACAAGAGAAAACATGGTCATACCAAAAGTATGTAGAATACTTAATAAAGGTAGGATATTATTATATGGGTTATTCAATGTAAAAGATTTAGAGAAGATTGTATTTTATCTTTAAATAATTTTGATTTTAGCATTCCGACATCAAACAATTGTATTAAAAGAGTTAGAACATGATATATTATATAAATCAATCAACTATTTTAAAAAATATATAGATATATTAATTAAATTCATATATTCTAAATTAAATATTAATATGAATTAATAATTAATATTAAGGATAAATTAATATATAGTTAAATAATTCATTATTAAGTATATTATTATGATCCTTTACCATTAACATGATTTCATAATAATCACCATCCCTTGTAATACTATTTATTTTAATATCATCGTAGAAAAAATAATCAATCTCTAATTTTTAATGGGGTTCATTTTCAAAAAAATAATTCATCAACATCAATAACAATATCATAAGATTCTATGGGTTTCACGTGGCCTATTATGTTTCACCCTTCATAAAATATATAATCCACATAATATACCATTTTATCTTATGGATCCAAGATATATGAATATCATTTTTCATGATACATGTTATCAATAATCCATAATATCTTAACATATGTATATTGTAAGAATGTTTATTTATTCCATTATAAATATCAACCCACATTGATTTTAATAATATAATTGATAATTGTCCATTCCATAGCATTACAACTATAAAAATGTAGTGAATATGCCATTATTTTATGATTTCAAGCCTTCTCTATGAGAAAATGTACAAAATTTGAAGGTATTGATATTATAAGAATCATATATCCTAGAATACTTCAGAGTTAGTTGAACTAAATTTTTCAAATTATATAACAATAAGAATTCATTATCATCTTCCATAATCTATGTGAATAACTGTAAAATATTATTAGATAATGAAGATAATGATTTAAATATACAATGAATTTGAAATTTATTAAGATATTTTTTAACATTAAATCCAATCGATAAAATCTTTTATAATGATATTTGTTATTTATTTCTAATTTATAGGTTTACCCTGAAGGCGCCTCTTTGTTATCATTATGGTTTTTCAATTAAAGGATCTACAATATCACTGCTAAGTAGAACATATCTCTGTGATTTTATGAACTCTGTTTATTTGATTGTAATTTAGTATATTTTTTTAACTTGATGATCTAAAATTGGAATTATTTATGATTTTATATAGTAATACAATTGATTTTTTTATCATTAACACATCCAACTTTATTGAATTATGTCTCAATCCTATATAAATATATCAAACAAAGGGTGATACAATATTTGTACACATATTTTTTTTATAATAGATCATTTTGGGAAACATTTTCTTCTCACGTAACACTTCAAATGACCTAGATAACTAATGAAATAAAGTAACATAGTGAAATTAAACATATATTTATTGAGTTTGAAAAATTAAATTTTGTGAGGATAAAAAAAGTATGATGAAAGAAAATATTTATAGGATACATTTATCGATAATTTATAGGCCCTCAAACTTTAATTTCCTTGTTCAAATTTATAGTGAAATGTACCATCATAGTGAAAAAAATGAGAGAAATATCCTCTTCCAAATGAAATAGTGTCATCATAATTATTTCTTAAAGTTTTTCTAATTCAATGGTGACATACGCCACACCCACATTCTCTATTCGGGAACTAATAAACATATTCTTTGATGCCAAAATAAGTGACTCGATTTAAAAATTAAAATTAAAACCTCAATTTCAAATATTACATCACTACATAACCAAGCTATTTTTAGGTGTATGGAATTAGATAATTATGAATTATATTTCATATCAAACCCATAAATTTTTTAAATGAAAATAATTTCCCATTAATAAAAATTCATAGAATATTACTCTGATGTCACTCAGCCTAATCCTTATAATCAATAAATGGCTCCATAAAAGAACTTACTCATCAATAAGCCTTGCAGAGATAAATTTTAAAACTTTAGGGGCACACAAAATCATAGTAAGGGGTTGTAATGAATGATAAAATTTGTTAAGTCATTCAAATTATTGAAAATTTATTAAAATTGGTTTCTTTAAAAATTAATAGCATGATATTAAAAAATATCATTTAAAATTTACCCCTTAAAATATAAAAGTTTTTTCCAAAAAAAATATAACCCTGCATAAATGAAAAGGTTGCATTCAAATACATTCTTTGAGAATACATAAAAATTTTCAAAGAACTATTTCTTTCAAAATAAAACATTAAATACTTATAAAATCATTAACACCCTTTTTAAAATACAACATTTTCCATTTGAAAAATAAAACAATGTTTCCATATAAAATGAAATCCAATTATATTCAATAAAACTTTTTGTATACTTAGGAAAAATCTAGGATGAAACCTAGAATAATGAGGGCTATGTAGGTTCCACCTGCCACTTAGTGGACAATGTACCCTAATCATTTAATTTCACTCATCATCTATCAACATCATTTGTACTTCCCAAGTGTCTTATTTTATCAAAACACTAGGTGCCTTGATCTTTTCAACAAAAAATCCTTTAAATATTTCTTTTTCAAATTCTTAGCATTAATTTTAGAAATTAATTCATAAAAAGGAATGATATATAAATTAATTCGTAGTTATTATATGAGATATCTATAAAATATTTTGTGATAAATACACACTTTAAAACATAAAATAAAGGTTTTATTCAGAAGAAACTTAAAATTCATTGAAAAATAAATTAAATGAATCATTTTATTTAATCATGAAGATAATGCTTTTCAAAATTATCGATTGTTATTTGTTTATGAATATTACAAGAAAAGGTTAATATAAAACAATAATTTAAAAAAAATCAACACCAAAAAGAGATTTATATTATATGATGTCTGAGAAATAATAATATTAAAAGTAAATGTGTCCTTTAAAATAAAAGAGTGGTGATTTTAAAAACAAATAATGTTGGAGTAGATGACCTAGAACCAACCACTTTTGTACTTTATGATAACTTATATTCATGGTTTTTAATATTAATAAATTCCTTATAACATCATGATTATTCCTCTATGTAACATCATATGTGATAATGTCTTAAGAGTAACTGTGACACTAAAAGGTCATAGGGATCCCTACTATGATGAGAACCCGAAAGTGATATGATGTTATTCTTGAATATCTGTTCTATACATAGATGATATCATTTTAGGGATACAAATGATATAGGATATTAGGGGTAGAGACTCATAGGAGTTTGAGGCACCTTCTCATGGTTTATGCCCTTTGTGATATCCAATAGGATATTATGATAATGAGACCCAATAGTATGAAATCCACATTTATAAGTGTCATTGGATATTCCTATCTGCATACATGTGTATTGGTCCTTGGAATTTAATATTATTATTAATGAATATTATGAGTCACACACTTAGATATATTTATAAAAACCATGATGAGAGATGTTCGCGGTGAGGTAGGATATGTTGGGTGCGTCATGAGTAATTTTGCATTAATGTATAATGCAAGAAATGATTTATCCCTTATATTATTTAATATAAGATAATATCTCAGACCCTTTGATGAAAATGATATAGCCTAAATAAATCCATGTCCATGGTGATCAATAGGAAAGTTCTATTTTTGAGAAGTCAAAGATATAGATATAGAACATATAGGTTGATAGCACTCGCATGAAACATGATAAATTAGAGATATTATAATAAAGGGATTATATTATATGGTAAGTATTCATATGAGGTGACATGTTTTTGTGGAATTGACTTCTTTCTCTATGGGTTCCTTAGCGCGGTGCTAGATGCTAACCTTGGACTTTAGGAGGGCTCACCTAATGCCACTAAGAAAGAGGCCTAGAGGGTTACACACTAAGTGTATCCAGTATCTCAGTTAAATAATTTATTATTTAACAAGTTGAATAAATATTATTCTCGATCATGGTTTAATAATTATTAATGTATGATTTATCACATTTATTTTATCATTGGTTATTCGAGAGAATATATTGTGAGCAGAATAATTGATAAATATTGAGGAGGATTGTTGGATTGATTTTAATAGTCTAGTGAGAAATAATAATATTGAGTATTATTTTATTAAATAATATTTAATTATAACTCGCAAGTTAAGAACATGTTAGGAAATAATAATGTTTTCGTTATTATTTGACATGGGGTTTCACTAGGATTAATAAAATAATTAAAGTCACTTATGAAAATTATTTAATATTACCCTAGTGAAATAAATGATCATTTATATTATTCTCTCATTATACAAGGTAAATCTATAAAACACCTATTGGTTTATACACAATTAATTGGAGAAAATATCTCAATCCTAGAGAATCCATCCCTCTCTAAAAATTCCCTCAATAATGAGAGATATCCTCCTCCACTGGATCAAGGAGAATGATTTGGAATCGATTCTCAAGGCGATCTAAGGACGGCATCGCAAGTGCAAGGATCTCATGTGCTTGCACCCGAAGACTCCTTTGGTGATTTCTAAAGATGCGTGGAACACTTGTGGGTCACCTATAGAGTATATCAACCCTTGATCTCTACAATTCAATGATGGTACACCGGCAGATATATGGTTGAACTCATAAATGAATAAAGAATCATCTTAGAGGTAATTATTGTTTAATTAAATTAATTATAAACAAAATATATTGATTCTCTCTCTTGGTTTTAGGTTTCTATTCTTTTTTCCTATTTATTTTATTCAATTCTTTGGATCATGGTGTTCATCATCACATAGATCCAAGATTTTTCACTGAATATGGAAAAAATTAAATTTCGGCACCATCCCTCTTGCGCATCTGTTATTCCTAGAACCTATAAGTGGTATCAGAGGGGGAATATTATTATTTAAAATTATTAAATAATAATTGGTGATTATCACATTTATAATTTAGTTTTTTTATTCAAGTTTAATCGTTCCTTTTTAATCTGAATGACAAGATCTATTTCTTCCTCTATCATTTCTCACATATTTAACTAAAATGAATAATTGTATGATTAAAATTATATTTAGGATATCATCTAGAGGTGAAAAGGATTTTTTTCCAGGTAACACAGTAGTACACGTCCTGCAATCAGAATTACATGCCATGTAGTTGTGTTCAATTCATCAATAGAAGTTCAGAAATTACTCAAACTATGTGCATTAAAGACATGAAATGTAGATAATTCTTCTACCACTTGTTGATTAGGATAGACTGGCACATGGTCAGCTAGACTACACATTGTGTGACCCACTGGGTATGGCATGTAGTTCATTTTGGTTCAGAGCCAGGCTGTGTATCCCATACACATCTTAGATGACTGGTGACCATGTAATGCAGAGTCAATATGATGTGTGGCCCACTGGACACGTTGTGTATTCCATGAATTATGAAGTATGCCTCACAGGCTAAGTCCTTAGGCATATACTTCGGATATACGGTGAAGGTAGTACACACCATACAGATTGGATATACACGTCATGTATTTTTACTAAATTACATAGAATTAAAACTTTAAAATTTGGATAATGTTCATATATGCATATCATGTATAAGTTGTATTACAGTTATAATTCTATGTGCATTAAAGAATGACACATTACTGAAAAGTCATATAATTCATGTAATCATCCATGAAGTACACGTCATGAAAGTATGTGACAATTCATTCATGATATATGTCACAAATAATAAAGTGTATACAAGTATAATACATATTGAGTAGATTTGGATGGGTATTTATTGGGTTACCTCCAAGGTACATTTATGTATAAGGTTAATTTTAAATGAATTTTAATTTGTTTAAAATTATAATGGATGAAAATCTCAAGGTAATTCATAAAAGTATTAAGATAAAAGAATTAATTAATTAAAGATAATAATTAATTGATTCAAGTGTGATTTATCTTAAATAAGAATGATTAAAGAATTGAATTCTAGTTTTATTAAATACATAATTTGTTGCATGCATATGGATGATCATGAGCTAGACCATACCTTTGTATGTGATTGGTTTCATTTTAATTTATTATTAAATTAAATTATTGTTCGGTGTTCCTTATCTCCTCATTAATATGTAGGGCATGTGTGCCCATGGTTTCTTTTATGTAAACCCTCTTTTACCCCTCACTTACATGTGAGTAAAAGCATATGTAATGGATGGATCTCCCAAGCTAGTAGAGGCGGTTCAAGTTATGAGTCGAGGAGAAACAAAACCAAGGAGATACAAAGGTGGACAGGTGGAAATCTGTAAACATAAACCTTAAATGGTTCAAGGTGTTTCTCCCCTAGGTCAACGGTTATTTTATTAACCACTAGATAAAGTAACCATTAGAAAAAGCTCATGATCATACCCTTTATTTTATTTCTATCAATTGCATGGTTATTCATTATGGATGTTTTGTCATGATAGCATAATTAATGAATTAACAAGAATGCAAGATATAACTAAAATAAACTGGCTTATGCATAAATATTATATAAATACATGGTTAATCACTTAAGTAATGCCACTTAATATTAACAAGCATGTGAAAAGATAACAATTGAAAATTTACCCATAAAGGATAAAATCCATCAATAAAATATTAAGTCGGTATAGCCTTCCATTACTTCAGTTAGAATTGAACCATACTTCAATGTTCTTGACTAGCCAAATTTGGGGTGCTTTCAATTATTGGGAAATTCTAATTGTAGGTTTTGGGTTGAATTAACTAGGTTTAAATAAAGGGTTGACTACCAAAATAGGGATTGCTATAAATGAGAGGAAAATTCTGACAAAATCTAAATTAATGATTTTAGGATTAGGGAGTCCACTCAACGGATCAAGGAACTGTGAGTTAATGCATTTGTCATTTGAAATTCCTACCTAAAACCATTCTAGTGTCTTGAACAGCGAAAGTTAGGGTAATGAGAATGGAATATGGATCCTTTCCACTAAAATATCCAAGAAATATGATATTATAAATCCAATGGTGAGGGATATTGGGTTTCAATAAAATAGTGGGATACTAATAATTATTTATTTACTTATTTGCCTAATTTTATCAAGATAAAGTAATAAAATTATGCTCATCTTATTTGTAGAAACAGCATCAAAAATGAATTCAAATATATTTGTGATCCAAACGTGAGAAGTAAAACCTTCTCACCATCATCAATTTCCAAGAATGGAAAAGGTGCCTATGGTTCATCCTTCATCATGAAAGGAAACTATATGTGCTGGAGGAACCTTTACCAGTTGTGCCTGAGAATGAGGTGAGTGATGATGAACTCTATTTGTATGATAAACATCTGCATGATGTTGCAGATGTTTAGTACTTTATTCTATCATCCATTTCCAATGATATCTTAAAGAAACGTGAGGAAATTAATTCTTATAGAATGATGTCTCACCTTCAGGTTCTATATTAATAGAAGGAGAGACTATAGAGTTATGAGATCTCTAATGCTTTGTTCGTGACTAATCTTGGAGAGTCTGTGCAAGATGGACCTCATGTAGTCAAGCTTATTAGATACATTGAATGTTTGGACATCTTAGGGATTAAATTCCTAAATTATTTTCATATATATCTCATAATTTCATCACTTATGAAGGAATTATCTAGTTTTATTGTAAATTATAATTGGAGTAATAATGATAAGAGCCTATCGGAACTTCTAGACTTGATTTTCTAAGTGGATAAGGACATGGGGCATGACAAACCCACAATTATTATGTTTAATATGAAGAGGAAGGACAAGGAAAATGGGTCTAAGATTTATAAATATTCTAAATCCCCTTGAGCATTTTCTTACCAAGAAGAAGAAGATCCAAAGTCAGGGAAAGTAAAAGGAGGCATTTTATTTTTCATGTGTCAAGTCAGGCCACTGGAAGAGGAGCTGAACTTAGAGGCAAGGGGAAGCTAAAGGTGCATTCATTATCGAGTGAAATCTTTCCATTTCTACACATTGGGTATTAGATATAACTTTTGGTTCTCACATCTATATCCAAATATAGTAACCAAGTAGATTTCGGAAAATTATAAGAGGATAGGTGGATCTGTGAGTTGCCAATGGTTCGAGGCTAGCTACTTTTTCCATTAGTGACTACCAACTTTCGTTGTTGAATGAGATGATTTTGGTTTTACATGACTATTATTATGTACCAAGTGTTACCAAGAACAAAATTTATATATCAATTTTAGATACATATGGGTTTATTTTCAAATTCACAAATAAAATTTGTTTCTTTTATAAGGAAAACATATGGTATGGTATGGAATATTTAAATAATGGTATGTATGTATTAAATTATGAAAACCAAGTGTTGGAAATCGATAACGAATCAAGTTCACATGACTCAAATAACACCCAATTGTGGCATCACTATCTTGGTCATGTAAATGAGAAGCATCTGACAAAGCTCTATCAAGATGGTTATTTAGACTCTTCTGACCTAAAACCACTTAATAGATTTCATGCTTGTTTACAAGGGAAACTAACCAAACCACCATTTGGTGGAAATGGTTAAAGGCCCACAGATCTTCTAGGATTTTTACACACTGATGTGTGTGGACCATTTCTAGTAGAATCTATAGGTGTATATTCTTACTTCATAACTTTTACTGATGACTTGAGTTGATATGGATATGTCTACTTAATGAGGTATAAGTCCAAGTTATTTGAGAAATTCAAATAATTCGATAATGAATTATATAATTAGATAGGTAAGAATATAAATAAGCTTCGATTAGATCAAGGTGGAGAATATATTAACAAAATTTCATCGAATTTTTACGGGAGTTTGGGATTTTATACCAACTCACTCCACCTTATACGCCATAGTGGAATAGTATTAGTGAAAGGAGGAACCATACCTTGTTGAAAATGGTAAGGTCAATGATGATTCAATCAGTTATTCCATTATCCTTTTGAGGATATTCATTAAAATCTATGGAATACACATTAAATCAAGTACCAACTAAATCAGAAAACAAAATCCCCTTCGATCTATGGAGTGGAAAGAAACCTATTTTTTCGCATACATGTGTATGGTGTTGTGAGGAATTTGTTAAGGATTTATCAAAAAAAAATAGAACTCTAGGGCACGAGGTGTGTCTTTATAGGGTATCCTAATGAAAAAAGGGATACTACCTATACAACCCCTCAGAAATGAAAGTGATTGTCTCCAGACAAGCTATCTTTCTTAAGAGGGAGCACATCCTCAAAAAGGATAGTGGGAGTAAGATTGGCTTCGATAAAGTTGATGCTCAAGATACACATGAGTTGATACCGGAACAATTTCCATATTTCCCCATGGAATAAGTAGCTCCTAAAACACAATTACTATATAAGAGCTCAAGAGAGTTATGGGAACCAAAGAGATATATTTTTCTTTCCACTGAGGATGGTGACTCATTATTATTGGAAAATGATGAACCTCTCTCCTACAAAAAGTTAGTAGAGAGTTCAGAAGCTGAAATATGGATATAAGTTATGAATTCTAATATCTATTTCATATATTAGAACCAAGTTTGGGTTCTGGTCGATGTGACAGTTGATGTAAAGCCTTTTGGATGTAAATGGGTATTCAAGAAGAAACTGGACATGGAGGTAACGTTAGTATCTATAAAGCAAGGCTAGTGGATAAAGGTTTTAAAGAACATAAAGGATTTTTTTATGATGAAACCTTTTCAACAGTTTCAATGTTTAAATCCATCATAATAATACTTTTCATAAAAACTTTCCATGACTATGATATTTGGAAGATGGATGTTAAAACTACATTCCTTAACGGGAACCTTCTGGAAGATGTCTATATGATATAACCAAAAGGTTTTGTGACACCAGGTGATGAAAAAACGGTTTTCAAGTTGTAGATATCCATTTATGGATTGAAGCAAGCATCCAAGTCATGGAACATTTGATTTGATGAATCTATAAGAGAATTTGGTTTCATTAAAAATGAATGTGATCTGTGTGTTTACAAAAGGTTTAGTGGGAATGTGTTCATTATCCTAGTAGTATATGTTGATGACATGTTACTTATTGGAAATGACTTACCTATCTTATAGTTAGTTAAGGGTTCAACAAGTGCTTCTTCATGAAAGACTTAGGAAAATCAACCTACAGTCTAAGGATCAATATCATTCATGATAGATCCAAGAGGATTCTTGGATGAAGTCAAAGTATATATATTGAAAAGATACTAAAGTTATTTAGTATGGAAAAATCCAATAGGGGATTGGTTCCAGTGTCATGTTGATTACATAATTCTAAGAAAATGTGTACCTAGGAACAAAAATAGAAAGGGATAATGATTAAGATCCTATCAGCTTTGTTGATAGGATCAATAATGTATTCCATGTTATGTACTAGACTTGATGTTCCCTATGAATTGATCATGGTAGGTAGATATCAAGAAGATCCAAAAGAACAGCATTGGACTACTGTTAAGGTTATCCTTAAGTATCTATGAAGAACTAAGGATATGTTCTTGGATTATGGAGGATAAGAGGATCTTTTCATCATAGGGTATGTTGATGTAGGTTTTCAGATAGATCGGAATGATCTAAAGTCATAATATTGATTTTTTCTGTCTTAACAGAGGAGCTGTGAGCTAGAATAGTTCAAAGAAACTAGTTGTCATAGATTCTACAATGGGGTCTGAGTATATCATGTATTCTAATGTATCCAATAAATTCATCTATATTTGGATCTTTGTCCAAGAACTTGATATGGTACCTTTCAGTGAATACCTTATCACATTGTATTGTAATAATACTAAAGTGGTGGCTCTTGCAAAAGAGTTAAGGTCACACCAATAGAGAAAGAAAATACTCCATAATTATCACCTATTTAGGGATTTTTATCAAAGGGGTGAAGTTTAGGTGATAAGAGTATCCATATAATATAACATGAAGTACCCCTTCACTAAAGGCATATATCAACAAAAGCATGAGTGTCATATGAGAGCTATCAGACTAAAGGTCGTTAGAAGTTGACTCTAGTGCAGGTGGAAGTCTATTGGAGTTGGTTCCATAGAACCAACTTCTTTTTTACTTTATGATAACTTATATTAATGGTTTTTAAAATTAATAAATTCCTTATCATGTCATGATTATTCTTCTGTGTGACATTGTATGTGATAATGTCTTAAGAGTAACTATTACACTAAAAGGTTATAGTGTATCCTTATTATGATTAGAACTTTGAATTTCTGTGATAGTATTCTTGAATATATGTTATATAGCTAGATGATATCATTTCAGGGACACAAATGATATAGTCTATCAGGGGTGGAGACTCATAGGAATTTGAGGCTCCTTCTCATGGTGTATGTCATTGGTGATGTCCAATAGGATATTATGATAATAAGACCCAATAGTAGGAAATCCACATTTATAAGTTTCATTGGATATTTCTATATGCAGATGTGTATATTAGTCCTTGGACTTTAAGATTATTATTAATGGATATTATGAGTTGTGCACTTAGATTTATTGATGAAAACCATGATGATAGATGTTCACGGTGAGGTAGGATATGTTGGGTGAGTCATGAGTAATATTGAATTAATGAATAATGTGAGAAAGGATTTATACCTTTTATTCTTTAATTTAATATAATATTTTTGGTCCTTTTATGGAAATGATATATCCTAAATAAATCCATGGCCATAGTGATCAATAGGCATGTTCTATTTCTAGAAAGTCAAAGAAAGAGATATTGAGCATATAGGTTGATGGCACTGGAAAAAAACTACTCGATTAGAGCTATTGTGATAAAGGGATTATATTACATGGTAATCATTCATATTAGGTGACATTTTGTTGCATCATGAACTTATTTATTTATGGGTTCCTTGTCGTGTTTCAAGATGCTAGCCTTGAACTTTAGGTAGGTTTGCCTAATGCCACTCAAAAAGAGGCCTAGAGGGTCACACACTAAGTGTATCCAGTATCTCAATTAAATAATTTATTATTTAACCAGTTGAATAAATATTATTCATGACCATGGTTTAATAATTATTCATGTATGACTGATCACATTTATTCCATCAATTGGTATTTGAGAAAATATATTATGAGTGGAATAATTAATAAATATTGAGGAGGATTGGAGGACTGAGTTTAATGCTCCAGTGAGAAATAATGATATTGAATATTATTTGATAAATTAATATTTAATTATAAATCTCAAGTTAAGAACATGTCAAGAAATAATAATATTTATGTTATTATTTGACATAGGGTCTTTTGAGGATTTATGAAATAATTAAAGGCACTTGTGAAAATTATTTATTATCACCCTAGTGAAATAAATGCCCGGTTGTATTATTATCTCATTAGCCAAGGTAAATCCAAGAAATGACTATTGGGTTGTGCACAAATAATTGGAGAAAATATATCAATACTAGAGAGTTAATCCCTCTCCAAGAACTCTCTCAAGAATGAGAGATATCCTCCTCCACTAGATCAAGGAGAATGCTTTGGAATCGGTTCTCAAGGTGATTGAAGGCGGACATCGCAAGCCTAAGGATATTTCATGCTAGAACCTAAAGACTCTTTCGATGAAATTTAGAGATACGTGGAACACATGTGTATCATAACTATAGGAGATAAACCCTTCATCTCTACAACGCAATGATGATACACCTGTAGATCTGTTGTTGAACACATCAATGAAGAAAGAATCGCCTTAGAGGTAATTATTATTTAATTAAATTAATTATAAAAAAAATATTGATCCTCTCTCTTGGTTCCGGGTTTCTATTATTTTTTCCTATTTCTTTGATTCAATTATGTGGATCATGTCATTTATCATCGCATAGATCTTTGGTTTTTCATTGAATATCGCAAAAAATAAATTTGTGCACCATCCCTCCCGTGCTTCTACTGCACCCGGAACCTACAAATAACTCGCACACATCATTCCCAGAAATGATGGTAACAAATAAACTCTACTTTATAGGGATTAAATTGTAAAATAACTCCTAAAACTCACTCTCTTTCCCTCAGTGTCTCTCTCTACAACTAAAAACTATGGAAAATACATGTGTTTTTTGTAAAGGATCTTAATAAAGTCTCCCTATCCTAAAGAACTAAAGAGTTACTTTATATTATCCAACCTATATTTTATATGATATATTATATTACTAAATAGTTTTTATTTAATATTATGTCCAATGATAGAGAAATAACATGCAATAACCTTAATATAGGAACTATTTCATTTGCTATGGTTATAATTCCACAAAATGTTACCGATCATTTAAATATGTTGAAATGTCTTAGTAAATTATTTAATTTTACAATATTCTAACCATTCAATATCATTATTTTATATTCTCATGATGAAAAACATATATTTTATCCTATCAAATAAAATGAAACAACTTCATTCTAGGAGGAAGATGATTATATCTTATGACTTCAGTTATAGTTTATAATTTTACCTTATCCTTTACCTAATCTATATCCCAAAATTATTTGAAAATCATACTGCCTCTATATAAAATATACATATACACATAAGAACTATCTGTATTATAAAATTTATGTGTTGTGGATGCAAATTAAGGAATAAGTTAATATTATGGCCCTATGAGATAAATCGTTCAACCAACTATACATCACGCAGATCCTTTGAGTGGTTCTCTCAATTTGAAATTATATCTATGTTTGTTTTTTTGTGTGTATATATATATCCCATTGATATCCATCATAGTGACTTTTTGGATGTATAAAATGATGGGTCGCAATTTTATTTTTGAAGTCACGTGCAAAGGAAGAAGATAATTCTATAACAGTTTGAATTTTAAAATCTGTGTGTTATTTTAAAATGAAAAAAATTATATATAAAACTAATCTCACATAAATTTTTAAGCTAAATATATGATCCTTAATATATGTGGATACATTATAGGATTTATTGATCTTATGTGGTATTTATTCATGACCTCCTGATAGAGGATTAATGCCCATTTACCTCCCACCTACCCATGCTCAAACCAACCCATGTCATTACCCTACATTAGGTTAAACATTGTCTAGACACCTAAGTGGATAGCCTAATATTCCTCAGTGCTAGGATGGTTGTCTTTATTATTTTTTTAAATACTAAGAACAATTAAATTACTTTACTAAAAATAGAATTATGAAAAAATTATTACATAGATATCAATTTAATAACCCAATTTGAATTTCAGGTTTTACAAATTTAATATCATGTACTATAATCCCAAAAAATATTATGATACTCACATAATTTTTAATTTATTATCATTATTATCATATTCATTTTAAATAAACATATAATATACCATATTAAATATTATATTCCCATTAAAATTGATAATGATATATATCTACTTATAATTAATATAATTCTCTAATAATTATACTAATTTTAAATTAATATTTTATTTAATGTGATATTTATATTTCATTTTAAATGTATTATTACTATTAAAATTCATATTCATCATTTACTATCATTTATCATGAAATAATTTCAGATCATTAATTACAACCTTCATTATTATATTACCCATAAACATTCAACTACAAAATATCTTTTTATTATAAAATAATTTTAGATGTGGTAAATGTAAAACATTTTTAACGTGAATTTTTTAAATAGGTATTCATGTATAATAAACATCAATCTACATATTATTTATAAAATAAATACAAATATAGTTAAATTGTTACTTTTATCACATGGATATTTAAAATTAATTTTTTCCATATTTTTGTTATCTTTTTAGAGAAAATAATTTAATTTTATAAAATATAATTCATTCTAAAATATATCAAAAAAATTAAATGATTTATTTAATAAAAATTTAAAAAGAAAAAGTTATACTAAAATTTCAGGGCATTACAAATGGAGTTAAATTTTTTCTCACAAAGCAGTCTACAAAATGTACAAAACTTGATTACATATTCAAATATTTTACCAAGTAATAATTTCTACAATGAAGAATATAAAAATTTCTCTATCAAGATATGTAATCCATGAATATCAATAAAATGTAACTTAAAATGTTTTAATATAAAACATCTTGAAATTTAAACTGAATATCCAACAAGTACTTTCTCATTTTAAAATCTTAAAAGGAAAACCCCTTTTATTTATTTTTAATAGAAAATTTATTACATGATACTTCCCATTATCATTTTCTCACAAATTACACTTTATATTAATTTCTTATAGAATTTATTAAATATTTTATTTGTAATTCCTCTCCTAATTTAATTCCTCTCATCTGTTTTTCTATTGTTGGGTTCTAAATGTATCTTATGGAGTTAGAATTATTTTCCCCTCAATGCTCAATTGACAGTCTTTCCCAAAATGTACATCAATGGTTGATAATTATGATAAGTTTTATGAACTTGATAACAATTTTATTGGTGTACTCAATTCATTTTATCCATATAATTAGGACTTGTTAAAAAAACTATGAAAAGAATCAAGTAATCACCAATGGCACATGAAACCCAATTTTTAACTATAATCCATTCTTATAGAATCAATGTCAAAGTTACAAATCAAACATGCTTGTCTAGTGTGGGTTATCCAACCAAAAATATTTCATAGTATAGGAAAATCACTAAGTGTTTACATTATAGTAGCCTGAATTTTGAAAAAAAATATCATTGAAGAATCATATGTATCTGCGCTATTGTTCCATAAATCTTACCACTCTTCTATAATTGGCTAATGTTATACATCAATATCATTTCCAATAATTTTCTTTCTATGAATGGTCATAAAAATAATGAGAGAATTTTGTGGAATACATATATATAGAGGTATATTATAAGGGATCGAAATATCTAGCCATATGATATAATTTATATTTAAAGTTATGAATGGGTAAAATCTATCAGCAGTTAATCCCAAATGCATATTCCTGTAATATAAAGAGAAATTTGGATATAAATAATCAAAGTATTTATATTCTTTTGAATCTATTATATTTCATATAAAACCATAATTTTTGTTTCCTATAACATTCTACTTAATTTTCTTTTTCATTTTATACTATGTGAAAAAATATTTACAATCATAGTTTAAATCAAAAGTAACATAAAAAATTCATGGAATTTTTATTTCTCTTCATCTTTTTTTATATTATGTTCATTATGACTTTCATTAGGATTCAATGATTTCAATCTAGAAGTATTTCATGTATTTCACTCTTGTTTGTCTAAATATTCTCTTCAATACAATATATAGTCATTAGGATATGAATGTTACTTTATATAACTAATTCTAAGCTTGTTAATGACATTCATCGTCTTATAAATTGATTCATAGATCATAGATTCATCAAAATCATCATAAAATAACTACAATATCATAGACATTTCTTTATCTATAATTACACATAAACACTTGATATGGTACAAATTTAGTATAAATGATATTTTTATATATTTTCAATATCCTTTATATAACTCCTTTCATCTTCCACTAATATATAAAAGTTATGTGATTGCTTGGTGTTCTTCTCTCTTGTACTGATATCCTTAAATTCATAAGGAGAATCCAGTAATATGTCACAATATTCATCATTTTGTATTAAAGTGCTAAAGGAATTGTTAATTAAGTTTTGAATTTCATTGTCTACTATTGGGGTAGTATCTCATTCATTCTGATAATGTTCAGACCTCAAAATTTTTACATTGTTTAATTCCCTATTCTAAATTCATGGTATATATCCAATTGGAAATTATTTCAATATCAAGTTCTCATAAGCTTTATATATTCTAAATCATCATCTAAAATTATAATTCAAGCATGAACATTGTATTCTTCCATATACAAACTAATTTTCAATTTAAAAATATAAAAATTTCTATAAACCCTTAATATATCGATGTATATTATGAGGTAAATTAATCTAACTTTTATCATTTTTTTTCATATGGATAAATATATATATAAATAAAATAACATGTTTTATATAAATAAAATCATGCTAAAAATATTAAAATAATGTTAAATAAAATCAAAACTACAGTTCAATAGTTAAATAAAACCATGGACAATGAATATTAAAAATAAAACAAAATCAAATAATATTTGGTAAGTTAAAATAATAAAATAGAAATAATTTAAGAATAAATGAAAAATAAATCATTGATAAAAAATTAAAATTAAAATTCCTTAATGAAAATTTAAAAACATAATATAAAAAATTAAAAACATTATTATATATATAAATTCAAAAAAAACATAAAATTGAAAATAAAAATAAAAAAAATTACATATGAAATATTTAAAAATTTTATTACTCATCAATGTACCCAAAAACATGAAAATGATAATAAATAGTTCATTTAAAAATTCCCTTTTACTAATAATATAATTTCATAACACCAATTTTTTAAATTTATTTTTTAGTTAATTACAATGGAAAAAAAGAAATTTTCATTTATAGAAAAAGGATAATAATGCAATAAATATACTCTTTACATTGAAATGAAATAAAAAACATTATATTATACCCTAATAATTTTTTACACAACTAATTCTATTTAAAAAAATTAGAGAAACACATTAGAATTAAACCATAAAATAAGTAATTTACATCAACATAAAAATAAAATGATGATTTATTTTAAATTAAATGAACAAAAAATTAAAAAAGTGAAACCAAACACTAGTGGACTAAAATATAAGGGTTTATGGGTATGATAAAAGGCACTGTGGATATCTAGATGAAATCTAATGATAAAGAGATGGTGATCGGAGATGAAGATATGATGGTCAAAGATCGATGCCCAATGGGGAATTGATTTGAGTAGTTAATAGTGTGAGGAGGAGCTATTAGTGAATGAGAGGAGAATGATCTTGGGAGGAGAAAGAATAAATTAGTCATTCAATTGATTAATTAAAGCTATATTAGTGGTGGAATTTAAAAATAGACATTAAATTTTTTATTTGTAACTATTTTTGAAAAAATATTACTAATTAATATTTAAGAGGAGGTTTTTCTTATCTATTGATAATAAGATGTAATAATGAATACTGAATCTTAGGATTAGTATTTAGTTTTAGTTTTAAGAAACTAATACTAATAAACCATCACTAAATATGTTTTTATTATAGTGTATTATAATAAACCATGCCCATAAATCATTTCCATGCCACTATATGATGCATAAAACAATCTAATTATTTCATGTAATCAATACTCTAAGTACTTAATTCTATCATAAAAAAATTAGAGTCATTTCAAAAGATTTTTTTAACCACCAGACCTTATAATTGATTCTTTTTCCTATTGGACTAACTTATAATACCTCTAATATTATTTCCTTGGTTTTTCTAAACCAATCAAAACCTCATATATGCCTAATTTTTCACTCCAACCTAGATTTCAACAAAATTATATGATACCACTCTAACATGAACCATCCCTAAAAATATTCCTCCTTGGGTGAGTTATGATGATGAGAGTAACACCCCAAACTCATTTGTAATAGGTATAGGGTGATGACTAGCATCAAGGGTTTTTAACACTAAAATGGAAGTCATAATTCTCTATAAAACATAATGAAATATATTCCAAGAATATATGAACCCCAAACCATGATCAATAAGAATTAACATAAAAAGTTACAAAAAATGTTGTGTAATGAATGAATTTAATACAACATAAAAACGTAATAATACTACTTAATAAAATCCAAATTGTATCCCCAACATGTAAAAATCCCCAGGTATATGAATTAGTCCCCAAAATCCAAACATCTACTATCAACCACGGTCATTCTATCAACACCTCTAGATACCTTCACCAACATTATCATGTAACCCCTATATATAAAATTAGGGGTGAATATATCCAAATTGTTATAAATTCATTCATAAATAATAAAGAAATGAGTCAATACTATATATACATAATAATAAAACAATAAAATCATAATATATAGTCATTTTCTGATAGATCAATACAAACTTGGGTAATCTAGATATAAAATCAACTAGGAAACTATCTTATCCTAAAATCCTCATAATATTCTATACATGAGCCTTACTTGTTCTATAATTCTATCCATCATAGTACATAATCCTAATTCATCACATTATTCCTTTATCAAGCTCACCACAAGCATCATTTCACAAATAAAAAATTATGTGCAATGTAACATCCATTATAAAAATAAATAAAGGGACCCTATAAACTAATTCCCACAATCTATTACCCATGTACCTATAATATATAATCCTATCAATAACCCATTGTAATAACCACACCATATCCACATCATATCCATATTCAATCCATCACATAGGGATTTTAAATATTTTACTAGTGGAATGAGGGATATAATACTAATTTTTAAATCTAATCATCTCATCCAATGACTAATATTGGGTTTCACTAGTGAAAACTAACCTCACGTTGTGGTTTCCTAGTGAATGGTACTCTCATATCTAAAATAACATCAAAATGTCATAAAAATAACTCACATAAACTCATCTCTATAATCGAGCTACTAGAATAAGTGATCATCATATCATAAACATAATCATAATCAATAACATATTATCCATTTAATGCCCTGACCTCAGAATCCCAGAGTTGGTGAATTATTTTAATACATTGGCATGATTACATGGAATCAAGTCCCGAAAGATCGATCAGTTTAACAGTCTTGGAAAATAGATTACATACATGAATGTTACATTACACATTAGAAAATAAAACACAACATAAATGATCCTTTGATAACACAATTAATCCCGTATATTAACCCTACTTATCAATCATAATACACTTCTTGGAATCCTGGGAAAAAACATAAGAAAGGGGTGAGCTCAGATGCTCAGTGAGGATAACAATATAGCGGAAACTTTCATAAATGTGCATAAACATTTAAGGAAATGTATAATACTAAAACACAATCCTTTTAAAATGAAACATCATCATAATATGGCAAGGATAAATAAAATAATTCCATTTACTTATTCACATGGGTATTCTACTAGTCGAATAATTACATCTAATATCAATAGCCAATTTCATAATGACGAAATGCATAATTCCATACTTCATAACCACATATTCAAGGCCTTGTGTCAAGAATACAAATAAGATTTTGTTAATTCCTTGTTCCAAGACACTAGTTTTTCTCATGAGACCTACCGATGCATCGACGAGCTATAGCGGGCTCCACTCGTCACATACTAAGACCAACTTATTCCTCATATTAAAAGGTTTAAACATAACATAAACATTCGTATTAAAAATAGCATATGAAATTTCAATAATTTATCCATAAACCATGAATGGTATAAAAATAACACATCGACGGTCAAAAATATCACAAAACATTCAATATAATATAGAATATTTGTATTATAATAAATCATCCCCAATCAATAATAATATCCCGTAAAGGATGTTGACATAGTTGAAAATGATCTGTAAAAATATTTAAGATAAATATCCATTTTTCATGAAATCATTTAAAAGTCACATAATTTATAAAGGAATTAATTTAAAATATAGTTTTTAATCAAATTTTCCCATACTACTTTCAAAATTTTGAAAGGAATTAACATTTTAAAACATTCATGTCCATATAAATAAATCCTTAAAACCATTTTGAAAACATTGAAATTAATGAAAAAGGTTTAGAAGAATAAATATTTAAAACATTTAAAATATTTTTTTAGTAAAAATACCCTTAAAAATAATCCCTTTGAAAACTCTTTTATGAAACATGGACATAGATAATAAATATTCCCCAGTAAATACTTATGTAAAAACAACCTCGGATAATAAAGAGATTGTGGAATTAAGCCTTACCTTGTACATTTACTTGGTCAAGGGTATGTTAACCTCCTATAAAATAGTTAAATCATTGTTATTAAATTATAAAAGAATCATATACATAAATATGATATCATATATGATCTTCTAATATTGATTTGTTAATAATATTTTAGTAGTATAATCGTTTCGGGTGTTAACTAGTCTATTTTCCTTTATATTATTGGTTATGTAAGTCATGTTTGTTATGGACAGGATGTATATAATTCATATCCATAATTATATTAAGTTTTTAAACATTATTTTTAATCATAAAATGAAAATTATTCTTGAATGATTACGATGGGGAATGAATGTCATCTCGTTCGTGGAGACGGTAATCCGTACGTACGCATGAGCGACAATATCATATTATTGATGGTGAAATCGTAAGAAATTGGATGTTATATCATATATAAAGAATCATTAACATGTTATAATTATTATTTACCTTAGTTATACTCATTATTATACCCATCCAAATAATTAAGTGTTTGAATAACAAACTACACCACAACGTGGAGACGGTAAGCCATACGTACGCACGTATAGTGTCTTTGTCATTTATAGGATGGATAGAATAACGAATATGGTTGTACCATATTTATAATAACATCATATTATTTATAAGGTAATGGATTTATTATTTTTTATCGAAACAACAAATAAATAGGAAGTGGAAGAAGAAAAGAACTTGAAAGAGGGCGGTGAAATTATTACCTCTTCTTCGGGTGTTTCCTTTTGAGTTGGTCAAAAGGGATCCTTAGGTTGGATTTATGATCAAAGTAATGACTATAGGTTGATGTGAGGGAATGTTTTAGGATATTTGGTCAGGTTTTGTCCGAGCCAATTGGCTTTGGAGGTGTGATTTTGAGAGAAGGGGAAGTTCCCTTTTATAAGAGGGGTGAGGGTCACTTTAGGAAAAGATTAAAATATTAATTTATTATACAATCATATTCTGTTTATAATGGCTCTAAATGAATTTATTTAGATCCTTAGGTGGTTATGGGTCGAAATAATCTCAACCAATAGGTTTTATACAAGTTTATGTTACCATTTTAACATTATCTTTTAGATTTAACTCTTAGTTAAATAGTTTAACTTTTATCGTGTCTTCTTGTATTATTACACTATATGGTTAATAAACTTACTCTAAACTTCCAAGAGAACCTAAAGTGGTTCACTAATGACATATATAATATTATTTAAGCTCTTTATCCGAACCTTATATATTTAGGAATATTTTATCAACCAATAATATAGTATTTATTTTAAAAATCAATTTATGTCAATTTTGAAACTATTTGGTATTTTGTTTTCGTGAAAGTCATAAAAACCTTATCACTTCGAAAAAAAATTATCTAATCAACCCTAACATGTCATATTAACCTATAAAATTCGTGTATGTCATCAAAAAATTTAAATTCTATTTATTATAATATTTATAATATAAACTATTTTAATATTTCATTAAGAAGGTAATTACTGCATCTTCATTGTGTCATAAATAAATTAAATTATTTAATGTCTAAAAATTATTAATAAAATACAATTATGTATTAAATATATTTATATTTTAAATTAATATTTATAGTTGAATTTATTTTGTGTGTAACCCTATATTAAAATTGGTTTAGTTATTAAACTTTGAATTTAACACCTTTAACTTTTCTTTAAATAAAATAATAATAAATGTACTAATCTAATCCAAGTGGACCTAAAGGATCATATTTTATTCATAAGGTTTTTTTGGTTGAATTAAACTTATTAAATAGAATTAGGACATGGTTTAGGATAATTATAATATCATTTTTACCTTTAATTACCCCCATTTACTTTTAACTATGGTAAATAAAAGTCAAAAGTTATTATTCACCAAAAATTATTTTCATCTTATTGAATTAAATTTTACTTACTAATTTCAACAATTTATCTCTATTTTTTTAAATTCAACTCACAGAAGTGGTAAAATTAAGTTTTATGCAAATTTGCTAACGTGCCTAGAAGGTGGGTAAAAGAGGTTAAAAGTTCAATAAAATTTTATATATCTAATTTTATTATAAAATGACTCCAATTAATTACATTTAATTTATTTAGGTATCATATATCTTTTTTGAATTAAAATAAATTTAAATAAAATAAATATTTCTTTAAATAAAAAGTCAGTTTTAAATAATAACGTAGTTTTTTTCACTATTCATCAAAAATTGAAAGTTTTCAGAAAAATACCAAAAATTTACCCTAAGATAATTTTGATATTAAGAATTAAAAAATGAATTCTATTTTACCAAATTCATAACATAGAAGTTACATTTATCAATTTTAAATTAATTCTCATTGTCAAAACCAAAAAGTGGGTTTTTAAAAAGTAAAAACTATCAAAATATTGACATGTGTTTATATAAAATTTAAATGTAAAATTACTTATAATGGCCTAAATTATATTAAATGATAAAAATATAATCTAATTATACTTAAAAACCATTAAAATGTATAATTTAACACTATAAATTATTTTTATTAAAAAAGTTGTTTTCAATTAAAACGTAGTATTTTTCACTATTCATCAAAATATGAAAGTTATCAGAAAAGTACCAAAAATTTATCCAAAATAAATTTTTATGTCCCACTTCAAAAGAAAAATTTAATTTCATTAAATTGAATAAATATAAGTGTCAAATATTGGTTTTAAAAAGGTTTAGCCATTAAAAGGCAGTAAAATTGCATTTTTGAACTTATATTATGTCTAAGAAACACATAATATGGGTGTTAAAATTATAGAGTATATAAGATTCCAAATGTAGTTAATTCTATTCATAACTACTTTTTGAACGGCTAGTTTGCTAAGTTGTGGTGCGCTCGAACTCAGTGTTGCGTGTAGTGCAAGCTATTGAATTACTTTAATGAGATAATGTACTATGAAATCTTGGGGTTTTACATTCTCCCCTCCTTCAATAAATTGAATCTTCGTAAATTGAAATTTTTCTTCGAAAATAAATGGTTAAAAATATAAAAATATCTTTGTAGAAAACCCACATCAGAAATTGGGTTAATAAAATTTAGTTTTAATAAGAGGGAAAGGGAATGAAAAATTCACCACCAAATTATGATCTTGATGTAGGATCGAAATAGTGATGTAGATGCTCAATATACAAGAGGGGGGGTGAATTGTATACTTTAAAAATTCTTTTGGAACCTTTAAAGTTAGTTAAGAATAACTATGTTTTCCTTAAGCAAAGGAAAGGGATAAGTTTAACAAAGTTAAACTAAGTAAATTCACAACACCTCTAACACCGAATAAAAAATAGGAAAGAGATTCCGAATGAGAGTTCCGGAAATATGGTTCCGGAAATTGAACCTTAACAAAAGTTACGATATGAGATTCTACCTTAAAGCGTATAGAATCTAAATGAATCGGAGTACAAATAAGAAAGTATAAGAAAGTTATACTTTCCTTATAATACAAAATGCAGCGGAATATAAACAAATAGTAAAACTACAAGTAACAAGATATAAGTCTTTTAACCCAAAGAGAAGGGTATCCAATAACCTTGGATAAAGGTCCCTTGATTTATACTTTCAAGAAAGTCTGTCTTACCCACACCAGGTTAAGCCCTTGATACGAAGATCGGAGTCTCTTTCTTGCTATCCCCGCAAGCCCTCAACTTCAAGGTAGTTGGCAACCTCTGCCTTTCTCAGCAAGAAATCCCTCGAACTTTAAGGTAGTCGGCACCTCTGTCTTCCTATCCCCGGAAGCCCTCGAATGTAATCACCAACATTCGGAGTCGCACGAAGCTTTGAGAGTTAATAAGAGCCTCTCTCTCTAGAAATCACTTCAACAGCATGTATGCACAAAACCAAGTTGTTCATCTGTCATCAGTATAGAGCTCTTTCAAATGACCTCCTATTTATAGGTAAGGTCGGCTCCTTCTCCAACAGTCATATTTTCCTTAAAGATCGGAGGGACCTGTACACGTGTCACTTAGACAACGGTTAGTTTATAACAAAATAGACGACATCGTTTTATAACAAAACAAGTGTAACAGAATGTACGACATCGTTTTAAACTCTAACATAAAAGTTCGGAATAAAAACTCTGGAGTGAAGGTTCGGAGTGTAAGGAACAATAGTAAAGAGTAGACAAATTTTAGAAGTGTAAGAAATATAAAAGTTCGGAGTCAAACAAAGATATTTTTCGGATTCTGAAATAATTCAGAGTGTATAAAACAAAGATACTCAAATTCTGTTTAATAGGTGAATTCGGAATGAGAATTCGGAATAGGAATTCGTCATCAGAAATCATAATGAGAATTCATCATCAGGATTCATAATGAGAATTCGTCATCAGAATTCATAATGAGAATTCATCATCAGAATTCGTAATGAGAATTCGTCATCAGAATTCGTAATGGGAGTTCGGAATGAGATTTCTTCATTAGAACTCGTAATGAGAATTCTTCATTGGAATTCGTATCCTGAATCTGGAATAGAACTTAGTCAGAGTTTATATCCGGAATTCGGAATGAAACTTCCTTATAGTTCTTATTCAGAATCCGAATCCTAAAACAGAATGCTTTATAACAAAGTTTCAATGATTCCGAGAAAATGAATCTGAATCTCATACTTAAGAAAAATATGAATGAAAATATGATAAGGATAATTTTTCTTATAAAAGCGATTTTCCTTAAGAAAGCAATTTTCCTTATAAAAGAGATTTTCCTTAAGAAAGCAATTTTCCTTATAAAAGAGATTTTCCTTAAGATAAGGTGTTTGTGATTTTCAAAACAAGAAGGAATGGAAAAGTCATAAGGAAAACCTTATTGACTCAACAATCTCACCCTTTTTCTAAAGCACAAACATCCTTACGAAAAAATAAATTCTAAGAAGAAAGAAAAACAGTAAGGCTTATCTCCCTTTTCTTTAAGGATATTGATGAATACGACTATCTCCCCCTTAGGCTTTGGAACTCTAAGGATCGTATTCAGATTTCCGGAGTGATAGATAAGAATATCTTCTTTAATGAAAAAGCTCCCCCTTTCACAAACTCTTAATAGAGTTTTTCTTTTTCTTAAGGATCTTTTTCTTCTCCCCCTTTGATAAACACTTATTAGAGTTCTTCTTTTTCTTAAGGATATTTTCCTTCTCCCCCTTTGTGATTTTCAAAAAGAATTGGAGAGAATGGGAAAAAAATAACAAAGTACCTGAAATATTAGTAATGACAACAAAAGAAACGAGAGGCACAAATTTCATTAGATTTGAAATCTCGACAACAAAGAAAAAAATTACAACAAAAAGATCGTATTTGGTTATTTCGGATCTTTTTCCTTTGACATGAGCCCCTTTAGAATAGTCTTGAACTTCTTCAGGTCTTTATGATCTTCTTCAGCTTGCTTCTCTAAGGAAACTATTCTTTCGGATTGAGCTTCAATTTTTTCTTCCTGGGCTTTCAGCTTTTCTTCCTGAGCTTTAATCTTTTCTTCCTGAGCCTTCATCCTTTCTTCAAAATCAATACGATGACCTCTTTCAAACTTCCAGTTTTGAGAAACGGAATTCAGCTTCCCATTCAGATCTCTCACTTCTTGAATCCGGAAGTTCTTTTCTTCTGTTAGCTTCTCTTCAAAGGATGAAGTTAACTCATTTATCTTCTTGTCCTCGGTTTCAAATGCATCTTTAACATTGTCTTGAAACTCATCGAACAACCTCATCTCTTCCACAGTCTTCTTCGACCAGTTTATCATCCTCTTACAAGATTTTCTATGAGCTTCGTAACCAACAAAGAAGTTTTTGAACTGAGCTTCAATCTCAACGCACTTGTCCATAACCATAGATGCGGAGTCAGTTTTCTGATTCAACGCATGTTGGGGCATCTGACATATAGAGTCAATACTAGAGAATGTCGGAATGGATCCCACCAACTTCTTTAAAGACTGGACAACAAAATCATTCCCCAACGAGGATGACTCCGAATCTGAAATCTTGCTTGGAGAGTTTTCTTCCTCAATAAGCTCCAACTTCCTTTTAGATAAATCACCATATTCTCTTTTCTTGCTAGCCACTGATTTCGGAGTTTCAACAAGGAGTTGCTTTCCCTTGTCTTTCTTCGAAATTGATTCTTGATCAGGAGTTTTCTGCTCCCCAGTAGATACTTGAACAATCTCATCAACAACTTTCTGAACAACATCTTCCTCATTCTTATCCTTCTCTGGAGTTACTAACTTAGAGGATTCAGCCTTTGAAGTTCGGAGTGATAGATGTTCCGAAGGTGATCCTTTATAATCATCCACTTGTTTCAAAAGATCTCCTGTTTCACCACTTCCTTCAGCAACTTCCTCTTCCTCTCCCACTTGCTGAATCTCCTCAATTTTCTCAACACGCTCAGTTGTAGTCTCTCCCAGAAAATCAAGTTTTCTTCCTGGAGTCTCAGGTAGAGATTCCAGGGAGAAAGATCTCGGAACTAGGATGCTTCCGGATACCATCTCATTAAACTTTAACAATGCTTGGACTGCCTCGGCTTCTGACATCTTCTTCTTAAGTTTCTTTTCCTTTGCTTGTTTTTCAAGCTCAGCAGCAGTTCTCTCCTTTAATGCCTTAGCTTCCGCAGGGTCCAATCCGAACTGCGGATCCCCTACTTTCCTTTTCTCTTTATCAGCTCTCCACTTTGTAACTACCTCATCAGGATAGGTCTTCTTCTTCTTTGGTTTGGGAGGAGCTGTTTGAACTTCCTTATACTTAGGATCTTCGACTTCAGCTGCAACTTCCTTTAACTTTCTTTTCTTCACTGGTTTGGATGATTCTGGTTCAGCAACCTTCGGAACCGTTTCTTCTTGATTAGGAAAATCAACGAACTCACCAATCTCTTTATTGAAAGCCACATCCATCCTCTTAAGGGTGTCATAACTAACTAACAAGATTTTAAAAACCCTTGGCTTAGATCTGCAAGCTTCCTTGAAAGATTCAAGGCACCGGACTATCAACTTTGATAAAATTGCTGGGTACATTACGATCTGAGCTCTGAGATTTCCTTTCTTATGATCCTCAATGGTTATAAGAATGTGCCTCATGAAGTTAAACTTCCTTAGATTTATCAGGAAATCTAAGATATAGATCTCACTCTTCTTCAAGCTGTCTTTATCGCCTTTTCTCGGTACGATAAGTCCTTGCACCCATAACTTCAGAATCCGGAAATTTGTGGATAGACTTGCAATCTTTGGAGCCTTGTCATCAGCCAGTCCGAGAGTTTCTAATGCTTTTTCCTTGTCGAAGATACCCTTAGAGTCTGGCAACACATGCGAAATAAATTCAGCTTCTCCTTCATAAGAAAACCCTACCAAGCTTGCTTCCTTGGTATAAGAGAGTTTATAGGTCTTTCCATAAGACTTAAAAGAAAACTTCTCCCTATTATCTTCCTGGAATAAGGAAACAGTTTCATAAAACTCAACAAGTAACTCTGTAAAAACATCGTCTTGAGTCCCTGGTTTGGATACAGCAACATCTTCCCAGCCATTCAACTTAATGTTCTTTGAGATAAGAGAGTCATAGTTGTTGAAGAAATCCGGATGGACTAACCTTTCTCTATAAACTAACCACTGATAAATAGGCTTGGTGGATGACATTTCTTGAGATGCTAACTCCGCAGACATTCGGATCTGTAATCCTCTGAGAAGTTCGGAACGGAGACAACTGTAGTTCGGAATGGCCTTAAAACAGAGAGGCAGAGATTCGGGATGCGAGAGCTTGAGATCGATGTGGGACGAGTATTTGGGTCCCCTTTATATAGGCAATGAAATGACGGTTCAACTTCCACGGTTGATCTAACGGTTGTGATAAGCTGAGATCAAATCTGACGGTTGAAAACTTGAATCTGATCTTTTTGAGGTTTTTATTAAAATAAGGAATTAAGAAAACTAAAATCCGAAAACATAATACAAGAAAATGCCAGCAAGTAAAATATGACTACGAAAACTTGAGTAAGGAAATCATACCTTTCGGATTGGCTTAGGAGGATTATTCATAATGGGTAATATAACAAAGACAAAAAAAACTTTATTATGAGAAGACAGATTTCGCAAAAATTTACTTTGGAAAATAAACTTAGTACGAAAAACTCATTATGGAACACTTCATTATGGAAAACTCAGTACGAAAAAGAAACTTAAAAAGAAAATTAGTACGAAGAACTTAGTACGAAAAATACATTACGAAAAATTTAGTACGAAAAACAACTGGTACAAAAATATCTGGTTATGAAACTGCCAGTACGTAAATTTTCATTCCGGAAATTTTCAATACGAACACTTCCATTCCATAAGTATTCTGTACGAGAATGTCCATTTTGGAAAATTTTAGTTCCAGAAGTTCCATTCCGGAAATCTTCGTTCTGAAAAGTTTGAAAACAAATTTTGAAAAACTTTGTTAAACAAACAATCAAATGTACTCCCCCTATGAAAAGGAGTTTATTACTGTAAGGAGACTTTTTCAACAGAAAGTTAATTAAGAAAGATTACCTTACGGTTATCATTCTTAACTTCTGTTTAATATATTCAAATCTATCAGAAGGTAAATATTTTGTGAAAATATCAGCAAGTTGTTCTTGAGTTCCGATAAACTGAAGAATAATATCTCCTTTAAGTGTGTGATCCCTAAGAAAGTGATGCCTAATATCTATGTGTTTTTCACGAGAGTGATGTGCAGGGTTTTTACTTAGGGAAATGGCACTTGTGTTATCACACAAAATTTGAGTTTTAGTAAAACTCAAGCCATAGTTTGTGAGTGTTTGTTGCATCCACAACACTTGAGCACAACAACTTCCAGCTGCTACATATTCAGCTTCAGCAGTGGAAAGTGCTACAGAATGTTGCTTCTTGCAGGACCAAGAAACTAGTGAATCTCCTAAGAAATGACAAGTTCCGGATGTACTTTTTCTATCCATTCTACATCCACCAAATTCAGCATCAGAAAATCTTTTTAGAACAAAATCATTTCCAGAAGTATAAAATAATCCTAGATCCATGGTTCCCTTAAGGTAGTGAAAAATTCTTTTTACTGCCTTTAAGTGAGATTCCTTAGATATCTTGCACATAAGCATACGGAAAACATTAAGTCCAGTCGACTAGCTGTTAAGTAAAGTAGACTTCCTATCATACCTCTAAAAGATGTTTGATCTACTGGTTTCCCAGCTTCATCAAGATCTAAAGAGTTTGAGGTACCAATGGGAGTACTTATACTCTTAGTATTGTCATAACCATACTTTTTCAGAAGATCTTTAATATACTTATGTTGAGATATGTAGGTTCCTTCTGGTTTTTGAGAAATTTGAAAACCAAGGAAAAAAGTTAACTCACCCATCATACTCATTTCAAACTCAGATTTCATTAGACTTGCAAAAGAGTCAGTCAAAGATTGCTGAGTTGAACCAAATATAATGTCATCAACATAAATTTGAACAATCAAAACATTTTTCTTATCTTTCTTTATAAAAAGGGTTGGATCTGCATTTCCCTTAACATAGTTATTTTGAAGCAAAAATCCGGTGAGTCTATCATACCATGCTTGTGGGGCTTGTTTAAGTCCATACAAAGCTTTGGTAAGTCTAAAAACATGATCCGGATGTTTTGTATCTTCAAAGCCAGGAGGTTGTTCAACAAAAACTTCCTCTTGAACATAACCATTAAGAAAAGAACATTTCACATCTATTTGGAAAAGTTTGAAATTAAAGAATGCTGCAAAGGCAAGTAGAATACGGATAGATTCAAGTCTAGCTACTGGAGCATAGGTTTCTTCATAGTCTATTCCTTCTTGCTGATTATAGCCTTTAAAAACAAGTCTAGCTTTATTTCTTACTATGATTCCATTTTCATCACATTTATTTCTGAAAACCCATTTTACTCCAATAACAGAAGTTTCCTTAGGTCTTTCAACCAAGGTCCAGACTTTATTCCTTTAGAATTCATTTAGTTCATCTTGCATGGCTTTAATCCAATCATCGTCACCTAAAGCTTCATCAGTGCTTTTAGGTTCTAATTGGGAAAGAAATGCTAGATGTTCTACTTCATTTCTTAAGGAACTTCTAGTCCTTACAGGTTGATTTACATCACCAATGATACTATCACTGGGATGATTCTTAAGAAACGCCTGATTTGGGTTTTGTAAAACCTGTTCATCAACATAGGGTAGAAAGTCTTCTGGGGTAAATGTTTCAGAAATATCTTCTAGAAAAATTTCCTTATCAGAAGGTTCTTCTATCAAAGGTTGACAATCAGTTTTTGAAAACACATCTGAAGATGTAAGTTGAGATGGTTTAAAAACAAAAGGATCTGACTCATCAAATTTTACATGTACTGTTTCCTCAACAGTACAAGTATTTTTATTAAAAACTCTATAAGCCTTAGAAGTTGTGGAATATCCTAAGAAAATTCCTTCATCAGACTTTGGTGCGAATTTATGTAAGTTGTCTTTAGTATTCAAAATGAATACTTTGCAACCAAAAACCTTGAAGTAGGAAAGTCTTGGTTTTCTACCATTCCATAACTCATAAGGAGTTTTATTAAGAAAAGGTCTAATAAAAACTCGATTTATAGTATAACAAGCAGTACTTACAGCTTCAGCCTAGAAATGTCTAGAGATATAATATTCACTCAACATGGTTCTAGTTATTTCTTGAAGAATTCTATTTCTTCTTTCAACTACACCATTCTGTTGAGGAGTTCTAAGAGCTGAAAAATTGTGAGTAATACCTTTCTTATTACAAAAAGTTTCAAAATCAGAATTTTGAAATTCTCCTCCATGATCACTATGAATAGTTTTCAATGGAAGGTTTTTCTCATTTTTAACTTGAGCGCTAAAACTTTTGAAATAAGAAAAAGATTCAGATTTCTTTGCTAGAAAATAGACCCAAGTAAATCAAGTGTAATCATCAACTAGAACAAACACATAGTATTTGCCTCTAATACTTCCAGTTTGTGTTGGACCAAATAGATCGATGTGCACTAACTGTAATGCATCGGTTGTTGAGACTTCACCGATTGACTTAAAACTAGATTTATGTTTCTTTCCATATTGACAAGGATCACAAACTTTAGAAGAATCAAATCTAAGCTCCGGTAGATCCTTAACTAGTTTCTTCTTAGAGAGTTTACAAAGGTTTCTCATATTACAGTGTCCTAATCTTCTATGCCATAACCAGGAATGATCTTCCATTGCACTTAGGCAAGGTAAATCTTGGCTCCTGAGGTCTTCTAGGTTCAAAGTGTAGACATTCTCTTGCCTATTGGCTGAGAGAATAAATTCTTCCTTGTAATTGTGAACTAAGCATTTATCATTCCCAAAATTCACAAGGTAACCTTCATCACATAACTGACTTATGCTAATGAGGTTTTGCTTAAGACCTTTAACAAAAAGAACATTTGAAATCAAGGTTTTACCTAAAAGAACAATATTACCAATACCAACAATCTCTCCCTTAGCATTGTCTCCGAAAGTTACCTTTCCTCCTTTCGTTTTGATAATCTTTTCAAAAAAAGATTTTGTTACCAGTCATGTGCCGGGAACATCCACTATCCATGTACCATGTATTGTTGCTGGTACTTTCTTTATTTTCCTGAAATCGAGAAGAAAATTAGACTTTCGGAATCCAAACTTGTTTGGATCCGAGATTTCCAGACAATAAAATTTTAGGAACCCACATCTTCTTAGAAAAGTAAGCTTTGTGAAATCCTAGAGATTGGGTTTTGTTTAAGGAACAATTCTTTGCCCAGTGACCACCACATTGACACTTGGTACAAATTGGGGCACTTTGAGGAACAAAATAATTGTTACAGAAAATAGGTTTTTCATGGGTATAACCAAATCCAGATTTATTTCTTAAAGGTCGTATTTGGGAATACATCTTATCAAAATTTTCCTTACCATGGGTAAAGTTTGATAAACACTTCTTTAAGGAAAAAATTTCGGACTTGAGTTTTACAACCAAGTTTTTATCCTCAAAATCATTAGTTTTAGAACTAGAGTTAGTCTTGAAAACATTTTTCTTAGAAATTACTTTTTCTAATTCTTTAGAAAGTTTGTTCTTCTCAGAACTTACTTCCTCAAGATTTTTTGAAATATTTTCAAAATCAGCATTTTTCTTATCAAGATCTTTAGAAAGATCTGATATTTCTTTTGTAAGAATAGAATTCCTAGAGTTTGCCTTGTCAAGTTTCTTATTGAGTTTGGAATTCCCAATCTCAAGAAGTTCAGCAAACCTAGAGACTTCTTCATAAGTAGGTAAAGTATTTTCCTCATCAGAAGATGATTCTTCATCAGAAGAGTTATAATACTTACTATCATTAGAATTTAAAGAAACATTGGTCAATGATTCAGCATTTCGTACCTTATCCATAAGACAATGATTATCAATAGGTAATCTGGCTATAAGACCAAGATTCTTCTATCCTGAAGATTCATAATCAGAAGATTCATCTGAAGAGTCACCACCACTGGCACTCCAGGTGTCATTAGCTTTCAAAACTTTCTTAGCTTTAGATTTATAATACTTCTTTCTGTTCCTGTCAGAATGTCTTTTCTTCCTTTATTTCTTTTTGAGCATAGGGCAATCTGGTCTAATATGTCCAGCTCTTTTACATTCATAACAAGTAACTTCTCCATCTTTCTTATCTTTCCTGTCCTTTTTCTTATACTTAGATTGAAAATTTCTCTGTCCAGCTATCTTGTTCATCCTTTGAGCAAGATTGGCTAATTCATTTTCTGAGACTTCACTCTCACGAGATTCGGATTGGAAAATAACTTTCTTAGACTTGGATCTGGTTACTCTCTCAGGAGTCTTAGATTTCATCTGATTTGAAGTTGTAGTAAAAGCAACAGTACCATTTCCATTCTTCTTCTTGATGTTGTCAGCATCTCTCTTCATTCTTGTTTCATGTTGTAGAAGAGTTCTAAAAAACTCATCAAGAGTAATTTGAGTGACCTTCCTATTTTCATCTATAGTTGTTCTCTTGGATTCCCACTCATTGGGCATAATATCAATTATATTGTCCACAAGAGCTTCATCATCTAAACCTTTCTCTCCCATAGATTGTAGACTATTGACGATAGTCATAAATCTTTGTTGAACTTTACAGATAGGTTCTCCATAAGGAAAATTGAAGCCATGATATTCAGCTCTAAGCATAGCTCTTCTAGTCTCAATCACCTTGGAAGTCCCAAAGTGTGTAACCTCTAACTTCTTCCATATACAATTAGCTGCTTCACAAGAAGAAATTTGGCTATATATATTTCTAGTCATTGAACATAGTAAAGTATTGCGTACCTTATAGTTTAGTTGATATTCTTTCTTTTCCTGGTTAGTAAAGGTTCTAACTTCCTTGTCAGGAATTTTGTAATCACCAGTGAGCATAAAAAAGTTGTCTACTCCAGTATTGATAGCAAAAGTCTTCATGCGATCTCTCCAGTATTCATAGTCATTACCATCAAATATAGGTGGTCTTGTATGATTCAGATTGTCAATTGATCCAACATTAATTCCTGCCATACTTAAAATAACTTTGCACACAAACTTGTTAGTAGCAAAGAATCGTAATAACAAAGTTCGGAATGGGAAAAGTTTGGAATAGGAAAAAAAAATTCGGAATGGGAAAATTCATAATGATAAAGTGAGCAAGAAAAACTTATTCGTGAGAATAAGTATTTCAGAGACCTCGCTCTGATACCAAATGTAAGATTGGTATAGAGTAAGAGGTTTCCAACCTCTAATACCAATTGTAGGATCGAAATAGTGATGTAGATGCTCAATATACAAGAGGGGGGGTGAATTGTATACTTTAAAAATTCCTTTGGAACCTTTAAAGTTAGTTAAAAATAACTATGTTTTCCTTAAGAAAAGGAAAGGGATAAGTTTAACAAAGTTAAACTAAGTAAATTCACAACACCTCTAACACCGAATACAAAATAGGAAAGAGATTCCGAATGAGAGTTCCTGAAATATGGTTCCGGAAATTGAACCTTAACAAAAGTTACAATATGAGATTCTACCTTAAAGCGTATAGAATCTAAATGAATCAGAGTATAAATAAGAAAGTATAAGAAAGTTATACTTTCCTTATAATACAAAATGCAGCGGAATATAAACAAGTAGTAAAACTACAAGTAACAAGATATAAGTCTTTTAACCCAAAGAGAAGGGTATCCAACAACCTTTGATAAAGGTCCCTTGATTTATACTTTCAAGCAAGTCTGTCTTACCCACACCAGGGTAAGCCCTCGATACGAAGATCGGATTCTCTGTCTTGCTATCCCCGCAAGCCCTCAACTTCAAGGTAGTTGGCAACCTCTGTCTTCCTCAACAAGAAATCCCTCGAACTTTAAGGTAGTCGGCACCTCTGTCTTCCTATCCCCGGAAGCCCTCGAATGTAATCACCAACATTCGGAGTCGCACGAAGCTTTGAGAGTTAATAAGAGCCTCTCTCTCTAGAAATCACTTCAACAGCATGTATGCACAAAACCAAGTTGTTCATCTGTCATCAGTATAGAGCTCTTTCAAATGAGCTCCTATTTATAGGTAAGGTCGGCTCCTTCTTTAACGGTCATATTTTCCTTAAAGATCGGAGGGACCTGTACACGTGTCACTTAGACAATGGTTAGTTTATAACAAAACAGATGACATTGTTTTATAACAAAACAAGTGTAACAGAATGTATGACATCGTTTTAAACTCTAACATAAAAGTTCGGAATAAAAACTTCGGAGTGAAGGTTCGGAGTTTAAGGAACAATAGTAAAGAGTGGACAAATTTTAGAAGTGTAAGCAATATAAAAGTTCGGAGTCAAACAAAGATATTTTTAGGAGTCTGAATTAATTCAGAGTGTATAAAACAAAGATACTCAAATTCTGTTTAATAGGTGAATTCGGAATGAGAATTCGGAATAGGAATTCGTCATCAGAAATCATAATGAGAATTCATCATCAGGATTCGTAATGAGAATTCGTCATCAGAATCCATAATGAGAATTCGTCATCAGAATTCGTAATGAGAATTCGTCATCAGAATTCGTAATGGGAGTTCGGAATGAGATTTCTTCATTATAACTCATAATGAGAATTCTTCATTGGAATTCGTATCCTGAATCTGGAATAGAACTTAGTCAGAGTTCATATCCGGAATTCGGAATGAAACTTCCTTATAGTTCTTATTCAGAATCTGAATCCTAAAACAGAATGCTTTATAAAAAAGTTTCAATGATTCCGAGAAAATGAATCTTAATCTCATACTTAAGAAAAATATGAATGAAAATATGATAAGGATAATTTTTCTTATAAAAGCGATTTTCCTTAAGAAAGCAATTTTCCTTATAAAAGAGATTTTCCTTAAGAAAGCAATTTTCCTTATAAAAGATATTTTCCTTAAGATAAGGTGTTTGTGATTTTCAAAATAAGAAGGAATGGAAAAGTCATAAGGAAAACCTTATTGACTCAACACTTGATTAGGAAAACTTTGGCGGAAATTAGAGAAACATAATTGGAGGAAAAAACATAAATATTTATAGGAAGTTATTGAGGTCATCAATCACAAACAAGTGTAAAATTGAGGGCCTTAAAGCCATCAATCATGATGATTTAAAATATCGTTAGTTCAACAAAACATATGGTATTAGGATAACAAATGTTTTATTTTAAGATTCCTTCCCTAAAGTTTAAGAATTAATTTATTCATAGAATAAGAGGAAAAAATATACTTCAAAAGTAGAGTTTCATCCTTCAACTAATTCCTACCAAAAACTCATCTTTCACTCCAAAAGATAATAGAATTCAAAAATATTCTATTTATCCTAATAGAATAGGGTTCTAAAAATAATAAATTTATAATTAATTTGTCAGAATATTAAAAAACTAAATTATAAAAACCAGAACATAAGGTATTCCAGTGGTATGTGATCCACCCTTGTCTCCCTTCAGTTGCGGTTTCAAGTCTCACGGCATTTCCAGACGTGACAAGTTGTCGCCTAACCTCTAGGTTGTCCTTTTTATGACAATACAAAAATAATATCAAGAAATTATTTAACCTTAACAATAGTATCCAAGGTCAAACATAATCGATTCTAACCTTTATACTTATCAAAAATACTTCTATCCAAACTGACAGTCTAAAATTTATAAGGAAGGTAAACACAATGAAGATCCTTTTTTCCATGTAATAACATGTGAATACCATCATCATGTATTATTTTAAAACAATATAACACCCTAAATTACCATAAAACCTTATTGATTATATTCATGCTCACTTATTTCTTATAGAATACTGGATATACTCCTTCTATCCAAAAATATTGTAAACTCCAACAATGATGGAATATACAAATCATTAATCAGTTTCAAGGTAGTCAAGAATATCCAATATAATTTATCCAAATCAATCATATATTATTCCAAAATCACTACCTTGGTATCAGAACCATATTATGGTTTATATTTCTCTCAACCATATTTTCCAAAAAAATTAACATGTTATTGAGTCACTTTTCTTGGTTTCACACAATCTCAAGTAGTTAATGAAATAGTACTGCAGTACAATCATTATATACTCTATAATTATTATAACATGTACATTATTAATACAATAATAAAATGAAATAATACTTTAATAAAAATATAAGAACTCAAATCATTCATCTTAATCTTCGGTAGTATCATAACTTGATTATTATCCAATAGAATCATTTGGGGTATTCTCTGATGATTTGGACATTGATTCGCGTAGTGTCCCAACTCCTTACAGATGAATCATTGTACATTTGAAACCTTTTTATTAGCCTTACAATCATGTACTTGGTTTCTTTTTTCTCCACACTTATAAAAAACTCTCATTCCATTCAAGAATTTACCAGTTTTATTCTTTCCACATTTATCACATATGGGAAAATCCTTCTTTCCCCTCTTCCCTTTATCCATCTTTATCTCTTCCATCATTTTCTCCTCTTTCTTCCCTTCAAATCCATAGGACTCAGATAATTATTTACTTATCTTATTAACACATGATACTATTTCTTCATATGATGAGAAAATGTGGGAGACTATTTCCCTTTTAAATGTTTCTTTAATACCAAGAAAGATATGATCCTTCTTAATCTTTGGATCACGCGTATTGTTGGAGTTCTCATTCCTTCTACTAGGCGCCATTTCTAAAAAATGTCATACACTAGGTTATTTTATAAATCACAATGCATAATTCCAAACTTTTAAAATACCTAATATAAATTGAAAATTTTATGAATATCACCTATAATCATAAAATGTTTTCTTTGAGGAAGTATTTACTCCTAAATCCTTCATAATGTCTTGTAATTAAAATGTGAATTATCCTAAGCATATCCTCAAGGATTGTTGTAACTAAGATTGCATCAAGGCCCATTTTCATGTACCAGTATACCCTTAGTAAAGCCAAAAAAACCTTTTCAAAGTTTTCACTCCTAGGTACAACTGTGCCAGAGCCGCCTCTACGTGCTCGTATCTAGACAGTGATGTATTTCTTGTAAAATTCACAAAATCTCTATGTTACGAAAATTCTAGGAAGTTATTCTATACCAATCCTTAAATTATATATTAGGATAATGTTCTCTAATCAAATTTTTTCTAAATCTAATTTCCAAGGTTATTTCTAAACTTCCTATGATACCAACTATAACGCCCCGACCCCAGAAGCCCAGAGTCAGTGCATTATTTTAATACATTGATATGATTTCATGGAATCAAGTCCCGAAAGACTGATCAGTTTAGCATTCTTGGAAAATAGATTACATACATGAACGTTACATTACACATTAGAAAATAAAATACAACATAAATGATCTTCTGAGAACACCATTAATCCCCTAGACTAACTCTGCTTATCAATCATAATACACTTCTTGGAATCTTGTGAAAATAAAACATAAGAAATGGGAGAGCTCAGATGCTCAGTAAGGATAAAAATATAGCGGAAACTTTCATAAATGAGCATAAACATTTAAAGCAATGTATAAGACTAAAACAAAAGCCTTTTAAACTTAAACTTCATTATAATATGGCAAAGATAAATCAAATAATGTAATTTACTTATTCACATGGGTATTCTACTAGTCGAATAATCACATGTAATATCAATAGCCAATTTCATAATGATGTAATGCATAAAGCCAGACTTCATAACCACATAGTCAAGGCCTTGTTCCAAGACTACAAATAATATTTTATCAAGGCCTTATTCCAAGATGCTAGTTTGTCTGATGAGACCTACCGATGCATCGAGGAGCTATAGCGGGCTCCACCCGTCACTTACTAAGTCCAATGCATTCCTCATATGAAAAGGCTTAAACATAACATAAACATTCGTATAAAAAATAGCATACTAACTGTCAATAATTTATCCATAAAACATAAATGGTATAAAAATAACATGACCACAGTCAAACATATCACAAAACCTTCAATATAATATAGAAGATTCGTATCAGAATAAATCAACCTTGATCAAGAATAATATCCCATAAAGGATGTTGACATAGTTGAAAATAATCAGTAAAAATATTTGACAGAAATATTCCTTTTTCATGAAATAATTTAAAAGTCACATAATTTATAAAGAAAGTCATTTAAAAGATAGTTTTGAATCAAAGTGTCCCATACCACTTTGAAACTTTTGAAAGGAATTAACATGTTAAAACATTCATGTCCATATAAATAAATCATTAAAACCATTTTGAAAACATGGACATTAATGAGAAAGGCTTAGAAGAATAAATCTTTAAAACATTTAATGGTGTTTTAGTAAAAAGTCCCTTAAAAACAATACCTTTGAAAACTCTTTTATGAAACATGGACATGGATAATAAATATGTCCTAGTAGATACTTATGTAAAAACAACCTTGGATAATAAAGAGATTATGGAATTAACCCTTACCTTGTACTTTTCCTTGGTTAAGGGTAAGTTAAACTTCTATATAATATTTAAATAATTGTAATTAAATTATACAAGAATCATATACATAAATATGATATCATATATAATCTTCCAATATTGATTTGTTAATAATGTTTTAGTAGTATCATCGTTTTGGGGTGTTAACTGGTCTATTTTCCTTTATATGCTTGGTTACGTAAGCCAAGTTTGTTATGGATAGGATGTATTTGATTCATATCCATAATTATATTAAGTTTTTAAACATTATTTATAATCATAAAATGAAAATTATTCTTGAATTATTACGATGGGGAATGAATCTCATCGCGTTCATGGAGATGGTAATCCGTACGTACGCACGAGTGACAATATCATTATATTGATGGTGATATGGTATGTAATTGGATGTTATATAATATATACATAGTCATTAACATTTTATAATTATTATTTACATCATTTATACTCATTATTATACCCATCCAAATAATGAAGTGTTTGAATAACAAACTACACCACAACGTGGAGACGGTAAGTCGTACGTACGCACGTATGGTGACTTTGTCATTTATATGATATATAGAATAAAGAATATGGTTATACCATATTTATAATAACATCATAGTATGTAGGTGGTACTATAGTTATTATTTTGGTATGGGAACAATAAATAAAAAGGAAGTGTAAGAAGAAAATAACTTGAAAGAAGGTGGTGAAATTATTACCTCTTCTTCGGGTGTTTCCTTTTGAGTTGATCAAAAGGGATCCATAGGTTGGCTTTATGATCAAATTAAGGACTATAGGTTGATTTGAGGGAATTTTGGAGGATATTTGGACAGGTTTTGGATGAGACAAATGGATTTGGAGGTGTGATTTTGAGAGGAGGGGAAGTGCCCTTTTATAAGAGGGGTGAGGGTCACTTTAGGAAAAATTAAAATATTAATTTATTATACAATAATATTATGTTTATAATGGCTCCAAATGAATTTATTTTGATAATTATGTGGTTATGGGTCGAAATCCTCTCAACCAATAGGTTTTAGACAAGTTTAGGTTACCATTTCAACCTTATCTTTTAGATTTAACTCTTAGTTAAACTGTTTAACTTTTACTGTGTCTTCTTGTATTCTTACACTATATAGTAAATAAACTTACTCTAAACTTAAAAGAGAACCTCAAGTATTTCATTAATGACATATATAATATTATTTAATCCCTTTTTCCAAACCTTAGATTTTTAGGAATATTATATCAACCAATAATATAGTATTTGTTTTAAAAATTAATTTATGTCAATTTTGACACTATTTGGTATTTTGTTTTTGTGAAAGTCATAACAACCTTATCACTTAGAACAAAATTTATCTAATAAACCCTAAAATTTCATATTAACCTATAAAATTCGTGGATGACATCAAAACTTTTAAATTATATTTATTATAATATTTATAATATAAACTATTTTAATATTTCATTAAGAAAGTAATTACTGCATCATCATTGTGTCATAAATAAATTATATTATTTAATGTATAAAGATTATAAATAAAATACCATTATGTAGTAAATATATTTATCCTTTTAATGAATATTTACAGTCAAATTTATTTTGTGTGTAACCCTATATTAGAAATAGTTTAGTTATTAAACTTTAAATTTAACACTTTTAAATCTTCTTGAAATAAAATAATAATATATGTCCTAATCTAATCCAAGTGGACCTAAAGGATCATATTTTATTCCTAAGTTTGTTTTTGGTTGAATTAAACTTATCCAATAGAATTAGGACATGTGTTAGGGTAATTATAAAATCATTTTTACCTTTAATTACCCTATTAACTTTTAATTGTGGTAAATAAAAGTCAAAAGTTACTATTCACCAAAAATTATTTTCATCTTATTGAATCATATTTTACGTACTGATGTAAACTGTTTCTCTCATATTTTTGAAGTTCAACTCATAGAAGCAATAAAATTAACTCTTATGCAAATTTGCTAACGTGCCTAGAAGGTGGGTAAAAGAGGTTAAAAAGTTCAATAAAATTTTTACACATCTAATTTTATTATAAAATGACTAAAATTAATTACATTGAACTTATATAGGTATTATATATCTATTTCGACTTAAAATAAATTTAAATAAAATAAATAATTATTTAAATATAAATTCACCTTTAAGTAATAACGTAGTGTTTTCACTATTCATCAAAAAATGAAAGTTTTCAGAAAAATACCAAAAAATAACCCTAAGATAATTTTGATATTACGAATTCAAAAATGAAATCTATTTTACCAAATTCAAAACATAGAATTTTCATTTATTGATTTAAAATTAATTCCCATTGTCAAAACCAAAAAACGGGTTTTTAAAAAATAAAAACTATCAAAATATTGACATGTTTTTATGTCAAATTTAAATGTAAAATTACTTATAATGGCATAAATTGTATTAAATGATAAAAATATAATCTAATTATACTTCAAAACCATTAAAATATATAATTTAACACTGTAAATTATTTGGATTAAAAAAGTTGTTTTCAATTAAAACATAGTATTTTTCACTATTCGTCAAAATATGAAAGTTATCATAAAAGTACCAAAAATTTATCCAAACTAAATTTTTATGTCCCACTTCTAAAGAAGAATTTAATTTCATTAAATTGAATATATAAAAGTTTCAAATATTGGTTTTAAAAATGGTTGGCCATTAAAAGGTGGTAAAATTTCATTTTTGAAAAATACTTCCTTTATCTAAAAAATTGAATTTGTTCTTATATTATGTATAAGAAACACATAATATGGGTGTTAAATTTCTAGAGTATATAATATTCAAAATAAAGTTAATATTATTCATAACTGCTTTTTTAATGGCTAGTTTGGTAAGTTATGGTGCGCTCGAACTCAGTGTTGCGTGTAGTGCAAGCTATTGAATTACTTTACTGAGATAACGTACTGTGAAATCTTGGGGTGTTACATTCTCCCCTACTTCAATAAATTGAATCCTAGAAATTTTAAATTGTTCTTCAAAAATAAATGGTTAAAAATAAAAAAATACCCTTCTGGAAAACCCACATCGGAAATTGGGTTTATAAAATTTAGTTTTAATAAGAGGGAAAGGGAATGAAAAAGTCACCACCAAATTATGATCTCGATTAGGAGAACATTGGTGGAAATTGGAGACGCATAATTGGAGGGAAAGTGTAAATATTTATAGGGAGTGATTGAGGTCATCAATCACAAAAAAGGGTAAAATTGAGGGCCTCAAATCCATCAATCTATGATGATTTAAAATATCATTAGTTCAACAAAACATAAGGTATTAAGATAACACATTTTTGGTTTTAACATCCCTTTACTAAAGATTAGTAATTAATTTATTCATAGAATAAGAGTTAAAAATATACTTGACAAGTAGAGTTTCATCCTTCAACTAATTCCTACAACAAACTCATCTTTCACTCCAAAAGATAATAGAATTCAAATATATTCTATTTATCTGAATCGTATAGGGTTCCAAAAATAATGAATTTATAATTCATTTGTCAGAATATTAAAAAAACTACATTATACAAATCAGGACATCACTTAGCCAGTGGTAGGTGATCCACCCTTGTCTCCCTTAGGTTGCGGGTTCAAGTCTTGAGGCTTTACCGGATGTGATGGGTTGTTGCCCGGCCTCCAGGTTGTCCTTTTTATGACAATCCAAAAATAATCTCAAGAAATGATTTAACCTTGACAATAGTATCCAATGTCAAACATAATTGATTCCAACCTTTAGACTTATCCAAAATACTTATATCCAAACTCAAAGTCCAAAATTTATAAAGAAGGTAAACACAATGAAGATACTCTTTGCCATGTAATAACATGTGAATACCTTCATCATGTATTCTTTTAAAACCCTATAACAACCTGAATTATCATAAAACCTTATTGATTACATTAATGCTCCCTTATTCCTTATAGAATACTGGATATACTTCTTATATCCAAAAATGTTGTAAACTCCAATAATAATGGAATATACAAATCATTAATCAGTTTCAAGGTAGTCAAGAATATCCAATATAATTTATCCAAATCAATCATATATTATTCCAAAATCACTACCTCAGTATCAGAACCATATTATGGTTTATCTTTCTCTCAACCATATATTTTCCAGAAAATTTAACCTGTTATTGAGTCACTTTTCTTGGTTCCACACAATCTCCAGTCCTTAATGAAATAGTGATGTAGAACAATCCTTATATACTCTATAATTCTTATAACATGTACATCATTAATACAATACTTAAATGACACAATAATTTAACAAAAATATAATAACTCTAATCATTCATCTTCTTCTTTGGTAGTATCATAACTTGATTATTATACAATAGTATCATTTGGGGTATACTCTGATTATTTGGACATTAATTCGTGTAGTGTCCCAACTCCTTGTAGATGAAGCATTGTACATTTTAAACCTTTTTCTTACACTTACAATCACATACTTGGTGTCTTTTTTCTCCACACTTATAACAAACTCCCATTCCCTTCAAGCATTTACCAAGGTTATTCTTTCCACAATTATCACATATGGTAAAATCCTTCTTTCCCCTCTTCCCTTTATCCATCTTTCTCTCTTCCATCCTTTTCTTCTCTTGCTTCCCTTCAAAGCCATAGGACTTAGAGAATTATTTACTTATCTTATTAACACTTGATACTATTTCTTCATGTGATGAGAAAATGTGGGAGACTATTTCCCTTAAAAAAATTGGCTTAATACCATGAAAGATATGATTATTCTTAATCTTTGAATCATGCGTATTGTTGGAGTTCTCATTCCTTATACTAGGAACCATTTCAAAACAATGGAATACACTAAGTTAGTTTATGAATCAAAATACATAATTCCAAAATTTTAAAATACCTAACATAAATTGAAAAGATTATGAATATAATCTATAATCATAAAATGTTTTCTTGGAGGAAGTATCCACTCCTAAATCCATCATAATGGATTGTAATTAAAATGTGAATTATCCTAAGCATATCCCCTGAGAGTTATGTAACCAAGAGTGCAGCAAGGCCTGTTTTCATGTACTAGGATACCCCAGGTCAAGCCTGAAACTCCTTGTTAGAGTTTTCACTCCTAGGTACATCTGTGCCAGAGCCGCCTCAACCTAACCGTATCCAGACAGGGATGTATTACTGGGAAAATTCACAAAATATCTACGGTACAAAAATTCTAGGAAGTTCTTCTATACTAATCCTCAAAGTATATATTAGGATAATGTTCTCTAATTAGAGTTTTTCTATATCTAGTTTCCAATGTTATTTCTAAACTTCCTCTGATACCAACTGTAACGCCCCGACCCCAGAATCCCAGAGTCAGTGCATTATTTTAATACATTGGCATGATTACATGGAATCAAGTCCCGAAAGACCGATCAATTTAGAAATCTTGGAAAATAGATTACATACATGAACATTACATTACACATTAGAAAATAAAACATGACATAAATAATCCTTTGATAATTCCATTAATCCCCTATCTTACCTCTTCTTATCAATCATAATACACTTCTTGGAATCCTATGAAAATAAAACATAAGAAAGGGGTGAGCTCAGATACTCATTAAGGGTAACAATATAGCAGAAACTTTTATAAATGAGCATAAACATTTAAGGAAATGTATAAGCCTAAAACACAATCCTTTTAAACTTAAACTTCATCATAATATGGAAAAGATACATCAAATAATGTCATTTACTTATTCACATGGGTATTCTACTAGTCGAATAATCACATGTAATATCAATAACCAATTTCATAATGATGGAATGCATAATTCCAGACTTCATAACCACATAGTCAAGGCCTTGTGCCAAGTCTACAAATAATATTTTTTCAAGGACTTGTGTCAAGACACTAGTTTGTCTCATGAGACCTACCGATGCATTGAGGAGCTATAGAGGGGTCCACCCATCACTTACTAAGTCCAATGCGTTCCTCATATGAAAAGGTTTAAACATAACATAAAAATTTGTATTAAAAATAGCATACAAAATGTCAATAATTTATCCATAAAACATGAATGGTATAAAAATAACACATCCACAGTCAAACATATCACAAAACCTTCAATACAATATAAAAGATTTGTATCATAATAAATCAACCTCAATCAAGAATAATATCATGTAAAGGGTGTTGATATAGTTGAAAATTATCAGTAAAAATATTTGAGAGAAATATCCCTTTTTCATGAAATCTTTTAAAAGTCACATAATTTATAAAGGAAGTCATTTAAAATATAGTTTTTAATCAAAGTGTTTCATACCACTTAGAAACTTTTGAAAGTAATTAACATTTTAAAACATTCATGTCCATATAAATAAATCCTTAAAACCATTTTGAAAACATGGACATTAATGAGAAAGGTTTAGAAGAATAAATCTTTAAAACATTTAAAATGATGTTTTAGTAAAATTTCCCTTAAAATAATCCCTTTTAAAACTCTTTTATGAAACATGTACATGGATAAAAAATATGTCCCAATAGATACTTATGTAAAAACAATCACGGATAATAAAGAGATTGATGAATTAACCCTTACCTTGTAATTTTCCTTGGAAGAGGGTACTTTAACCTCTTGTCTAATATTTAAATCATTGTTATTAAATTATACAAGAATTTTATACAAAAATATGATATCATATATGATATTTTAATATTGCTTTGTTAATAATATTTTAGTAGTATCATTATTTTGGGTGTTAACTGATCTATTTTCCTTTATATGCTTGGTTATGTAAGCCATGATTGTTATGGATAGGATGTATTTGATTCATATCCAAAATTATATTAATTTCTTACAAATTATTTTTAATCATAAAATGAAAATTATTCTTGAATTATTATGATGGGGAATGAATCTCATCTTGTTCGTGGAGACGATAATCCGTGCGTACGCACGAGAGAAAATATAATTATATTGATGGTGAAATCATATTTAATTGGATGGTATATCATATATACATAATCATTAACATGTTATAATTATTATTTACATCAGTTATACTCATTATTATACCCATCCAAATAATGAAGTGTTTGAATAACAAACTACACCACGATGTGGAGACGGTAAGTTGTACGTACACACGTATAATGAATTTGTCATTTATAGGATGGATAAAATAATGAATATGGTTGTAAAATATTTATAATAACATCACAGTATGTAGGAGGTACTATATTGATTATTTTGGTATGGAAACAACAAATAAAGAGGAAGTTGAAGAAGAAAAGAACTCGAAAGAGGGTGGTGAAATTATTACCTCTTCTTCAGGTGTTTCCTTTTGAGTTGATCAAAAGGGCTCCTTAGGGTTGGATTTTTGATCAAAGTAAGGACTCTAGGTTGATTTGAGGGAATTTGGGAGGATATCTAGGAAGGTTTTGGCCGAGCCAAATGGCTTTGGAGGTGTGATTTTGATAGAAGGGGAAGTTCCCTTTTATAAGAGGGGTGAGGGTCACTTTTGTAAAAGATTAAAATATTAATTTATTATACAATCATATTCTATTTATAATGGATCCAAATGAATTTATTTTGAGCCTTATCTATTTATGGGTCTAAATCCTCTCAACCAATAGGTTTTATACATGTTTAGGTTGCCATTTTAACCTTATATTTTAGATTTAACTCTTAGTTAAATAGTTTAACTTTTACCGTGTCTTCCTGTATTCTTACACTATATGGTTAATAAACTTGCTCTAAACTTCCAAAATAACCTCAAGTGGTTAATTAATGACATATATAATATTATATAATCCCTTTGGCCGAACCTTAGTTTTTTAGGAATGTTATATCAACCAATAATATAGTATTTGTTTTAAAAATTAATTTATGTCAATTTTGACACTATTTGGTATTTTGTTTTTGTGAAAGTCATAACAACCTTATCACTTAGAACCAAATTTATCTAATCAACCCTAAAATCTCATATTAACCTATAAAGTTTGTGTATGGAATAAAAAAGGTAAAATTCTATTTATTATAATATTTATAATATAAATTATTTTAATATTTCATTAAGAAGGTAATTACTGCATCATCATTGTGTCATTAATAAATTAAATTATTTAATTTCAAAAAATTATAAATAAAATACCATTATTTAGTAAATATTTTTATCTTTCTAATGAATATTTACAGTTAAATTTATTTTGTGTGTAAACCTATACTAAAAATGATTTAGTTATTAGACATTGAATTTAACACTTTTAACTCTTCTTTAAATAAAATAATAATAAATGTCCTAATATAATCCAAGTGGACCTAAAGGATCATATTTTATTCTTAAGGTTTATTTTTAATTACACTTATCCATTAGAATTAGGACGTGTTTTAGGGTAATTATAATATCATTTTTACCTTTAATTACCCTATTTACTTTTAATCGTGGTAAATAAAAGTCAAAAGTTACTAGTCATCAAAAATTATTTTCATCTTATTGAATCATGTTTTACTTACTGATGTCAACTATGTCTCTCATATTTTTGAAATTCAACACATAGAAGTGGTAAGATTATGTTTTATGCAAATTTGCTAATATGCCAAAAAGGTGGGTAAAAGAGGTCAAAATGTTCCATAAAATTTTATACATATAATTTTATTATAAAATGAATCCAATGAATTAAATTGAACTTATATAGGTATTATATATCTATTTTTACTTAAAATAAATTTAAATAAAATAAATAATTATTTAAATAAAAAGTCGGTTTTAAATAATAACGCAGTGTTTTTCACTATTCATCAAAAATTGAAAGTTTTTAGAAAAATACCAAAAATTCCCCCTTAGAAAATTTTGATATTAAAAATTCAAAAATGAAGTCTATTTTACCAAATTCAAAACATATAAGTTTCAATTATTAATTTAAAATTAATTCCCGTTGTCAAAACCAAAAAGTGGGTTTTTAAAAAGTAAAAACTATGAAAAGATTGACATGTGTTTATGTCAAATTTAAATGTAAAATTACTTATAATGACCTAAATTGTATTAAATGATAAAAATATAATCTAATTATACTTTAAAACCATTCAAATGTATAATTTAACACTATAAATTATTTTTATTAAAAAAAATCAGTTAAAACATAGTATTTTTCATTGTTCGTCAAAATTTGAAAGTTATCAGAAATGTACCAAAAATTTATCCAAACTAAATTTTTATGTCCCTCTTCTAAAGGAGAATTTAATTTCATTAAATTAAATATATAAAATTGTAAAATATTGGTTTTAAAAAAGGGTTCGCCATTAAAAGGCGGTAAAATTTCATTTTTGAAAAATACTTCTTTTATCTGAAAAATTGAATTTGTTCTTATATTATGTATAAGAAACACATAATATGGGTGTTAAAATTATAGAGTATAGAAGATTCAAAATTCAGTTAATACTATTCATAACCACTTTTTTAATGGCTGGTTTGGTAAGTTTTGGTGCGCTCGAACTCGGTGTTGCATGTAGCGCAAGCTATTGAATTACTTTATTGAGATAACATACTATGAAATCTTGGGGTGTTACAATCCACATCATCATAACACTACCTATATCACCATCACTCACAAATATATAGCTATCATTAATTTAGATATGCTTATAGAATAGAACTCTCTAGGTCAATCCCCTATAGAAAAAAAATGATCAATAACACATTGAATGAGTGATGTTCACGAGTTGATCACCCTATCAGGGTTATGTATTAAACCATTGGAAAAATCCCACACTAAGTATATAACAACATTCTACATACACTACCCTTATATAATATATAATGAAAGAGAAACAAATATTATAACATGAACTATTTCATAGTAATACAACATCCAAAACCAAATTCTAGCATGACCACCAACATATAACATTTATGAATAATCAAAGTGGAATGTTCAAATTATTGATTGTGTAATGTTTAATTCAATTACATAAGAACTAATATTTATGCTATAAGAATAATTTCAGTATCACATCATCAATTTTCAAGTTTAATCAAATTAATCATCTCACAGTCCACAACAGCCATCTTTTTTATCATAATACTCACTAAAGCTTCATTGTAACTTATCATCATGAATAACAAGTCATATACACATATCATATTGATTTATTTATTATTATTAGTCTCCATGGTTGTACTTATATTCATAGGTCCCATAAAATAACTTTATGTTTATCATAATTTCCAAAAATAGTATTTAGAGATCCCTTGAACAAACTCATACCCAAATATTCTTTTAGAAATCTCATCACCTTAAGAGCTCTAAATAATTCAATGAAGGGTTCCATTATTTTCTAATTGAGAAAACAGAAAAATTTATTCCCTCAAAAAAATTGAAAATTGAGTAATCACCAATTCGTATGTCCAATTTATAATAATTTTATAAACATCCCTTCAAAAATTTCAACTGGATTTTATAATATTATTATCACATTCTGTTTAAAAAAATGCATAAAGTATAAAATCAATGTTTTAATTATTGTAATTGGGAATTGAGAGGTAAAATTTAAAATTTAATTATTGAATTTTTAACACATGGTGAAAATATAATTCTATTAATATATATATATATATATATATAGCTTAAGGGTTAGGGAGAAGCACCTAACACACAATTGGTTTTCTTATGCCACCCATGATGCTCCCCCAAAACCACCATCTAAATCCATTTTTTTGTATTTTATAATAATTCCATTTAAATTTATGTGGTAATATTTCATACTAATAATCCAAATGAAATCCAAATACCAATAAAAGAAAAACTACAAACCCTAAAATCAAAATTAAAAAACAAACAACAAACATGGAGGTGGGACTACAAAGCAATGGCTGAAATTCAAGACAAAAATACACATCAACTCCTCAGTCATGGTAAAAATTGCATTAAATTGAAATTTCAAAGTAAATTCACATTTTACTTCATTGGGATGTAGACCTTGAGAAGTGCACCATGATGAAAATCCACATCAACTTCATCACCCACTTTTTCAGTGAGCACACCCCACCAAAATTAACCTACATCACCACCAAAAAGAACTAAAGTCCACTGAAACTCATCATACCTAACCAAGTAATAATAATTTTTTCGTAGAGATTTTTCCACCTGAAGAACTAATAAACCAAAAAATAAGCTTCATCCTCCATCTCCACCATTAACCAAACAAAAAAACAAAACATATTTACCAACTAGAACCAAACTAAAACTATAGAGGTACCATTGAACATAAAGAGAAAATGATACCAAATACCACCAAAAATACTAAGGAAAAATCAATAAAGACAAATGGAATAATAATCATCTCAAACACTAAGAATATAAACACCAATAGGAACCCAAATGAAGAAACACATTTTATGAGGAACATGCATTCTAGAACATCATAGATCACATAAAAACACATACCAAAACCTCCTTGTAAACCACCACACTAAACTAAACTAAAAGAGGTGAAATAAAACTAGAATAAAGAGTGGAGAATGTGTGGATTATGGACCCACCATTAATCCTTGACCTTCACAAGATACATTAGATCTTTCCTTAAAAATGACAACGAGTGAAAAAACCTACCTTTCAACCATCATGGAACTAGCATATTTTTGTCCGCATCAACCATAAGCACAAAAACTAAAAGGAATAAATGTGACCATCTTTAGGCCACCTCTCTTGAGACACTATCAAAACCTCAGGTGAAACATATTAAACCATCCATAAAAACTAGTGTATTTTTCATGACTCGGCCCACTATGGATTACCTGGTTAGTAGTAAGCTTAGTGTGACACCCCAAGCCCACCTCCAATAGTACAGGGACTAAACACTACAATCGAGTAGTAATATCACACACATGGTAGGCCTTATCCTAAATTACCTATATATAGACACATATCTGCATGCCAGTATAATGTGGAAATGATAAAAAAATGATACCAAATATGTATGCATACAACTAATCCCACATCAGATTACAAAATGAGTATGGAAAAGAAAATGGTCCAAATATAGGGCCACCATAATGGTAAAAGATTCTAGACTACTAATGAAAATGGGAATACTATCAAGATGAAACTATTGAATCTATTTGTAGTCTATCTATTGTGACTAATCTCTACTTTCTTATGTCCCTCTTAGTACTCTGTTGAATACTTTTTCATCTGTATAAGACACGACAACTGTGGGAAGATCCCATGTAGGGATGAGTGTAAACATACCTAATAGGGAAGTCCAAAAATCAGCAAACAAATAATAAATAGGGAGATAGATGAAGATAAATAACACAAAGGTGATTCAATCAAAATAAGATACAATAACAAACTAGATATGATCAAATATAGACACCAAGTCTCAAAGTATGGTCTCATCCTCCCTGTTAATCTAGGATTCTTTTAGAGGCTCAAAAGTCACATTCATCAAAAGGGAAACTTTTCAAGACTCACTAATACATATGGAACTCATCTGAGAGATATAACTCATTGGTCCTTTCTATTCTTTGTGGGTATTGTAAAACAAAACATAAAAATACATAGGTAGGGGATCATGCCCAAGGTCTATGGGGGATACCTACTCATGCCTAAAATAACCCACTATGAAGGGGGTTTCATTCCATAGATGTTAGAAACATGATACCTGGCCCAACCTAGGGAATAATGATAGAGGGTCACACCCTGGGCCAAACAAAGGGATACCTGGCTCTATCTAGAACTAACTCATATAGGGGATCACTTGTCTTATACTCAGAATGGGATACCACAATGTACCCTCTTAGGTATGGACCAAGGAAATGAACCCACACTAATATCATTAATGGAATAAATGAAAAAGGGATAAAATATACCCTAAAATTGGTACATGGAATGTATAGGGGGAACACAACATGTCCAAAAAATTTCAGACATGTCTTTTCTATGTTTCTATACTTTATCCCATAGTCGTGTACTTCATCCCATGCTCATGTACCCTGGTCATTCCCATATACACTAGTCATGATTATGCCCATATATAAGGGGTACACACTAGGTCAGTGGTTTCAAGTCACATGATGTTTTAATAGGTCACATGACATGTGAAATTTATTTTTATATGTAAACTTGATAAACTATATAAGGGGTCTACATGGTGTTCATTCTTCTGAACTACATGTTTTGTATATTGAGATTTTCTAGAGATTCATCTTTCCTGTGAATATTCACCCATATCGCCACCTCCATAGAGTCCAACATTTATTCTACTATAACACTTGGGTCTACGGTTGACTGATCCTGATCCATCATTGGTGGCTAGATTCTTTCCACCCATTGAATAGAAATTACCTCCCATCACACCACATTTTCCAAAACACCAAAACCCACAAAACAAATACCTTTGGTCTAACACCAATCTTCCTTCATTGAAATCAAGCCTCCATCGCACCTTTAATACCAAATCAAAACACAAGGTAGTGATAAATTATGATAAATATAAATTTCATAATGATTAGTTTCTGGGTATAATAAATCCATCAATCAAACAAAATACCTATAATGAATGTTTGAATATGAGGGGAGAAAAGTGTGAAACACAAAAGTGGGGAATGAACATCGTCCATTGCTTAGGTTGGATTTCATCCATTAATAAAGAAACTGAAAAGTGATATAGATAATCATGGTTTAATAATTAAGAATAATTTAACCAAATCAGCAATGATCTGTAAATTAATTTTCTAAATAATTAATTTTCATTCATCCTAAAGAAAATAGGAATGTGGATTAATTAAATAAAACAATAATCCTACCTTGAAAATGAATCAATCACTAGTGAAGAATGATTATATGTGGTTTTCATTGGTTTGATAAAAGAACTTCATTAATGAAGATGTTCTTTCATGATAAACTATTGATGAATTCATTGTGATTGTCGATGTCTCCACTAAACTCCATGATCACACCCGAAGATTCTCCTTGTAGTCTATCTCCTCTAATTATCTAGGGTTATGTGTCTAAACCTATATATTTTCATAATGGGGTATTAATAAATTGTTTAATAGGTTTTGGAATTAATTAAATAATAAATAAATTCATTTATTTAATTCATTTATTTTATATGTTATCCCTAGCAGCTATTCTTTAAACAGAACACCCAATTCACATAAAAGTTATATTGAACCTAGGTTAAAACCCACATTATGGATTTTTTGTGGTCTTGATTTTCCCATATGATACACCATTCATTAGATAAATCATTATTAATGAAAAAAATTATGTATTAAGTATAATAAATTTAATATTTTTAATATATCAACATTCGGGCTCCATGACCCCAAAATCCCGCTCTGACTCCATGCCCAACTTTGAAAATATTCCTTAAAATATTTAAAAGTGTTACATGGAAAAAATGGAGTCGTTTCATTCTCATCATCTCAGATATTCTCATCCTGAAAAAGAGAAATACTACTAAAAAATATGAGGGTAATTATATTTCATTTGGTTCTCCCACTCTCAAGTTCTCTCCTAAATATTTATGTGCTTCCAACAAACATGCACCAATAGAATCAGTAGCCCATGAAAGATATTCTCCTATTGTTCCTCAATGGACATCAGGTACTCTGAGAAGGTATCCCCATCCTAAGTGTCTAGATCACCCCAGTCGATAACATGAAATGTTTTGTGAACATATCTCCTTAGATGTGACACTTGGAATACATCAATCACCCAGTTTAACTTTGATTATAAGGCTAAGTGGCATGCCACCCCATCAAACTTGTGCAGTATATGGAAAGGGATAATGAATATCAAAGATACCTTACTAAATCATCCAAATATCTATGGTCCTCGCTAAGGTGATACCTTTAGAAACACATGTTCCCCTTAATTTAACTCCAAAGTCTTTCTTCATCAGTCCACATAAGACTTATGAGGGCTCTAGGAAAACCATATCCACTTCTGGATGATATGAACCTTATCTTTCATCACTCACACCAACTTGAGGCCCATAATAATTTTATCCCTTAGATCTATCAAACATAATGGTAACCTAAAGTGTCTTCTGTAAAAGTCCACTAATGGTTCCATACCAATGGTGGAGTATTAATCTTTGTTATATGAAAAAACCACCAAGGTTAGATGATCATCCCAACTATGGCCAAAATCAAACAATAATCATGATGCATATCCTCTAGAACCTAAATGGTCTACTCTATATATACATTTATCTGGGGGTGGATTGATGTTCTATATCACAAATGAGTCGTAAAGGCCTCTTATAATCCTCTCCATAATCATGACATAAAGCATGAATTGCATTCTGAAACGATCACTGAGGGGACTCCATGAAGCCAGACTATCTATTTCACATACAAGAATCAAAAACTCTCAACTAAAACCTTCTATTGGATGGCATGGAAGTGGGGAATATTTGTTATTCAATTTAATATCACCCAAATAGTGTCTTAACCCCTGATTATGGATTTTCCATCATTCAATCCATAGAGATATCATCCCACTTTCACTCTGGAGCGTTAAGGGGTTGGGTTAACCTTACTATAACTTGGTGCTCAACCTTCACCTACCAATAATTGAGGCATCGACAGATAAACTTAGAAACACTCATTTTCATCCTTGACCACCAAAAGTGATTTTAATGTCGTGGTTTATATTTTCCCCTCCTGACTCTACTGCTAAGGGGGTGTAAAAATCTCCCTCATAACCTCCTCTTATAGCATCAATGGTACCGTCATCCATCATTGGAGAAGAATAACCTACTCCCCACCCTTATAAAATACATCAGGGGTAGGTTATGTTGATATTTGGTCATGAAAGACCTCATAATTGATATCCCCAATTTTTACCTTCTTAACATGCTGAAGAAATGGAGGAGTAAAAACTATCTACTAGAGGTATGCTACACCATCCTCATATACTAGGGATAGATGCAATGGGTATAACAGATCTAAATACTCACTCAAAAACTATGAATATTATTTCTTTATAAGAGAATATACTACCATATTCCCCTTTCTAGGAGTATAGAATATCTCAAAGTCATAATCCTGTAATAAATTCAGTCATCACCTCTACCTTAGGTTAAGATCTTTCTATGAAAAGATATAATTTAGAATCTTATGGTAAGAATAGGTGATTAATTTCTCTCCCATAATATAGTGACTCTATAAAATCAGGGGGGAACTACCATTTCTAGATCTAATCCATGGTTCATGTAATTTTTTTCATGGAGTCTCAGCTACCAGGATCCACAAGCAATCACCACTTGCCTCTACATTATGATTCATTCAAGCCTATCTCGTGAGGCATTATAGAATACCACATAATCAACACCCTCCTCTTATAGTCTCAATATAGGGGGTGATTTTAAACCTCTACTATAACAACTAAATATCATGTCAGAATTTCTCTCTCCATATGAAAGGATTCCCATTTCTAGTCAAGGTAGATAGGGGTTCGGTGACCCTGGAGAAATTGAGCATGAATATCAGATAATAACCTACCAACCCAAGTAATATCTACACCTCATCCACACTCTTGGGTTGATCCCAAGATAGAACTGCCTCGTTATTGGTGGGGTCCACCACTACTCCCTCTTCTAAGATGGCATGTCCCAGAAAGTGGACCTCCTAAATCCAGAACTAACACTTTAATATATTCCCATAAATTCAATGCCCTTAAATTATTCCCAAAATTATCCTCAAATATCTCATATGTTCCCCCTTTAATGCTGAGTACATGAGGATGTCATTGATGAAGACTAATATGAAATAATCCAAGAAGGTATGAAATATCTATTTTATGAGGCTTGTGATATTTTCTAGGGTATTTATCATGATGAAGGGAATTAGAAAGTACTCATAGTGAACATAGTAGAACCAAAATATCATCTACAGTACATCCTCTTATTGAACATGAAACTGGAGATAACCCAACTTGAGTTCAATATTTGATAACTGCTTAATCCCTATAATATGGTCAAAGAGTTTTCCAATTATCTAAATAGTATAGTTATTCTTGATGGTCACCTTATTTAAATGAAAATAATACACACATTACCTAAATCTCCCATTCTCCTTCTTGGAAAATAACATTGTGGTTGTCTATGGGGCACACTAAGTCTAAAAAATACCTTCATCTAAAATTCCTCTAACTGAACTCCCAGATCTTAAAGATACATGAGGAGCATATGATATGTTGGAATAGATATCGAGGTAGTCCCTAGGTGTATATCTATACAGAAATAGATCTCTCAAGGGGGTGGCGGAATATCCTCGTACTCCACCACTAAAAGAAACTGAATGATAAAATCTGATGATCCAAGGGTCATACTAGTCAGATGATGAGTAATCGGTTGTATTATATTTCATTTGATCCAATCCTAGTCTATCTATGATTCCTTCTTTCCAATGAAAGATAATATAATCCCAATAACCTAGACACATTGTATCCTCCTACAAAAATAGTCAATATTTTTATGAACAGTGAACAACCAATCTATACCTATAATGGAATCGTAAGGCCTCATCGTGGATATAAAGGAACACTATATTAATCTCTCTCCTCTAAAAGTTAGGTCATGTTGTTAAAAAATGAATTATCTTAAAATATTTCCTAATAGGAGTCTCTAAATGAAAAGGTCAATCAAATGACTCTATTGGGATCTCTAGATATCAAACAAGTGATTTGGTAATGAAAGAGTGTCTCATGATTGTGTATATTAAAACTGTTTCTAAATTATAGAAGACACATATCACACCACGGATCATCCATAGAGCCTCTAAGCCATAATCCTCCACTACCTATATCTATCCATGGCCTTATACACCAGATCCTTGAGCTTAGTGGGCTACACCACAATGTTTTAGTGGTGGTAACGAATCATAACATCATCTGCCACCCCCCCCCCCCCCCAATGCTCTATTATCCCCTATTATATGTCTATCACCCTATAAGACTCCCTAATCAATCTATTTTCTCTACCTAAGTGAATCATCAACTATATCTATATCTTCTACATGGAGAGTTGAGCAGTCTCAAGTGATATAACCTATCCCATAACAAGTGAAACACCACTTCTCACTTAACTGATCAAAAACACCCAAGGAGCCCTGAGTGGCCGCCTGCTATCTTGAGACTGCCTCTGAAGGCACCTAATATGCCTAGATCCTTGAGATTGACATCGACTACCAGATGTTATGGACTCATCTTCAGGGTGTCCATTAGCAAAACCAACTGTTAAAAATTTCTTAGTTTGAAATATTTCCAATACTAAGGCACACTTTATCACTCTAAATTAGGAAGGGATATGGAGATATAACACTCTAGATCAGATATCTCAGTGAATTCCATGCTCAAAGTTCTATGCTTAAATGTAACTATCATAAACCATATTCATGGAGTGTCATAAGAGTTTGATGAACCTCAATGTGTACTTTATAAATGTAATGAAACCCTATTGGAGATCCATAAGCTCCTGGATACAAACCACCCACAAGTTCGTCGAATAAAACTCCTTCATGAAGAGTCACTTAAACTCTGTCCAAGTGAGATTTTCTTCAAACATGAATCTTCATAACCAAGCTTCACCATCTCTCAATTGGTACATGGAGAGGGAATTCCACTCAAACCACCATGAGATCTGGAGGGGTCCAAACAATGTAAAAAACTCATCCAACTACCTAGAGCTAGTATTATACCACCTGGGGGTCTAGCTTACCTCAAACCCTGAGTAGTCTCTACCTCTATAAATCATGATGTGTTATTAGCCTATGTACATAATTGTCTAATAATATTGTGGAAATCCGCTAATCAATGGGTGGAGGTAAGATTAGAAAACCACTCAGAGGAACCACCTTCTGCACAGGTCCCTAGACTGAAGCCTCATTGCTAAGTGGATCATTATTTCAATACTATTGTGGAATTGTAGTCAGTTTCCATCATGGAGGAATCCTGCAATAGTCAAGACATACTACGGTCAAATAGCATATCTTGGGAGATGACTCAAGAGCGACATCGATACCACAACCCATTACTATATGATGCATGTAACAATGATTTCCCTATAACCAATTTCTATATATACTGAGTCAATAAGAAGGTTATCATAGTCTTAGTGAATTGATATGTCATCCACTGCACCATATCTAGGTTACTTGTCCTGAGATCCAAACTCAATAAACTTTAACATTGTCTCTTTAGTTATGAAAGCAATCCTTATTGCTATACTATCTCCAAACATAGGTCATAATTCATCCAACCACCTCTAATACCACTCTATCCAAACTTTACCCACTGAGTATTGGTAATAAGATGAGTTTCATACCCCAATCCCACCTCAAATGGTCCAAGTAATGGTGACAAGCACTGAGTAGGAATATCACACACATGGGAGGCCTTAGCCTAAAGTACATGTACATACACGCACATCTCCATATGTCAGTACAAAATGGAAAGGATAAAAAATAGATACCATATATGAATTCATACAATAAATCCAAAATTAGAGTACAATACAAGTATAGAAAATAAAAAGGGACAAATAAAATCCCACCATGACTGTAAAAGAGTCCAACCTACTAATGAAAAGGGGTTGCAGTTAAGATGCAACTCAGGGAATCTTCTATGGTTCTTATAACATGAATTAATTCCACCTAATCCTTGCCCTCATAATAATCCATCAAAATCTATATCATCTGTATAATATATTACATGTTTAGGTTGATCCCAAATATGGGTGAGTATAAACATACCCAATAGGACACCCCAAATTCCCCAAAAAAAATATTAATGGAGAGAAAGAGGGACAACTCAGTAACACAAAGTTAAATTAATCATAATGAAAGAGAATAATAAACCAGATAAGCTCAAAGATAGATACCAAGTCTTAAAGTAAGGTTTCTTCTTCACTTCCAGTCTAGGATTCTTCTCAAAGCTCAATGGTCACATTCATCCAAAGGGGAAATTTTCAAGCCTTAGTGATACTAATGGCACTCATCCTAGGGGTCACAATAATTAGGCCTTGTTATTATTGGTAGACACAATAACTCACAATATAACAATACATAGGTAGTGTATTACGTCCAGGACCTATGAGGGATACCTAACCCTTTCTAGAAAACTCCATTACAAAGGGGGTTTCATGCCTTGGATATTAGAAATGTGATGACTGACCTATCCTAGGGAAGAATGATAGAGGGTCATGCATCAAGACACATGGAGGATACCTGACTATATTCTAAACTAAACTAGATATGGAATTGTTCATCATATACTTAAGATGGGATACAGCATCGAAACCTATTAGGGATAGACTAAGGTAATTCACCCATGTTGATAATGTTACTGGACTGAGGGAAACAAGTTTTACAATCTTCCCTAAAAGGGGTACACAACATGTATAGGGGGAAATGGCATATCCCACTATGTATGGCCCTCTTGTATTTTTGTCCGTGTACTCTAGCTCATGCCCTTGTACTCTGGTTGTGCCCATGTACAAGGGTAATTTTTATGCCTATATACCCAGGGGTATACATTAGGTTACCATATTTGGGTCACATTACATGGGGAAAAGTCACAAGACATTTTATATTTATCATAATTAATAAACCCTATCTAGAATTTAAGGATCCTACATGGTGTGTTTTCTTCAGAACTAAATAGAATTTATATTGGGATTTTACAGAAATCCATATTTCTCATGCATCTTCACCCACACAGTCATTGGCACTAATTCCACCACTAATTCTTCCATAACATTGGGATATATGGTGAATGAGCATGATCCATCATTGATGCTTAGATTTTGGCCACTCATTGAAGGAAAATACCCTTGGTTCACACTACAACACCCAAAATGCCAAAACCTACAAAACTAACACCTATGGTCAAACACCAATATTCCATCATCAACATCAATCATCCATCATGCCTTAAATCCCAAATTTAAAAACACTATAAAGATCCATTTCACTAAAAATTAATTTTACAAGGATTATTTTCTAGGTATATTCAAAACATTGGTCAAACAAAAAACCTATGATGAATGTTCAAAGAACGAGGGGAGAAAATCATGAAAAATGAAAGTGAAGAATGAATTTCAGACATTTATTAGGTAGGATTTCATCCATTTATCAAGAAAATGAAGGAACATTATGGATAATCAAGGTTCAATAAATAATAAAAATTCAAAAAAAATCAATAATGATCCACAAATTAATTTTCTAAAGAATTAATTTGTGTTCATCCTAGAGATGACAATAATGGGTATTAATTCAACCAAATAAGCATTCTACCTCAAGAAAGAATCAATAACTAGTGAAGAATGATTTTGCATCATTTTTTTTGTGATATCTAAGAACTTAATTGATGAATACATTCTCTTATGATAAACCATTGATGAATTTGTTGTGTTTTTCAACATCTCCACTAAACTCCCTGATCATAGCTAGAGATTCTCATTCTAGAGTATCTCCTCCAATTCTCTAGGGTAATGATTCTAACCATAAGCATTTTTATAATGGGGTATTAATAGATTTTTTTTCTAGGATTTTGAATTAATTAGATAATAAGTTAATTGATTAATTAAATTCATTTATTTTACAAAATAACTGATAGCGACTACTCTTTAAATGGAATACTTGATGCACATAAAAGTTATATCATACCTAGGATAAAACCCATATTTTGAAGTTATTGAAAATATTAATATTCCCATATAAGATTCCATTTAGGAGATAAATCATTATTATTGAAAAATCACACATGCATGATATAATAAATTTAATATTTTTAATATAACAACACTGAGGCTCCATAAGACCTGGAATCATATGCTGACTCTATGCCCAACTTTGAAAATATTGCAAAGTATTACACGAAAAAAAAAATTGCAACACCACTCATAAAGGGTTTTAAATGTGAAATTATATGATTATATGGGAATAATAAATGATGGTATATTCAATTGAGATATTTTAACATATAAGAATGCCACCAAAACACTAGTCACTTGAAACCCCTCACTGAACCAATCCATCGCAAGAACTATTACTCTAGATTATCTAAAACCATATACATCATTTTAAAAGATTTTTAATATTATAATAATTTTAAAACATACTCTCATAACCCAAATATTTATTTTAATTATATTTTACCTACAAATTCATCTTATTATTCAACAAAACATGAATTTCATCCCAAAACTTCTTAACACATAATTCACTTTTAGAAATATCCCAACATAAAAATTCCTGAGGAAATGGGGGAACATAAAAAAGGGTAACCTCAAACGGTTAGTATAAGGAGAAATATAATGATTCAATAAGGACTTATCATTAAATAATAAACATGTGAGCAACATAATTATGGAAGAAATTGAAGAATTAATGGAATAAGATCTTGAAATCAAAATAATTGATCATAAGGCATGACAGTATAATCCTAGATCAAGGCACAGTAATTTAGAGTTGTAAAAGAATCATTACTAAAGAATAACATATACCATGGGAAAAGAAAATATAATCAATAATAATGATCTATGGAGTCATAAATTTTAAATTTTGAATGAAATAGGAATGTGGAACATACATAATCATAGTAAATAATAAGCATATATCAAGGTTAACCATCATGGAATTCATGTAATAATGTACTAGGATAACCACTTATATCCCAAAATATAATGGATTGGGCTAACCATATGTGTCTTATAACATAATGGACTGGGTTAACCACCCATGTCACATAATATAGTAATCTCATGCGATTTAATTCTTTAACCAATGCATCGGAGAGAAAATTAATTTTATGGAAATCCATCATATAATGATATAACCATACATATTTATCCCACATGATTTCTATTATGCATAATATCTGACTAACCCATGGAAAAAAATGTTTTACATAACATTTTGATAAGCTATCATATAATAAGTACTTAGATATTGGATTGAATGATACTAAAAATTCAATCAACCAAAAAAAAATATCATAAGAAAATTTAGAGAGTGATACATGAATAATATGAAGTTTTTATAGTTGATTGATCTTCCTAGGGAAGAAAGGAAAATATAATGGAAATTATTAAAAGTGTTTTCATAATTTTTTGGTAACATTATAAAAAAATTTAATAATATAAGTCATTATCAAAATTATTTTAAAAAAGTATAAAAATGAATTGTGAAATGTTATTTTAATAATAAACACCCCAATAATGGAACCATGAAATGAAATAAATTTAAAGTTGAAGAAACATGAAGTGAAATATTAAAAATGGTACAAGTGTTGAATAAAATACTTTTTAAGTATTATATATAGTTTAAAGAAACCCACATTGATGAAAAAATATATATAATTTAATTTTAAATATAATTGAAGATTAATATTAGATTTATAAAAGAGAATATATATTTGAATTTAAAAATAATAACAAAACAATTTTGGTAATAAATAAAATGTATATGGAATAGAACTTCCCAAAATAAATAGTTTAAGTTTTCCTTAATAATAATGTATTTTATAATGTAATAATCAATAAAAATATATTGATTAGAAAATATAATTTCCACAAAAAAAAGATTAAATGAAATGGAATGGTATAATATAAGCAACATAAAAGATTTTATCTAAGGAAGAAAGAGTGTAACTATAACAACCCAGTTTGTCTCTTGAGTTATAAACCCTTTAATTTTCATTTTTTATCATTATTGTAACCATGTAAATGTTCCTAGTAGTTTAAGGAAGGGTTCATAAGTGTTTGGGGATTGTTAAAAGCTTGGAGATATAGTTTTTTGAAGAACATGGTGAGGCACACGGTTAGCACATGGTTAGGGATAACTGTACACCTCAATTGTGTGGGGATTGAAGGGTTCCACACAGTTTATTAAACCATGCAATATGGGCCACATAGTTGTGCAATTTTTTTAGACTTTTTATAGAGGGTTTCTTCATGATATGTGAATGGTTATGCTAACCATCCTTCTAACCATGCATTTGGGTGACCCCCTTGGATAGTTATGGTGAATGTTTGGTGCACATTTTGGCCAACCATATGGCCAAACCATGTTCCACATTAAATTTTGATGAAAATTCCATTTTTCCCTCCTTCCACTTAAAACTAAACTCACCCATTGATTTTTATCCATTCTCTAGCTACCGCCTACCATGATACCTCCCTATCTACATCTCCTATGATTTGAGATAACCTCTCTATATGATGTCTAATTCTATCTCTATTCATCTCATTAGATCCCTCTCAATAAGTTATTGAATATATTTCCTTATCTTCCTTGTTTAACTTTCCATAATTTGTTCCATATTTAAGAAGACCCTTTTTCCCTATTTTTAGGGCATTTGTCTAGTGTTATGATTTCTTCCTTTCCATAACAAATCGGAATCTGATACTAGATGAGGGTTCGTATAACACTATATTCTAGGTGATCTATACCATTTCCCTAAAATTCTTTTTTCTTATGAATTATCTTTATTGTGTTATATTCCAGACCGTATGAATGTTTCCCCTAAATTGAGTGATATCTTAAATTAATTGTGAAACTTTAATGTTATGGAATCATAACACCTTGAACTCATTATAGGTTTTCAACCTCAAACCAAACCACCACCGAGGTGGTTTCATTTATCAACCCCTAAACCAAAACTACCTCTTTGGGTGTGTGATATTTACACCTATTAGTGTTAGAATTGTGTAAATTAAATGAGATATTGAAGGGTTGAATAACTATTTTGGAATAACATAAAATGAGAAAAAATTGGTTAACTAAATGGTTTAAAATAAAGAAATTTTGATGAGATGGATAATCTCATGTCTTGTGCCTATTATACAGATGGTGGTACCTAGGCTTGGAAAATAAAATTGACCCTTTCCCTTTTTATATTATGTAACATACCAACCTGGAATCCACTAAATGGTGCCCCGATCTGGTGGGTCACATGGCCAAAATCACACCTCCCCATTTTATATAGGATTCCAACTAGCATTGAGGGTCTAAGGTGGTACAATGAGGAGATTATACCCTCATAAACAGACTGTAGCATAGTGGTACAGTCACATCAATCAATAGTGCAAGTATATCAAATAACTAAATAGAAGTAGAAAAATATACATATTAAAACAGTAATAATAAATCAATCCAAAGGAAATATCATATAAAAAATTATTATTTCAAGTATCTGTAAAAAAAATCAACCAATAAATGGAAATATACAACTATTAAAATACATGTATCAAAAGTATCAAAAGGCCAAAATAATAATCTCCAGATAGCATCATGATCCATAGCTCAGTCTTATGCTCCCCTACTCCTATGAATAATAAATAAAACATCATAAAGTGATCACTTTCCCCAATCCCTACCTATATCCATGAAGACTATTCAGGTACCCAACAGCATCCTGAACAAGGTGTGAGATAACACTCAGTAGGCTACAACCAATGGTGTCTTTAACAAATCCAGTTTATGTATATATGATGAGAAATGAAAAATATAGAACATTAATATAAATGAATAAGCAGGAGTGATACATGTAATGTGATGTTATCTAGACTACCAAGGTTAAATGTAAAATAGAAACCATAAACACAGGCGAACTATAAAGCATGATAAAGGAGTGATATTTTCTAGTCTAATAACTATAATCAAGCACACATAATAAGGGATACATTTAAAGCATGATAAAATATCCTCTACTACCTATGGTCGAATATAAAAAGTATAATGTCTAAGGAAACCCATATAATCTGGATCCATAGAGTATAAATATCCATGGAATGCAATATAATCCTAAATCCATGGAGTATAAATTTCCATGGAATTCAATGTAGTTATGAATCCATAGAGAAGAAATGTACATGGTATTTAATATAATTTTGGATCCATGTAATATAAATTTATATGGCATAAAATATAATTATAACCATTCCATTAATCATTTAATAACCAATTTCATAATCATATACAATCCATGATTCCATCCAAATCATTCCACATTTTCTATTAAAACCATTTAACCATTTTAATATTGTATAATCATGTGGAAAGAAAGCATAATACCTCTCCTAAACTCTCATTTAAATCAATAAATCTCCCACTATGATGGTGATTTTATACACACCCATTGGGGTGATAATTCATGGGGAGGGTACATAAACACACCTCATGAGTGGTCCAGTTTGAGGTTGAAAACCTCCAACCAAAACATGGTTCTATGTGGGAAACCAATCAAGGTTCCAAAAATTTAATCGAGGTGTTTAATTAATTTAAATAGCAACACCAAATGGTCCAAAATGTTTCACAATGACAAATAGGTATATAATAACTAGGATTTGTGGGAAAAGTCATAGACCACCTACCTTATGTCTGTGGTATAACGCTCATCCAGTATTAGTTCCTAACTTGACCCAGATTGGAAGAAACTAAGAGAACATAGGAATACCCTAAAAATAGAGAGTATTATTTTTTACTAAAATAACTTTTTTGATATAAAGACAAAATATTAAAGGTGTAATAGGAACTTAGAACTTATCAGTGTGGATCCAATGAGATGAATGGCTCGTGAATCAAAGTCCTGATGATGAAACTACATCAAATATTAGGAGGATCATATTCCATGAAGAAATTTAATCCACCCTCACCCCCCCATATACTAGAATGAAGAAAGAAAAGGGGTAATTCTCATTTTAATCATTTAGGGTTAATATGTTCATTTCACCCTTTTTAACTAGGTCACACAGTTTGGTTGCACGGTTGGTCAAACCATATGCCAAAAAGTGCTCCCCTCTCTACCTCAATACCCATATCGCATGGTCATGGCACATAGTTAGGAAAACCATGCACTGACCATGTGTGTGTCCTATACTCTAAATTATAGGTGGTTCACATGATTGTGTGGCCCTGGAGGTATGGTTTCATTAAACTATGTGTCCTTGGACAGAGCCCTAGACCACCCTGCATGGTTTACTCAAACCATGCATCCTGGTTTGAAATTTTTCTACTAACCATGTGGCTCACCTTCCTTTTAAACAAACTCAGGATCCAAGATCTGAAAAAAACCCATACCCCCCCCCCCCCCAAACTTATGTGACCTCACTATGCACTTACATTAGGACAAAAAAAGATTTAAACTGAAAATACAAGGCTTTATACCTCATAGAAAAACCCATCATCTTACAATCTCCCCATGTTAAGATAACTCATCCTCATGTTACTCTTATAAGGGTGGTAAATAATCATATGAGAAAAGATCATGTCATTGAGCATGTATATAGGCTTCTTGATCTTTGGGTCTCATCTTTTACATGGTTGTGCTACCATATAACCTGTGCTGGAGGGATATACTAGCCTTGGAGAGCCTTCGTTCTCTGATCGACAATATGTACAGGATAATCCTCAAATGATGCATCTACCTATAATTCAACCTCAACCATATATTGTGTATGAGATGGGTCTATGTAATAAAAATGTATTTGAGATACATGGAAGATTTCATGCATGGTTTGGTACCTCTGAGGTTACTATAACTGATAGGCTACCATCCCAAATCTCTCCAAAATATTGAAAGGTCTGAGATATCATGGTGAAATCTTACCCTATCTCTGAATCCATCTATTCCTTAGCCTCAGTGAGATATGTAAATATACCTGATTCCTGACCTTAAAATCTAGAGGTTTCCAAAGAAAATCTTCATAAGATATCTATCTAGACTGTGATATATCCATCTTCTTTTTGATCAACTGGAGATGATATGAAGTCTCATGTATGAGACACAGTCCAAGCAGCACTGCCTCTCCTTTAACTAGTACAAAGGTGATCAGCATGGTATACTATACAAATCCTCATAAGGTTTCATCTTTATAGTCTCCTGGTATCTATTTTTGTATAAAAATTAAACCAAGGGTATATACCTGATGCACATCTGTCGTAGGGCGTGGAAAAATCAATTTATTTTCCTAATGTAGCACAGTGGCTGACTAGGGTTGTCTCACTTGAGGAGCATTTTCAGTTCGTTCACTCACTTAATATAATTCAACTAAAATACTTCTTTTGTTTGTTTTCATTTTACCTAGGAATTTAATTCAATTTAATTTAAATAAAAGATAAAACTAACATGCAATGGAAAAAATACAATTAATTGAGAAAGAACTTGGCCTTTATGGGTTGGTATGTGGGTTCCATCATTATCCTTATTGGTATTTAAATTAAGTTTGATAATTCAATTATGAGATATCATTCATGAATTACTATTCTTTTATTTATTGGTGTGAAATATTGAATGAATTTAGCAATCTTAACTTCACCTCCTCCTATAATCAAGGTTGATGGCACACCTCGATCGAGAGTGTGACATCTTCCAAGACCTGGCTCCATCGTGTGTCATTTCAACCACTGAATAGCTCAACTCCATCATATGAAGATATTTTATCCAGTATAAGGGAGGGAAAATATTTAATAAAATAATATAAATGAGTTTGAGATTAGTGTCGTGGTGGACGATCGCCACACCCATGCACATCACTCTTACTCATCACAAACTTAATAAAACATCGGAATTTAAGCACAAAATAAATGAAATTTCCACATACCTCCCCCGGGCCAAGTCTCGGGTTAACCCCTCATATTTGAGGGTAAGCGGTAATGGTGGATAATATGAGAAGAATAAAATAAGAAAATAAGGATAAAAGATGAAGAAGAAAACAGGGTGGATGGGTGGACACAAAAAAAACAATGCATGAATTTTATTAGAAATCTAAATTACAATTGAAAACTAAAAAAATAAAGAAAATAAATAAATAAAAATTAAATGGATAATATTTTTGTCCGTACCCCCTCGTTGGATATCTCCTCCTTGGTTCCTTGAAGGAATGGATGGAGAATGGGATGCTTTGAGGAGGAGGTGAGGGCCTCCTTTTATGGGCAGAATTAGACCCCAAAAAGTTTTCGCGTTGTGGACCCCATAAATGACATCTTCACGCGTTATACCCTTCATGAATTTTGTTCATCAATATCTTGTCCGTCTCTCCTCCAAATTTCATCTAATTTGGAAACCTGATGAAGTAGTTATGAATTTTTAATTCTTGGTTTCTGTTTCTGGATGAAGCTTCAAGGATGGTTCCTCCAAAAGTATGTCATTTAATGGCCACCTTAATGACTTCCAAACTTCCTATATTTTCTTTTATAGTAGTTCCTAGATGTAATAGTTCCATACCATGTAGAAACACCTCATTTTTATGTGTGTAGGCCTCTTTTGGGTTCCATTACATTGGTGGTGCCCACGTTGTCCGCCCGAAAAAATGTCCAACTTCAATGAGTTTTAGACCCTCTATATGGACGAATAAGCTCTTGGTACAGAAGAAAAAAATGAAGGAAATAAAATAATTATTATAATAAAATTTGAATCAGAAAATTTAAAATTATATTTTTCATGAAATGACCAAAATACCCTTGACGTAAAAATCTGTCAAAAATCTAGAATTAGTCATTTTTTACATTTAGGTTCAAAATAACACTAAAACCTAAAAACGTGACAATTAACCATTCAATAACACTATGGTGGGATTATAAAAAATTATTTATAGTATAAAATATATTAAAATGTAAGCTTCGTCAATACCACTCCCAAGAGACCTCAAAATCTAGTACACATACTCTAAGCATGTCCTTTAGAACATGTATTGTGCGCTATGATTGGCCATTAGCCTAAGGGTGGTATTTCATGCTCAAAAGCACATGTGTACTAAGTTCCCTCTGTAAAATTTTCCAAATTTTATATGTAAATCAGTAATCCCTATCTAATACAATGGTATGAGGAACCCCATGAAGGAGCATAATCTCACGGATATAAAGTCTCTCAAAATAATATACTAATAATGTCTCCATTATTGTTAGTAAATGGGAGAACTTTTTGAGCCTATCCACAATGACCCATGTAGTATCACTACCTTAGAGAGACCTTGGAAACCCATTCATTAAATCCATTAAAATATCATCCCATTTACAATTTATAATGGGTAATTGTTGTTGGAGTAAATTTGGTCACTGATGTTCCATCTTCACCTGCTACAGGTGGAACGCCTTATAGAAAAACCAACTACCCCTCATTTCATACTCGGACACTGGTACTAGCGGCATAAATCCAAATACATCTTGGTTACTCCAAGATGTACTACCCAAGATGAGGCATTAAATTCCTACATCATCTCATCTCAGATGTCTACTCAAACCGAGACACATCTGTGGATGTGTAAGATCACATCCTCCCTAATGGTCCAACTAGGAGGCGGTCCCTCACCTTCCACGCACTCCCATAGGACTAATCCCTTAGAATATGATAGATTTATCATCCTCACCATATCCAGAAGAGTGGAATTCACTACAACAAATGAGATAAAAGTATAATTGTAAAAATACTGCATCTCCAACTATATCTCAAAAAACAACTCCATCAATTTCCATTCACCAATGGTCTTCTAAACTTCATGTGTCTAAGTCTTCTGGATCAAAGCATGTGTTACTGTATTAATTTTACCATGTGTATAGGATTTCTCAAAATCAAATGACTATAGATATTCAACCCACCTTCTCTACCAAATGGTCAAGTCATGCTCCATAAATATTTACTTGAGGCTTTTGTAGTCTATGAACTCCACAAAACTCTCTCCCATCAAATAATACCTCTAAAAACACAAGGTGTGAACCATGGATTCCAAATTGAGATAATGTGTCAAGTAATTCTTCTCATGAGGTCTCAATTTTTGAGACCTGTATGTTAAGACTCTATCCCCCTACATCAGGATAGCTCCTAGACTGATTCTTGATTCATCATAATAAACTGTATAACTTTTACTATGCTCTAAAATAATCAAGATTGGAACTAAATTTAACCATACCTTAATCTCTTGAAAATCCTTTTCACAGATTTCAAACCATATAAATTTTACCCCATTCTTAGTCAAAATCGTAAGATTCTTATCTATATGTGAAAATCCTAGGATGAAATGTTCGTAATAACCATCCAATGCTAAGAAACTTTAGATATTAAATACATTATTGGGATGCTCCTAATAAACCATAGCACTCACCTTATCTGGGTCCATAGATAATCTTGTCTCTAAGATTATGTGACCTAATAAGTAAACGTTATCTCTCCAAGACTTTCATTTTGAGATCTTGGAATATAAAATATTCTCTATTAGTGTATTCAAAATGATTTCAAGGTGTATCAAATGATTGTGTTGAGTTTTAGAATACACCAATATGTCATCCACAAAAACTACCATAAATGAATCAAAAAACGGGTGGAAACCCCGATTCATCAATTCTATAAAAATGGAAAGAGTTTTAATGAGACTACATAACCAGATACTCATATAGACCATACCTACTATGGAAATCTAAATGAGGTATGTCTGATGGTTGAACACAAACCTGGTAAAACCTAACCTCAAATCAATTTTTGAGAAAAGTAAATCTCCTCAGAGCTCATTGAAGTGGTTGTTTATCCAAGGAAATGGATATCGATTCTTAATGGTCATCTATTTCAATTTTTAGTAATCCACACATTAACGGAGATTTATGTGCTCTTTTTCCCCAAAAATGACCAAAAACCCCCCATGGGGAAATACTGGTTCATATAAGTCCCTTTGATTCAAGATCCTCTAGCTACCTCTTGAGATCCTATATCTCAATAGTGGCCATCCTATATAGAGGAATGGATACTGGTGCAGTTCTAGGAATTATCTCAGTAGAGAACTCCACCTCTCCCTTAAGAGGTAAACCTCAAAACTCATCTGGAAAGATATCCATGAAATGATATACTACTGAATGAAATTCAACCTATCACATTCCTTGATCATCTAAATATAGAATAGAAATTTTGGGGGTCACACCACACATCCATGATGCCCTGAAAGGGTTGAAACTATAGTAGAAGCAACTAATATCATACCTATCACTATGGATGGAATGATACTCTAATCCTTAGGTATCGGATGTACGGTATACATCTAGCCTAAACCACAACCCAGAAAAATAGCCTAACTACCCTGAGCAGGTCCACTCTGTTGTCGAGGTGCAATTAGTGTCTGGCTTTCTCGGACAAGACCACATCCTCGTCCTAAACAACTTGTATTAATACCACTCCCAGCCTAATGTGGAGCTTTGAATCCCACTCATAAACCTGAAGTCGGTGTTGACACCCTATCACTGGCTGCTAGAGGAAATTTCTTGCAAAAATGTTTTATATGGACCATCTTGTCATAGGATCAGCACTAGAATGAGTCTTTATCACACTATCTATTCATGTGTTCCCACCATCCACACTGATGAAAAAATACAAAACTACCAGCACTTACACCCTAGATATTATTCTGCTCATGAGAATTCTCAAAACATCACATCATGACACCTGAAACTAAACCAATTAGTCTAGAAGTTTCACTACCTTTCTATGGTCCCCCAGCTTACATTGGGTTGTGTTCAATAATAAGCACTTGTTTTACTATCTTTGTTATAGTAGTCAACCGAACCATGTTTGCCTATGATCAATCAGCATGGTTGATACCTTCCTCAAATCCTCTCTCTCTAGATGGATCACCAGTAATATAAACAAGTGAAAATCATAGAATCTCTATAAAGATATCCTAATACTCCTTAACAAACATAGCACCCTACTCTAAATGCATAAACACACTGACCCATTCATCTCTCAAAATCTCTAGAAATAATTGTTCATAAAATATGGTTTGTAAATCCCTCCAAAACATATCCTGAAGCCTATCATCCTGGTTCAAAACATCCCATCAGTTATTAGTGGATTCTCAGAGTATATACATCATGAGAATGAATCTTCACTCTAGAGAAGTCTCCAAGTGCTCAAAGATCAACAAGATAGTCTCAAGTCATAGCTCAGCAGCCTATAGACCATCATCCCCTAAAAACTTTGGTGGATGATGCTATTATAATACACATGTCAAGTCTTCCATAGTCATGGAAGGTTGCAGGGTTCTCTGAAGGGTCTTCATAAAATGTAGGAAACCCTCTCAAAATTGGGCATCAATATCCATATCAGGAACAAAGTTCACTGTCGCAAGTGTCACTATTAGAGGTTCTACTAGAGGCTCAAGGCCCACCACCTCTATAGAATGGTCATCACAGCCCTCCCGGTGTATGAATGAAGGTATTAATGGTGGAATATATCTATAAATTCAACACACACTCCTCATAAAAGATTATGTAACAACGAGACCACAAAAAAATAGACATAGTATAGGTACAACCCTTCCTATATCCAAGTCACACCCCTATACCTTCTCTTAAATTTAGGACTAGGTAATAGAAATGGTCATAAAGAAAACTAGAGACACTGCCTACTACAAACTACTGAGTTCAGTTATAGGTCAAGCATTCTATTTCATAGCACGGGTCCCAGTATATTGACTATTAATTTCAATTTATTGAGGAAACACCATTTAATTTTCAATTGGAAACTCCATTTAATAGTGAAATTTAAATTTTACAATTCATATTTATTTAAATTTATATTTATATTACAATTATCTTTAAAATGGTTGAATTATATGGATTACCATTTCTAATTTATAAGGGACCATACACCTAATAAATTATTTTTCTCAATCTTCTGCAAGAAATTTTAGTCGATAACAATTCTATACACAATACACACATAATAAATGTCATGTATTCAAGTGATGTATCCTCTATGGTATGGAATATTCATGGAATGTGAATCCTATAAGGTGGATAAAATTATTCATGATCCATACTTCCTTACCAGATCAATCCAAGGACGAAATGAAATTTCTCAATCATAGAAATAATACCAGCACATATCATGTGCATCACCCAATAGTATAATTAAATAAATTGTAATTAGAACAATTAAGAACATAATATCACATCCTAGGCAATTTTAATTTTTACTGTACAAGGGTTAGATACTCCCAAGAACATATCATTACCAAATTCTAACACATTTCTAACCTCCTGTCTAATATTCCCAAATGATAATACAAAAGAAAATAAATTTCACTGATACCACTTTGTAACATCCCGACTCGAGAATTACTAAACGGTTTCCCAAGCCAATGGATCACATATAATTAAGCACTCCTCCTCATATCCCAGAGGATTCCGACTAGAAGCAAGGGTCTAAGGTGGTATAGTGGGAGACTATACCCTCATAATCAGAGTGTAGTACATTAGTGTAGTCATATCATTCAATAGAAGAAGCATATCAAATAACTAAACAGTAGTAGATAAACATCCATATGACAGCACTAATAATAAAGAAATCCAAAGGAAATATCATGCACAAAATGATTGTTTCATGTCTCTATACAAGATGGAAGAAAATACATGTAAATAGACAACCAATACAATACATGTATCAAAAGTATAAAAAGACCAAAATGACTATCTCCAAATAGAATCATGAGCCATAGCTCAGTCCTGTGCTCCCATACTCCTATGCACAATCAATCAATCATCATAAAGTGGAAATTTTCTATGGTCCTTACCATCATCCATGAATTTTGTCTGGTTACCCAATAATAGCCATAATATCGTGTGAAATAACACTCAGTAGGCCAGCACCAATGGTGTATTTAACAAATCTAGTTTGTGTATATAAGTTGAGCAATGGTGAATATATGATATTAATATAAATGAATAAATGGGGGTGATATATGTAAATTTGATACTACCCATCCTAAAAAGTCTAACTGTAAACCAAAAACTGTAAACAAGGGATAACTATAAAGCATGAAAAATTAAGAGTGATACAGTTCAGTATAACAATTGTAATCAAGAACTCATAACAAGGTATATCTGTAAAGTATGATAAAACATCCCCTATATCCTATGTTGAATAGTCTAGTGTCAGACACAATGGATGGATACAAGGAGTAATAATTTCCAAGGAATCCTATGTAATATAGATCAATGGAGTACAAATTCCCATAGAATCCAATATAATCCTGAATCCATGGAGTGGAAATGTCTAGGGAATTCAATGTAGTTCTAAATACATGGATTAGAAATGTACATGGCATTAAATATAATTCCAAATATATAGTAGAAATTTTTGTGGCATACAATGTAATCATAACCATTCCATTAATCATTTCATAACCCATTTCATAATTATATACAAGCCAGGGTTTCATCCAACTCATTACACATTTTCCATTTAAACCATTTAAACATTTTAATATCATATAATTAAATGGTAAGGAGGTATAATCCCTCTCCTAAAGTCTCATTTAAATAATTAAGGATATTACATACCTAGAAAATAGGGCATACTAGGTTACCCCAAAATAACTTCATTGATATAAAGACAAATGATGAAAGGCACAAGATAAACCTAAGACTTATCATCGCAGATTCAACGAGATAAATGGATCACTAATGGGAGTCCTAATGATAAAACCACATCAAATCCTAGGATGAGGATATTCAATGGGAGAAAGAGAACCCCCCCCCCCCCCATATGCTAATGAAGAAAGAAAAGGGTGTATTAACATTTTATGAATTTAGGGGAAATAAGTTCACTTCACCCTTTTTAACAAGGTCACATGGTTTAGATGCACGGTTGGCCAAACTGTGCACCCCTCTCTACCTCAATACCCATCTCTCATAGTCATGGAACACAGTTAAGAAAACTGTACATTGAATGTGTGTTTTTCCTCTACTTAAAAATGTTAGTGGTTCACATGGGTGTGTAGCCCTGGTATCATGGTTTCATCAAACTGTGTGGCCCTGGACAGAACCCTTTACCACCCCACATGGTTTTCTCAAACCATGCGGCCTAGGTAGCATGGTTTCTACTAACCATGAGACCCAGCTTACTTTTCCAAAAACTCGGGCTCTGAACTCCGAAAAAGGCCTGGATACCACTAAAACTACCATGACCTCACTAATAACTCGCATTAGGCCAAACCAAGAGAGTTAAACTAAAAATAAAAGGATTCACACCTCAAATAAAAACATGGGATCTTAGATAATAATTGATTGATGTTTGAAATCATGGTATGGAACTAACAATGAGTAATTTGGTATGAAACTAAACTTTATTACTGGTATGAAACCAACAAGGGAGATCAAGTTATAGAACCTACAACCCTAATATCTATATCATTGGATATTAAGACACTTGGTCCATGGACCTTGTTTTCTTTTCCCATGTATTTTTTCATTATTTTGATCTCACCTTGTACAAGTTCCTTGTTCTCAAGGAGAATTCCTTGGTCTTTCACCTTGGGTCCTAGCCCATTTAGGTCTAACAGTTTATATCCATGCACCATATATCGAATCTAGTAGTTACCCACATATTTTACTTTTATGTGCAAACCCTCATATTTATTATCTTGGTTTTAGTTACATCATGTATTCTTTGACTTGTTATATCTGTCATTAATTTCATATCCTTAAATGTTATACCTACACATGGATATATTTTTTATACACATGATAGAATTTTTATAGACACCATTGATGGTGGACTGTTGAGTATATCTCACAACCTATTCAGGCTTCTATTTAGTACCTAGATAGACTTTATAAAAGCAGGTAGGGAGAAGGGAAATCACCTGATCTTGGGTGCTTTATTTTTATATAGCATGAGATCTAAGGAGAACAGGACTGATCCTTGGATTGTGATGATTGCATATATCTTTCGGTCTTTTGTTATTTTGTTATACATGTACTATATTTTATTCCTTATTCTATGTATGTTACCTTATTTTTTATAGTATTGTAAAATTAACATAATTTTGTATACAATGTTGACTATTAATATTCAGTTTATTTACCTTATATGGATGATTATTCCTTCTATTGTTCTGGGTGTTAATTATTAGTATTTTTCCATTACATATTTATGTGTCATGTCATTGAGATACACTATAATCATGAGGGTATAGTGTCCCCATCAATACAACATATACCCTTACTACTAGTTGTTAACCTCTTGTGTAGGAGAAAATGTGCTCGAGGCCATGTGGCCAATCAGGTTCGGTTATATATGAGTGAACTAGGTTAGGGATGTTTCAAATTGGTAACATAACTATAATTTCCTTTTTTATTAATATTTTAGGTTGTTAACTGTGATACTGATAAAGTTTTGGAATTTGGTGATGAGTTTATGTTAGGGAGTAGTTAACCCATGTACAAGGAAAAATGAAAATTGGATGGGATGCAAATTGATGTTATGGTTTATGTTTATTACAGATGCACTGATTTCACCATTGGGTGATGCACTTGATGTATTATTGTTATCATTATTGTTTTTTACTTTTACCCTTAGCTCAGTATGACAAGTAAGAATTCTTCATACATTATTATAGGCATGTATAGTTTCACATGTTATGAATTTTTAATTCCATTTAGGTTTCATTTCTTGATTTTGTGATACATGTTGAGCATGAATTGAGTTATATATCTATTATGAAAATAATTATTATACATGAAAAGGGGGGTTTAATAATTGGTTATTAAAGTTCTTGAATCAATGTAAATGGTGTTCTCCCATATAGCTTGATGTGGACACATTAATTAACCAATTTTCACATGTTTGAATATGTAGTGGAAGATACATAGACTTAAAAGTTAGTTGATTTTGAATACATAATTGAAAATTTCAATTTAAATATTGTGTGTCCCTCTAAAAATTAGGAATGTTAATTCATCTATTGAAATCATTTTATTGAACTATTAAATTTTATTATCAGATGTAAAGTTATGGATACAGTTACATGAACTTATAATTGTAATTTATAAATCATGTATTACTATAAATTGGGAATGGTACTTCATTTAACTAGTTTGTAGTATAAATTATAGAATTATAAAATCTAAATTCAAATATAGTCACCATTAAATACGGATTCCAATTGCAACTTAAAGGGTATTTTCCCCTATAACTTGAAACTGACACACCATATATAAGGACCTTTACCATGGAACAGGAAACATTAACCTATCCCAACCTTAGTAGTGGGTAGTAGGGAGTGTCTCTTATAACCCTTATGATCTTATTTATATCACTTAGACCAGGCTTGTAGAGTAGGTAGAGAGGTGTTGGATCTTGTATAGGAAGGTTTTTACCTGTCCAATTCTTATATATGTATGGTCTTTCTATTATCAATCCTAATAAGAGGCGTGTGTTTTTCAATTGTATAAGTATTCCACCAATAAGTCCTTGAGTCATGCTCTAAGAAAGTGGTGATTACTATGCTCTAGAGTTGGTGTTCCCCAATCCACCAGTGTTTCCTCCTATAGTTCCACCTATGGTATATCCTGCCAATCCTAATCTAGGTTCTGATTCTCAGTTTCAATAGGGGTCCATATGACTAGTAATACTGGTATAGGAAGATTCATAACCTTCCCCATCTATTGTAGATTTTACATGAGAGTTCCAGTAGCAGCATCCACCTACTTTCTTGGGGGATGGTGGGCCCTGGGATGTTGAGTTATGGATTGAGGCCATTTTATCTATTTTTGATCATCTGGAGACACCTCCAAAAAGTAGGGTCAATGTTTCAGCATATATGATTTGTGGGTGCACCAAACATTGGTGGGATGTCCTAAACCAGGATGATCATCACCAATAAATGATTTGGGGGGATTTCAAATCTATATTCTCTGACTACTTTTTCTTGGAGACCTTGAAGGATTATTAATCTAGGGAGTTTATACATCTTGAGAAGGGTACTATGTCTATGATGGATTATTCATATCACTTCACAGATCTTTGGGGATTTGCGACTATATATACTAGTGAAGAGTCATCCAGGATGGGATTCTTTGAGGATGGGATTAGTCATAATATTCAATCTCAAGTGAACATATTTTAGATGACCACAATGTCTAATATAGTAAACCAAACCCTTATTACTGAACATAACTTGAGATAATAGGGGGTACAGATCAGAGTGGTCCATATTCTCAACTGAGTGGTGCAGTTTCTGGTGATAGTAAGCATTGCTTTGTGACCTCTCATGAGGGAAGTATCAGCCAAAGTATACATACTGTAATTTCTATATTCTTTCACTAGTGTAGAAAGTAGGGGAACATGAAACCTTAGTGTGAGAGAGCCACAGTTCAGGGTGGATCATGCAGTAGGATTGGCCATCAATAATAGTTTTGCAGAACATACCCTCCAACAACTAGTGATAGGGGATCTGTATCAATTTTGGGTCATGGAGTAGGATTATAAGATCCACATCAGGTGGGGAGCTGGAGAACTATGGGATGATCTGGTTGAGGGTACAGAAATAGATAAGGGATCTAGATTCTATTTTCACAGCACCAACAGAGTTGTCTTGCTCAAGTCGGTCAAGTTGTATCTCAGGGCTATGAATCAGGACAAATGTATAAAGTACATCCCATACCTAAGGATCAAAGTGTAGACCCTTATACACTTCAAGGAATTATTTTAGTAGCGTATATCTTAGTATCTATTTTATTGTATATAGGCACACCCCACTTCTTTATATCTATGGTGATTTTGGAAAGTCTTTAGCTTGAATTTTAGTGTTTTGAGGTGTGATGACACTCAATACTCTATTGGGAGTTCAATCAGAGAGTGTACATCAGTTCAAGGAATGGCCCCTTGAGGTTGGAAGCTATCATTTCTTATGGGACCTCTTTATCCTCGATATGATAGGTTTTGAATTCATTCTCTAAATAGACCCATTGGTTATCTATCGTGATTATTTCAATTTATATCATCAGAGGGTGTTATTCACATCACTAGAGGGTGATATTTATATTCATAAGGGTGAATGGTATGTATAGGAAAGTTGAGCTAGACCATATCATCATGGTCTGGGAAGAGTGATAACACAAGTTGAAAGACTTTATATATATGATTAGGGAACATGTAAATCTGATTTTCCTCTTATATTAGATCATTTCAGGGAAGTTTTCCCTAATATTTTTTTGGAATATCTCCTAAGATATGGGTAGATTTTTCCATCAATCTAGTTTTAGGAGAATCACTAGTATCCATTCCTTCTTACATGATAGTTGCTACTAAGTTTCAAGAGTTTAAGAGGTAGCTTGAGGATTTGGAAGCTAAGGGGTTTATATGGCCTTGTACTTCTTAATGGGGTCCACCAGCCCTTTTCTTCAATAAGGTGAATAGTACCCTTGTAATTTTCAAGGATTTCTATTGGTTTAATCATTTTACAGTTAAGAACTGGTATCCAATATCTCGTATATATGATCTCTTCGATCATATTCAAGGATTGAGGGTTTTCTCAAAGACTGATTTGAGGTTGGTCTGCCATAAGATACATCTCAGGACTTCTAATATATCATGTAAAAACTTTCATAGTAGATATATCTATTATGAGTATATGGTTATGTCATTTTGTCTCATGAATTCTCCCACGGTATTCATGAATCTAATGAATCTGGTTTTCCACCTATATTTGGATTCATTTGAGGTGGTCTTCATGGATGACTTCTTAATTTTTTATCATACCCAACATGACTATTCCAAACATCTAGGTATTATGATGAATACACAAAGAAAGTGCCAACTATTTTCTAAGCTCATCAAATTTCACTTTTGGATCGATAAGGTACACTACATGGGTCACATTATCTTAGATATAGGAGCATTGGTTGACCTAGAGAAGCTGAGATCTATTATTACTTGAGAGAATCCTAAGAATATTTTTGACATAAATGTTTTCTTGGGGATGGAAGGCTATTACAGTAACTTTATTCAGGATTTATCATGTCTTCCAACAATATTCATGGTCCTTATCAAGAAGTGTGTCGATTTTATATGGTTTGAATCATGCAAGAAAGCCTTTTAGGAGTTAAAAGGAAGACTGAATTCAGTACCAATCTTGATTCTTCCAGATTCAATCAGAATATATATAATTTATTTTGATTCATTAGGCATTGATCTTAGAGTGATTATGATACATGAAGATTGGTTCATAGAGTATGAGTCTCTTCAGTTGATTTCACATGAGTGGAATTACCCGACTCATGATCTCAAGCTAGCAGTTTTGGTTCATGCCTTGCATTTTTAGAGGCATTACTTATTGGGAGAGAAGGTGTACATGAAAAAAAATGCCTCAGGTATTTATTTACATAGCATGATTTAAATTTCATGAAATGGATATGGTTTGAATACCTATATTCATTTTAATTTGAACTTGAAATATGTTAGGGAAGGTCAATATTGTAGCCTATGCTTTAAACTGGAGGACTCAAACACAAATAGTTTAGGAGAACCTTGATGAGTGGTAGTTGATGGACCTATTTTCTTGAGATGAACTTATAGGTATAGGAGAATCACATAAATACTATCCTTATGGATTTATTAGTGACCCCTTTACTTCTATACAGAGTGAAGATGACGTATATTTTAGAACCCAAGGGTTTAGTCCAAAGTGAAAGTGTTTCAGGAAAAGACCCTCTACCAGGTTGGATTGTTGATGAGGATGAGATATTGTCGATTCATGGGCGCATATGGGTTACAAGATATGTGTGATAGGAGAAAATGTGAGAATATCATACCTCTACTTGGGTGGTACATCTCTATAACTCTAAGATGTATCATGATTTACTCCAATATTTTTGGTCAGGGATGAAAAGATAGATAGTTATCTACTTTACTCAGTGTTTCACCAGTCAGTAGGTGAATTCCAAACACCAATGACCGGTAGGGATTTTAAAAAATTTCCCCATTCTAGAGTGGAAATGGGATGATGTCACTATTGATTTTGTGAATATCTTATCGAGATATCCTCGAGGAAATAATGTAGTATGGGTGTTTTCCAATATTATAAAAAAGTTTATTCACTTATTACCTAACAAGGATACCTTTTCAATGGATGAACTTGGAAGTCTATATATTCATAGGATTATATGTTTTCAAAGAGTCCCATGGATGATTATATCGGACAGATATGGCTAGTTCACTTCTTGGTTCTGGAAAGGGTTACAATGGGTGATGGGTTCACAAGTACTACTGAGTATAGTCTATCACCTATAGAGTGGTATCTAATTAGAACATATGATACAAGTGTTATAGGAGATGACTCAAGCATGAATCCTTGATTTTGGAAGTTCATGGGAGAAATATATACCCATTATTAAATTTACTTACAGTAATAGATTTTAGGAAACTATATAGATGGATCCTTATGAGGCCTTATATGGTAGGCCATGCCAATCACCTCTATGTTGGTTAGAGGAAAGGGAGTTAGTGATACTTGAAACTCATCTCATTTAGGAGACATTATAGGAGGTTCATATTATCAGGAATATAATGGCTATAACTCAGTCTAGGTAGAATTTGTATGTAGACTTCTATCAATAGCCTCTATAGTTTGAGATTGTGGATTAATTATTCTTGTGAGTTTCAACTAGACTAGTTTTTTTTCGATTTAGGTGTAAATGTAAGTTTTCACCACATTTTATTAAAAAAATTGAGGTTTTATAGAGGGTTGGATCTGTGTATTATCAAATAAAACTCTCTTAGATATAAAAGTTCATACATGATGTCTTTCACATATCCCAGCTACATCATTTCTATTCAGATCTATCTCATATTCTTTAGATGTAAGAAATTGAGATGGAGGTTGATGATTCTTTTAAATAGACCCCTATGTGTATCATGGATAGGAGCACGAAGGTTCTTCAAGGTAGGACAGTTCATGTGGTGTAGATTTTATGGCAGTATAACCACATATAGAACAATACTCGGGAGAGGGAGGTTGATGTATGTTCCTTGTGGCCTAATATTTTCTCATAAAATGATTTACCAACCTTATAAGGGAAACTTGAGTATGAGTTATCCTAATTGGGGGAGGCTGTAACAACTTGGTTTTATCTTAACATATAAACGCCTTTATTTTCATTTTTCATTGTTATTTTAATAGTAAGAATGTGCCTAAGATTTTATAAAGGGTTTTGGGAGAATCCAAGACTTGTTCAAAGCTCAGAGATATATTTTTTGGAAGAAAAGGGTGAGGTGAATAGTTATTTTAGGGTTAGTGATAATAATGCACCTCAATTATGTGGGGAATGAAGGGTGACACATGGTATGTTAAACCATGCACTTTGAGCCACACGGGCATATAGTTTGTTACAGAATTTTTATAGAGGTATTTTTTATTAGGTATTCATGGTTAAGATAACTATTTTACTAACCATGTGAGGGGTTGACACCCTTGGATAGTTCAATCGCACAGTTGGTGCATGGTTTTTCTAACTATGCAGCCAAAATGTGTTCCCCATTAAATTTTGGTGAGAATTCCATTTTTATCTCATTACACTTAAAACTAAATCCACCATTTACTTTCTTCATTCTCTAGAATTCATCCACTGTGATAGCTCTATATCTACCTCTCCTAGGATTTGAGCTAGCCTCTCTGTCTAGAATTTGATTCATTCACCATTCATCTCATTGGATCCATCTCGGTAAGTGATTGAATATATTACCATATTTTCCTTGTTTATATTTCCATCTACTATGAAATCTTTAAGTAGTATATTTTTCCTTATTTTTAAGTAGTTTTTCTAGTTTTCCAATTTATTTAATTTTATCCTAAATTGGAATATGATAGTGGATGTGGTTTCATCTAACACCATAAGGTTGGTGGTCTATACCTTTTCCCTAAAAGTATTTTCACATATATTTTATCACTATTATTTTTCATGCCTATCCTTCTGAATGTTTCCCCTAAATTCAGTGATGTCTCAAATTATTTGTTAAATATTAATTTTATGCCTTCATAGAACCTTGACTAGGTTAGAGTTTCTCAAGCTCAGCCCGAACCACCTTCGAGGTGGGTTCGTTGACCTACCCGTAAACTAAAACCACCTATTTGGGAGTGTGATATTTCCACATATTAGTGGAATATTTATGTAAATTAAATGATATATTAAAGGTTTGAATAACACTTTTTTCATAAAATAAATTTTGAACTTTGTGGTTAACTAAATGGTTTAAAATAAGGACATTGTGATGAGATGGATGATATCTTGCCTTTTTCCTATTATACAGATGGTGGAACCTGGTCATGGACACTAACATTGCTCGTTTCCCTTTTTATATTACTTGATTGATGTTGGAAATCATGGTATGGCACCAAATATGGGTAATTTTTAATGGAAACAACCTTTATTATTGGTATGGAACTAACAGGGTAGATCAAGGTATGGTACATGTGACCCCTATATCTATATCTTAGGATATTAGGATGCCACGACCATGGGCCCTGGGTTCCTAGTCCATATAGGTCTACATTATTCTGATCTCACCTTGGATGAGTTTCTTGGACTTGAGGAGGATTCCATGTTCTTTCTTCTTGGGTCCTGACACATGTAGGTATGATACTTTATATGTATGTGGAATATATTGAAGCTAGTAGTTAGCTTTATATTTCACAATTAGGTGTTTTTACTCATCTTTATTATCCTAATTTTAGTTATATCTTGTATTATTGGACTTGTTATATTTATTATTCATTTCATAGCCTTACATGTTATACCTACACATGGATATAGTTTTTATACACAATATGGACTTTTTATAGACACGTTTGGTGGTGGCCTACTAAGTATATCTCACACCCTATTCAAGATGCCATTTAGTGAACAGATATAATTTATGGATGAAATTAGGTATAAAGGAAATATCCCAATCATGGATGCTTGATTTGTACATATCATGTGATCATAGAAGAAGAGGAACGAACCTTGTCTCATAATTCTTATAGATAGATTTTGATCTTTTGTTCTTATGTTATACACATACAATATTGGATTCATGATTCCATGTATTCCAGTTTCTTTTGTATAGTATCCTGACATTGACATAATTTTTTATATAGTGATGAATATTATTGTTTAGTTTATTTAACTTATATGGATGTTTATACATTTTTTTATTTCTGGTTGTCAATATTTCTTCATTTTATGTCGCTTATTTGTTTATTATACCATTGTGTTACACTCTAATCATAAGGGTATATTCTCCCCATCAAACAACTATAGACCCTCACTACTAGTTTGCTTCCTCTGGTTTATGAGGAGGAGTTATTGAGGACATATGTCCAACTGATTTCAATTATTAATGAGTGAACTGGGTTTGTGACATTATTGTGACTCAATGAAAGGAGATTTATCCAAGAAAAACCCTTATTTTAGATTAATTTTTTCTCAAATGTGATCTAACTCCTTATATAATTAACTTAATTTTATTATTTATCTATATAATAACATTATTTATAGTTATTTTACATAATACCATTAATTTATATATTTTTATTATTGTCCTGGATAATAAAGGTATGGTAGCTTCAAGAGTCGGGTGAATTTAAGCTGTAAATCCAAATTACAATCTAAAACGTAAACTACTTAGAAGTTATAAACTATGAATAGATCAAATGAACAATAAAAATCATTGTATAAACATAGAAAAAATTAAAATTATCAAAAGTTAAATGACTATAATGAGAATGGAAATACAATCATAAAATATGAACAATATAAAGAATAATGTGCCAAATTTTAGTATAACAATCATTAAAACTCCAAAAAATATATATTCAACAGATATATTAGTTCTTGTTGAGTTAACTCTATACTTTTACCCCAAAGAGGCATGAAGTTAAATACTCTAAATTAAGAGATATAAGTTACTCATCAGGAAAATCATCCATCTAACTAATTAGAAGATAAAAGTTTTTACCTAGAAACTTCTTATAGAAATTCATCAGTAGTAGGCATCTAAATCCACAAGATCCTCTATGATAAATCTGATTTAAAAAAAGTATAGTATCAGGACTTAATCAAACTCTAACATTTGGAAAAGTTATATTCCTTGATCAAAATATCATTGATCATAAATATCATAATAAAATATTAAAACAAATAAAACATTGATCTTTTAAATAATTCCTAACACAACGGAATCTATAAGATAACACACTAGAAAGAAATACAAGAAATAACTCTCAAAATATTGAGGTAATTCGTAGATCAATGTAATGTTTTTATAATCTATGTTATGTTCTTCAAAAAAATAGTCTTATTTATATAAGTTGGTGTAAAAAACTCTTCTAAGTTCTTCTGGTTTAGTTATAATAGCATTGAAAGCATCAACCCATATTCTATTAAAATAGTTCATTATGAATTCATAAAGTTTTAAAAAATTTATGGATCAATTCGAATCACTAGAACATAGAATAAAATATTAAGTTTTTATAAAAAGAGAACAAACAAAATCATTGTATTGGATCAAAAAAAATAATTGCATTGTGGGTTTCAAAATAAAGGATACAAAAGAGGTCATTTGACTCAAAAATATTCCCATTTTTTAAAATCATGAGACATGAAGGAAAAGGAATGTTTAATTAAAACCACAAAATAAAAAATTCTTGAAATTTTGATGAAACTCTCCCATATATTGAAATATTTATGAATTATTTAAACTCTATAAATCTTTAAAAGTATCCCCTTTTGTTATTTTTAAAAATATAATTGATAATTGAGAATCAAATATATGAAATCACAAGTTCTTGTAACTTTTATTTAATTTATTTCCAAAAAAATAAAACTTCTAACTTATCTTACTTTAATTTCTCCCAGAAAATAATAACTTCCTCCACCTTAAAAAACAAGTTTTCCTAATTTTTTATTATAAAAAACACAAAAAAAATAAAAAAAAATCTAGAGAAAAAAAATTATTTGAGTAAATAAAAGAAAATATTCTTTTGGAATTTTTCTTCTGATACATACAAATGATTTTCTAGAAATGATGGTTCCAAAAGTTTTATTAAAAAAAATTGTTTAACTTCAATATAAAATCTTATAAAATCAAAACATTATGCACAAGAGCTAGAAAAAACCAATCTTTTGTTTCCTTAAGAATTTAACCAAAATAAGAATAATAACATTCAAATAATAATAATAAATAGTATAAAATATTAGAGTGAAAAATAAAATGTATAATTATAATTTATAATATCATTATTTCTGCATAAGAGTAATTCATAGAATATATAAATTAAAATTATTATTATTATTAATATATGTGGATAATTCAAGCCCCATAGCATATATTCATAAGAGAAATCATATTAAGTAAAATTTAACTTCTTGATAAAAACTATCATTATTTTCATTAACCAATGTACTTTCATAAGGTGTGGGTAAGTGTGTCGAATGTCCCCTCACTTGGTTCTCTGCTCTTTCCCAACTCAAGGGTTTCGAGAGTCTTTCTATGTCGATGCTTCTTCCCTCCTCCTCCTACTTCTTTAGCCTTTCTCTTCTCTAGTCTTCCCGACAATGGATCTTTAGTGTTTTACAACCTTTGGCTCATTATTGAATTGGATCTCTCCTACTTACTAGGGTTCCTCCTGAATCCCCTCTCTTCCCTTTCTTCTTCTCTTTACTTTTTCTCCTCACTTTCACAGTTGGTCCTCTCTAATGAAGGCTCTCACCTTTTCCCTAGAGGCCGCACCTCGCTCTAACATCGAGTTCCACCACTCCTCTCCAGGTTGGTTCAGGAGAGTTAGATTCTTGAGGTTTTGGGATTAGCATCTCAGTGGTCATGGAATCAAGGCATCATCATCTCTTTTTTTTAGGGTTACAACCCCGGGTCTCTCCTTACTCTTGTTGGGATTTGGATTTTTCTTGGGTTTCATCCCCTGTTCCTTTCAGTTTTCTTCCTCTAGGTTCCTTCATGCTTCTTCCCCATTTTGGTATTTCCTTATTTTTGTTCCACTTTGTAGGGTTTAGTTTTTTTTAGTGTTGAGAATTTTCTCATTGTCCGGTGCTTTGTTCTCTTTGTTGTTCTGGTTTTCGACTATCTCGGTGATCGTCGGTGGCACGGTTGATGTCTATGGAAAGGGATCCTATGGTGTAATTTTTCTTGGATTTAGTTCTCCTTGTATAGTATAGGGTCAGTTCATGGAATTGTTGGAGGGTTTCAGTGGCTGTTTTATCATCAGAATTTGTTAGTTTAGTGTTGAGGTGACTGGATCCTCATTTTGTGCTACATGTAGAGGTTCTTGGACCATTATTTGTCTACGGTCTTGGTGTCTCGGTGTCTTCAACCTAATGATGAATATGAGATTTGAGTCTTGGCAGCGACGATGTCCTCTCTGGTAAGTCTAACCGGTGATTTTTGTAATGATGTTTTGGCATGGTGACAAAGTGTTTGATCTAATGGATGTGTGACTGATGGTGGGTGGGTGATGGAGGTGGCACATGGATAGGTTATGGTGATGATGTGGTTTGGTTTTTGAAATTTGAATTTGGTACTTTAAATATTTTTATTTTTGGCACCTTGTTTGTATGGGGATATGTGGTTGTTCGGTTACCGCTTATCCTCAAAGCGGATCTTTGGAAAATAATAAATAAAAAATTGGTAAAATGTGTGGCTCTAAAAAATGTTCAAAATTCATTTGATAATTTATGTTCTAAATATTAAGTTCCAACATAAAGAGTTAGTGAATTTTTATATAAATAAGTAATATCCTCAACCTTTTTTGAGGATTTTTTCAATTCTATGAGATTGAAAAATAGGAAGAGTAAATTGATCATTTAACATTTATTATACTGATATTCTATTTAATGTATTAAAATTTATTGGAATGTAATGGTTTATTAAAAATATCATCAATATTAACTTCTATTATAATTAACTCAATAATAATTTCACCTTTTAGTGTGTGGTCCTAAAGGAAGTGGTGTATTATATCTATGTTTTTACCCCTTTGAATATATTCTAGGTTTTTATAAAAATATATAACACTGGTGATATCACAATGAATCATATTCTAAGTAAAGCTCAACCTAAAATTTTTGATTGTGTGATGAATCCATAAAAATTGTGCATGAAAACTTTCAACTACCACAAATTCAGTTTCAATAGTTGAAAGTACAGATGAATATTAATTCATTCTAAAAAAAGATATTAATGCTTCACTAAGAATGTTAAAAGTCTTGGACGCTTTCTTTCAATCCATTTTTCAACTTATAAAATCAGAATTATAATAAATTTTATATGAAAATTCATATCTAAAAGAATAAAATAGTTTGAGTTATAAAGTTATTTCTAAGTAATAGAATATTTGTTTTACTACCTTAATATGGGAATTTTTTGAATTATCTTTAAATTTTGTGCATAAGTAGAAAAAGTATATAATGTCTCGTTGACTTGTTCTCAAGGGAAATAAACTTATGATAATCCCACTAAACAATTTTTTATTTACAAATTTCTCATATTCATTAAGGTCAATATTACATGAGGTACCTTCCATTTTAATTATACTAGAAGAATTTTTAAAACTAAAAAATTTAATTAAATCTCTATTATACTAATTTTTGGTTAAAATAGTTACTTTTATTCATTGATTTATTTATAATCCAAGATATTAATTATGTTTAACTATCAAAATCATCTCAAATTCACTTCGCATAAGTTCCAAAAAACTATTTGAAAGTTTTTTTTGGGTTAAATAAAAAATAATTTCATTGAAATTTATTTATATAATAATGGTTTCCTTAAAAACTCTCTTTATAAAAATAGTAAGATAATTCATTCCATTAAAAAAATCTTTTTAAAGTAAAAATTCAAAAAATACAATATATAAAGCTCTCAGAGCTTTTTTAAGTCCATAAAGATCCTTAGTAAGTTAAAAACATGTTTTGAAAAATTAATATCTTCAAAACCGTAATGTTGTTCAAAAAAATCATTCTCCTAAATATAACTATTAATAAAAGAAAATTTTACATCCACTTGAAATCAAGTAAAATTTAGATGAGCTATAAAGGATAATAGAATATGGATGGATTTCATTCAAGATAATAGTGTAAAAGTTTCTCTATATTTGATGCCCTCTTCATGATTATAACCTTTGTCAAGGATTCTATAATTATCCCAAACAATTTTCCCTTATCATCCCACTAATTTTGAAAGGCCCATTTCACTCCTATAACCATATGAACATTTGTATGTTCAAGAAAAATCCATACCATGTTTTTTAAACTAATTAAGCTTGTCTTGCATCAAAATTATCCAAATTTCATCACCCAAGGAATTATATGTTGTATTGGGTTCAAATTGAGATAAGAATGCAAGATGGTCACATTCATTTTGTAAATAACTTATGCTTATAGTTGGTTAATCTACATCACCAATGATATTATTAGTGAGATGATTCCTAAAGATCATCTTGTTTCTAAGTTTAAATTAATTTTTCCCCATCTGGCAGATGATTATATTCCATTATAATATCTTCTATATGGATAAATTTTTATGTATGTGTCTTAGATTCCAAAAATAAAGAATAAGGGGTTTTAAAAACAAAATTTTTATTACTTTCATGATATAGAAGTTTTAACTTTATATATGAATCGGCCTCATAAAATTTAACATGTATTGTTTCTTCAATGGTATGTGTTCATCTGTTGAAAATATGATAATTAGTACTTGTGGTGTATTAACCAATAAAAATTCCGTTATTATCCTTCAAGTTTATGATTATTATTTTAGTATTCAATGTGAACACTTTATAGCCAAAAACTCAAAAGTAACTAAGTTTTTTTGTCCTTATATTCCACAATTTATAAGCTTTTTTATTTAAAATCAAGTAAAGTAAAACATGATTTATAGTGTGGTATACAATATTAATGGTTCTAGATCAAAACTTAATTATAGAAAATATTCATAAAAACAAACTAAATGAAATTTATTTATGTTTTCTATTTCTACTTTAAATTACCCCATTCTTTTATGGATTTCTTGGTGCTGAGAAGTTATTATTAATTCTTTTTCACTATAAAAAGTTTCAATAGAGTAATTTTCAAACTCTCCACTCTAATCACTCTTAATAGTGATAATATGTAGGTTTTTCAATTATTTAAAATGAAAAAAAAAAGAATTTTAAAACAAGGTATTACTTTCAATTTAAGAGAAAAAAATAAACCCAACTATACCTCATGTAATCATAAACTAAAACATACACATAATGTTTTCTTTTGATAGTATTAGTTTTTATAGGCTTGAAAAGGTCAATGTAAACTAACTATAATGATTCAAAATTTGAGACTTCACCAGTAGGTTTAAATCTAAACTTTAAATACTTATAATATTTATAAGGTTCATAGACTCTATAATAAATTAACTTTAGTTTCAAAAGTTCTTTCACAAGTCCCCTATCTAAAAATTTGGTTATGGTATAAACACTGCAGTATCCTAACCCATTATTCCAAATCCAAGACTTTTCTTCAACCACACTAAGAAAAGGAATGTTTCAACAATTAATGTCCTTTATATCTATAATATAAAGAATATCATGCCTATCAGTGGATAAGATGTAAACATTTTCCAATCCTTTGATTGTATATCTTTTATTACCGAAGTGCATGAAGTAACCCTTATCACATTATTGAATGGTGCTAATAAGGATGTTATTAGAACATAAATTACATTTTAAATTTTAGTCAAATATAGAAAAAAATCACCAATACTAGTAAATATTCCTTGTGTAATTTATCTAAAAGTAATATGTCCACAATTACCTTTTTGTATGTTTTAGAAGTTGTATTTATTTTCAATCATGGGACAAGAATAATTGTTATCTTATACCAAGTTTTTTGGATACAAGTAATCGACTTTTTCACTTAAAATAAGCATGACTAAAAGTTTGGTACCCAAACATGATTTGGTCCAAGAATGTTAGAGAATAAAAATTTTAAAACCCATATCTATACAAATATATATTTTTGTATATTTTTTAGTTATTTAATAATGTAAGAGTTATAAATTCAAAATTATTGAACCTTATTTGAGGAGTATATAATCTTTAATTGACCACCCATCTTATATTTATTACTAATATTTCCACTTTTCAAAATGAAATAGTTAGGTTGGAAATGTGACTTTTTGGAAGTAAAACAAATTCTAGAATATGTACAACAAAGTTTCAACAGTCTTAAAATCTTGTAAATTATTTCCATACCAAAATTAAAATTAGCTAGAAGCTTTTATATAATGTTAAATTTATGATTTTTTTTCTAAAATAAGTTCTAATCATCTCTAGTTACAATAAAATAAAATTTATCTTCTAACTTAGAAGTAAGTTTACAAATTCTATCATCATATTGAGAAAGATCTTCCATAATTTGATCATAGCCCTTTAACTTTTTCATTAAATTCTATAGTAAAATCTCATATATATAAATATCTTCAAATTATAAAGTATAATATTCATAATATGAAGTAAAATTAAAAATAATATCTAAATATAAATTAATTTTATATTTAGTAGTTACCATTGCCATGAATCACATTTCATTTCATAGAACCTTAGCATAAAATATGATTATCTTCTAGCACTCCAATTGATATTAGCCTTGAAAAACTTTTCCCCTTTCCTTATTGATGTTTTTATAGAATCTATATCCTTATTCTTCAATTCCATAAAATCTATTATGATATGTCTAGGTATGTTGAATTTGTATCAAATAAAATCCAACAAATCATCCTTCTCATGTTTTTCTTTTTTATCCTTCTGATGATATTTCCAAAAAAAATTCTTTCTAATGATCCTATTCATGCACCTAATAAGTTATTCAAGTTTAAATTTACTAATTTCTAAAAAAAATACTATTGTATTTATGTTTATATATTCTCTTTATAGTATTCATCTTTGTAATTTTTTCTCCTAATGTTACAACTCTGAAATTTGTAGTAAATAAAACCTCTCTCTTCCTTTTTTCTTTTTTAGTATCTTCATTTAACATATTCTCAAAAAATTATAAGAGTTCCAATAATATCTTCCAAGCACATATTTTTTAATTTATTTCATGTCTTTATTAATTTTTCTATTTGATTCTCACTATTTTAGAATAATTTAAATGATATTCTCCACCCGTTTTTCATCTATGATTTCTCACCAACTAAGATATTAAAACCCATTCACAATTTTCATAAATTTTTATGTGTTTAAGATACTAATTATCCTAGAATAAAATAAAAATACTAATATTCAATTCTTAAAATTTCTCTATGAGTCTCCAAACCCTTATAAGTACAAAGTTTGTAACCTTAAGTTTTCTCAAAAAAATATCATTGTCTCACATGAAGAAATTTCACTATATATATTATGTGTCATAGAACAAAGAAATGTTTTATAGATTTTATAATTTTCTTGATACTCTAAATTTTTATCATGATTAAAACTTAAAATTTATTTTTATTTAATTTATAATTTATAATCATCATTTTTTGATGATCAACTCCTTTTTTATTACAAACATTGTCATCTAATCTCTCCAATATTCATATTTAGTGCCATAAACAATTAGAGGTCAACTTGGTTTCAAGTTCTCTAATTTTATAGTTATTAAATATTCTAGGAAAAAATATTTGTAACAGTAATAATAGGATTAATAACATGGTATAATTTAAAATGTCTAATAAGTTAAACAACAAAACCAAGAAAGGTAATAAAATCATAAAATAAGAATAATGTAAAAAAATGAATTGGAGTTTAGGACAACAATCCTTAAACTCCTTTAAAAATATATTCAAATGATATAATGGTTTCTATTGACGAAACTCTTTAATTTTATACCAAAGTGGTAGGATGGTGAATAACCATGCCTAAGGGATACAAATTATGCATTAGGAACTTCATTGATCCACCTAATAAAAATATACAAGTTATTCTCTTGTAATTTATTTGACAAACCTACCAATAGTAAGCAACTCTATTCCCAAAATCCTCAATAATCAATCTGATCGGCATTAATCCCATCACCAATTCATTGATATATAGTGTTTGGAATCCAAAAATTCATCACATAGAAACTTTTTAATCATAAAAATCATAAGCATGGATTACAAAGAAAACTTTGATCTCTTACTATAATTCCTCACACAACAGAAGCTATAAGCTAACACACTATAAAAAATTACAAGAAATAATTCTCAAAAAAAAATTGGTAATGAAATTCTAGATGAAATGTGTCCAGTATCTATGTTTCATTCTTTGAATCCTCTATTTTATATATAGATGTCTATGTGCAAAAGAAATTAGTTCTTTAATTTTTTTTATAACAATAATTAATGATTCAACCTATATTATGTTAAAATGGTAAGGTGTTGCTTCACTAAGTTCCCGAAATTCGACAGATCAATTAAATTAACTATAACATTGAATATGAATTTAAGTCTATATAAAAAACAAAACTTATAAAAACTTCAATTTATCTCAAAAAAATGATGTGCATTGTGATTTTAAAAACAAAAGATACTAAATAAATCATTTTACTCAGTATTTATAACTAATTTATTAAAACTTTAAAGCTAATATTAAGTACCATGTGTTAAGTATACCATGATTACTTTAGTAAGGTAATTTTGATCCATTCCAGGTTCATGTGTTCATCACCTCTAGAAAGTTAATAGAAATAATGTGGATATTTTTTATAGAGTTTTTCTTCCACAAGATTATTTCATGGATGTTATGGTAATGATTTGTAAATAATGGTTATATTTTTTCCCTTTTATGAGTGTAGAATAAAAAAAGTGATTTTTGTTAACAAATATATTTATATTTATCATCATTAAATAATTATAAACACAACTTCAATTCATCATTAATACTAAATATTTTCATTATATAAGTTTTATCAATCATTCGTGATGAAAATGTTATATGATTTTCATGTATGTGGTTAAACTGGTCTAAACAAGAACATGTTATAATGAAACAATGAGTAATAATATGTTGTTTAATTATGATAATATCACTCTTATAAAAGAATATTTATTTCATTTACATATTTCTAAATTGTTAAATAATATTGAATAAGAGGTGGGTGGAAAATAGAAAGTGTCACACCCCGACCTGACACTTTTGAGTTATTTTTGTTTCACTCTCTTCTCAGGTGTATTTTCCTTGAAAATGGGAGTTTTGGGGCATGAGAATAATGTTTCATGATTAAGGTGAATGGTTTTCCAAACCGTGCATCAACTGTGTGATAGACTATTTATTTTGACGAAGCTGAACCACATGGTCATCCCATGATTCTCCAAACAATACAGCTTGCCCATGCATGGTTCTCTAGGATACTAGTAGAGAGCGCATGATTAGAACATGGTTTTCCAAATCGTGTTCCATGTCCAAAATTAAAAAAAACAAATATGAAATGAACCTTTTACCCTTAATGGATTAAAACTTCAAAGGGGGTTTTTTTCTTCCCCTCACCCCTCTCCCTATCATTCAATGTATGCCTGAATGGGTCTCCCCAACCAAGAACCACATCCTCCACTCCTCCCTCTATTTTGATAAAATTTTATTACCGTTTATTTATGTGATCATATCAGGTTGGTAGTTCCTCTTTTTTCATTCTTTTTCCTTCTCTTCGTTCCCCTTATTATGGTGTGAGGTTGGACAAAACCTATGTTTTTCTTATGGTTTTATTTTTTTGGTTTTCTTTATAGAAAGGGTTTCTTTACATTTTACATGGTTTTTTGGAATCTATTGAGATGGTATTGGGCCTCACACATAAAATTTAGCAAGTTATTATTTGATTTGAGGTAAGTTGTGCTATGAATGAGCGTTTAATTTGATAATTATAAATGATTGATGGGTTTTTAGGTGTTTTTGTTATATTATGTATTAAATATATTATTATAAATGGTTGAGATGATTGGAATGGATTTTTTCCATTTCACTCATGATTTTCCTAAGTTTTCTCCATGGATTTCCTTTACTAAATAATGTTTTCATGCTTGTTTTAAATGTCAAGAACCTTGGGTGGTGGTTTTTTTAACTAGTTGGTTTTAAATGCTTGGGTTTGAAAATAATGAGAATTTTTTTCCTTTCAACTGGTTTTCCATAAATTCATAATGGAATGTTGGGTTCTTAAAGATCTTACAAATGGTTTCTAATTCACTTCCTTTTTTAAATATACCCTATATATATACATATAAAAATGTATATATAGGTTCAATATTCAATCATTTTAACACATGGAATTTGGAATATTCTCATTAGGATGAGGTATATTTATATATATATATATATATCAAGGTGTATATGTGTCAAAGTGTGAAGTGTGGTTTGGAATGTGAATGATATGGTATAAAAGTGGTTTTCTATATGATCAAATGTCTATTCCTAAAAATATAATTCTCAGTTGACACTTTATAAATCTTTTTGAAAAATGAGATTCACTCTAATGGAAGGCCAAACATTTATGTATTTTTTGGAATTAGTTTTGATGATATTGGAATGTTGGTATGTTGGTAGTGTAGGGAGGTTTAGTGTTATTTTATGATTTATTTTTATTCTTATGTGATTGAGATTTGGGTTTTTTAATTTTCATACTTGATATATTTTAGTTTTGGGCACGTCACATGTGAATCATAGGTTCTTAGGTGGTTAGACTAGGACTAGAACACTAGGAGAGTTGGTGGAGCCTTGAGCCGATCTCCTTGGCATTATTATGCTACAACATGAACTAAACTATATGATATATACTATTACCATTATACCTTGAGTGAATCCCCTCCAATGGATCATGCATGGGAAGGACTTTTATATGTTCAATCATTGGGATTATGAGGATCCTATGAACCCTATTACCCTATCCAATTAAGGATTTCTCATGGTACTATCTCTGAATTACTCATGATTTTATGGTACTATTTTTAGATTCTCTTTTTCTCAGTATCCTTTTCATGTCAAAAATAATAAAAATAATGTTTCACTTCCATTTATTTTGTAGCACCTAATGATATTCTCCTTAATTTTATGCTTTTACTAAAACTCTTACTTTATAAGCTCATTATTTATTATAAATGGATTATTATAATATCTATCATTATTTAGAAAATAGTTTTTAAATCAAAGAAATAAGTGGTTTTCTAAAGCATTAGAATGTTGCTTATTTTTAAAGGAAATTTAAAACCTTATTTTCATAATTTATATTTTTAGACTATCATGAAATGGTTTTCTATTTTAAGGTAAGTAATATGGTGTCACACCCAGGCTTTAATTTTTACTTCGTTCTGGTTCTTGGTCTTTTCCTCGGGAGATAGGTGTGACAGGGTTTGAATTTTGGGGCATTATTTTTAACTTTCCTTGGCCTATATTTCCCTCCTAGTCTCTTCTTGAATACCCCTCTAAGTTACCCTTTAATTCCCCCTTGTTTCCCCTTGAATTTGGAGCAAAATGAGAAGTTTTTGGGAGGACATAACAGGTCGCACGGTTTGGCTGCACGGTTTACTAAACTATGTATCCAAACCATGCATAGTGTCCAACACATTAAAAATTTTAATGTAATTCCAATTTTTCCCTTCTGATCTTAACCCTAGTGCACCCCTTTATTCCACTATTTGACCATTACAGGAATGGAAGGCTCCCAAGCTCCCCCAAGCTCAACTGAAACCCAATTTTAAAGGGGTTTTTGGTGGTGTAAATTTAATATTTCTTCAAGTAAGTGAATTATTTCCATGTTTCTTCAATTTCATTAGGGTTTATTTCATCCTTCTTGAAGTTAAAAATGTCCAGAAACTAGGTCTTCCTGCCTAGGGTTTATTTTTAAGCTTATTGGTTCAATATTCTAGGTTGGGGTTCGTTTTCTTTCCCTTATGGTGCAGCGGTGGTGCGATTGAATTTTCGCACAATAATTTGGTATTTTAGCATCTAAGGTAGGTTATTCCATGTTTAATAATTCTTGTATGAATTATATTTTCTTTATTTACTTTTTTATCATATTTCTCATATGTTGTGTGTGGTTTAAAAACCATTTTTAATGGAATTGGTTAAGCATTTAATTTTAAAGTTGTATTTTTTCTTGAAAATGTGTGTTTTTCATGTGTAACGCATGTGGTATCATTTGAGGTCATTTTATAACATATGAAAGTGGTTTATTAAATGTTTCTAGGGATTAAATTCCATTTTGGTTTGGTATCGGTTTGAATTTTTCCTTGAAATAGGATTTTTTATTGTATTTTGTGTGAAAAACATTTTTATACTCCTTGGAGTTATTTTATAAAAATCTCAAATGGTTTATTGAGTTACACAAAGTATGAAAAAGATGTTTAGGTACTGTTTTGGTGGGTGTACTTTCTTAAAATGGGTTTTTGAAAGATAAAGTGATGATTTATGATGTCAAACGTTTTGTATAATTTTTTATAAATGGTTGGAATGATTTATTAAATTGTGAGAAAGTTGTGATACATGTTTGTGGTCTGTTTTGGTGTGAGTATGATGTTAAAATGAATTTGAAGGTGAAAAGAGAATTATTTGACATGTTTATGGGATTTTTTGTGTGTTTATAATTTGGAAATGTAATTTTTATGTCCAATTGATATTTTATAACATATGGAACTTGATTGAGCACAAAGAGGGAAACTCAGGTATCTAGGTGGGCGGACTAGGACTAGTATGCTAGTGATCTGGTAGTGGTTTCATCCCTGTTTCACTTAGAAAGTCTGATGATGACAACACTAACAAAACTTGATGGTGTTTGGGTACCACTATGACATTTTTTTCCCTCCTAGTGGCTTTTTCATGAGAAGGATATTGGTTATGGTTACTTATACACCGAGATACGATATACCTTGGGCCCCACAATTAACTAGTTCCTAGGGGTGTTCCCATGACTAGTGCTCATTGGATATATTGTACTTACCGTCATCATATGGTGTTTTTTGTTGGAAAATTTAGTATCATGTGTGTTTTATTTAAAAGTGTACATTCTTCAAAGTTTCCCTCTTGAAAAATGATTTCATTTAAATTTGTACCTTTTTTAAAATTGTTCTAGCATTTTTTGTTTATAAAAACTGGAAAGATTTTTGTCTTAAAATGTTTATCACATGGAATCATATTTTGGGTGGAATCCTATTGGGATTAGTATTACATCCTAATTACACCTTTGGGTGTAAGTATACTTGGTAATGTTTGTCACGTGTATGGGTAATTCTTTTAGAGCTGGCGGTTCGGGTTACTAGTGGTCCTTCTCGGTGCGGTGTCATAGAGATGGCTTGAGGGGGATGCCCCATTTCCATGAGGTGGTTCTTGGGATATTCTTTTTTGGATTTCTTCCCTTGTGGTAGTCTTTGTAATTTTTTGTAAACCTTCTATTTCAATTTTGAATTTTTATTGAAGGCTTGTTTGGTATGAATTTTCAGATTCATTTTATTTATTATTATTGGTTGTTTTATGTCTATAAACTCGTGTAAATCATTCCCAAACCTTTATTTATGATACCAGGGAACTTGTTCTAGCCTTTTAGGATCAGGAACGCCCTTAGGGCCTTGCCATAGACCAGTTTGGGTGCCGGTTTTGATGGTGACCAGATTTGGTTCGTGACAAAATGGCATCAAAAGAGGTTCTCTCTTTTGGGGTCATGTCCTTTTAGGGGAGAGTCTAGGTAGAATGGATCTAGGATTGTTGGGACTTGACATTAGGATTAATATTTCTGTTCCTAGCTATAACACCTCACGATAGGATTCAAGTTTTCAGTGTAAGTTGGGTTTTATCTAAGTTCTTTAGTTCTCATGGTTCATCAATGATTGGGGAAATGAAAAGAGAGTTAGTTCAATGGTCTCAGTGAGATCACATGGCTTAGAAATCCATGTAGAGCCAGGTATATTGTCCTAGAACACTCTCTATGATGGTTAATTGATTGATGTATGCCCTCCAACCATATTTTCAATCCAACCATATACACTAAATTCCTCTTGAATTGTCTTGTGTCTTTTTATTTTGAAATGTTAAATGATGTGTTTACACCTCTTTTGAAAGTATGAATTATGTTAAAGTGGGTTTTGAAAATCTATTTAAAATGTAATTTTCTAAACTATTTAAAGGTGTTTTGAATGGGATGGAATGTATTATAATTTATGTGTGGAGTTGGAAATGAATTTTGATTTAGTAACTAGTAAATATTTGAAAAGTTTTATGAATTAATGAAACCTTGTTTTAAATAAGAAGAGATGAGTTTTAATTAAATGTGTGTTGATGAAATGGAGTTTTTCATAAAACCAAAAGTGTTTTTAAATGGTATGAGATGTTTTGAAACTAATTTGTATGACTTGAAAGTTAGTTTTATTTGAATGGTTGGGGATTTTATGAAAAGGTTTGTAATATTTGAATTGGGTTTTAATTTTGTGGATAGTGTTTCTGAGAAAAAGAAAGTTTCGGTTGAATGTTTTGGTTTTGAAAAGTGGAAAGAATTTTTGTTCTAACCTTTGGTATTTCCATGAGTGACCATATGCATGGGTTTATATGGGAAGATGGATCGTTAATGTCACAGTTGGATGAGTGCCGATATGGATATGAGGAGGGTTCCTGATGTGGTATGGAAACATGCATGTGTGAGGCCCATGTGGTACCAATGGTGAATTCTCTAATTGCTGACACTATTTTCTTTCAAATAAATGATTTTTATAGAAATTTTGATGTTTTGAAAACCAATGTTTGGGTGGTTTGATTTATGTTATTTTTGGATTTTGGTTATGGGATATTTTGAGTTTTAAAACCCATCTTGTTTAAATGATGTTTTGGGTTTGTGTTTCATCAGTAAGTGGGGTTGAAGTGTTGTTTAGTGGTCTTTTATGAGAAATGTTTTAGAAAGCCTTTGGGGTGGTTCACCTCATGTGTTTGGTTCTGGTTTGTTTTATGTTTTGAACAAAGGGCCATCTTGGTGGGGTTCTTGGGTTTTCTTGTTGGATAAAGTACGCCCCCATAAAGAGTTAATGCATGATTTAAGTGTGGCCATAGGTGATTCAACATTGGAAGTTCCTCCAATTGATCAAAGTATGGACTCTCTTCTCAATTTTTAGGATTGAGTTTATCACTTTTATTTTTTGTATTACATAGATCCTCTCAAATAGAAAGAGTGGATTCAAAAGGAATTGAAAGGGGTCATGGTTTCTTAAGTTTCTTGAATCCTCAAAGGTGAAGTTTGGCACTGTTTGGTCTAGAGTTTTTATTTGGAAATGGCAAAGTTGAATTCCAGTGTGGAAGGTGAAAGCGGTTTGGGGTTGTCGGTGTAGGATGATGTCCTAAAGGGCCTTTGGGTCTTTTTTCAGTCTCATCAAATCAAGGGTTCAGTTAGTCCATCAGTGTGGAGAAATCTAGTCATTCTAGGCTGTTTTGGTTGCTTGCGGTAATCTCATGCTACTTGAAACTTTGTTCAAGGTTCCACTTCTGGTAATATCTCTATCACTTTCTAGGGTCATGTTTGGTGGTGTCTTTTTGTGTTGTGTTTACTTTTAATGGAAAATGTGGATGTTGTAGAACCTTTTAAGGGATTCTACTTAAATGGAAGTGTGTTTCTCTTCTAAGAATTTATGAATTCCTTTTCCTGAGTTAAGGTGTCTTTTGCATGTTCTTTATTCTACTATTTCTTATTTGGGGTGAAAGGGGTGATGCATGTGCATCTTTTAAGTCCCAACCTTGGTGTAAGTTCTATAAAAATAAGATTTGTTTTTTAGATGTGTTGTGTCATGTTAATGTTGTTGGATCATGGTGTAGTTGCTTGTCGTACTAGAGGAAGAAGTTCCATTCAAGTGTTTTTTGTGCCTGACTCTGAGGAAGGAGATGCTTCAATCATATAATCTCCCATCATAGGTCTTAGAGTAAAGTTGGTGTGTACTTAGGAAAACCAAAGGTGTGAGTGATCTTGGTTTAACTTATGTCTATGGTGTGGGGTTTGGAGACAGTTTGAGGTCTCGATGTGGTGGTTTTGTTCCAAGTGGTCCAGTGTGATGGAATGAGACGTGTGGACCCTATCCCTCAGGGTTATAATCCATGTCGGTGGAAAAGTCCCTCCTTGGTTATAGGGAGGTGGGGTTGTTTTGTTTTCTCAAACCTAGTGCTTGAACCCTTGTGGGTGAAACTCTCAGTATGGTCATTCGTGTATGAATAACCTGGTAGGGTCATTTTGATTTCAGTCTTGGTTGGACTCATTTGAGGATGGTAGTGTTTGTGGGAGTGATGTACCTCTTAGTGTCTCTATTGGTTTGGAGTTCCATTGATTGACCCCCCTTGTAGTAGGTATTGGTTCTTATGGTGTCTTTTTCGTGTCGTCTTTTGCTAGTTAGTTAAGACAGTTGGTTCTTATGGTGGGGAGACCCACCACCTATCTCATGTAAGTTCTTTTGTAATAAGTATAATTTTTATTTATCCTTTATGGTGGGGATTCCATTCAGGCATCCCCCTATTGGTGTTCCGGTTCTGTCGTGGTAAATTAATTTTTCTCTTATGGTGGGGAGTCCGTCTGGACCTCCTTGTGTTGGTGTTCTGGTTCAATCTTGGGTGTTAGTTCATTTCTATGGTGGAATCTTCCTGGGTATCCTCATATCAGTAATTCAGTTGTTCTTGGTGTTCGATTGGCAGTAGGTAATCTCATTCGAAGCTATCTAACCACCAACTTACTTCTTGGGTAATCGTTGGTATTGGATTGTTCCCAATGGTTTTGTTAAAGTGAGGTTGTTGTGACCTTATTCGAATTCATTATTCATTTCAGTAAAATTGCTTGATCTTTATTTGGTAGTGTTTAAGGTGTTTTTTCTTTAACGTGGTTTGATTATGTTTTCCTATTTTAGGAAATTGATGTTAATTTTAGTTATTGAGAGTATCTTTTCCTTTGTTTGATCAACTAGAGTTTTTTTGTCCTTTTGGGGTGGGTAACCCTTAGTGGGGGAGTCTGTCTTGGCCTCTCGAGTAAGTTCAGGGTCCTCTTTTCCTACTGTTAGTGTCTTTGTTTTCCTTTCATTGGAAACCCCCCTTTGAACATGGAAATAGTATTGGGTTTTGTTTTTGAATATGACCTTACTGTGGCTCTCCGGGGGAGGAAAGATTTATGGTGGGGAGAATTTTCACATCTGGGCTTTAATTTTCACTTTGTTTCGGTTCTTAGTATTTTCCTCAGGAGATGGGTGCGACAGGGTTAGAATTTTGGGGCATTATCTTATCTTTTCCTTACCATATCTTTCCCTCCTAGGTTCCCCTTGAATCCACCCCTAAGTTCCCCTTGAATTCCCCCTTCGTTCCCCTTGAATATGGAGAAAAATGAATAGTTTTCAAGTGGACAGAAGAGGTTGCATGGTTTGGTTGCATGGTTTACTAAACCATACACAGTGTCCAACACATTAAAATTTTTAATGTAATTACAATTTTCCAATCCAAACTTAACCCTAGTTCACTCATTTATTCCCCCATTCTACCATTACAGCCATGGAAGGCTCCCAAGATCCCCCAATCTCATTTAGAACCCAATTTTGAAGGGGTTTTTGGTGGTGGAACTTCAATATTTCTTAAAGTAAGTGAATTCCTTCCTTGTTTCTTCCATTTACTTAGGGTTTCTTCCCTCCTTCATAAAGTTCCAAATGTCTATCAACTATGGATTCATACCAAGGGGTTATTTTTGAGTTTCTTGTTTCAATATTCTTAGTTAGGGTTCATTTTATTTTCCTTGTGGTGCGGCGGTGGTGCGGTTGATGTTTCGCACAACGATTTGGGATTTTGGCATCTAAGGTTGGTGATTCCATGTGTAATAATTCTTTTATGAGTTATCTTAGCTTAATTTTCTTTTTTAGTGTGTTCCTTATATGTTTTTTGTGGTGTGAAAACCATTTTTTATGGAATTGGTTAAGCGTCTAATTTAAGTTGTATTTTTCTATAAAATGTGTTTTTTTCATGTGTAACTCATGTGGTATCATTTGAGGCCATTTTATAACATATGAAAGTGATTTATTAAATGTTTATAGGGATTATAATTCTATTTTGGTTTGGTATTGGTGGTCATTTGGCCTTGAAATAGGGTTTTCAAATGAATTTTATGTGAAAAACCTTGTTATACTCCTTGGAGTTGTTTTATAAAATTCTCAAATGGTTTATTGAGTTACAAAAACTGTGAAAAAGATGTTTTGGTACTGTTTTGGTGGGTGTATGTTCTTAAAATGGGTTTTTTAGAGATAAAGTTATTATTTATGATTTCAAACGTTTTGGAGAATGTTTTATAAATGGTTGGAATGATTTATTAAATTTTGAGAAAGGTGTGAGACATGTTTGTGGGATATTTTGGTGTGAGTATGATGTTAAAATTAATTTTAAGGTGAAAATACCATTATGTGACATGTTAGTGGGATATTTTGTGTGTGTATAATTTGGAAATGGAATTTTTATGTGTAATTGGTATTTTATAACATGTGTAACTTGATTGATCACAAAGAGGGAAACCCAGGTATTTATATGGGTGGACTATGACTAGTATGCTAGTGATTCGGTAGCGGTTTCATCTCTATTTCACTTAGCAAGTTTAAATATGACAACAATAACTAAACTTGATGATGTTAGGGAACCACTAAGCCATTGGGGTTTTCCCTTTTAGTGGATTTTGTATGAGAAGTATATTGGTTATGGTTACTTATACACCAAGATTTGATGTACCTAGTTCCCCACAACTAACTAGTTCCTAGGGGTGTTCCTGTGACTAGTGATTATTGGATATATTATACTTACAGTCAGCATACAGTGTGTTTTTTTGGAAAATTTAGTATCATGTGTGTTTTATTTAAAAGTGTACATTCTTCAAAGTTGTCCTCTTGAAAACTGTTTTCATTTAAAGTTTCACCTTTTTGAAAATTGTTCTGTCATTTCTGGTTTATAAAAACTAGCAAGCCTTTTTTATTAAAATGTTTATCACATGGAATCTTTATTTGGGTGGAATCCTATTGTGCTTCATCTCATACCCTACTTACACCTTTGTGTGTAAGTATACTTGGTAATTTTTGTCGTAGGTATGGGTAAATCTTGTAGTGCCGATGGTTTGGGTTATTAGTGGTCCTTCTTGGTGCAGTATCATAGAGATGGCTTGAGGGTGATGCCCCCTTACCATGAGGTGGTTCTTGGGATGTTATTTTTGGATTTCTTCCCTTGTGGTAGTCTTTGGGTTTTTGTGTAAACCTTTTATTTCAATTCTGAATTTTTATTGAAGGCTTGTTTGGTATGAATTTTCATATTCATTTTATTTATCATTGTTGGTTGTTTTATGTTTCTAAACTCAGGTAAATCATTCCCAAACCGTTATTTATGATACCTGGGCACTTGTACCAGCCCATGGGGATTGGAAATTCCCTTCAAGCCTTGCCATGGATCGGGTCGGGTGCTGGTTTTGATGGTAACCAAATTTGGTTTATTACATATAGTGTGGTTTATCTTTTGGAATCCCTACAGGGTATTTTTAGGTTCACACCTGTATCTCTATCATTTTTTTGTTACAATTTTTCGATTATCTTTTATTCTTTCTCACAATGCATTGAAGTTCTTGTTTTTAGTGTGGTGACTCGTATAATAAAAAAAAGGCAAGTATGTTGTAGTTTATTTTTTATTTCAGTTTCCTTTATCACATTATCCATTTAGGATTTTTACCAATTTATACAAATGGATTGTAGCTATAGTTGTTAGTGGGTGAAGAAAAACTATTAGAAGGGCATCCTTTCTATTTAAAAGAGTGATATTGGAGGGTGAGGGGTTTTTTGGTACTCATAACTATTTACCACTTTCTTAGTTTTTATATTAGGTAACTTTTTTGTTTATTTTTCTCTAGCATGGACGTCTGATATATGTATTAGTCATGCTGAAATTTTATTTAATTTTTTCTACTATTATTCTTAATTATTTATTGGGTTAAATTATTCCCAAGTGGTTTTTCCTTTATGCTCAGGCACTTGTGTAAACCCATGTGGATCAGGAATACCCTTCAGGCCTGGTCAAGGACCTTTTCAGGCATTCAACTGAGGGAAGGCTCATGCTAGTTCATGACAATATGGTATTAGTGGATTCAATTACTTTTCTCTATATAAACATTTTCTCTCTAATAAGTAGCACTTTTTATTTTGGATTCTTGATAGATGGGGATGGGATTGTTGGGGATCATGAGGTAGGTCATGGGTCAGTGTCTGATCACCACTACTCATGAAAAAACCTGAGTTTCCAGGGGATACTAGTATTTTGATTTTGAGATTTTATTTTGGGGATGAAATGGGCATTGGGATAGGGGTACACAATGAGCTCACATAGATTAGTAACCCACATGGATCCTACGTACATGGTTCTATGTTACTCATTGATGTTTTCATGGTTGGTACATGGTCCACTAAGACATGCGGATAATTCACATATGGTTAATAGACCCTTCTTAGTTGGATTTTTGTTTCGTGTGATTGGTTAATTTAATTTTGAATAAATTTTGATAAAGGGTTTTTGATTTTAAAGTGTTTTTCAATTAAAGATTAAATATTTTAAAAATGGATGTGTGTGTTTTAAAATGGTTTTATGTAGTTAAAAATCATTTTTTATTTTTAAAAGGGGGTATTTTGTGATGGTTAAATGTTATACCAATGGATTTTAATTATATTTGTACTAAAAACCTCATTTTAGAGGTATATAAGATTAGTTTTGGAAAAAGGAGATATAAAATGTGTTCTTTAGTGAAATTATTTGGTTTGAAAAATGGTTTATAAATGAATAATTTCTAAAAATTTACATAAACTTTTGTTTCTATAAGTGGGATTTATAAATTTAAAATTATTAAATTTATTTTAAATTGAAATTTATAAAATGAATTAGAATAAAATTGGTTGGATTTTTGAAAGTGGGATGAAACATTTTTTGGCCTTTCAAATTCAAAGTTGGAAATTTTAAGTGAAATGTGGATATTTTGTAAAGATGTTATCATTTTGGTGAATTTTTATTTTTAGATTTGGTTTATAATTCATGTTGGGATTTTATTATTTATATTTGGGAAACATGATTCAATGGATTCATGTTTTTTGTTATTTAAGTATGACCTAGAAAGGTCTTGGTAAATATTGGATGGTCGGTCTCTAGGATGTATTCCTCCATGTCTAGGAAAAGATTAGTTTTTTGAAATTAGTATTGGATATCATTTTGAGGTTTATTCTTGTTTATTTTGAGGTAAATAGGTTCTTGAGTAAATTTTTAAAAAGTGTTTCTCTCGGTATTTTTCTTTAAAAACTCATTAGAAAGTATTAACGGTTTCAGTGGCTATCCATTTTGATGAGGTGAATACCTCAGTGTTGGTTTCACTTATTTAAATGGTAAATTCTTGGTTGAGTAGTTGGGATGAATGGTAATGGTTATTTGTTTCCTTTGATCGGTTGGCTTCACCAATGGTTGGCGTTTTGTGAGTTGGTTCTAGGTTGTCCTCCCTTAACCCGAGACTGGAGCCCATATTGATATCATTGGGGAATATTTTTTGGGGAATTATCATCCATATATTTTATTACTATTCTGGTCATTTTTTCCTAGTTACCATCATTTTTTGTGGTATTCCTTCAATTTTTTATTTTTATAAAGTGCTTATAGTTTTTGGGTTGGGCCTTATTTGATATGTCTTGAATATTTAGTAATATTTTTTATGATGGTGGTGTCTCTTTGGGGCCCCCTATACTTTTTCATGTTTCTTATCCTTTAGGGTTTTCCTTATGACCTATATCTGAATCTATTATCTTAGTGACATCAGTTTTAGATCTACTAGATTTCATTTTCTTTTAATTATTTTAGGAATTCTAGTTTCAACGGAAGTATCTTCTAGGGAAAATTCAGAATCATGTTGTTGTGAAGTTATGGTGTTTGTCATTCTGGGAATAATTTCTTATTACTTTTGGATTTTTTTTAGACTTGTGAATTGTTTCATTTTGGGAAATTAGTGTTTTAAAAGAGTTCTAATATGGTAGGGATACGACTGTAGAAGGAGATCATAATGAGATTTATCTCCAAGATTCCTTGATGGGGTAATTCTTTATCATTTATCCACTTGAACCTGATCATAGTGGTTTGGTTGGCTAGGACTATAGGTTATGTGATTAATTATCATGTGAAGTGCACTGTGTTGCATTTGTTGTCAATGAGACATGAAGTTGTCTTGGAATGAATGGAAGTCAGGGAATGTCAAGATGTGAATGCCAAAGGTTGTGATGGTGTTGGTGAGGAAAGGAGAATGGCCATGGTACTAAGAGGCATGTCACTTAGGAGATTCACTAAGTGGCATAGGAGATGTGGTTGAAACATTCTCTAGTAATATCTGACGATTGTTGAGCTGATCATTAAGTTCAAAGAACTTGTATCCTGATGATACAATGTCACAACATTGATTGAATACCATGCATTGTCTTCACAATGCATGAGGAGTTGAAAGGATTTCCATCCACAACTACTAAGTGGATGATGTGCACTAATGAAGTCCATGCACTATCACTTAGTGCATGTGAACTTGAAGATGATCCAATTGATCTCTGATTAGATCAATGAAGCACTTTGAATAATTTAAGTGATTCAGGAGTTCAGTTGAAGATGAAGAACCTTCGGGAATTCCATTCCTAAGTGATAAATAAGTGTTGAAGAATTGGAGTAATTCTTAAGAAGAAGAAGAATAGAGATGGGAAGAAGAATGGCTTGGAGTGGCACTTGGCATGTTACACTTGGTCACTTTGTTTAAAAAAGGACTTAGTGTTTTTGTTGCAAAAAAATAGGCCACCAAGGAGGCCAGCCGAGGGTCATCACCCAAGGCACTTGTGGGACTCAAGGTCACCACGCCCATGGGGAACCCTCAAGGCCAGGGCAGCAACCTTGAGGCATGGGGCGCACCCAAGGACACCGCATGGGCGCCTGGGGCACGCCCGGAGGAGTGCAGAGGGGCCGTGTATAAGCCCCGAGGGCACGCGGTGGTGAAGCCCACACACCCGTGTGTGCATAGTGGGCGCTAGGAGCACGCCCGCAGAGGCGAGAGTGGGCGCAGAGCGCGCCCGCAGGGAGAACACGGTGCGGGGCGGCACCGTGGAGGGAGGAGATTCAATTTTCGGGTTGAGGCAGCGCTTGGGTGATAAAGCGCGGAAAAACCGCTGGAGAATTCGATGTGGGACGCGCATTTTTCACCGGGAAGGAATCCCAGCCGCACGATTCATCGCGCGCTCGATCTGGACCGCTCATCTAATCCGTCGCGCCCCCGATTTGATCCAGGCCGTCCGAGGATAATTGATCACCGCATCCAACGGCCCGGCGTCCATCTTCTACCTCGAGCCATGCCGAAGGCCACCCGCGAGCAGCCGCTGAACCAGAGCCCTCCGAGCACCAGTTTTTGAGCTCCCGGCCACCTCTGAGTAAACCGAAGCCACCCTCGTGCTCGTCTGGCCATAATGAACAGAACCATGCTTTAAAAAGATCTTGCATGCAACCAATGGATAATTTCGAATGAGGCCGAGGCAAACGGAGTTGCCGAGGCATCGGGGTATTCATGTTTTGCATGGGATGGCCAAAACCGAGGCCGTGCATGCGTTTGAAGTCACATGCACGTAGAGGAGAAAAACATAAATGGATCCCGCGTGAAACAGAGAATAAAAACGGGATTTGCGGATCGTTTAAAGATTTAAAAGATCCAAAATCTTCGGGATTGAAGTTATCCCACGCGGAAGATTTGAGGCGTTTCTCTGCCTATAAAAAGAGAGTCTGAGGCTCTCATTAAGCTGCTGATGCGCTGTTTTTTTTTTTTGAAGTCCCGTGAGCGCATCTCTCTGCCTCGCGATGTTTTGAAGCCCCGCGCAAGTATCTTGCGTGGCTGAAGTCCCTTGCGCGCTGCTCCTTTGCGCGACAAGAAGAAGAGGTTGGGCTGCACCAACTTGCAAGCCCCCTCTGTGCACCGCGGCCCCCTGCGCGGCAATCACTTGCGCAGCAGTGGCCACCCGAGGCCTTGCGCGCCTTGAACTGCTTGCACCTGTGGCTTGCGCGGCCCTTGTGGCTTGAGCCTTGCGCGGCAGTGTTGAGGAGGAGGCCGCACCTTGCATCCCTTCATTTGGTTGGTGTTCGGGTGTGTGCAAGTGGAGGCCGAGACTACACATTGTGTGTGTTTAAGAATTGGAGAAGGCCGCAACCAAGTGTGTGTGCAAGACAAGTGAACAAGAAGCCGAGACTTGTGCTTGTGTGCCAAGTGAAGGAGGAAGACCCAAGGCCGTAGCCTTGTGTGTGTGCAAGAAGTGAAGGAAGACCCGAGGCCATGTGTGTGCACAAAGAACAACACCAAGTGGTGTGTGCCAAGTGAAGTGGAAGACCACACTTTGTGTGTGTGTAATAATTGAATAATCCATAGTCTTGGTTGTGCATTTGAACAAAGAAGAACACACTTTAAGTGTGTGCATTTGAAGAGGCCGAGGGCTGTGACCTTGTGTGTGCATACCTTGAAGAACAAACTAAAAGAACACTAAAGTGTGTGTGTGCAACAAGAAGAGAAGGAGGCCAACTCATGTGTGTGCTAAAGTGAAACAATTGTGTGCAAATTAAAGAATTGGCCGAACCTAGGTGTGTGCACTAAAAAGTGTATACACATTAGAAGAAGAAGAAGAAGTTCCACACTAAAGTAAAACACACTTCTAAGTGTGTGAACAATTTGGATAAAGTGTGTGAAGTTCAGTGAAGGTGTGTGCTTAAAAGAATTACACCCTTTAAGGGTTTACTTCACCAAGAAGAGAAGAAGGGGAGTGCATGCATGCATGCATGCACGTGCACACGTGAACAGTGCTAAATCAGTGGTGTGCATCTGAGGAGTCCAAGACTTGAAGATCATGAAGAGATTTGAGAAGGGCATGCACTTAGTGCATGAAGTTGATCTGAAGTGAGACTGAAGCCAGACTGAAGTTAAAGACATCAGCTGCCTGAGTTTTCAGTAATTGAGAAGAGCCTGATCAACTGAAGTGATCAGAGGTACCGAGCAAGTCCAGCAGTCTTTATCCCAGACTGCTGAGGATACTTGAAGAAGCTTAAAGTGAAGAAGAGCTACTCGTGCGACTCGAGGATCCAGGAGAAGACCCTGTGGGACTCAGGGAGAAGAAGTCTTCAGTGGGATTCTGGAGCAGGCCAGTGGGACTCTGGTAACACTGTGGGACGCAGTATAAAGACCCTCCTGTGGGACTCAGGAGAGATACGGTGGGAAGCTGTATCGACCATTGTAATACTAACAGATTATAATGGGAGAATCCATGCTGGGAGAGCATGGCAAGGATGTAGGCCTTTGGTGCCGAACCTTGTAAATCCTTGTGTCCTGTGCCTTTTCATTACTGCATTATCCGGGAAAGGTTGAGAGATACAAGAATAGTGGATCGAGGCTTTAACCAGCCATAGAGGTTTAATTGATTAAGAATCAGTTAGTAAAAAGTTTTAAGGGATCACTGATTCACCCCCTCCCCCTCTCAGTGATTCACACTGATCTGGGCACTTCAATTGGTATCAGAGCGAAGGTTACCTCTAAAAGATCCAAGGGAGTCTTTATGAAGTGCAGATTTGAGGAAACGAGCGACCAGCCTCAAATGGAGATATCTGCCAAGACTCAGAAAGATAGAAAGAAGAAACAGGCCAAGAAGATGAAGAAATCCTGCCCTAGCTGTGATAAAGTTGAAACAATGAATGATCTTCAGAGTGCACTCAAATATCTACAGAAGACAGTTCCCATGGAAGTGGCAAAGTGTATAGCTACAGGCATCCATGATCTTCATGAAGAAAAATCACAGTTAGAAGAAGAAGCCAATGCAATGGAAGATCAATTGGCTAAAAGGGTTGGCATAACCAACACTCTCAGAAAGCTGGTGAAGGCTAAAGATGAAACAGTATCGCTTTGCAATGAAAGATATGAAGACACTACTGAAGAATTGCAAAGAAGCCTTTCTGAGAAAGAATTCTTTAAAATAATAATCAAAGATGTTTTCCATGCAATGGAAAAGAGGCACAATGTTTCAATGGTTGTCAGAGATGCTCAACTAGAAGACAAAGTCAAAAGGTTGAAGGAGCTTGACAACTCATTTCTTGAAATGAAACAGGTGCATGAAGACCAGATAAAACAGCTGGAAGAGAAATGGGAAGGAAGGCTAAGAACAATTGAGGATGAGAAGAACTCCCTCAACATGAAGTGTTTAGAACTGGAGGTGATATTGAAAAATCAGCAATCACCCAAAGCCAAAACCTCCCAGTCAGCTGGTAGAAGAAATGTTGCCACTCAAGTGAGCATTGAGAAGGATGATTATAAAAGAAGGGAATCCTCTAGTGAAAGTGCAACATCTTCTAAGAAGAAGGTTCCATCCATCTGGATGAGGAAGGTGAAGAAGCAGGGCTCTCCTGAAACAACACAACTTGTCAAGAAAAGTACCCAGCAATCAGAAGTACACAAGAGGTCAAGATTTGTGGGTCAATGTTGGTGTTGTAACAAGTATGGGCATTGTGCAAAGAATTTTTGGTACAATCCACTGAATGCCAAAGCACAGAGGAAGCCCATGCCTAGGGGGAGCAAGCCAGAAGAAAAAAAGCAGCATCCACAGGTCCAGAGACATCTGTTTACTGCAAATAGATTTGGATTACTTGACAACATCTGGGATTATTGCAAAAGTGGTCAAAGAGATACATGTCAATATCCAACTGTATCCAGAGCTCAAAAGAAGAAAAGATCACAGAACCTGGCTCAGAAAGAATCCTTGGGAAGCAAGAAGAAAGTTGAAGATGCTCCCAAGAAGGATTTGAAAAAGGAAAAGAAGTCCTTGGAATTCAAATCCAAGAAGGGTGATGCATCAAGAAGAGCCACCAAGAAGACATGCTTCTACTGTGGAAAGAAAGGTCATACCATGGATCTTTGTGAACAAGCCATGGAACTGAATAGAAGCAGACTGGACTCAAATAGACAATCAATCCAAAAGAAGCAGAAGGGATTGATTGAAAACAAGTTGCCTAAGAGAGGTAGCTTGACAGCATCGAAAGAACCATGTGGAACTTCCAAAACTGATGCCACTCTTCTAAATGATTTACTTGTCATATGGCCACATCAGTTGCAACTTTCCAGAGAACTACAAAGAGTTGAAGATGAAGCTCTGGCAATTGATAAAGCAAAAGGGAAGAAGAAGGTTTCACATGAAGATGTTTTGAGAACCACACCAGCACAATCATCAATGAAGATCAAATGTGCAAGTGTGAAGACTGGTGAAAATGGGACATCTCGGTTGAGAGAATCTTCTCAACCTTGTTGTTCACATTGATGAACCAAGGAGGTTCCATCTTATTCCCTAATCACTTGTATTTACATGTGCTGACATTGCAGGGAATTGAAGATGATGATCATTCTCAACTGGAAGATGGTTTGGAAAGAATGGAGTGCACCCCTTGAGGGGGAGCCAATCTGGAGGAGATGATGTTTTGAAATTAATATCATCTTAAGAAAATGGATGATAGGGGGAGCTTTATCTTTGCACCTGAACTTTCTGATGTGTTTGGTGAAGTATGTGCAGGATTTAGCAATTCATTGATATATCTGAAAAATTTCAAACCCCTAAGCATGATCTCACATGTGTAGAGAATTATGGACAGCTTTGAATTCCTTGGTTATATCACTCTTGTTTTCTACACCGGGTTAGCCCAAGTAGACTTAGAGATGATTTACTAAAGGTTCTTTGCTAAAGAGAACATGTGACATCATCCCTCTCTTAGTGTTTTTCAAGAAGATGCTATTCAAAGGGAGGAAGATATTTTTGAAAGAGAACCACACCACACCTTTGCATTTGATTGCCAATAAGGGGGAGAAAATATTGGCACACATATTGACCCATTCATATGTGTTGAAGGAGTGTATTGACAACAAATACAAAGGGGGAGATTGAAGTGAACTGTGTTGCATTTGTTGTCAATGAGACATGAAGTTGTCTTGGAATGAATGGAAGTCAGGGAATGTCAAGATGTGAATGCCAAAGGTTGTGATGGTGTTGGTGAGGAAAGGAGAATGGCCATGGTACTAAGAGGCATGTCACTTAGGAGATTCACTAAGTGGCATAGGAGATGTGGTTGAAACATTCTCTAGTAATATCTGACGATTGTTGAGCTGATCATTAAGTTCAAAGAACTTGTATCCTGATGATACAATGTCACAACATTGATTGAAGACCATGCATTGTCTTCACAATGCATGAGGAGTTGAAAGGAGTTCCATCCACAACTACTAAGTGGATGATGTGCACTAATGAAGTCCATGCACTATCACTTAGTGCATGTGAACTTGAAGATGATCCAATTGATCTCTGATTAGATCAATGAAGCACTTTGAATAATTTAAGTGATTCAGGAGTTCGGTTGAAGATGAAGAACCTTCGGGAATTCCATTCCTAAGTGATAAATAAGTGTTGAAGAATTGGAGGAATTCTTAAGAAGAAGAAGAATAGAGATGGGAAGAAGAATGGCTTGGAGTGGCACTTGGCATGTTACACTTGGTCACTTTGTTTAACAAAGGACTTAGTGTTTTTGTTGCAAAAAAATATGCCACCAAGGAGGCCAGCCGAGGGTCATCACCCAAGGCACTTGTGGGACTCAAGGTCACCACGCCCATGGGGAACCCTCAAGGCCAGGGCAGCAACCTTGAGGCATGGGGCGCACCCAAGGACACCGCATGGGCGCCTGGGGCACGCCCGGAGGAGCGCAGAGGGGCCGTGTATAAGCCCCGAGGGCACGCGGTGGTGAAGCCCGCGCACCCGTGTGTGCATAGTGGGCGCTAGGAGCGCGCCCGCAGAGGCGAGAGTGGGCGCAGAGCGCGCCCGCAGGGAGAACACGGTGCGGGGCGGCACCGTGGAGGGAGGAGATTCAATTGCCGGGTTGAGGCAGCGCTTGGGTGATAAAGCGCGGAAAAACCGCTGGAGAATTCGATGTGGGACGCGCATTTTTCACCGGGAAGGAATCCCAGCCGCACGATTCATCGCGCGCTCGATCTGGACCGCTCATCTAATCCGCCGCGCCCCCGATTTGATCCAGGCCGTCCGAGGATAATTGATCACCGCATCCAACGGCCCGGCGTCCATCTTCTACCTCGAGCCATGCCGAAGGCCACCCGCGAGTAGCCGCTGAACCAGAGCCCTCCGAGCACCAGTTTTTGAGCTCCCGGCCACCTCTGAGTAAACCGAAGCCACCCTCGTGCTCGTCTGGCCATAATGAACAGAACCATGCTTTAAAAAGATCTTGCATGCAACCAATGGAGAATTTCGAATGAGGCCAAGGCAAACGGAGTTGCCGAGGCATCGGGGTATTCATGTTTTGCATGGGATGGCCAAAACCGAGGCCGTGCATGCGTTTGAAGTCGCATGCACGTAGAGGAGAAAAACATAAATGGATCTTGCGTGAAACAGAGAATAAAAACGTGATTTGCGGATCGTTTAAAGATTTAAAAGATCCGAAATCTTCGGGATTGAAGTTATCCCACGCGGAAGATTTGAGGCGTTTCTCTGCCTATAAAAAGAGAGGTCGAGGGTCTCATTAAGCTGCTGATGCGCTGTTTTTTTTTTTTGAAGTCCCGTGAGCGCATATCTCTGCCTCGCGATGTTTTGAAGCCCCGCGCAAGTATCTTGCGTGGCTGAAGTCCCTTGCGCGCTGCTCCTTTGTGCGACAAGAAGAAGAGGTTGGGCTGCACCAACTTGCAAGCCCCCTCTGTGCACCGCGGCCCCCTGCGCGGCAAGCACTTGTGCAGCAGTGGCCACCCGAGGCCTTGCGCGCCTTGTACTGCTTGCACCCGTGGCTTGCGCGGCCCTTGTGGCTTGAGCCTTGCGCGGCAGTGTTGAGGAGGAGGCCGCACCTTGCATCCCTTCATTTGGTTGGTGTTCGGGTGTGTGCAAGTGGAGGCCGAGACTACACATTGTGTGTGTTTAAGAATTGGAGAAGGCCGCAACCAAGTGTGTGTGCAAGACAAGTGAACAAGAAGCCGAGACTTGTGCTTGTGTGCCAAGTGAAGGAGGAAGACCCAAGGCCGTAGCCTTGTGTGTGTGCAAGAAGTGAAGGAAGACCCGAGGCCATGTGTGTGCACAAAGAACAACACCTAGTGGTGTGTGCCAAGTGAAGTGGAAGACCACACTTTGTGTGTGTGTAAGAATTGAATAATCCGTAGTCTTGGTTGTGCATTTGAACAAAGAAGAACACACTTTAAGTGTGTGCATTTGAAGAGGCCGAGGGCTGTGACCTTGTGTGTGCATACCTTGAAGAACAAACTAAAAGAACACTAAAGTGTGTGTGTGCAACAAGAAGAGGAGGAGGCCAACTCATGTGTGTGCTAAAGTGAAACAATTGTGTGCAAATTAAAGAAGTGGCCGAACCTAGGTGTGTGCACTAAAAAGTGTATACACATTAGAAGAAGAAGAAGAAGTTCCACACTAAAGTAAAACACACTTCTAAGTGTGTGAACAATTTGGATAAAGTGTGTGAAGTTCAGTGAAGGTGTGTGCTTAAAATAATTACACCCTTTAAGGGTTTACTGCACCAAGAAGAGAAGAAGGGGAGTGCATGCATTCATGCATGCACGTGCACACGTGAACAGTGCTAAATAAGTGGTGTGCATCTGAGGAGTCCAAGACTTGATGATCTTGAAGAGATTTGAGAAGGGCATGCACTTAGTGCATGAAGTTGATCTGAAGTGAGACTGAAGCCAGACTGAAGTTAAAGACATCAGCTGCCTGAGTTTTCAGTAATTGAGAAGAGCCTGATCAACTGAAGTGATCAGAGGTACCAAGCAAGTCCAGCAATCTTTATCCCAGACTGCTGAGGATACTTGAAGAAGCTTAAAGTGAAGAAGATCTACTCGTGCGACTCGAGGAGCCAGGAGAAGACCCTGTGGGACTCAGGGAGAAGAAGTCTTCAGTGGGATTCTGGAGCAGGCCAGTGGGACTCTGGTAACACTGTGGGACGCAGTATAAAGACCCTCCTGTGGGACTCAGGAGAGATACGGTGGGAAGCTGTATCGACCATTGTAATACTAACAGATTATAATGGGAGAATCCATGCTGGGAGAGCATGGCAAGGATGTAGTCCTTTGGTGTCAAACCTTGTAAATCCTTGTGTCCTGTGCCTTTTCATTACTGCATTATCCGGGAAAGGTTGAGAGATACAAGAAGAGTGGATCGAGGCTTTAACCAGCCATAGAGGTTTAATTGATTAAGAATCAGTTAGTAAAAAGTTTTAAGGGATCACTGATTCACCCCCTCCCCCTCTCAGTGATTCACACTGATCTGGGCACTTCATCATGGATATACTGAACATTCCATGATTTTTCTCTTTAGTTATTTCTATGTTAGGGGTCAGGGTGTTACTTATTTTGAGGTTGTGTTTGTAAATTTAAGTCTCTCTCTTTTGATTATCTCATTTGATGATTTGATTTCCTTAGTCATGAAATCTATCACCTTGGATGTTAGTATGATTTTTTTTGATGATATCTTAGACTCTCATAAAATTTTTAAGGTATAGGTTTTGAAGGTAAAGTGTGTGTTAGTTATTGATCCTTAGATTTTGGGAGTCTTGATCTAAGTAGTATTTTATCCTTGATTTTCTCTTGATCAACTAAATATTTTAGAATTTATAGGGGTAGAAAGTGTAATGGTGGGGAGAATTATAACACCATATCCTAAAAATATTGAGTTCTATATATTTATCTCTCTTATTGTGTGGATTTTTCTATAAATTGAGAGTTCTTGAGCATGAAAAGAGTGTCTCATGGTTAAGGCACATGGTTTTTTAAGCCATGTGGAAACTATGAAATAGATTCTATATTTTAACAAATCCAAACTTCATGGTCGGTGAATAGTTTTCCAAACCATGTATCTTAGCCATGAATAGTTCTCTTGGAGTCCAGTATCGGTAACACAATTGGTGGAAGGTTTTCCAAACCATGCACTGTGTCTAAATTTCAAAAAAAATGAAATGACCCTTTCCCTTAATAGATTTAAATCCCAATGGGGGTTTCTTTTTTTCCCCTCATCCAACTCCCTCCCATTTGGAACACACTTAAAGGGGAATCCATAGCTATAAAACACATCCTCCTCTCCTCCCTCCATTTTGGTCTGATTTTCTTACTATTTATTTATGAGATCATCTTAGGTTGGTAGTTCATATTCTTTGTTTCCTTCTTTTTCCTCCTTTCCCTTTCCATCTTTGTGGAATGAAGTTGGTTAAACCCTAGGTTGTTATTATGGTCCAATTTTTTTTGGTTTTCTTTATGAATAGGGTTTCTTTCCATTTTATAGGGTTTTGTGGACTCGATTAATATGGGATTGGGCCTCATGCATCAAAGGAAGCGAATTATTCTTTGGTTTGAGGTAGGTTACCCTATGTATGAGCCCTTAATTTGTGAACTATAATTTCTTGATGGTTTTTCTAGGTTTTTTTTCTTATAGTATGCACTAAATATATCATTTTAAATGGTTGAGATGATTTAAATGGGTTTCTCCCATGTCACTAATGATTTTCCTAAGATTCTTCCATGGTTTTCCTTTACTAATGCATTTTTTCAAGTTTGTTTAAAATGTTGAGTGCCTTGGGTGGTGGTTTTTTCTTCTAATGGGTTTTAAATACTTGGGTTTTAAAAGACTAATAATGGATTTTCATTTTGGATGGTTTTTCATAAAGAAATAATGGCATGTTGGGTTCCTAAAGAGCTTCTAAATGGTTTCCAATTATCTTATTTCTTTTAAAATTTACCTCATATACATATACATATATATATATGGATATATAGGTGCCATATTCATAAATATTTACACAGAATTGGGAATATATGCATTAGGATAAGGATTATTTTTATATATATCATAGATTATATGTGTCTAAGTATAAAGTGTGGTTTGAAATGTGAAATTTATGGTATAAAAGTTGTTTTCCTAATGATAAAATGCCTACTTATAAAAATTTATGGCGTAGATGGAACATTGAAAATATTTTGGAAAAATGGGATGCACTCCAATGGAATATTATACATGTATGAATTTTTTTTGAATCAGGTTTGATGTGATTAGCATGTTGGTATGTTTCAAAGAAAAGTTTCTATGAATTGGTAGTGAATGGAGTTGATGTTTAATTGTATGCTTACTTTTCATTATTATGTGATTGATATTTGTTTTTACTAATACGCCCCCTTATGTATTTATATTTTTTTCATGGAACATGGGAATCATGGGTACCTAGGTGGAAATATTATGACTAAAACACTAGTTGAGCTAAAAAATCCTATGCTTAATCTCCCTAGTAGTATTATGCTATAATAATAACAGAACTACAAGATATGGACTGTTACTATTAGACCTTTGGTGTGTCCCCTCCAATGGCTTGTACAAGGGAAGTGATTTTTATATGTTTGGTTATTGAGAGTACGAGGATCCTATGACCCAATTACCTTAGCTACTTAGGGATTTCCCTTGATTCTTGTTCTCATTTACTCATGTTTCTATTGTAATATTTTTAAATTATATTTTTCTCAATTTTATTTTGATTTATAAAATAATAAAAACATGTTTCTATTCCATCTATTTTTTAAAACCTGATGACATGATCCTTACTCTTATGAATTTTCTAGGACTCTTACTTTATCAGATCATTCTTTCTTATAAACAAATTATTGAAATATCTCCAATTATTTAGAAAATGGTTTTAAAATCAAATAAGGAAATGGTTTTCTAAAGCATTAGTTTGTTACTTGTTTTTAAAGAAAATGAAAACCTTATTTTAATATATTTATATTATAAATCTAGAATGAAATGTTTTTCACTTTAAATTTAAGGAATATGGTGTGGTTTTTCTTTTGGAATCCCTTCTGGTAATTTTGATTCTCTTGTTTACATCTCTATCATTTTCCATTTGAAGGCTTAATCTTATCTTTTATTATCTCCCATGAGGTAGTGTGGTTCTTGTTTATTGGGTGATAAATCATACTATCACAAGGATTTGGGTGTGTTATAGTTTAGTTTTTATTTCAATTTCTATAATCACATCATCCATTTCGTCTTTTAAAACTTTCTATGGATAGAGGGTATCTATAGATGCTAGTGGGAAAAGCAAAGCAATTGGAGGGGCAATTTTCCTTGCATGAGAGGGGGATCAGAGGGTGAGGGGGTTTTTAGTACTTTTTGTTGTTTACTTCTTTCCTTGTTTTGATATTAGTTTGATGTTCTACTTATTTTTCTTTTGTGTGTACATCTGATGTATAGACAAGTCATGTCGAAATTTTATTTCATTTCCAACGTGTATTTCTTAATTATTTATTAGGAGAAATCATTCTCAGGTTATGTTTCCTTGATTCCTAGTAACTTATTCTAGCCCATGGGGATCAAGAACTCCCTTCAGGACTTGTGGTGGAGTAGTTTGGGTGTCCTACAAAGGTACAAATTAGGCTAGTTCATGATAGAAAGAAAATGATTTAAACAAAATATAATAATTTCATTGAATATTGGAATATTCCCTTAAGGAATTTCTTTTAAATTGAGGATTTAGGACTTCTTATTATGAATAGAATATCAAAAATATGAGAGAGGCTTAGTATATAGGAAAATTGGGTATATTTTTTCAAGAAAACCAAATGGTGGGTATGGTTTAGAGTGGGTAGAGTATGAGTCATTTTATAGGTGGGTTTGAGTGGAATGTTTGCAAATACTCACTCTTTAATGTGTAAGGAATATAATTTTACAAGGAAAGTGGCTAAAATGAAAAACAAAAATAAGAGTTTAGGTTATTAATTCACTCATATATACATTTTAGTGATAAGTTTTATGGATATTTTACCACTTTACACCATATTTTAACATTTTACCTCATTTTACCCCTTACCACCTTAACTAATTTTTTACCTTGGAAACATAATTTTTTAAACAATTGAAATTGAACCCATTATCTAAATTTGAAATGATGATTCCAAATATAAAATCAATTTATTTAATTTAATTTCTAAAAAGGATAAAATTTAATTTTAGAATAAAAACTCATAACACGTAAAAACTAATTTTTAGAAAAAAAAAATATATTTTAAACATTAAATGGTTTTATTATTATTTAAAACCAATTAATAATCATTCCATGAATGTTAATTAATTTTTTAATATATATATATAAACATGAAATTTTATTAAAATCATTCTTTAAGTATGATATATTTAATATTTTTAGAACTAAAGTAGATAACGTATAAAAATAAACCTTTTCTAGAATACAATATATTTTTATTAATTAATTATTATCTTTTTATTTTATATCATTGTTTTTTATATGTTAATTACATAAAAAATATATTAATTATAACACATATTAAATCTTTAATATATATATTGGATATATTTATATCTAATGAATATATATCCAACGACCTTACATCTAACACCCATATAAATGTGATATTAGACTTTTATATTCTAATATGTAGCCTGATATACATCTCCAAAAACATTCATTCCATTCCCCATTTTCTTCCTCAAAATTTATATCATATTTATAATAGTTTTCATTCTTTATATAGTTATCATCAGTTGTATTATCCTCATGAGAGATCATTATAATGAATATTTCATGCTTGTAGCCCTTTTATTTATTTGTGTTTTTATTTATTTTTTAATTTTAATGATTATATTCCTTATATATTTTGTGTAATATTAATTTATATTTCATTTTTTTTTTGTAATATTATACCTTAATTAAATAAATAAGTATTTATTTTTTATAGATATTTCATATGATTTATTTTATACATGATTTAAATTTTATTCAAAGGAAATAAAAATATATTCAATAATGATGGACATGTAATATAGGGAAAGAAAATAAATTCTAAAACCCCAGATAATAAATTCTTCTCCACTTTATAATTTTCACCCAAAAAATTAATTTTTTTATCATTGATGAATAATAGGTTAGGGTATCATTAAAATAGACATAAATTTATATGTAAGTTCCATTGTGAACTCAAACTCATTTGTTAGGGTCAATTGATGAAACTAGTCATTTCTAAAACAATAGGCATATATTGAGATTTTAATTTTTATAACCATTTCTTCCATAACTTATTATTTTGTAAACAACAAGACTTAAACTTTTGAATGAGTTTCCATATATGCACCTTACAGGTCATGTGATGTTTACCTAAAAAGACCTAATAGATTCATCCTCATTTTTCTTAAACTCAAGGAATTTTATCTATATTTTAGGTGGGGATTATGATAAAATTATTTTATTGATTTCCCTCTATTCCATAGGCATAATTTTTTCCTTTGGTTTTTTTTTAATTAATTTTTTCCATAATTTTACTTCACATTCCAAATGATGAATGATAAATATGGATTTTCATGATTGAAGCATGAAAAATATATTTTTTTCTATCATAATGATCCATTTTTTTAACTACTAATATATTAAAATATTCATTAAAGGATGAATTTCATCATAATGTAAATAATGTAATGATGATTTTTTCCTCCTGATTCAATCCATTTACTAAAAAAATGGTTAATGTGAGTAATAAATAATAATATAAAATAAAATTAGAGTAAAAAATAATATGAATATGCAAAATCAAACTTCAAATGTCATTTCATCCTATTATTATTTCAATTTAATCTCTGTCACTATTGGTTTATTTATGTCACTATTGGTTTAATATATGATACCATTGGTTCAAAAAAAATATGATTTATGTTTATCCTCTTATTCTATTTAACATAATCCCCATATATAACTAAACCTTTCTCTGATACTAATTGAAGTGACCCTATACCCATACTCCTAAATCCAATGCTATAAATACATACTTTACAAATATAATATGATACCAAAAGAGTTTAGTATCTTGGAATATTAGTTTCATGTTCATCTTATTACTCAATACAATATACATTTATTTCATAAAATTATTAACACGTGAATCACTTATAGATATAACCCTCCATAAAAATTACTATAGAAATGGGGGAAAATAATAAAAGGGTGAGCTCAACGACTTGGTAAAAGGGGAAAATAGAATAATTCAATAAGGATTTATCATTATATCATAAACATGTAAAGAACACAAACATAGACTAAATTTCATGATTAATGGAGTAAGATCATGAAATTATAATAAGTGATCATGAGGAATGATAGAATATTTATATATCAAGTCATAGGAACAAATAATAATAAATATTACATCATGAAAGTGTAATATATACCATGGTATAAGAATGGGGAATCAATAATCATGAACCATGGTGATATATAGTAAAAATGTGGCATCGCATAATAATGTGACACATACATAAAAATAGTAAATCCTATACATATTTCAATATTAACCACTAATACATTCATATTATAGTATACTAGGATAACCACATGTGTCCCATAACATAATGGACTGGGTTAACCACATGTTTCCCATAACATAGTGGACTAGTCTAACCACCCATGTCCAATAACATAGTAATCTCATGAGATTTAAATCTTTATCCAATATATTAAAGGACTATATAATTTCAATCCCATGAATTATATAATTATATAATCATATATATGTATTCCAAATGATATAAATCATACATCATATCTTGATTAACTCATCCAATAAAATGAGTTGCATAATATTTTAATAAGGTATCTAATAATAAGTACTTAAATATTGGATCAAATAATTACCAAAATTAAATCACCAAAATGAAATATATCATAAGAGGATTTAAAGGGTGATAAATGAATAATATGAAATATTCATTAATGATGTATCTTCTAGTTTAATATGGGAAAACATATTGTAAATCATGATAAGATGTTTCGTAAGGTTGTTGTAATATTATTGTAAAATAAAATATATAATTCACTTTTAAAATCATTTTGAAAAGGTGAAAAAAATTATCTTAAAAATTATTTTAATAATAAATATACTAATAATTTAAAATATAAAATAAATAAATTTAAATTATAAGAAAAAATTATTAAAAGATATAAAATGGTATGGATATTGAAAGAAATGTTTTTTAACCACTTTTAACAATTTAAAGAAACCTGCATTGATGAAAAAGATATAAAATTTACTTTTGAATAAAATTAAATAGAAATATTATATTTATATAATAGAATATATATTTTACATTCAAAAATAATCAAATCTAACATTTTTGGTAAAAAAATAATATGGATATAGAAGAGAAATGCCTAAAATAAAGGGTGGAATTTTTCCTTTACAACGGTGTATTTTATGAAGTGGGAATTAATAAAAAATAATATTTTAATATGGAAATAAATTTTACTTATAAAAAAATATAGAATACAATAAGATGTTATAATGTGACCCGCATGTATGATTTTAGCTAAATAATAAATAGTGTGAGTCAATTAAAATAGATTGAGTCAAGAAAACCATTACCCTGGATTCCTGCTTATTCAATTGTGTTATAAATTCATTTATAATAAACATTAATTCATTATTAAACTATATTAAAAACTAAATTATATTTATTTTATTTTATATCAATCATTTATATTTTTTATTACCCATTTATTGATCATTTGTAGATAATTTTTAGCATCAAGTGTTAATTGTTCAATTTGTTTCAGACTTGCTTCGGTGTAGCACTTTCAATCTTTTCTCCCTTATCATGTATTAATCACCTAAAAAATAATGTTAAATATATAGATATTTTTTATAGTGTTCCAAAGTCCTATTATTATTTAATGGATGTTACGATAATGATTTATAAAGAATGGTTATAAATTTTCCCTTATTATGAATATAGAATTAAAGAAAATAATTGATTTTATTAACTAATATAAATTTATGTATTACCAATAAAAATTTATAAAAACAACTTAAATTCATCATTAATACCATATATTTATAATATTTATGTTTTATTAATCATTCAATATGAAAATGTTATTGTATAGTTCATGTAGGTGGTTAAATCAAACTGAACAAGAATGTGTTATAACGTGTGAATAGGTAAGAATATTTTGTTTTATTGTGTTAATATAACTATTAAAAAATAATAACAATTTAAATTACATTTTATTAAAGTGTCAAATAATATTAAAGAATATATGGATAAAGAAAATAAAGAAAATTATTTAAGGAAAAGATAATACCTACATTGAAGAGTGGCATCTTCCCTTAAGGACCTTATTTGAAATGAAATATTTGGGACACTTTATTATGACTAGAAGATCCCAAAAATGATAAATTTTTATTAGAGAGATAATTTTGGTAAATATTGGAGAGAAAACTAAATTATATTTTTGGTTTGGAGTGAGTATAATAGGGGTTATTTTATAGGTTATTTTGAGTGACATATTTACAAATACTCATTCTTTAATATGTGAGGAATATAATTTTAGATGGAAATAGGATCAAAAAATGGTAAAATAATGAGGATAGATCATAAATTATATAATAAACACATTTTGGTGATAATTTATAGATACATTTTATCACTTTACACCTTAGTTTAACATTTTACCTCATTTTACCATTTACCGTCGTAACACATTTTTTACCACGGAAACTTATTTTTTTCTAGAAAATAAATTTGACCACATTATATATATAAATAATAAATTTAATTAAAATAATTATTTAAATGTGATATATTTAATCTTTTTATAATAATAACACATAACATATAAAAATTCACATTTTTAAAATACAAGTTGTTTTTACCAATGATTTTTCTTTTTATTTTGTTTCATCATTATTTATTATATTTAAATTAAATGTCAAGTATATTGATTATAAAACATTGGTAAATTATACATTCCAATTATAAAATATCCAATATACCTATCATATATATTTATACTCAATGACCAAGTATCCAATGAATATATATCCAATGTCCATATAATGGTCATATTATCCATTTCAATTCTTATATATAAACTTTTATATTTCCCTAAAATAATTTATTATATTCATGAATTTCTTCCTCAAAATTTATATCAAATTTATAATTATTTTTATTCTTTATATAGTCATGGTATGATCTTCATGGGAGATCATGAATATGGATATTTTAATCTTGTTATCTTTTTATTTATTTATGGTTTTAATACTCTTGTAATTTTCATAATTATATTCCATACATATTTCTTATAATATTAATGTTCATTTATTTTTATATTGTAAAATTAAACCTTGATGAAATTAATCATTATAGATAAATCATTATTCATGTTATCTTGATACTGTGTATGATTTATTTTATACATGATTTCAATTATATGAAAAGAAAATAAAAACATTTTTATTAATGGTGGTCATATAATATAGGGAAAGAAAATTTATTTTATAACCTATCATGTTACAGCTTGGGTTAGGTTTTCTCACTCAACCCACCACCTACTCAACCCACCCATGTTGAAAGTTTGATCCTTTTACTTATCACCCATTAATCTCATGTGGGTTGACTTATCTCCACCCCTCACATGTTCCATACCTACTATGGGTTTCTTTCAATTGTTTAATATAAATTGGATCATTCTGGTATTTTATCCCCCAAATCATATATTTATGACATATTCCTAACCCTTAATATTGCAACACTATCTTCTACTTACCTCCTCTGACTTATCATTCATATAAATTATCATTGATGGGGTATGTCCAGATTCAATGATCATCACTCCCCTCACATCATCATCACTCTATCTCTCTCTCACACTCTTAACATTCACCACAAGAGTCTACTTAACCAATTTCCTAGTTAATTAACCTTTGTTCATCATTTACTTTGGAAACATAATACCCTTATCCATCAACCCACTATATATTTCCCAATCTCTTTATAAGAACCTGAAATTAACCATAATTTAGCAAGTTCATCTTATACATGAGAGATTTCATTATGAAAAACCCTTAAGTCAAACCAATATCTTCTTATAATACTTATCCCATGCTTTATACCACCACCACAATTGGTAGTGATGGTTCATATTATCTTTTATAATCATGACCAACATTTGTAATGTTTCCCAGATATGGTCAAGACAAAATATGTGGCGGTGAAGGTTGATGGCATTCTACTGAATGATCAACCATTATTATTCCAGTGATGAATATTGAAAATAATATAGTATAATATTTAATTATTAATTAATTAAATATAATTTTCACAAATAAATCTATATCTATTCATTAAACAGTGAGAATTTATATGCACAAAAAATTATAAAAAAAATTATTTGTGAACCAACCACAATGGAATTGACTCCTATAAATTTTTTTCCTTGATTCAGGTCTTAATTATAGGTTTTAATGATTTTAACATCCCTAATTACATAGTTTAAGTAATTATAAAAACAAAAAAAATAAAACAAAACATGAATGAAAAATATAATAATAAAATAAAAAATAAAAATACCATTTTAAAAAGGATTGGAATTTTTATATCAAACTGGATTGATGAATTTAAATATACTTTGATATCTACTAATAACACTAATAACCAATGAATTTTTGGGATTATCTTATTATAAAAGTGAATTTATTCACTCCTATAATGTAAAAGATCAAATAAAAAATGATAAAGATACTTAGGAACCTCTTAGATGAGGAAAACTATGGAACTCTCTTTGATGAGGAGCATTAGAGAATATCAAGCACCGCATTTGATTTTTATCAATATAATGAAGAATAAACCCCTAATACTTTCTATTTATAGTAATAGGGACATTAAATATCCTCCAAGGAATCTAAAATCATATCTCACTAAAGGAGGTGTGGTAAATAGTCTCTAATGGTCATTTGAAGCATTAAATAGCCTCTGAAAGTGACTTTAAGTCCAAAATAACCTTTGGAGGTGAATTTATGAGCCTTAAAATTGGTTAAATGTATAAAATATGGTGCTTATATAGTATATAAAGGTATTATTATGAATTTTACACATGTAGTGGGCCTTATAAACTCGTTTCTTTAATCCCAATCCCAAATCCCTTTTTGACTTTACCATTTCTTCATGTTTATGTTTTAGTAACATAAACAACTCATTATATATATTATAGTTCCACATTAACTATTCAATAAAATAACATTAATTAATTTAATATTTCAAATGTGAAAAACACAAGTCCTATTTTATATAATAAACATAAACATATTTGCACAAGAACAAATTACTTTAGTCTAAAAATCCCAATTAGCATTATCTTATGTGTAACCGCAAGGAGGCCATTTTAAAATTATAAATAATTATGAATATATTTCATAATTATAATATAATAGTGGTATATGTAAATACATTATATATTTACAAATTATAAATGGTTTTGGTGTGATTTAATCCACCACATGTCCATTAAAAAAGTTCATTTGTCCTTAACATCGAGATTAAGAACAAGACATGGATAATATTAATCATCTTTATCTTGTCTCTTTTATAAATTCATGAGTTAACTAAATCATATAATTACATCACTTGTAATTATATTTTTACATACATGCACTTATTCAAAACTCAATTGATTTCCATGATGTCACAACCCTTCATATAGACAAACACATCATATCTTTGTTAATTAAAAACCTCTACATGATTAGTATCATACCTAATTACCTTATATTATGAAAAATTCTCAAATAACTTTATATGGGTATCAAATTATGAAACCTCACAAGTAGATAACCTAATTTATAACCTTAAGTCAAAATATCCATAGCCAATGTTCACTTAAGTAACACCAAAGATGCATATATGACAATTCATGTGGTGTACTTTAAGTGGGTCAAACTGAATATAAGTTCACTAACTTGTATCCTATAAGTGATCATTTGTATCTCTATATAAGTTACCATACTCATAAAAATATTAACATATGATCACAACTCAATATTATGATTATTAATTAGGGATAACCTAGTAATAAATATATTATATGGGTTTTTATCATATTATCTCTTATGTTTTATATAGAAAAAATTAATGAATGGTAATGAATTTTCATTAATGTAAACTACATGATACCAAATGTCCCTAATAAAACAAAACTTTATTGAATTTAGTTCACAAACACTAATAATCTCCCACTTAAACTGATTTTATTCACCCAGGTATCTAATACCAAGAGAACTAGTGTGGCTTTCATTATTTTATTTCTTAAGGGGATTTGTTTTGGGGTCTATAATATTATCATATATATGAATAAAACACATGTTAATATAATATCTTTAAATTCTATCAATAATGAGATAAAATAATCATAAAATATGTTGTGATATTTTTTGATTCATTGGTTCCTTATCTTTTATAACCACATCAATGTTATAATAGTGGAGTTCAATCAGATTCATAATTCTTGATACCACCCCTAGTTTGGTAAAGAAATTATTTATAGAAACTGATTCTTTAGCATCATTATATGTTTTGATATATTCAAAAAAAAATTAAAAATAAATAAATTTTGTTTTCTTATAAATTTTCTATCTTTCTACTCCACCATTATTAAAAAACAAAAAACATTACTAGGATCTATAGTCATCTTTTTTAGTTAGGAATCTGGCATCAATGTAACCCTTTACAATGAGATATTATTCACAACCAAAAACTAATAGTACAACTTTAGTTCTTCTCAAGTACTTAAGGATATTATTCATGAATACCCAATGACTATAACTAGTATTTAATTGGTGTCTACTCTTCATACTCAATACATAAGATACATCAGGATGAGTATATTACATGGCATGCATGATTCTTCAAACTTTTGAAGCATATGGATTCTTAATCATGTGTTATTATTCTTAAATAGTTGAAGTACATCGTGTAATTGAAATACTATTTAATTATAACATTGGTAAAGGATACTTTTTAAATTTTTATATGTTAAATATTTTTAACTCTTTTCTGATGTATGTGTTTAGACCAATTTCAATCATTCATTTAAATATATCTCTATAAATCTACATACCTTGTATGTATGATGCTTCACCAATATCTTTTATTGAGAACAAATGTCCCAAATAATTTTTCAATAATTATAACATTTGTATGTCATTTAAAATGAGAATTATGTCATCCTCATACAACACCATAAATACAACTATGCTACCACTAACTTGTTTATATACACAAGTTCTACCTATATATTTTATAAAGTAAAACTCTTTGATATCTTTATCAAAATAAATATTCCAACACTGAAAATCTTCCATCAAACCACAAATGGATCATTTTAGCTTAAAAATATTAGCTACATTTCTTGGATCCTCAAAACCTTCTAGTTGTATCTTATATACATCCTCAAAAATTATATAAAGAAACATAGTTTGAGATATATTTGACATATATCATAATCATAATATGATGTTCTAGATAAAATAATCCTAATGGGTTTCATCATAGTCACTGGATAAAATGTTTCATCATAGTCACTACCATTAATTTTTTTAAAACCTTTAATATCCAAGTTATATTTTTAGATAGACACTCTTCCATCCATTCCAGTATATTTATAAAATACCCATTTAAACCCAATTTATTTTATCCCTTGAATTGGATCTACCATGTTCTAAATCTGATTAATGTAAATGAAATCTTTTTTATATTCCATTGATTTTAACTATTTATTAAAGTAAAAACTCATGATGTATTCTTAGTAAGATATCATATTATCTTATATGATCATTGAATCACCTTTATCAAAAATAAAAAATCCATATATCTTGGGTTCCTGATGAGATCCACCAGACCTTTTTATTTCTTATGTATATTGAGACTATTTATTTTCCACAAACCTTTGTATTTATGATTCATCCTTCTTAGTAATAACATCATATTATTATTAATAAACATTATCAAGTAAAATTTTACCCCAACTAATTACATGTGAAATAAATTCCATTTCTAAAATGATAGCATGTTAAGCTATAAACACTTATTAATCTAATGGATTATATAAATAATAACACACATCCTGTCTATGATAACTAATCAATAGATATTTATCTGATTAAGGTTCAAGTTTACTTGAGGTAATATTCCTAACACATGACCCACAATCCCTAATATTCAAAAAAATAGATTATGATGCCTCTTAATCCACATATCAAGTGGTGTCTTTTGAATATCCATTTATGGAACACAATTTAGTGTAAATGAAATAGTTTTTAGAGTGTAACCCAAAAAAGAAATATTAAGGTCTACATGACTCATCATTGACTAAATCATGTCTAAAAAAATTAATTTCTCCTTTTAGATAAACCATTTTATTATGATTTACTAGGTGGAGTGAGTTGTGATATTATACCATAGTCTCCTATACAGTCATGAGATTATTAAATCAAACATTATACACCTCGATCAAATCAAAGTGTTTTAATAAATTTTCAAAGTTAATTTTGTATTTAGTTTTTTTAACATTGTGATAATTTCAAATGATCCATAGTTGTGTTTCATAAGATACATTTACTCATAACTACTAAATTCATCATTTAAAGTAATTATGTACTAAAATAAAAATTAATTTACTTTGATTATAGGACTACATACATTAGTATGTATAAGTTCTAATAAATCATTAGCTTATTTCCCTTTACCCTTAAAAGGTGATTTATTCATTTTACCTTATAAACAAGATTCACATACATCAAATGATCTATAATAATTTGAATCCAATAATCCCTCATTATGGATTTACTGGATGTGATTCTTATTTATATGACCTAGGTAGTAATGCGAAAGATAAGTGAAATTTGAATAATTAATTTTTACCTTGTTGTTTTTTACATTATAGATGGGATTGTAAAGATCCAATATATATTTCACATTAAAAATATTATTAAAAACATAAAACATTTGATTAATATAAATAGAATAATAATTATTCTTTATTACAAATTAAATGCTCTCCTAATATAAGTAAGATACAAAAAACAAATTAATGTTGCATGATAACAGTACTATATAAATAATGAAAATACTTTAGGAATAATTTGAGTTACTATCCCCAAAGATAATTAAACAACTCTTTCTATATTCCCTACTTATAATACCACTTCTCCCTTAATCTATTTATAATGCTCTTTAAGAAGTTTCACATTTCCAAAAATATGTGATATGCAACTGGAATCTAATATCTTTGATTTAGAGTTATAGAAATTGATCTCTAAAATGTATAATTCTTCATGCCTATGAATATTTGATTTCTTCTTAATTCATTCAATCATATTTAATAATTTCATGTATTTATATAGCTTCTGAATCTTGGAAATAATGGTATATACCACAAGACATCTTATGTTTTATAAATTATTTTGATACTTTTTATAATAATATTTTCTATATTGTGAGGTGGAAGAAAATTTCTCATATGGTTTGGATTTATATGGAATATATAATTTTCTCTCTTATTTGAGAACAACTCAAAAATTTTATACCAATCGATGAAATAATTGGCATTACTTTTTTCTTTATCAAGGATTGTTCTTATTTAAAAATTTGAGTTTGTTTTTAATGTCATGAATATCTAAAGAAAAATATGTGACATTATTAGTATCATGTTTGTTATTATTAAATGTGGTATTTTATTGAATATACTCCCACTAAAATAATAACTTTAATTATTATATATTTAGTGTGCCAAGATCCATATTTTAACATGTCTTAACTCAGTTAATATTGTCTCTTAAGGAATGTATATTTTTTAAAATAAATATATTTATTTGTATTTAATACAAATATATGATTTTTAAGTTAAAAACAACTTACTCAATTCATCTCATGAATATTCTCAACATCATGCCTTTGGGTACCATTATAATCAGGTTACCTAGTCAAGTGTCACCCAACAATCACATAAAAATAATTATTACCCATTTTTTCAATCACATGATGAATTATTGATGCTCAGCTAAGCATGAATCATCTATTTGATCAATTAAGGTTTTGAATAATTTGGTTATTATTGGAATGCATATAGTTATTTTATATTTAATTAATGGTTTTAAATTTAGTCTCACTGTTAGAATTTTATATATCACATACATACTCCTTGTGATTATATTCACAATAACTCAAAAGTATATAACACATATATACTCAATGAATCTCAGGAATATTAATTACATAATTAATTTACACTTATATCACATATAAATTTTAAATACTTTAATCACATTACATAGAATAATTCTATATCTCCATATCAATTTTAGTAATATATATGATATAGGATTATTAATGGGTTCAATGGACTAGAGCATAGAGAATGTGATATTTCACATAAGGTTCAATCAGAAACCAAATACCCAGAATTTCTTTTAAGGGGAATGATCAAATAATCAAACATTCCATAAATGTTTCTTTACAGTGTTAAATTAATTTTACTTAATTTAATATAGAAATATTCTAAAATGTGGAAATTTAATTTACGTATTTTTCATTAATTGATTCTGGATCTAATATCACTGCTAGAGTGGTGGGATCATGTCCCTCATATGAACACATTGAATGTCCATTCATATGAACATTTAATAGAACTTAATTTCTCAAACTCTTGGTGTTATGCATCTCATTACCTCAATACTAAAGATCTTGGGCAGAGAGGTACACTTAATTACATGTTCATGTGTGAGATATCCCATAAACCTATTAACTCTTTAACCTTTTCTCTAATACAATGACTATTTTTTTATGATGTTAGAAACCTTTGGTAAAAATTACAATTAATTATAAAACCCAAACAATAACATAACAAGTAAACTAAAAACACAATAATAAATAATAAAATAAAAACACCTTTTTAAAAAGGTTCAAAATATTTGGATCAAACATGAATTAATGAATTCAAGTCTCCTATAGTATCTATCGATAATGAAAATCATCAGTTCTTTGGTGGGATTTTATTATTATCCAAGTGATTTTAGTCACTCTTTTAAAGGAATGGATGAATGAATTAATGATAAAGATATTAGAGAACATATCAGATGAGGAAAACTAGGTAAATATCTTAGATGAGGAATGCTAGAGAACACTAAGAACCACCTTTTCATTTTCTCAATGAAATGAAAACCATGACCCTTCTTATTATTTATAGGAATATGGGTGTTAAATAGACTCTATGGAGACTAAATTAATAGAAAACTAAAATATTTGTAATAAATAACTTACAATGGTCATTTAGAGCATTAAATGGCCTCTAAAAGTGGTTTTAAGTTCAAAAACACCTTGGAAGGTGCATTAATGAGCCTAAAAATGGTTAAATATAGAAAAGGAGGTTGTTAAATGGTCTCTCAAGGTGGGATTATTAATTCTCCACGTGTAATGGGACTTAGAAACACATTACTTCAAGCCCAATTCCAAATCTCATTTGGGATTTTCTATTTCTTCATGTTTATTTTTAAAAAATATAAATAACTCACTATTTATATTATAATTCCACATTAATTATTTGACTAAATATTTAAAATTTTCAAAATAAAAATCATATTTTTTTATAATAAATATAAAATATTTACACATGTACTAATCACATCAATCCAAAAATCCAAATTAGTAGTATCATATGTGTGACCCTAACGGCCCTTTATAAAGTAGGAAATAATTATAAATACTATCAATAATTATAAACTAAGAGAAATGTATAGAAATATGTCATAAATTTCAAAATTAAAAGGGGTTTTGATGTGATTTAATCCACCACATATCCATTAGAAAAGTTCATTTTTTTTTGAAAATGAGATTAAGCGTAGCACACTGATAATGTAAATCTTTTCATAACCATGTACTCAGTCAAAACTCAATTGAGGTCCATAATTTTATAACTCATTATATTGTAGGATTAATCCTATATTGATTAATTAAATAACTTTTCTTAATTAGTATCATACCCAATTTCCTTATATTAAACAAAATTCTAAAAATTCTTTAGATAGGTATAAAAGTATGAAACCTCACTATCAAGGAACTTATTTGAAAAATTCAAGTCAAAATATTAATAACCATTCACTTAAGTAACACCAATGACACATATATTAAAATAAATGTGGAATAATTTAAGAGATTCAATCTAAATACAATTTCACCAACTTATATCCTATGATTGGATAGATATACTTATATAAAAGTGATCCCACTCATATATATTTTAACAAATCATCACAACATGATATGCTGATCATAAATTAGGGGTTATTTGGTAATACATGTATTATAGGGGACCATTATCATATCATATATCATGTTTTATGAAACAAACATAAATTAATGATAATGTATTTCCATTAATATATATTATTCCAGGAATCCCCCCCCCATCCACCGGTACTACTATTGGTCTAGGAATGAAGGGAAGGAGTGACCCCTGAAGCCCACCACCAATAGGCCCCATGTTGTAGACTATCACTGAGGGTATAAATCACTTGAATAAAAATAATTACCCCTAATATAATGAAAATTATTGATATATAAGATAATAAACCACCCAAAAACTCTATAAAATAATATAAAGAACCAACAACCCAAAATGCATGTCAAGAAATACAAATAAAAGTATCCAAAATGAAACGGTACCAAGGGAAATACTAAAGTTGCAACTCTATAGTGACTCAAACCACTAAACTAGTAGTGTCCATCATAGTCTCTAAAACCCTCCTAGAAAATTAAAAATGTAGATTATATATATACGTCAGGTGAGAGAAACATGTATACTTAGTGGGATCTTACCCAAGGTCTCTCATGAAAATGTAAAAAGAGTATATTAATGTACTAGTGAATAGATAGTATAAATAACATGAACCTAAATAAGAATACTAACCATATTATCCTTACCAAGTTTATATCACCAAATAAAGCATCCAAGGTAGTAAAATAATATCAATGGAATATATAAAAAGTCACTCTGCATCCACTTCCCCATTGAGTTTCTGCTCTCACTCCCCAGTATCAGACTTCTTGTGCTCCCATGTCTTTCATATCTATATATCAATTATCACGTATTAAGCCATGTCATATGTGTTTTGGTTCATAAACCTACCTACCCCAAACTCCAACCATCATCTTATGCTACAATCATTCAATATCTACAAATCACTTATCACAGTCATATCATTATTTTCACTATCATGTATCCAACTGCAACTTCAAAACCAATGCAGTAGGGTATCATGAACATAAAGGACATTAGACATGTACCCTTAACCAATCATGAATGACCACTACCACATATCACATCCTATTATTGACAAGTATTACCACTAACTATCCCATCATCAGTCAGTACTCTCCATCAACAAGGTACCACAACAATATACTACTACTGAAGGGAGAGTGGGTAAGTGGGGGTAATCAACCATCCATTCCCTAAACATCGTAGATTTTAGGGGAAACTCCCCAAAAAAAAATTGGTGTTGGTATATATTACTCAATGTAGGTGGGGTATTCATATAAGTAACGTGAAAATACAACAATATATAGATAGTACACAATAACCAACCTAAGGGTTCACATCAAGCAATAATATTATATCCCACATCACTACCTCACCACCTCATGACATTTTCCACCAACTACTACCACCGCTAAATGAAACTTGAACACATAAATCAGTCACACACACAACTCATAATTCATATTTCTATTTACAATTCAACTAATTTCTAGATTTACCAGTTTACCAACCATGAAAATTTTGTTAACCCATTTAATCCCATATTTAATGAAAACCATTATATTCAGGACCCACTTTTATTCCCATTAATTTATCAACATTAAATTCATAAAAAAATTACCACTTATTTAATTCCCAACCCATTACATTTCCATTTCATCATTATTAATTATAACCTGTTACTATTGAGAAACAATAACCACATTCCATAACACAACAACCCAACCATCTCACAGCAACCCCCCTCACATCCCATGCCAGAACACTTTCACAGCTCATCCATCACATAACAATCATTAGTTGAACACTACCAACCAACCCTCATCATATCCCATGCCAAACCACTAAAAACCCCACTACCCATTATATTATACACCCAAACTGATCACCACCATCATCGCACAAAGCCCATGGTATCCACACGAGTATAAAAAATAATATTAAAACACCATAAAGAAATAAAAATAGATTTTCAACCCACACAAATCATCATAATTTGATTTCAAATATTAAGAGGGATTATATAATATTTTATAAATTCTACCATAGGTATTTGTAATGAACCGGACTGGGATTCCATATAAACTGGAACTTGGCTCGACCCTCTACAAGACCAAAGGTTTTTCCTAATCCCCATAGGCTAGAAACTAGTATCAGAGTATCAATAATTCTCTTTGGGAATTATTCCACCCACATACATCAATATAAAAAAACACGTAATGGAAATAATAAGTTATCAGTTGAACAAGGAAATATAACTAAACATACCTATCAAGATAAACAACTAAAATAAATATAATATGGAAGTCGATACATAAACATCCTAGGATGAAAGAAAGATAGAACACCCTAAAATAAAAACAAAAGGGAAATAGAACCCAAATAGCTCCAGTATCAACATTAGTTCTGTCGATCACATGTCACATGCCATTCATCCATCCATAGTCAAACCTAAATTAAAAAAAAATAGGTATGGGAATTAGAAACCCATAGAAGATTTATATAGGCGTGATATAAATAGACCAATGGTTTTCCACCCACTTAGACTATGTAAATAAACTTAGTTATACTATTCATAAATCTCTGTTTGAACATATGATAAAAAATAGTTTTTTCACATTCTTTATAAAATAAGTGAAATGACATGCCATTTACACATTTACAAATAACCACTATTTTTTATATAAAAAATAAGGATGGTTAAATAATTTAAATAAATAATCTCATTCCAAGGAAATATGGTCATTATAATCATATAATGTGAGCTAAAACTATTTTATCCATCATTCCAAACATTTCATAAAAACACATTTTTTATAGAACACCTCAAGGAAAACAATTTCTTAAAACTCTTTTAAGAAATAACCAAAAAATTATCCTTTTTAAATCAAACTTTCAAACCTTTTAGAAATAACTCATTTGAAAGTAAACCAAATCACACGCAATATGAAACATAAATCACATATAAGAACCAAGGAATGAATTAATCATAATCTAGAAAAAAAATCTACCAATGGTTATAATAATCAAACTAAGGGTACACAAATGAACCAAGAAATGGAATCCACTAAAATGTTCTAATAAAGACCTAAGTTTCATGGAAAAAAACTAAGGCTATATTAATAAAGACCTAAATTACTGACAAGGAACATAGAATAACACTTAAAAACATTTCCACATCCATGGTATCCCCTTTAAATTATCTAGAAATAAAACTGCATGTGAGCTTACTGATATCATGGGAAATTAAAAGGGTTTCTAGCTTACACCTACCTGAATGGCCTAAAGGACTTATATTTTTATTAATTTTTTATAATCCCCCTTTTTAGGGTTGAAGGGTAACCCTTATATGGCTCGTAGGCTTTCATGACATTACATTACCCTAAGTTCTCAGAGGAATCAACCCAGACTATGACTACTTAGAACAGACCCTCCCCAGCATCTGCATCGTGATTAGATCTCTACCTTCACATGGTTGTTTGAATAGTTTTCATGTGTAGAGATGAACATTCCCGGTATCGATGTCAATGACATACCCTATCATTCTTCCAAATCTGATAGCTCTACTCTGGTGAACGTTCCATGCTCTGAACCTCCTATAGAGCAGGTTTCTTATAGAATCTTACGGGTGTGTATATTCACATCATGTGGCACAAAGGCCTTGAGGTGGCCTGAAGGCCTTAAGGTAGACCTAAGATCTTGAGGTGGCCCGAAGGCCTTATTGGCCGGAAGACCTGGGTGTCCCGAAGGCCTAAAGGACTCCATGACCAAATCGGTGGCCTGAAGGGGGATGCTACAGTACTAAATATTACCTGTTATACTACCTAATATATTGTTTCTATAGTAACCTGAAAATATTTCATACCCCTCTTGGTCTAACCAATGAGGTGTGTTGGTCGGAGTGGTTTACTCAAGAGGGGGGTGAATTGAGTACCAATTAAAATTTCTGTATTTAAAAACAGTGTCTTAAAGACCCCCAAATAAAATAATAAATTAAACTGTAGTGAATTTATATTAAAATAGAGGTTCTGTCAGATTCTCAAGGGATTGATTAATTCCCAGTTAATCAACACAGGAGTGAGTGATTATCTTTTGAAACTAACTTACTAATCTACACTTAACATAAACACTTGCTAATTTAATTATCAAAGTAACTTTAAAAACAGTATTGGTTTTAAAGTGATTAGAAGCGGAATAAAACTTCGAAAGAGATGGCACAACAATGTAACCAAGAGGTTCAGTCTCAAGCCGAGACTTAGTCCTCTCAAAAGTTTATATATAAAAATGATCCACACCCTGAATCGGGGTTCAACAGTTTACAACTGTCCAGGTCCAAGACCTCTACCACTGTTCTTCGTGGGAAACAGTACAACAGCAACCAGCTATCCAGGTCACACACGACCTCTACCACTGTTATTCGTGGGAAAGAAAGAATGAAAGAGTTTGGTAAGGATTTACAAATCCTTCAGTTTGAGTACAGGAGACAGTGTATGTGTTAGATACAGCAGATAACACACACTGCTCGAAAAGAGTAATAATAAATCACAGAACAAGAGATGTAGAGTTTATAAGTGGTTCTGGTGATTTCAGTGCAGCTCTGGACTCCTTTGGATTTGACTAGAAGTGAGTTTGAGTCCTCTTCTCGTTTCTGTTTGAGAAACAGAGTGTCGTATGCTCCAGGTTCGTAGGTAGTGAGATGTAGTCGATGAAGCTCTTCGATATTCTTTTGTATGCACAGAACTCTTCTTGAGTAGGCTTTATTGTATATATGATTCTGTCTTGCTTGGTTCTTCTTGTTTTTCTGGTATATGTCATCCACCACGCACTTCTTTTTGTTGTTCGTTGATGTGTGTTTTTACTTGGGCAGTGTAGTCTTCTCGTATTTATCTCCCAACAGGGGACAGGAAAGATTTCCTTTCTGCAGGTACGAGGTACGGGTTCCTGACATCCGACAACCTTTATCAGATATTTGACAAATCATTAAAATGTATGATATGACCGTTAGATAGATTAAATATAGGAAATAAAGAAATTCAAACAGTGCGTCGAGTGATCGGTAGGTAATCAGCATCGGTATCTTGGACATCGGTAGCTTGAACATCGGTAGCTCAATGTCATTAGTTGCTTTGACTCTATCGGTGGCTCTATGCATCGGTTGGTACATGCTTGTATCGGTGACTTTGTTTATCGGTAGCTCCATGCGTCGGTAGCTCCATGCGTCGGTAGCTCCATGCGTCGGTAGCTCCATGCGTCGGTATCTCCATGCGTCGGTAGCTCCATGCGTCGGTAGCTCCATGCGTCGGTAGCTCCATGCGTCGGTAGTTGTGAGTCTGTCAGTAGCTTCATCCATCGGTGACTCTTATTCCATCGGTAGCTATTTATACTTACACCGGTAGCTCTATGTTTGTATCGGTAGCTATCTGTAAGTCAGTAGCTTATATTTATAAGCACATCGGTAGCTCTGTGTTAAGTCTATCGGTAGCTGTCTGTCGGTAGACTAAGTCTATCGGTAGACTGGTTACCGGTAGCTTTTTATCAGTAGCTATAGACAGATTACTTATCTGTTTTATGCAGAACACATCCGATTTTGTTAGAATCAATTTATAACTTGTATGAACATGAATAAAAGAGTATTAACATATTCCAAAGACTATTTTAAAAATTATTATTGGTTTGATCATAGATTTGAAAGAATTAAAATATAGATCAATGATACTTAAGAATATCATAGAGAATGAAAACATAATTGGGATTTTCAACACATATGAATACATGATTGAGATTATCAAAACAGGTGAGGTCAACAATCTCCCCCTTTTTGATAATCACAATTTATGATATAGGCATTTAACATAGTGAAAATATAATAGTAAAGAGTATAATATTGAATTCAATTTTCTTATTGAAATCAGCATCAGAGATAATAGAAATAGTATGATATAGACATAAGTTATCAGAGGTAAAAATCATAAGGTACTAAATAGACATAAGGTATCAGAGGTAATAAAAATGAAAAGAAGGGTAAAAATGAAAAGAAGGGTAAAGTGCCTCCCCTTATTCCTTATTTTTCTCCATTGAAAATATTTTTCATTCTCTCATTTTGTTCTCCCCCTTATTCTCCTTATTATTCTCCCCCTTTGTGATAATCAAAAAGTGGGAAAGAATATATATAGGAGACAAAGAAAACATGAGAAGTAAAAGGAGTTCTTCTTTATTAGAGTAGTCAAAAAGTACAAAAACAGAATACAAAGGAATTCCTATCAAAAAATCCTGGCCACTGGATCAATCCTCATCTTCCACATGAGATTTCCCTTTGGGATCAGAAGAAGGCTCGGGTGGTGAGGACGCAGGTGAAGGTTTTGGAATCCCAGAAAAGATCAAAGGAGGCTGGGCCACTGACACAGAGTCAGGCCTATAGGTTGAAGATCTCTGGGTGATCATTGGTGTGAGGCTTCGAATAGCTTGAGCAGGAGTCAGCTGTACTGTGGAAGCAGCTGAGGCAGAAGCAGGAAAAGCAGGAGGGATGATGACTGGTCGGGCATCAACATGCAAGAAGGGCAGCAACAGATTTCTAAAATCCATAATAATTACTCCTCCTCTTTCCATAGCAGAGATGAAATCATCTTTGTTCTCCATGAATTTCTCTAAGGCAGGAGTCAGTTCTCTTAGCTTGCCCACTTGTTCTCTGAAAGCTTGAGTGACTGGTGGTAGCTTCATGTTTTCCAACATCAGCTTGAAGTGGTGTTCGAGTTGATGCTTGGTGAAAATTTTGGTGAAGTAGTAGTCCACTTTTCTCTTTATGGCTTCCTGAGAGGCAGAGGCTTCTCTCATATAATCTTGAACAATCTTCATTATTTCTCTGGCAGAATCTCTTGTAGAAAGCACCACTCGGCTCAACTCTGATGAGTCCACAGAGCCACTGGTTGAAATAGAACCAATCTCCTCCTTCAACATTGCTCGAACATGATTCAGATCAACTGAAAGTTTGGATGTGAGAGAGCCAAGAGAGAAGGAAACAGTTTCTTTGAAACTCTTAGACAAACCACTGATTAGGCTTTGAACTTGAGAGTCTTGTAATTGAACATGATCCTTCACTGAGGTTTTGAAACTTTCAAACACCGAGACAAACTGGCTTACTACACTCTTCACATAAGCTAGGTCCTTGTCAGCTTGAGATTTGGAGCTCATATAAGAATCCAAAGCAGCAACTGATGTCTTGAGAGCTTCAAGATCTGCTTCGATCCTAGAAGACTGAGTCTGGCACTCTTTCACTTCTTCCATAATCTCAGACATAAAAGAAGATAAATTACAAGCCAGAGATAGCTCGAAGGATCTCTCTAACATTTTCATTTCTTCATAAAAGTTTTGCTTCATCTCAGTAACTGATGCACTGAATGATTCTTTCAGCTCATTCTTCATGGATTCAAGATCAGATTTAGAGACAAAATCATTAGGGACAACTGCAGCAGATCTTCTTGCTGAGGCCAAACTAACTACAGAATCAGTCAGTGTTGAATTAATTGAGGATGCAAGGGAGGTTTCCATTAACTTCACTTCTTCAACAAAACTGGTTTTGAGGTCCTCTTTCAGCTTATTCAGATCATGAAACCTGACCACATCATCTGGAAACAACTCAGAAGCAAGATCATAATTGGTCTTCGGTCTATTCACAGACATCTCATTATCTGAATCTGGATAATCCAATCCACAGACTATAAACCCTGGGTCTTCTACCCAGTCTCCAAGCTCAACAGCTACAGTAACATTTCCAAGAACAGATTGATGCTCCCCCTCAATGGGTGCATTCTCATGTATCACAACAGCATTCAGTGCTGGATTCTCTTCATCAGAATCTTCTACTACAAGTTCCACAGGTGCAGCATCTAGAAGATCTTCTGATACAGGTATAGCTTCTTCTGTATCTTTTTCTACTTCAGCAGCAGGCATAGCTGAGCTTCCAATCAAAGGACTCATACTTAAACTACCAGAAGCAGACAATTCAGATACATTTTCCTTTTCCTCTTCTTCTTGGTGAGGTACAAACTGGTCTTCCTCATGAGTAGACAAAATTTCCTCTACCTTTCCTTTCCTAGAGTAGACCAATTCTGCAACAGGACTTGGGGGCAAGTCTGGATCTCCTCCAACATCCATAGGAGTTTCTTCTTCTTCTTCTTCTGTTTCATCACTATAAACAGGTTCCTCTTCATCAGGTCTCAGACTCGGATCTCTCTCATCCTTTGGTCTTGAGGGATGATCCACAGGATTAAACATATCATAAATCTTCTGATCATCACTGACCCATTCTCCCTTCCATGGGTTCCAGTTAATTTTCATGTACTTACAAACAGTCGAGGTGATGCAGAAATTGTTCTTGACTACTACTGTCTCATCCTGAGACTCATCTATTCCTTTCACTTTTATCATTACTGAAATCAGCTTGGCAAAGAACAAAGCATTAGTCTTTGACTTTGGTCTAATCATGTCTTCCATTTGAAGCATTAACAATCTGCACAGATTGATCTTCACACCATGTCTTAGCAAATGAAGAAGATAGATATCTTGATATCTCAGATTTTCAAAATCTCCTCGCCTTGGTATCAACACATGCTGAACAAACTTGAAAAGCAGTCGATTCTCTCCATCCATTTCAGCAGCAACCACTTGCCTTTGATTCCCATTACCAATCAGTTCTTTTAAGGCGGTTTCATAATCAAATATGTCACTGCTAGGTGGCATTTCTCTTGATACATACCCAGAGACACCTTCATGTGGTACTTTCAAACTCTCATCCCACTCTACTGAAGAAAAAGACATCTCTTTTCCATTTACAAAAGAGCTTACCCGATTCTCATTCTCAGACTTCTCAAAGGTTACAAACTCATAGAACTGTTTTACCAACTTCGGGTAGTATGGGCCATTGTTATTCGAAAAACAATCCACCCATTTTTGGTCCTCCAGAATCTCGAGTACTAACGATTTTCTAGGCAGTAGCCATTCCACGCACAGTTCCTTCTCGATCACTATGTCTCTATTCTGCAAGTGAGGATTCACTGGTCGCCTTCCTGATCTAGTTCTGACTTCACTAACACTGGCTTTATGCTGTGTCTTATGCTTCTTAGCGTTTGGTTCTACACTTTCATCTCTGAAAATAGGAATCTTAGTTTTTTCCATCGCGGGTTTAGGGTTCTTGGCCGATTTGGGAGCTAAGGTTCGAAGGTGAGAGATTTTGAGCTAGGTGAGGTAAGAAGTGTCTTAGACTTAGTTTTATCATTTAGGAATTCCAAATAAACGACTAAAATAGAGTAATAAAATAAAATAAAACGATTCGTATTCTAGGCGGCAGACAGAAGTTTTAAAACCTTGCATTGGTGTGAGAAAAAAAAATCGGTGAGAGTTGTACATCGGTGAGGATTTTACATCGGTGAGAATTTCACATTGGTGAGAATTTCACATCGGTGAGAATTTCACATCGGTGATAATTTCACATCAGTGAGGATTTTCACACCGGTTGTGATTAAACATTCCCAATTCGTGTCTTGTGTAACTTAGCCTATCCGAACTTAAAGGTTTAGTGAAAATATCAGCCAATTGATGTTCGGTGCCAATAAATTCAAGAGAAATATCACCTTTTTGATAGTGATCTCTTAGGAAATGGTGTCTTACATCTATGTGTTTGGTTCTAGAGTGAGATACAGGATTCTTAGAGATGTTTATTGCACTGGTGTTATCACACTTGATTGAAACATGTTTAAAAACATATCCATAGTCCAAAAGAGTGTGTTTCATCCATAGAATTTGTGCACAGCAACTACCAGCAGCTATATATTCTACTTCGGCAGTAGATAAGGCAACTGAGTTCTGTTTCTTACTACACCAAGAAACTAAGGATTTTCCAAGCAAATGACATGTTCCTGATGTGCTTTTTCTATCTAACTTACAACCAGCAAAGTCAGCATCTGAATAACTCATTAACTCAAAGGATTGTCCTTTTGGGTAAAACAAACCTAAGTTAACCGTGTGTTTGAGATATTTAAAAATTCTTTTAACAGCAAGCAAATGAGATTCTTTTGGATTAGCTTGAAATCTAGCACACATACATACACTAAACATAATATTAGGTCGACTAGCAGTAAGATAAAGTAAACTACCAATCATACCTCTGTAATTTGTTTGATCAACTGGTTTCCCAGTTTCATCTGCATCCAATTTACAGGTAGTACTCATAGGAGTTTCACTTTCCTTGATACTATCCAGACCAAAACGTTTTAAAAGATCCTTTGTATATTTACTTTGATTCAAAATAATACCATCTTCATTTTGAAATACTTGAAATCCAAGAAAGTACTTAAGCTCTCCCATTAAGCTCATTTCAAATTCATTTTGCATACTTTTTGAAAAATCAGTACATAAAGAGTGTTTAGAAGATCCAAAAATAATATCATCAACATATATTTGTACAACTAAAACATCTTTAGAAATTATTTTAATGAAAAGAGTTGGATCAGCAATCCCTTTAGTAAAACCTTTTGAAATAAGGAAATTGCTAAGTCTATCATACCAAGCTCTTGGAGCTTGTTTTAAACCATACAAAGCTTTAGAAAGTTTAAAAACTTGATTTGGAAAATGGGGGTTAGTAAATCCAGGTGGTTGTTCCACAAAAACATCTTCAATTATATAACCATTTAGAAATGCACTTTTCACATCCATTTGATATAACTTGAAATACAGATGTGCAGCATATGCAAGTAAGATCCTAATGGCTTCTAGTCTAGCTACAAGTGAAAAAGTTTCCTCATAGTCTATACCTTCTTCTTGACTATATCCTTGTGCAACTAGTCTAGCTTTGTTTCTAACTATATTTCCAGATTCATCTACTTTATTTCTAAAAACCCATTTTGTGCCTATTGTCAAAGTGTCCTTAGGTCTGTCAACTAATTCCCAGACTTTGTTTCTTTCAAACTGATTTAATTCTTCCTGCATAGCTATTACCCAGAATTCATCATTGATAGCATCATTGATATTTTTGGGTTCTAGCTGTGAAAGAAAAGCTTGATGTTCAACCTGGTTTCTTAGAGAAGCTCTAGTTTGTGTTCCTCTATCAAGATTACCAACAACATCTTCTAAAGGATGATTCTTTAGAATCCTCGTTGATCTGGTAAAGGTTGGACTAGAAATTTCAGGTTCATCTATAGGTTCGGGTTCAACAGAAGCAGATTCTGGAAAAATTCCAGAACTGGATACTTTTATAACAGGTTCTTTAGATTTATCATTAAGGTCCAGAATAGACAAATCTTCTTCAAGATTCTCAGGAGAGGTTTTAGGCTCATGTGGATCAGTTTCATCAAACTTGATGTGAACAGATTCTTCCACGCATTTGGTTCTTTTATTGAAAACTCTATAGGCTTTACTAGAGATAGAATAACCTAGGAAAATTCCTTCATCACTTTTGGAAGCAAACTTATCCAGATTATCTTTAGTATTCAGAATAAATACTTTGCAACCAAAAACTTTAAAGTAATTAACCTTAGGCTTTCTATTGTTCCACAATTCATAAGGGGTTTTCTTAAGAACAGGTCTGATTAAGACTCTATTAATGACATAACAAGCTGTATTTACAGCTTCAGCCCAAAAATAAATAGGCAGGTCATATTCATTGAGCATGGTTCTAGCAATTTCTTGAAGGGTTCGGTTTCTTCTTTCTACTACACCATTCTGTTGGGGTGTTCTAGGGGCAGAAAAGTTATGAGTATAGCCATTTTGTGAGCAATAAGATTCAAAATCTTGATTTTCAAACTCACGACCATGATCACTCCTCAAAGTTTTAATCTTAAGTCCACTAAGGTTCTCTACAGATTTAGAGTATTTAACAAAAGAAGAACAGGCTTCACTTTTGTGAGCTAGAAAATATACCCAAGTATATCTAGAAAAGTCATCTACAAGAACATAAACATAGTGCTTCCCATTTAAACTAGAAACTCTTGATGGTCCAAACAAATCCATGTGAACCAATTCAAGTGGTTGAGAAGTCGAAACTTCTTTCTTTGATTTAAAAGAAACTTTGTGTTGTTTTCCCTTTTGACAGGGGTTACACACTCTATCATTTGGGAATTCTAATTTAGGTAGGTCTCTAACTAGGTTTTTTCTAGAGAGTTTTCTAAGTGAGTGAATGTTGAAATGTCCCAATCTTCTGTGCCATAGCCAAGATTCTTTATGAAAAGCATTCAAACAAGTAATATTCTGATTAGCTAAAGAATTCAGATTAACAGCATAAACATTTTCATTTCTTAAGGCAGAAAATACCAAAACATTCTTAGAATTAAAAACTTTGCAGGAATCATTTTCAAATTTAACATGAAAACCATCATCACATAACTGAGAAATACTTAATAAATTGTATTTAAGGCCATCAACAAATAAAACTTTAGAAATCAAAATTGAATCAGTGTTACCAATCTGGCCTAGGCCGATGATTTTTCCTTTAGAGTTGTCACCAAAGGTGACAAAGCCTCCATCAACTTTTATTAAACTCTTAAAACAAGAGTAATATCCAGTCATGTGCCTTGAGCACCCACTGTCTAAATACCAGGTCTCTTTACAAGAGATCTTTAAGCAAGTTCCCTACAAAATAGATTCAGATGGGAGATGATTTTGGTACCCAGATTTTCTTGGGTCCAGACAGGTTAGCCAATAACACTTTAGGTACCCATATTTGTCTAATGGGTCTCATATAATTTGTAGAATTGACATGATTTGAAAGATAAACTTTATTAGATCCATAGCTATGTATATAACTGGTTGAAGCATATGAAGTTTCAGAATTACCTTCATTTTGTCCAGATTTAGAAATGAATCTAGTTTTGGCAATTTTCCTTTGTCCAGGTTGGTATCCTATACCAGTAGTATATTTAGGTGCCATTTGCTTTCCTAGCATCTGTGTTAGCGTATTTTTTCCATTGGTGAAATTCTCTAAGTCTTTCTTGAGTTGCTCATTAGATAGTTTCAGTTCAGTATTCTCTTTTAGCAGTTGAGCATTTTTCTCTTTTTCAATAGTGAGTTCGGTTTTAACTGTAGTGGTGAGAGCATGTTGTTTCTTTAATGACTTGTATTTATCCTTAAGTTCATTACATGTCTCTTTCATCATATCACAGTACTCAAACAATTCATTTTTAGACATTGTTCCAGAATCAGAGTCAGATTCTTCATTATCTCCAGAGTAATAATTTAAAGCAGGAGTTTCAGCCGTTACCAGAGAAGTATTTGTCATAAAGCACATGTTGGCTCGATTCCTCTTAGAGTCTGAAGATTCATCTTCACTTGTGTTGTCTTCTGAAGCACTCCAAGTAGCCTTCATGGCTTTCTTAAACTTATTGTCCTTATATTCATATTACTTTTTATACTTCATCTTTGGACAGTCGGCTTTAATGTGTCCTTTTCTCTTGCACTCATAGCAGACAACATCATCTGATTTGTCATTCTTCTTCCAATCCTTTTTCCATTTACCTTGGTGATCATACTTACCCTTATAATTTGTTTTTCTGAAGAACTTCTTTTTACTATATAATTTATTAAATCTTCTAGCAATGTGAGCCATCTCAGCATCACTGTCAGAATCACTTCCACTGTCTTCACAACTTGAACTTTCAACTACAGCTTGAAGCTTTTCTTTGTCCTTATTCTTTGAAGTTGAGGATTTGAAAGCGACAGAATTTCTTGTAGGTTCATTTTCTTCCTCTTTATTCACTTTAAGCTCTTCTTCATACATCATCAGCTTGCCAATTAGTTCCTTGACAGGCAGAGCAGCAATGTCACATGATTCTCTGATTGAGACAGATGTGCCTCTCCATCTATCAGGTAGACATCTCAAAATTCTCATAATTTGTTCCTTCGATGAGACATCCTTTCCCAGCGAGATCATTGTATTGACAATTTCATTGAACCTGAGATACATGTCAGAAATGGGTTCGTCGGGCTTCATTTTAAAATTATCATACTTGATAGTATAAGTGTTCAATCTCATTTCTTTAACATTAGTTGTTCCTTCATGAGAAACAGCTAAGGTATCCCAAATTTCATATGCAGTTTTACAAGCAGAAATTATATTAAACTCTTCATCTCCTAGAGCACAGTACAAGGCATTCATAGCTTTACAGTTGTTATTGTAAGCAGTCTTTGTAGGTTCATCCCAAGTAGATCTAGCAGTAGTAGGAATTTTGTATTCTGATTCAATAGCAGTCCAAATATCAAAACCTATGCTTTCTAGATGAATTTTCATTTTCAGTTTCCACTGAGCATAATTAGTTCCATTGAAGAAAGGTGTCCGGTTAGTAGCAGCACCCTCAAGTCTATTGTCCAGGATGAGAAAATTTTAAAGAGATAAAAATTTAGATATAACAGAAATTTTAAGAACTTTAAAATACAACTAAAATCACAGTTCAAAAGCAGAGTACTTTTAGAAAGTATTTTCAATCCTCTGATACCAAGTGTTGGTCGGAGTGGTTTACTCAAGAGGGGGGTGAATTGAGTACCAATTAAAATTTCTGTATTTAAAAACAGTGTCTTAAAGACCCCCAAATAAAATAATAAATTAAACTGTAGTGAATTTATATTAAAATAGAGGTTCTGTCAGATTCTCAAGGGATTGATTAATTCCCAGTTAATCAACATAGGAGTGAGTGATTATCTTTTGAAACTAACTTACTAATCTACACTTAACATAAACACTTGCTAATTTAATTATCAAAGTAACTTTAAAAACAGTATTGGTTTTAAAGTGATTAGCAGCGGAATAAAACTTCGAAAGAGATGGCACAACAATGTAACCAAGAGGTTCAGTCTCAAGCCGAGACTTAGTCCTCTCAAAAGTTTATATATAAAAATGATCCACACCCTGGATCGGGGTTCAACAGTTTACAACTGTCCAGGTCCAAGACCTCTACCACTGTTCTTCGTGGGAAACAGTACAACAGCAACCAGCTGTCCAGGTCACACACGACCTCTACCACTGTTATTCGTGGGAAAGAAAGAATGAAAGAGTTTGGTAAGGATTTAAAAATCCTTCAGTTTGAGTACAGAAGACAGTTTATGTGTTAGATACAACAGATAACACACACTTCTCGAAAAGAGTAATAATAAATCACAGAACAAGAGATGTAGAGTTTAGAAGTGGTTCTGGTGATTTCAGTGCAACTTTGGACTCCTTTGGATTTGACTAGAAGTGAGTTTGAGTCCTCTTCTCGTTTCTGTTTGAGAAACAGAGTGTCGTATGCTCTAGGTTCGTAGGTAGTGAGATGTAGTCGATGAATCTCTTCGATATTCTTTTGTATGCACAGAACTCTTCTTGAGTAGGCTTGATTGTATATATGATTCTGTCTTGCTTGGTTCTTCTTGTTTTTCTGGTATATGTCATCCACCACGCACTTCTTGTTGTTGTTCGTTGATGTGTGTTTTTACTTAGGCAGTGTAGTCTTCTCGTATTTATCTCCCAACAGGGGACAGGAAAGATTTCCTTTCTGCAGGTATGAGGTACGGGTTCCTGACATCCGACAACCTTTATCAGATATTTGACAAATCATTAAAATGTATGATATGACCGTTAGATAGATTAAATATAGGAAATAAAGAAATTCAAACAGTGCGTCGAGTAATCGGTAGGTAATCAGCATCAGTAGCTTGGACATCGGTAGCTTGAACATCGGTAGCTCAATGTCATTAGTTGCTTTGACTCTATCGGTGGCTCTATGCGTCGGTTGGTACATGCTTGTATTGGTGACTTTGTTTATCGGTATCTCCATGCGTCGGTAGATCCATGCGTCGGTAGCTCCATGTGTCGTTAGCTCCATGCGTCGGTAGCTCCATGCGTCGGTAGCTCCATGCGTCGGTAGCTCCATGCGTCGGTAGCTCTATGCATCGGTAGCTATGAGTCTGTCAGTAACTTCGTCCATCGGTGACTCTTATTCCATCGGTAGCTATTTATACTTACACCGGTAGCTCTATGTTTGTATCGGTAGCTGTCTGTAAGTCAGTATCTTATATTTATAAGCACATCGGTAGCTCTGTGTTAAGTCTATCGGTAGCTGTCTGTCGGTAGACTAAGTCTATCGGTAGACTGGTTACCGGTAGCTTTTTATCAGTAGCTATAGACAGATTACTTATCTGTTTTATACAGAACACATCCGATTGTGTTAGAATCAATTTATAACTTGTATGAACATGAATAAAAGAGGATTAACATATTCCAAAGACTATTTTAAAAATTATTATTGGTTTGATCATAGATTTGAAAGAATTAAAGTATAGATCAATGATACTTAAGAATATCATAGAGAATGAAAACATAATTGGGATTTTCAACACATATTAATACATGATTGAGATTATCAAAACAGGTGAGGTCAACAAGGTGTATTTAAGAAACATTCCCTAGTCATATCACTATTAAAAATCAAGGATTTATCTATCAAAGTTCACATATTATATTCCTATTAATCTCATGATAAGTCAAATGAAGGTGAATACAAATAAACCATCAGATTAATCAATTATAAAGCATTTAAAATAACTAAAACCACACCTCCTACTAACCTGAATGGCCCAAAGGCCTTTATTTTTTATTTATTTTTAGATAATCACCTTTTTAACTCGGTTGAGAGGGAACCCTTACATGACCCATAGGCCTAGTGGCACAAGTACCAGTACATGACCCAAAGGACCAGAGGCACAATGCCCAACACATAACCTGAACACCCAAACAAACTACACTAGAACTTCCCCTCCCCAACATCTATATCATTGAAGGCACCTATCTCCCCACCACACAAATATTCTTAGGAAGACAATACATTTTAACACCATTTTAAAACCATACTCAAAATGTTCTTTAAAACCTATTTATTAAACTACACTTGAAAAAAACCATTTTAGAAATCCAACCATTCCCATAAATATTTTTATAAATATAACACACCTTTTTTAAAAAATCAAGTTATGTCAAGCACCCATTCACAAAACCAAACTCCCTTTTTTAAATCTCTTCAGGAAACTTCAAGACCCAATGGTATTAAAAAATTTAAAATGAGTCCAAATGGCCTAAAAATAATTTAAAAAATAATGAAGGTCAACTCCATTCACATTAAAAAACTCCCTTGAAAACATCACACACCCATTTCTAAAATATAACTGGTGTTAAACATTCTTTCAAAACATTGAAAAACTATTAGAAATGTCACTCAGACATTTTAAAAAAACACTTGGAATGATTAATATGTCCATCCCAAGTTAATAAACAATTTTAAATACATTTAAAAATAGAAATTGGTTCATTTTACAAATATAATTCCATAAGTAACAATTTTAAAACATTTGAATCATTTTAAAAAATCCCACTCGGGAATTTACATAAGATCTTGGCAAGAAACACATCCATGCCAAGTGAAAAGGACATTTAAAATCTAATTAAATACTACTAAGAGAATACAACATGTTTTCAAATTCATAATATATCATTTTAAAAACATTCAAGTGATTTATAACATGAATTATAAGGGAATTCCAAAGAAAAAACCCCTTTGTGAATCGAAACCACAACTGAAACTCATCGCTTTTGATGGTGAACACACAACCAACCCAATAGATGAAATTATCTACCCTAAACAACCCAAATACCAATAATTATAACATACATAAACCCTAATCCCAATTAAAACAGTGTTTAGGGTTTAAGTATGAAATAAAAATTGAGATATGGGGAAAGGGAAGAAGAGAGGAGAAGAAAAGAGGAATAAATACCTTAGATTCATCTTGATAATAAGGAGGATCCCCAAAATCAAAATAGGGAGAGGGAATAAACTTCTCAAGAGAACACCATTATTAATTCAAAAAAATGAATATAATAGAGGGATAATTACATAAATCTTTAGGGGTAATAATGGACATTTCACCCATTTAATGAAAATTGGGCAGGTTTTACGGTTTGGCTGCACAGTTTTCCAAACCATGCACCAACCATACAGAAAACACTACCAAGAACAAAATAATTCAAAAAAAATATCCTAAAAACCTCTCATGGTTATAATAACCATGTTCCAACTATGAAAAATTTAATTTTCAAAATATAGACCCAATTTGTACACTTGTCGCACCGTTTCCTCTAATCGTGTGCAAGTCTTGCGCCAATACTCCAAGCCCCAAAATAACCCACACGGTTTATCCTATGTTTCACATGTCTTGAACCAAACCATGTTCCACCCATGTAGACCAACCATGTACTATAAAAAATTAACTGAAAATCTTGTGGTGTAAATTTATCGACATGGTTTCTCCTAAATCATGTGTGAAAAAAATGCATTCAGTGAAAATTATAGATTTTCCAAGTTTCAAGACAAGACTTATTAGAAACATAAAATACTAAAAGATAAGATAAATTAATATAAAATAAAAGGTAACAGTGACATGTGGGGGTCAAATTTATCTTCACCATGATACTTTCTATCCCAAGAAATTCCACTTTCAAATTAAAGGTAATAGGAAAAATAGGAAGACTCATCACTTCTTCACAAGAAGTGGAAATCGTCAGGGGAAAATTAAATATCCCTATACCATGGAAGACTAAAACATGATCCATTATCCCAAGGATATACTAAAATAATATGAAAACATGAATGATATCAAGTAGGAATCAACCATGAGCATCCAATAAGAAACTTTAAAAAAGGGAGACTGAATGTGGTCACACCACCATTTAGAATTGATTTGGATTGTGAAGTACCAAATGACCACTCTCACAATGAAAGTTTCACAAAACCAACTATTATTCTAGAGAATAATAATATATACTATAAGGTTACACTAACCATGGACATTCACAAACTATCCCAACTTTAAATAAGAAAAACCAACCAAGAAATTCCTGATATCATAAGATCGAGTCTCCAAAATGATCTGAAACCATTACATCCAAAACAAAAAAGGGCCATGAGACCAAGTTACCAAAACTATTTTATCTCAAAACATTAAAATAATGTTGTAAATAAAAATATTCTTGAGGAAAATAAAAAACTTAGTAACTAACCATAGATAAAATAAGGAAAGGAAAGGGTCTAACTAGGACCCTATACCCAGGTTACCATCACACAGCAAACCCAACCATATTTAAACCAACACCATCTAATTAAAAATATCAATTAGAACCATTCCTATCCAATTCACACACAAAACACACCTAAGGTCATTCCAAATCCAAAAAATGATCCAAAACCCATGGATATCCCTCACCATAGGTCCAATATCACCATAACTATCAAACAAGGCACAAATAACCACAAGTCATGAACAATTCCAAACAGCCATTACTCAATAAGAGCAGCCCAAAAGAGCACCCAATGATCACATGTAAAACAAAATTCACCTGAATAAATCCATGATCTAAACCCATTGACCATAAATCCTCAAAAATGATCATTATCTAAAAACCTGAGGAGATGAAACCTAATTTAAATGGATCAAAAACATTACTTCAAAAACATCTAAATGGGGGAAGATGCTTGACACACCACTCAAGTCTATGAAAGATCCAATAAAAAGGAAAGAACTAACCCTAAAGGAAAACACTCTACCTTTACTGAGTCCTATAATTACTCATTAATAATTATCATTACAACAGTTATCTATGAAACAAATTAAAATTAAAAACATTATAATTGGGAAAAAAATTAAAATAAAAATGCTAAAATGGGAAAATATTGATCACCCCAGTATTCTATAATCATTTCCCCCACAGCCAACACTATAGAAATGAAACAAAATATTAATAAACCAATCAATTCCTTAGAAAATGAAAATATATCCTTAGGATGAAGGATAGTTAATTTTGTGTGAAATAATGAAGTGGTATTTATAGGAAGCAATGTGAGTGTTGGAATCATAATATGATCGCCAGTCAATATAATCATTGATCTATTTGACCATTGGAAGCTATTCTTATTGGTAATAATTTTACCATTAGAATTAGTGTTTATAAGTTGTAATAATAAAGGATAATTGATACAGAAGGGAGAAATAATGGCCTCATCCCGCATAATTGTTCCATTTAAAGCCCATTTTTTAGAACATGGGAGGGAGGTAGTGTCACTGGGGTTCGCCCTTGACCAAGACAAATCTGATCTTCAACAAGTGAGGCTTGAGCAAAATCAGCTATGGGAGAAGTTCAAGTTAGTGGAGATTACAACTCGGTCAATGTTAGTCGAGCCACACCATGAAACTATCACCATCGCACACATTACCCTTAGGGTGTATGCAGGTGTAATAATGGTTGATGTGTTCAGGCCTTAGTTACTTAAAGTGAAATTTCTTTTTTATAAATAAAATTTATATTCCATAAATACCATTTTATGAATAATTCTGTTTAATAAAATATATGTTAAAGTAAGACTAATTTGATAAATTGATTGTTGGACGTAAATAAAAAATAATTGCTTTTTAGAAAATATATACAATTTTATAATAAACTCGGGTATTTTGAATAATATTTGTTTCAATAAAATAGTATTTTAAAACACTTTTATTTAGATAGAAATGATAAAATAATTTTATAACATCCTAGGAAAATTTTATAAGTGTTAGAAATTTGGTTATTTCTTAAAAAATGTTATTTTTCAATAAATAAGGATATTTATATTTAAAGGTAAAAATTATCATATTTATAGAATTATTTTTATAAAATAAATATTATATTTTAAATCATCGCATCAAAATTAGGTTAGGCTGTATTTTTTAGAATTTCCTAAAATAATTTATTTTTCATTCAATAGTAAAAATATAGATTTTGGGTTTTTGATATATTTTATGACCTCATATTTATGTCATAATGATGTAATAATTAATTAACCACAATATATGACCCAAAATATTTTATTTTATTAATATTAATTATTTTAATAGCTTTTAATCAATTTCCAAACCTATAAGTGACTTTTTAAAGTCTAAAATTAAAATTTTAATTTTATAAAACATTATTTTGTGAAAAAATTACTTTTCATGTCCAAAGAACTATTTAAAATTTATTTTTGGTTCTAATGGATTAAAATATCATAAAATTTGACTCAAAATTTCAAAATCATGAGTAAAAACCATGGTTATGCTAATGTATTTTCATTATCCACAACCTTGATTTCCAAGACCTATATTTGGAAATTATTAAACAATTCCTCCACTTTTGTTATAAATACCCACCAATTTAACCCTTCTCCTTCACTCCCAATCTATACTCCACAAATTTATAGTTTTATTTCCTCCAAAAGAGTCCCCCCAAGGTTTCCTTTAACCCTAACATTTCATCCTCAATATTACGGAGCAACTCTTCAAGGCAAGGGAATTCTCATCATCTTTTTTTCCATTCAAGTAATTATTTTTGTGTACATATTCTAAAGGGTATGTTAATTTATTTTCTTATATTTTGACCACAACCTTCCTGATAAAACATTTTTTTATCAATGGGAGACCTATATTCTCTCTCATTTTACCCTTTTCTAAATCCATGTTTATACCCATCATGCTACCAAATTTACTTCTCAATTTGTCTCTTTTACATAAGAAATTATTATATTATAATTACCCAAAGCATTTAATTATCCATGTATATTCACATAAATGTTAATATAAATTATTTATCCATGTATATACATATGAAAAACCCAAATACCTTTTATGTGGGTAAAAATGATGTTGTGTTCAAGCCTTTAAGCACTTACACGCTCAATGATTTTACATGAAACTCATACTTTATTTTCCTCAGGGTAATGAAAAAATGATTTATCATGATCAATGTGGATCACATGAAATTAATACATATAAATGGTGTTCCCTGATAGAACTATAATTCATTGGATAAATAATTAATCTCTATAGATGACATGTTTTTCAATAACTTGATGAATAACCTTGGTAACTTTGATTTATAAAACTTTGGCAATAAACCTTGGTGATATGATTATGAATGTCTCATTTAAATGTTATAGCCACATTTATATGTTATGATTCATTTTATTTTTATAATGATACACCTCATGTTCTCTTGATCATGTTATATTATTATACTTCATGTTATAATTTATATGTCCCATTATCCCATGCTAAATGTGTCCCTTGTTAATTCCCTTACCGAGCTCATGCTCACACCTTTCCTTTGATGTATGTCTCAATGATATGAGATACAGTAAAATTAACTTACTTTGGAACAATTAATTATCCTTTCATGTGGATTATAATAATGTTTTATGTTTTTTTGTATTGTGTTCTTAATTTCCAAGAAACTAAGCTTTAAAAGATCTTGTATTTTGTTCCATGTAATGAAAATTTTATGTAATAAAAAGGTAGGATTCCATAGTTGGTATCAGAGGAGGATTTAGTTATTTGTGGGAATTGGGACTTGAAAAAATTAGTAAAAATCCTAGGTATAAGTCCAAATATAGGAAAACATCCTGTAATTTTGGAGAAGTATTAAGCGAGTGGTTTCCAAGTAATGAAATCCATGTCTAGATACTACAAGTGGATGTAGGTCTAGCATAGATGTACCTAAGGGTAACAATCCTAAAAAACTGTATTGATCTAGAATCGATTGGGAACTAGTGAATGATAATGGGCCTTGTTGTAAACCTGGTTTGACAACCCTGAGGGATATGTTTGGTTAATCATATGCTTTCTTATGAACCATTATGAAGGATATATAGAAAATGTAATTTTTATTAAATAATAACATATATAACCATGATGTTTTAAGACTCAAAATCCCTTTATAATTATAAGATTCATAAAAGTTTCATGTTTCTCACTAAGGTTTTCTTCTTTTAGAAAAAATAAAAGAAATAGGAGCCACATAAATTATGACTGCAATAGATGATGCACTGATGGACTTCTGATGGAAGATGGAATAGAAAACTTCATGATGATGATGAATCAACTATCTCAAGTTATGAATAATAACTTGAATCAAGTTGAGTGACCTGATTCACCTCAAAGGGAAAAAATCCCATTGAGTCCTTTATCTGAAAATAGTCACCTTCTTTTAGTGGATATACTGACCCATTGATTACTGAGAAATGGATTGAATCTATTGAAAATATCTTTTCTATACTATGTTGTTCAAAGTCAAAGAAAGTCACCATATTAGTATAACGCTTATAAAAAGAAGCTGGTCGGTGGTGGACACTCATTAAAAACATGAATCCAAGAAGATAGATTGATTCTATGCAGTGGGAAGATTTTAGGGTAATCTTTTTCAACAAATATTTTCCCCATTAGATGTGTACAAAAATAGAGAAGGGATTTCTAGAGTTTAATAAGAAGGAAAATTAATTAGTGGGAAGCTATGAAATGAACTTTACAAGACTTGATCGACACACCTCTATCTTTTTTGTGGATCCTAAGGGAAAGGTTGATATATTCTTAGGTGGACTGATACCCCATATACAGAGGAATTTAAAAAATTAATACTATGAAATCTAGGAAGATATAGTGTGGAGTGCTATAAAGGTTTAATTGGAGGTTAGAGAGAAGTAGTCTTTATATAGGTCGAATGATAAGAAGGGAGAAATGGAACTAAAATCAGGGAATAATTTTTATCATGGAAGAGGAGGAAAGGAAGTGGAACTTCCCACATGAAAAAAATGTTGGAATAAGCATTGGGGGAACTTCTTACTTGGAAGTGTAAAGTGCTACAAGTATGGAAGATATGAGAATATAGCTCAACAATTTCATAGTGAGGTAAATCCTAAACTTCTCAACACTAACAACAAAGGGAAGATAATGCAGACCCATATTTAAGTTCAATGATTCAAGTGTGGATAGCTTGGAAACTTTTACAATAAATATTCAAATCAAAAGATAATGGAGATAAACCACCATAAACCTTGTCATGGGACAAGGGAGAAAGGCCAGGCATTTTTTATCATGGTGGCTAAAGTAGAGGCTCCAAATGATGTGGTGGTAGGTACACTCATTGTTCTCTAAAAGATAGAAAATATTTTTCTTGATTATGTTTCTACTCATTACTGAATTTCAAAAAAGTTTTCAAATAATATAGAATAAATATCCAAGTTTCTAGAATTATATTTATTAGTCAAGACTCCTGGATGGATTATCTGTCACACCTGGTTTTTCTAGTTATGGATTATGCTCTAGTTCGGTGGAATTTTTGGTTTTTTTCTTGAGTTTAAAGTGTGAAGGGTGTTGGGTTTTAAAGTTTCTACTTGTATATGTTTTTTCCACATGGTTTATCCTTGTCTTGGTTAGGATTTTTTGGATATAACTTAGAAGTTTGTCCTTGGAAGACCCTGGCGCATGGTTACCGCACAGTCAATGCTAACCGTGCAGCCAGTCCAAAAATTATATGGTGGGTTATAGAACCTACTGCACAGCTAAAACATGGTAATATAGTCAGTTACAAGTAAACATGTGTCTTTCCATCCATAAAAAATGGTTTTCACACAGTTATCGAATGGTTTGACAAACTGTTTGGTCTAACCACGCGACTTGCCCATATTTTAATTTTTGGGGTTTTCTAATTATACCCCTTTTATGATTTAATCAAAAACCCTATATTCCTTCCCCATCTGGTTCACACAGCCCTTGGTAGCCCTCTCCCTTCTACTCCAAGATTCTCATTCTTCCTTGTGTGTGGATCTAAGGGTTTTATTCAAGATTTTGGCTTGATTTTTTAAGGTAATCATCTCCTCTCATCTCCCTCTCCCTCTTTATCTTGTTTTCTCTTGGGTTTCTCTTCTCCCATGGTCATGTGGACATAGGGTTAAGTTTTCCCTTGATTTATTTTGGTTTTTTTGTTCTTTTAGGGTTCATCTTGGTAGATTTAGGGTTGTGTAACCCACGTGGAGTGTTTTCAGTGGTGTGTTGTCATTGCGCCATGGATTCGAGGTAGTATTTCCCTTTCACTTGCCTTTTTAATTTGAGAATCATTAGTTTATTTCTTTTTAAACCCTATTTAATTTATAAATATTAATATATGATCTTTTTATTTAATTATTTAGTGTGAAAATGGTGTTTTGATCCTTTCTTTGTGTTGTTTCGATAAATAGAATACACCAAGTGTTCGAATAAATGCCTGGTTGGATTTTATGAGTAAATTGTGATATAAAATGTATTTTTTGGATTTGTGAATGTAATTAAAATATTTTAAAATATATTTTGGGTTCCTTTTATGGGTCTCCTAGGTGGTTTTTGTCTTTATAAAGATATTAATGTTAGATTTTAAGGTGTTTTGGCATGTGTTGTCGATGAATGTCTCATTTTGAACTTTTGTAAGAAATGGTTGGTTTTAAAAGTGTAATGGACTTGTTTTAAGGAAACTTTTTAAATGGAATTTCTATAGAAAATGGTGTATTTCCACCTCCTTATAAAAAGTGAAAATTTTCATTTTTGATAATGGTTGGTTTTTTTGAATGTGTAAGGGACTATTTGGACACTTTGTGAAAATGATGAAAAGTGTTTATTTTAAAAACATTCATTGGATGTTTCTTATTCCATGTTTATTTATAATGTATGGGATGTACTCATTGTGGAATCCTCAAGATCCATTATCAGGGTTCCTCAGTTGGAATCCTTTGTGATCTATTTATTTTAAGGCATGAGATTAGTTATTGGGAAGACTTGAGGTGAGGCCTATTGTGAATTATTATTATATATATTGTGATTGGATTCTTGGATATCATTGGTTGACTTATATCCATTATGAATATGAGACATAGGAACCTGGCATATTGAGAGAATTTTCTGAGAACGATTGTTGCACTGGTAGGTCACGTACTGAAAAGTGGCCCATAGTAGTTGGATATACTAGGTTTATTATTATGTGATTTTCCCTCAGTCTATCCTGATAAAGGGTGACCGAGTGTATTAAGAGTTTTGATTTCATCATGTGTGGCATGATACCAGGGATTTGGTCTCATGTATGGTGTCTTCTAGATTATTCTTGATCTCCTGGGTTCACCTGTGTCTATTAGCTTTTAGCTGTTTGTAATGATGATTAGGATACTTGTGTGATTATTTCCATTTCCCTTGTTGTATGATTATTATAGTTCCTTCTTGTGAAATATTTTTCTTAGAAAGTGATGTGTTCGTTTTAAAAAGGTTTTTTAAAACTAATCCCAAAGAAAAGTGTTTGGTCCTCTTTATGCAATTTGAAAATAAAAACATCACTTTCCCCTTGAAAATGATATGTTAGGTCTAATGAATTAAACTTGGATTTACAAATAAATAAGGGAAATGAGTTGTAATTTGTTTTTAAGTAAAACTTATAGAAAATCATAATTTGATATATTGTATTTCAAACCAAGAAATTACTTTTTCTTTTATTTTAAAGGGATTGCATTGAGAAATAGGTTATTGGGCTATCCTATGGATTTTTAATACTCACACCTATATTTATTTTCTATTTTTATCTCTTTTGAAGCTTTCAACTTGAGTTTGGTCTCCTTGGGAGATGGTTGGTATTGTGTTGGAGAGTGACCCATAGGATCACATGGAGATGGTGTTGTATTCTTGTCTGGTTGGTTTTATTTTTTTGGATTATTTGTATTTTCAATTTCTTTTATAAACAATGTTTAGTTCGGTGTCATTTATATATTGAAATGTTTGTACACCCTCTATTGTTTAGTTTATTGTTTATTTATTGGGATAAATCATTCCCTTTTGTACTCTATTTATGACTGACACAAGTTTCCAGCCCGTGGTGATCGGGAACACCCTTTAGGTCATGCCACGGATCAGCTTGGATAACTGGTTCAGGGTTTACCTAGGTTGGTTTGTAACAAAATGGTATCATGTGAGGTAGGATCCTAGAGGACCCTACTTTTCAGAGCATCATTTGTAACATGGGGATGTTTTGGTAGATGGAGTAGTATTTTCAGAACTCAAGGGGTAGGTGCAGGAAGAGCGTTGTGAACTCTTACTCATTCTAATCCTCAGGTTTCCATGGGAATTCCGGTTTTGTTAGTTTCTTGGTATTTATATATTTTTTAGTGATTGGGATATGAAAATGGAGTTGGACTACTGGTCTCGATGAGCTTACAGGGCCTGGAAATCCATGTGGAGTTGGGGCATAGTCCTAGAAGGCTCTTTGTGTTGGTGGTATGTTTTCATGTGGCCTCCAACCATATGGTCAATTCACCCAACGATACTAGTTCCATTTTTGATTTGTTTTATGTCTCCATTTAATTATGAAAAAAAATTGAAAAATTATTATGTTGGAATTATGCAAATGGGATTTTTTAGAATTAACCTTGTGGAAGACCTAAAAAAGTATTTTTTATAAAATGACCTCTCATGGGTAAAATTGAAATAGTTTAATGGAATTGGTATTTATTAATCAAAACTTTGGGTTTATGGAAATATAATTTTTGTTTTGGAAGTTTTTTTAAATTAAATGGTGTGGTTTTTTAACCAAATTATTATTGATGAAATGGGATTGTTGAATTTTTTGACATTTTTTGAATGGAATAAAGATGATTTTTATGGGAATATAAGGGGTTTTATTTTTAATCATGTAAAGATTGTTTTTTGTGTGAAATTATGAAAATTATTTTTGAATTGGTGTGGAGGGTTCCTTTGGAAGGCCCTTGATTTTGAAATGGGGTGAATGGTTGGTTTTTGGAAAATGTAGTTTCTTTGTTTTAGAATTTGTTGTGTTCATGGGTGCTCACATGCATGGTGGTATGTGGATGTTTGGATGGGTGACCATTATGTAACAAGGGACATATGTCTAGGGGCATGGAAATATACATGTTAATGAGGCTTGATGAAACACCATTAGTGAGTGTGAACATCCTCCAAGTTTGTTATTCAAATGTGAAAATGTTTTCAAATAGGGGATGTTTGATGTTAATAATGTCTTGTTTTATTATGTTTAAAGTTGGTTTCTTTTTCAGTGTTTGTTCTTGAGGGTTTGGTTTTTAATTTGACCTTGATATGGTTCATAGATTTTCTTTGTTCAACGGTTGTCCCCATGGAGATTCGACGGGTGATCATAGTGCAGTTCTGGGAAATTCCCTATTAGTGGAACTTTTGGTTGATCAATATAAGGATTTTGTGTTTGAGTTTCAGAAATTAGATCCACCTATCTTATATGGTCAATTGGATCCTCTCACGGTGGAAGAGTGGATGTGAAATATCAAAAGGAACTTTAGCCTCATTGAGTTTCCCGAGTTGTTAAAGGTCAAGTTTTAAATTTTCATGCTTAAAGGTTCACTTTGGAAGTGTTGGAAGTTGGTATCTCATAACAAGCCTTGTGAAGATCTTACTTGAGATTTCTTAAAGGCTTTGTTAGTTAATCAATATTTCTCTTAGAAATAAAGAGTGAATAAGGTAATGGTGATGGGATTCTTGAAATGGGTGATGGATCTGTTTTTCAGTATTTCCTTCAATTTATGGACTTAGTTCTATACCTTCTAGAGTATATTGAGAATTATTCTATGTAGGCTCGATGTTTTGAGATTGGGATTCATTACGATCTATATCTAAAGGTGTTAGAGTTCAACCTAACTTCGTTTGAAAACAGAGTGAGGTAGACATTTCATGTTGAAGCTATGATAGAGGGAGTGCTCAAGGTATTCCTCCCTCCTGCAATCCCTCATAGAATTAGGGAATATTCTAGTAAGAAGATGAGAAAGCAGTTGTAAGTTGATAGAGTAGGTCATGGAATCAAAACTCCTTAATATCTTTTATCAACCTCTTCTGGGAATAAAGTCTTTATATTCTATCAATGAGGAAATTTGGGTCACAAGAGGTTGTCATGTTCAAGTGTTCCTAAGACCCTCCATGATTTTGGATGCTTGGGTCACTTTCATCGATTCTATCAGAGCGTTTCTAGGAAGAGTTAGAGAGTAAATCCTCATAAGTAATGTGTTGTTGGGATCCTTGTTTCATGTTTCTTTTTCTAAGTGTCCTTCTAGTGTTTGGGGTTATTTGTTATGGAAGTTGTGCCAGTGGTGTCTTGGTTTTTGAAATGTAAGGGATGTTTTGGGTATTTTTGTGAATACTTGTTTTAAATGAAAGTGTGGTTTCCATTATAGGAATCTCAATTTCTCTTCTTTCTAAGAAAGTAATGCATGCTCCTTCTTGGGGTTATTGAAGCCTAACTATGATGTAGGTGATGCTTCAACCACCAGAGCTCTAGCCATAAGTCTTGGAGTGAGGCTGGCTCGTAGTCTGGAATTCCTAAAGTATGGGAAGTTTAGTTAAGATTGTTCTTCCACTGTTGTAGTAAATTTTTTCCTCTCATTATCCTTATTTGGATCGCCCATGTGAATCAGGTGCGGTCTTGGTTTTTATCCATATAGTGGTGGGTAGTTTTTGGATATGGTTTTAGTGGTCCAATCATTGGGCCCCTTTCCTCCCTGCCTCATGTGGTGGGGGTTTTTGGTCTGTGTAAAAGGTTTTAGCTCCACTCATATCCCCACCATTTAGGATTTGGGATTTTAAATTATTTTTTCGAGTTCTTCTTGTCCTAGGTTGATATGTTGTTTTGGGGAATTCTGGTTGTTCTGTGTGGGAGAGGTTTGGTTCTGGTTCAAGTTGAATTTTCATTTGGTCGTTCTTAAGTGGTTATTAATGGTAGGGAGACCCATTATAGGTCTCGTTGAGTTTCCTCCTAATAATTATTGGGTTCTAGATAATTTTTAATGGTGGGGAGTCCATTCGGATCTCCCCTCTATAGGTGATCTAATTCTAATGTTTTCATCTTTCTCATTGTTTTCAGGAGGTGGTTTTGGAGTGTTGTTTTATTTTGGGTGATGGGATTGAGTTCCATTGGTGGTCAGTGAAATGTTATTTATTTAAATAGTTTGGATCATATTAATATATAATCCTTAGGTATTTATCAATCCACTATAAAGTTTGTGGATTTCTGGGGGTGAAAAGCGTTAATAGTGGGGAGAATTGTCACACCCGGTTTTTATAGTTATGAATTATGCTCCAGTTTAGTGGAATTTAAGGTCCTTTTCTTAAGTTCTGGGTGGTTTTTGAAGTGACTCCTTGTCTAAGTCTTTCCCCCATGGTTTATCCTTGGTTTGGTTGGGAGTTTTTGAATAAAAATTATAAGTTTTTCCTTAGTAGACCCTAGCGCACGGTTACCATATGGTTAGTGCTAACCGTGCAACCAGTCCAGAAAGTGTGTGGTGGGTTATTGCATGGCTACCACACAGCCATGCAATCAGTTCTAGGTACCCATGTGATTGTCTATCAATGGATAGTGGTTGTCACGTGGTTACCGCATGGTTTGAAAAATCATACGGTCTAACCGTGCGACTTGCCCAAATTTTAATTTTTTGGGGTTTTCCAATTATACCTATTTAGGGATTTAAGCCCAAAACCCTCTATTACTTACCCACCTAGTTCATGCGATCCTATGGAACCCCTCCCTTATTCCTCAATATTCTCCTCCTTCCTTGGGTGTGGATATAAGGGTTTTCTTCAAGATTTTTTCCAGATATCTTAAGGTAATCATCTACTCTCATATCCCTCTCCCTATTTCTCTTGTATTCTCTTGGGTTTCTCTTCTCCCATGGTCAAGTAGACCTAGGTTTCAGTTTTACCTTGATTTATTTTGGGTTTTTTTTCCTTTTAGGGTTCATCTTGGTAGATTTAGGGTTTTGGAACCCTTGTGGAACATTTTTGGTGATGCGTTGTCGTTATTACATGGATTTGAGGGGGGGTTTCCCTTGCACTTGCCTTTTTAATTTTAGAATCATTAGTTTTCACCCTATTTGGTTGATAAATATGAATATATGATCCTTGGATTTAATTATTTGGTGTGAAAATTGTTTTTTGAGCCTTTCCTTGTGTTGTTTCAGTAAATAGCACACACCAAGTGTTCGAATAAATGCCCAGTTTGATTTTATAAGAAAATTGTGATAAAAAATGCATGGTTTAGATTTGTGAATGTAATTGAAAGATGTTAAATGATTTTTTTTGTTCCTTTTATGGGTATCCCATATGGTTTTGGTCTTTATAAATATATTAATGTTATATTTTAAGGTGTTTTGGCATGTGTTGCCGATGAATGGCCCGTTTGGCACTTTTGTAATAAATGGTTTGTTTTCAAAGTGTAATGGAAATGTTTTAAGGAAAAATTGTAAATGGTGTTGATATGGAAAATGGTGCGTTTTCACCTCTTTATGAAAATTGAAAATTACATTTTTGATAAAGGTTGGTTTTGTGGAATGTCTAAGGGGTTGTTTGGCCACTTTTTGAAAATGATGAAAAGTGTTTATTATAAAAACCTTTGTTTATGGTTTCTCATATATTGTCTACATATAATGGATGGTATTTCCTCATTTTGGAATCCTTGGGATCCATTATCAGGGTTCCTCAGTAGGAACCCTTTGTGATCTATTTATTCTAAGGCATGATATTAGTCCTTGGGGAAACTCGGGGTGAGGCCTTTTGCGAATTATTATTATATATATATATATATTGTGATTGGAAGCTCTACTAGAATCGATTGGATCAAACCCATTATAAACATGAGACATAGGAACCTAGAATATTGAGATAATTATCTGAGAATGATTGGTTCACTAGTAAAGAAGTATGGTTCAATGTGACAATGCATTGATTATAAAGAACTTAATGGGATCACATTGAATAATAAGTATCCTCTCCCAAGGATTGATGATTTATTTTACCAGCTTAGTGGGGATTAATTATTCTTCAAAATTGATCTCCGATCTAGTTATCATTAATTTAGGGTTAATAAAGAAGATATTTTAAATACTACCTTCTGAACAAGATATGGTAATTATGAGTTCGTTGTTATAACCTTCGGCATGAATAATGCTCCTTCTATACTTAAAGATTTGATGAATTGGTTATTTAAGGAATACCTTGATAAATTAATGGTTGTTTTTATTAATGATATTACTATATATTCCAAATTTTATGAGGAATATAAGTATCATCTAAGGGTTATATTTAAAACTCTGAGGAAGGAGAAGCTATTTGGAAAATTTAGAAAATATGAATTCTGGTTATAAAAAGTTGCATTCTTGGGGAACATTCTAACCAATGAAGGAATCCCTTAAAACACCAATATTTATATGAAATATATTTTTAAATAATTTTATTTCTTTGATAGATTGTGTTTCACACAACAGCAAGTTTAGACAAACCATGGAATATTATTAAAATATTATATGTCAATTATTACCTAAACATTAAATTAGAAGGAATTAATATAAAATAAAAATGTATTAAATAAATATAAATGTTTAAATCAATAATAATGTATACATAAGTTCTTATAAAATTATCACAACTTTTTTTATTCGAGTCATTTTACACTTTGAAAATTTTGTTTTCTTTAAAAATGCATTTTTCTTATTTTTATGGATGAATATTAATTTCTAGAAGTTATAAAAAAATTATTTTAAAAAAATTAATTTCATTTTTTAATTCATAATTTCAAATTTATCTTAAAATGTTTTTTTGATAATTTTTTGAAAACATTTATTTTTCAAGGAATAGTGAGAAATACTGATTTTTATTGAAAATTGTATTTTAATTTAAATTTTTTACAAGGTAAAATTATTTTTTGTGTTAGTTTTAAATTTTCAACAATTAATTTTTATTTAAAATAGTCTAATTATGGTTTTTTAATTTGATTTTATACTTAAATTCAATATAAAAATATTATATATTTAATAGGGGGATTTTTCCAAAAAACTATTTTCATTAATTTTTTTAATTTATATTTAAAATTAAATTATCAAACTTATATGTTTTGAATTTTGAAAAATTTATTATAGATTTTTAATCATTGGGTAAAAATTTATTAAATAGTTCCCTTTTTTTAGTTAATATGAATAGTAACTATGGTAAAATTTACTACCTTAGTAAAGGGTAAGAAGGGTTAATATGGATTAAAAATAAGTGATAAGGTGATAATTTTTCATCCTAGTTCTTTTTGGATAAATTTAATTAAACCTTTAACACCTAAGGTTCTAAATTTAGTTTTTTAATGTATAGTTATTCATGAAAATGACTTATATATTATTTAAATCAAAGAAAGTCGCAAATGTCACTTTCTTTGTCTTAAATAACTCTTATGTATCCACATGGAGAAAATGTAGGTTATTAATGAATATAAGTGTCCATTTTAAACTTAATAAACATATTTTTATTATAAAAAATTATTTATTACTTTTTGGACCACTTGGATGATATTATGACCTTTATAATATTTTATTTGAAGAAGAGTCAAAGATGTCACATTCATGTTTTTAATAACTATAACATTTTTAATATGGGGTTATACATATAATATATTTAACTATAAATATTATTTTTAAAGATAAAATATTTATATTTATTATGGTAATTTATTTATAATTTTTAGAAATTAAATAACTTCCCTAAATGCTTACACAACGTTGATGCAATAATTATTCAATTAATAGAAAAATCAAATAAATGATATTAAAAATATTAAAATTAATATACTTTGTGATATTTAAGGTGATCCATGAATTATCTATGTGATCTTAACATATTAAGGATATAATAAAATATTTGGTTTTAATTTTAAACTTTTATTAATATTTTTGAAATTCAAAATAGTGAATAGTATTAAATTGAAAATAATGATATTTTATGGGATTAATATTTTATTAAATTATGTACAAATCAAAAAAAATATTTAAAAATAAAAATTGATTATGATATGGTCTAAAATTTTATAAATTATCTATTTATTTTCTAATTGACACAAAATAAGTAAAAAATAAAACCTTTTAATATTGATGAATTTGTTACCATAGTTAAAATTAAAATAGGTTAACTTAGGGTTAATCAAAATGATGAGGTTTAAAATAACACCAAAAATTTTCAAAAATATATTGTTTGAAAATATTAAAACCTTATATTATAATATGTTTGAATCCATGGTCATTTTTTAGTATTTATTTTGAAAATGAATTTATTATAATTTAATCTTTTGAGAAATTCCCAAATTGCCCCTCACCTCAATTATAAAAGGGAACATCCTCTCTCGCTTATTTACACCACTTTGAAACTTCTAGATCAATAATACTCCACCAATTTATATTCTCCACTTACCTTGACACATTATAGAGGTGTTGGTCATCTCAAAAGACCGACCCTATAGTCCTTTATAGGAGATCCAAAGGAGACATATCAATGAAGAGGGGGTTTGAACGTGAATGAAGAAAGTCAAGACTTGAGGTAAGAGTTTATTTCACAATCTCATCATTATTCAGTATTGTTTACATTTAAGTATCCAATGGGGGATATTTCTCTTCCATTTCAATTTTTTCTAAAAAAATTAAAAAAATAGAAATATTTTTACTATTCTCCTATAATTTTTTAAAGACATTTTTACCCATGTGTGAATTTTTAGTAAAATGTTTGAAAGGAATATTTTTTTCATTTTCTAAATGAGTTACTTTTAAGAAAAAATAAAGAAAGAATTTTTTTAACTTATACTACATGAAAATATTTTCATGTCATCGTGATGCCTTAATTATTTGAAGCGTCTTATAAAATATTATAGGGTTATTTTCAAAGAAATTTTTTTCCTTTGTAATTGTGCATCTTTTAAAAAATAATTTAAAAATAGAAAGGATATTATCCTCAAGAATTATTTCAAGTGATCTTTCAGAATCATTTTTTTATCTAAGATAATATCATTTGATGTTACTTATGCTATATGGGGAATATGATTTAAGGATACCATCATTATTCTTTCCCTATATGGTTTATTTTTATTATGGCATGATGTTTATGAATCCTATTACTTTTCTATGAGTTGTGCTCTGGTAAAATTTTTATTAAACTTATTTATTTTTATGGGTTTTGATATGATGAATGATTTATGATCTTGTGTCACCCATAAGTATTTTTTTTTATCTAACAGGTTGGACCAATATATCCCTCCAATTCATTGGGTAAAGATTTATATCTCATAATATAATAATGGGAAACAAGTCAATGGGATTTATCCATAATGAGAAATAGGTGTGTCCTGATCTAAAATGGGAAATAGGTGCATCTTGATCTAGTATGGGAAAAAGGTATGTCCTGGTCCACTATGTTGTTGGTCTAGGTAGTTAACCTTGACATATGAAATAGTTTTCTATATTAATGATAGTTCAAAACTTTTATGACAAGATCTTATAGATCATGGTTTATTTATGTTTATTTCTCACTCTTATGGACAATTTTTTCTAAAAGGATAGTGTTTTATTCCTTGAATCGTGTTTATGATCTATGAGATGTTGGGTATGAACTTTGTACATTATGTTCATGATCACAAAACCTTATTCTTATTTTATGCTTTTATATTATCATGGATTTAAATATCCTATGTTTACCCTTATTTATCATCTTAGATAAACCTTTATTATGTTTCCTTCTCCATGTGATAAATAAAGGTTTATGTAGGGTATACCTAAGAGGAGTATTATGTGAGAAGTTATTTATGGGATATATTGAAGATATTTTATAAAATAATAATATTGTGTATATAATTTTAAAAGACTCTAAACCTGAATAGTTCTGGATTGGATAGCATTTCTATGTATTTAATATTCATATAAATAGATGTAATATGTTTTTATGAAAATATTGGGTCGTTATATTTGGTATCAGAGTGGGGTTTAGATAATATTTGGATATTAGGGTTAGAAAAAATTTATGAAACCCTGGGGATAAGACTAAGTATAGGATAAAATCCTAAAGTTTTGGTAATGATCATGAATGAATTAGGTTAAACCAAAGGTTTCATAGAATAAGGATTCATGATTTATACATTCTATAAATTATTTTTTAGAATTATGTGGTTATCTACTATGATTATTATTTCTCACACTATGATTTTTGGTTTTAGTCAATGGTAAGAACCAAAAGGAATTGGGTTAACATAGAATGTGATGGATAATTTTCTAATGAGAATCCAAATGGGGGGATGATTAGAGTAAACGATATTATAATTATTCCAAATAAATTATCATGGAACATGATTAACAATGTGTACCTTAACCAACTCTTAGGCTCACCAAAGAAGTTAAGAATAGAGTTCACTAAGAGTTTGGGTAGTGGAGACCATGTAGAAAGAAGATTCAATTTCATATATATCAATAACATGGGAAGAATAACTCAAGTTATTGTTTCCTAGGGACAATAATATGTTATGAGTGTGGAAAAGAATGACACCAAACAAGTAATTGAAAATGAAAAATGAAAAGTTTGGTAAACACAAAGGAATGGAATATTGGTATCCCAAATATATCATTGATGGTTGGATGTTTCAAATTTGGTAAGTATAGGAATTATTCAAATATATGTTCTAAGAGGAAGGGTTGAGAAGATAATCATCAAGGTGGTACAAGTAACGGTTATACTGCTAATGATAAAGAGACCAAAAATTCATATGAAAGGTGTGGTTTGTTTTAACTGTATTGTTTATGTTAAATTTGAGGAGCATTATGAAATTGATGTGGATGAATGTTAAGACATGATTCAAATTTCATATTATATGAATGATTTATTAAGGGATAATTTGATGAATACTAGTTAATGGATTAAGAATGAAATGGGATGATTAAAGTGTTTATGTATTGGAATTCAAGAATTATGTTATATGAATCAGGAAATAAATAAGGATTTTTTCATATAAGTTTTTCATTAAGGATTTTCAATAATATGTTTATTGGTACTAATGATATAGAAAAGTGATTTATTAGAAAGGTGATATTTTATAGAAGACACGTGATTATGGTAATATCAACCTTAATATGTTCCAGATGATTGGATAAAGAGATATTGGATATGAATAAATTAAATTGGATAGTATTGGTGACCTTAGAACTAATTAATTATTTTTGTACAAATTTTTTTATGTTATCATTGATGGATTTTACAACATTTTTAGACTTAATGAATATATCTAATAATCTGTGTTTTATTAAAGGAATAAAGAATAATGTATGTTTTCAATAAGGTTTTATAGTAATTTGGGTTATTACCATTTTTTAAGAAAATACATGATGAAGGTATTCCCATGTTTGGTATGTGAAAAGTAAGAGCTACTTCATGTTGTTTAGGTAATTAATAATAATTTAATTTTTTAAATTTAGTGGCATTCTATCTAAAGTTTTTAATTTTAATATTTTGTAAGGGTTATAAGGTAAACCATTTATTAAATGGTTTAAGTTGAACTTTGGATAAGGTTTTAGGTATTAATCTATTATTTCACCATATGAAGATTTACTAATATTGGATAACCATTGCTTACCATATTTTTATAGCTAAATATATAATAAATTAATTATTATTTTATTATAGATCTTTTGATCCATTAGTGCTTTAGACACAAAAAAACAAAAACAAATCATCTTCATTTCTTAAAGTAAGAGATGAAGTGGAAATTGATAAAAACACAACCAACGGATGGAATTATGATTACAATAAAAAGTAAATATAATCCTTAGGTATATGGATCTCTTTATAATTCTTTATTGTATTAGAATAGTATCCTATTTATTGGAACTTCCACCGAACCTCTCTCAGGTTCACGATGTGTTCCATGTATCTCTCCTAAGGATGTACATACTTGATACATCACATGTACTAAAATCAAAGGTTATACCACTGGAGCATAATATTCCTTCTGAAGAAAAAAACATTAGATTTTTTGGATTGAATAGATATGGTTCTACGAAATAGGACCACTCACTTGGTTAATTGTTTGAGGAAAAACCACCAATTTGATGAATCTACATGGGAACTTATGTATGTAAGGAGGCAGAAGTATCCTAAGTTGTTGATACAAAAGTGAAGAATTTATTGGTAGAAATTAATTTTAAGGGGTTAATAATGTAACACCCTGATATTTTTATGAAATGGATTTTTAAATAATTTTATTTCTATGAAATATTGTGTTGTACAAAACAACAAGTTTAGATAAACCAAGAAATATTATTAAAATATTATATGTCTATTATAACCTAGCCATTTAATTAGAAATAATTAATAGAAATAAATAATTTATAAAATAAATATAAAGGTATAATTAAATATGAATTCATTGGTAAGTGATAAGAAAATGATCACATAATTATTTTTGTAAAGTCATTTGACTCTTTAAAAAATACATTTTCTTCACAAATGAGTTTTTCTTCTTTTTATGAGTGAATATTAAATAATATAAACTCTATAAAATTTATTTGAAAAAATTTATTTCATTTTTTAATTCAAATTTTAAAAATTATCTTAAAATTATTTTTTTATAATTTTATGAAAACATGTATTTTTCAAGGAATAGTGAAAAAATATTAATTTTTATTGAAAACTATGTTTTCTTTTAATGTTTTTACAAGGTAAATTATGTTTTTGATTAGTTTTAAATATTAATTAGTTCATTTTTATTTAAAATAATCCAATTATGTGTTTTTAAGTATATTTTATACTTTAATTTAATATAAAAATAGTTTATATTTGAAAAGGGAATTTTTACAAAAAAAACTATTTTTCATTGCATTTTTTTGCTTTTATTTTAAATTAAATTATGAAACTTATGTGTTATGAATTTTTAAAAATGGATTCCATATTTATAATTAGTGGGTCCAAATTTATTAAATAGTTCTATTTTATTTTTAGTTGATATGAAAAGTTACTGTGGTAAAATTTATTACCTCGGTAAAGGATAAAACGAGTTAATATAGATTAAAAATAAGCGATAAGGATATAATTATTCATTATATTTCTTAATGGATGAATTTAATTTGACTCTTAATTCCAAAGGTTCTAAATTTAGTTTTTTAATGGACACTTCTTCATGAAAATAACTTATTAACTTTTTAAATCAAAGAAAGTGACAAGTCACTTTCTTTGTCTTAAATATATATTTTGTATCCACAAGGGAAAAAAGTAGGTTATGAATGAATATAAGTGTAAATGTTGAACTTAATAAACTTAGTTTAATGATATAAATTTATTTATGACTTTTGGGGCCACTTGGGTGATATTATAACCTTTATAATATTTTATTTAAAGAAAGGTGAAAGATTTCACATTCATGTTTTTAATAACTATATAATTTTTAATATGGGTCTATCTAGATAATATTTTATACCATAAATAGTATTTTTAAATCTAAAATCTTTATATTTATCATGTAAATTTATTTATAATTTTTAGGAATTAAATAATTACCCTAAATACTTACATAACACTAATGTAGTAATTATTCAATTAATAGAAAATTTGAATAAATAATATTAAAAATATTAAAAGTAATATAATTTGATATATTAAAGGTTATCCATGAATTATATAGATTACTTTAACATGTTAGGGATATTATAAAATATTTTTTTTCTAATTTTACATGTTGTATTGATATTTTTAAAATTCAAACTAGCGAATAGTATCAAAATTGACAATAATGATATTTTTTGGGAATAATATTTTATTAAATTATTTAAAAATTATAAAAATATTTAAAAATAAAAAGTGATTATGGTATTGTCTAAAATTTTATAAATTGTCCATTTATTTTTCAATTTACATTATATAAGTAAAAATTAAAAACTTTTAATATTTAAAAATTTGTTACCATAGTTAAAATTAAAATAGGATAGTTGAGGGTTAATAAAAATGATAAGGTTTAAAATAACACCAAAAATTGTATAAAATCTATTATCTGGTGATATTAAAACCTTATCTTATCTTATATTCTAATCCATGTTCATTTGGTGGTATTTTTTATGGTAAATGAACTTATTATAATTTAATCTTTTTAGAAATTCCAAAAGTGTCTATTGTAACGACCCAAAGTATTTCAATAGAAAACTCCCTTATTATATCTATGTCATAAAAACACAAAATAATGAACTAATAAGTGATAAGTGACCTTTAAACATAATTTTGTCACCCCTATGTTTGGAATTTTAAAAATCCGACATACACGGTTGTGTTCAAGACAGTTTTTGGAGTCTAATGAAACAAAAATAATTTTCGGTGAATAGTAATCTACCCTTATGAATAGTAACCTACAATTATGAATAGTAATATGACCCTTATGAATAGTAAATAAGAGTAACATTACCTATGAATAATAAAATAAAATTTAGACATCTTAGAAAGTGACAATTTGACCTCTGTAAACGTTTTTGGTATTTTATAAGTCATAAATAATTAATTATAATTAATTAATTAATTTAAAAGAATATTTATTTTCCTGTAATTTATTCATAAATTATTGAATCAATGTCTAATAGTTTTTAGATAATTTTATAAGACCCTGCGTAATTTTTGAAAGAACTATAAATTCAGGTTTAATCTTAAAAACTGTTTTTTTTTAAGTAAATTATGATTTTTATTAATTATTAAATTAATAATATTTAGAAAATTATTTTTGAAAAATGGATATCATTTTTTGATTCTACACGTCGAAAAATGTTAGGGGTAAATTTTTGGGTTTATTCTGAAATACTTCAATTTTCGGGTGAATAGTAAATGATACAGTTTTTCGCATAATCGGTGTACACAAAATTACATCATTAATGATGTAATGATGACATAAACATTATAGAGCATTAGTTTCGGCCAAATTATTTTAAATTTCATAAATTTTTCCTTGAAATACAATAAATCCAATTCTTAAACCTAAAAAGAACTTTCCAAAGCCTAAAGTCAAAAGGTGATTTCTTAAAGTGTCTTTTTCTCTTTCTTTCACTTTCCTTTTAATAAGTTAATGAATTCGAATTATAAAGCAGGGTTAAAGCCTAAAAATAATTATATTATATTGATATATGATTTAGGATGTCAAGAAAACTACTATTACAAGTCTAACTTGTGATATATTATTTTATTTAATATTTTATGCCAAAAACACCTCCCTCCTCATGTATAAATAATCCCTCCCCCTTCTCTTGCCAAACCACAACTCTCAAGCTTAAATCATTGTCTAAGCTCTACCCAATCATCTCCCCTAGCCCCTCCCCCACATCCAAGAGCTCCTGGTCTCATCAAAAGACCAATCTTAGGCCCTTAAGGAGGTTCTCAAGTGAAGGATTCAAGAGGTAATTTTCCTCCCTCTTCTCCTTTAATTTCCTTTCAAATTCAAGTTCCTTTCTTGATCTCTCCCTACCTATCTTCATCAAAACTATTTTGTAACTCCAGTATTATACATATAATTTAATATTATGATTCTAATGGTATATTATATCACCCCACACCCTTTCCCTCTTCCTTTTATTTTATTGAATAGAACGTTGTTCATGTGGTGATAATTTATCACCTTCAAAAACAACATGCTCTCTTCTTCCATTTCTACCTTCAATTTGGTCATGAAACCATTTTTATGGTTGAAAAAGAATATTTTATATGTATTATGTTCTATTTTAAGTTCTGTAAATAACCTATGTCCATATTACTAAGTGAAAAGTTAAAACGAGTTCGTTGTGATCCAAAAACTGCTAAAATTAACCCAAATAACCATCATTAAATTTTTATCTAATGATTCGTCCACTTGGATCTAATATAACTCATTATAAAATCATTCAAGATTATGTAATATCATAAATAAAATTTAATATCAGTTCTGGATGTTTACCCATGATCTACCCAAACATCAAATTAAGAATACAAGTGGACCGCTCAAGAAAACCGTGAAAACGAACATTCCCGATCAATGTTTTTAAACTCTATAAGTCATCCAAAGGAACGTAATATGAAATAATGAAACCATAATTAACCCTATTAATGTATAAAAGGTTCTATAATTTCTAATTAATTAATATAATGTCATTATACAAGACATTAAAGAGAATGAGGCATTCGAGTACATGGTAAGGGGAAATCTCGAACCCAATTTTCTTCCTTCGGGTTCTCCCTCTTTCACTCCATTTTTGATATGGTTACTCCTCAAAGATCATTTTTTCATCATTTCATTTACTTTTATGGGATATACATGTTTGTCACTGGTTTTTATGTCTATCAAAATGTTTTCCAAAAGAACTCTTCTTTCAAGATCTCACATTTTACCTCTCATTCAAGGTTGATGGTTCTTGTATCAAGTATGTTGTTCCCTCTTTATTTTGGGAACCCAAAGCTTATGAATGTGTTATAATGAGATGAAACCAATTCCTTTCCATGTGTTATTTATGTACATGTTTGATATGTGTTCTATGTGGCAATCGTGATAATGATAATGTTATGATGTGACGGGTGCGCCCGGAATTATATAGTGCAATATGAATGTTTAAATGTGACGGGTGCGCCCGGAATTATATAGTGCTCCAATGCATTGGGTAAAGTGATGAATCTCATGATTAAATGTGAAATTATGTGTGAACATGATTCTAAATTTGTTCAGAAGTATGTGTGGTAGTTAACCACTAAGACATGATGTTTCATTTTTATGCATTGCCACATTTCAAGTCTTTTACTTATGCTCCTCTCATGATCATGATCTTTTGCCTATGATATGATTATGCTCACCCCATGATGTATTGTTATTATCTATCCTCTTACTGGGCTTTTAGCTCACCCCTTTTGATGTATATCCTCAGGTGGATACATGTACTAAGGAGAGGACAAGTGCTACTAAGAAGCTATAGAAGAAGAAATTAAATAAATGTTTATGGTTGATGTTGTATTTGTTATGTGTAGTCCTAGTTTGCCCAAGACACTAAACCTCTGGATCCTCCATGTGTAATAATATTATGTTGTTTATCATTGAAATGTTGTAATAGTAATGTAAGGAAAAGGCTAGGTCGTTATAGTTGGTATCAGAGGAAAGGTTTAGTTAATTTGGGAATTAGGATTAGTAAACCCTAGAGAAAACCTCTAGCATAAGAATAAGTAAAAACACATACAAAAAAACATTTACCTAGGGATACCATATGTTATGTTTTTGGTATAATTGTTTAAATGAATAAGTTATTAATGACTTTTTTAGTTATGTTTTGTTCTATCCTTTTCTATTTTAGAAAATGGTGGGAACCAGGAGAGGTAATGAAGGAGAAGTACCCTCACCTGTTTGTGTAAAGTGAAATTTCGGGGGCGAAATTTCTTAAGGGGGGAAGAATGTAACAACCCAAAGTATTTCAATAGAAAACTACCTTCTTATATCTATGTCATAAAAACACAAAATAATAAACTACTAAGTGATAAGTGACCTTTAAACATAATTTTGTCACCCCTATGTTTGGAATTTTAAAAATCTGACATACGCTGTTGTGTTCAAGACAGTTTTTGGAGTCTAATGAAACAAAAATAATTTTTGGTGAATAGTAACCTACCCTTATGAATAGTAACCTACACTTATGAATAGTAATATGACCCTTATTAATAGTAAATAAGAGTAACATTACCTATGAATAATAAAATAAAATTTAGACATCTTAGAAAGTGACAATTTGACCTTAGTAAACGTTTTTGGTATTTTATAAGTCATAAATAATTAATTATAATTAATTAATTAATTTAAAATAATATTTATTTTCCTGTAATGTATTCATAAATTATTGAATCAATGTCTTATAGTTTTTAGATAATTTTATAAGACCCTGCGTAATTTTTGAAAGAACTATAAATTCAGTTTTAATCTTAAAAACTGTTTTTTTTTAAGTAAATTATGATTTTTATTAATTATTAAATTAATAATATTTAGAAAATTATTTTTGAAAAATGGACATAATTTTTGGATTCTACACGTCGAAAAATTGTAGGGGTAAATTTTTGGGTTTATTCTGAAATACTTCAATTTTCGGGTGAATAGTAAAAGATACAGTTTTTCACATAATCGGTGTACAGAAAATTACATCATTAATGATGTAATGATGACATAAACATTCTAGAGAATTAGTTTCGGCCAAATTATTTTAAATTTCATAAATTGTTCCTTGAAATACAATAAATCTAATTCTTAAACCTAAAAAGAACTTTCCAAAGCCTAAAGTCAAAAGGTGATTTCTTAAAGTGTCTTTTTCTCTTTCCTTCACTTTCCTTTTAATAAGTTAATGAATTCGAATTATACAGAAGTGTTAAAGCCTAAAACTAATTATATTATATTGATATATGATTTAGGATGTCAAAAAAACTACTATTACAAGTTTAGCTTGTGATATATTATTTTATTTAATATTTTATGCCAAAAACACCTCCCTCCTCATGTATAAATAATCCCTCCCCCTTCTCTTGCCAAACCACACCTCTCAAGCTTCAAGCATTGTCTAAGCTCTGCCCAATCATCTCCCCTAGCCCCTCCCCCACGTCCAAGAGCTCCTGGTCTCATCAAAAGACCAAGATTAGGCCCTTAAGGAGGTTCTCAAGTGAAGGATTCAAGAGGTAATTTTCCTCCCTCTTCTCCTTTAATTTCCTTTCAAGTTCAAGTTCCTTTCTTGATCTCTCCCTACCTATCTTCATCCAAAATGTTTTTTAACTCCAGTATTATAAATATACTATAATATTATGATTCTAATGGTATATTATATCACCCCACACCCTTTCCATCTTCCTTTTATTTTATTGAATAGAACGTTGTTCATGTGGTGATAATTTAACACCTTCAAAAACAACATGCTCTCTTCTTCTATTTCTACCTTAAATATGGTCATGAAACCATTTTTATGGTTGAAACAGAATATTTTATATGTATTATGTTCTATTTTAAGTTCTGGAAATAACCTATGGCCATATTACTAAGTGAAAAGTTAAAACGAGTTCGTTGTGATCCAAAAACCGCTAAAATTAACCCAAATAACCATCATTAAATTTTTATCTAATGATTCGTCCACTTGGATCTAATATAACTCATTATAAAATCATTCAAGATTCTGTAATATCATTAATAACATGTAATATCAGTTCTGGATGTTTACCCATGATCTACCCAAACATCAAATTAAGAATACAAGTGGACCGCTCAAGAAAACCATGAAAACGAACATTCCCGATCAATGTTTTTAAACTCTATAAGTCATCCAAAGGAACATAATATGAAATAATGAAACAAGAATGAACCCTATTAATGTATAAAAGGTTCTGTAATTTCTAATTAACAAATATAATGTCATTATACAGGACATTAAATAGAATGAGTCATTCGAGTACAAGGTACGGGGAAATCTCGAACCCAATTTTCTTCCTTTGGGTTCTCCCTCTTTCACTCCATTTTTGATATGGTTACTCCTCAAAGATCATTTGTTCATCATTTACTTTACTTTTTTGGGATATAAATTTTTGTCACTGGTTTTTATGTCCATCAAAATGTTTTCCAAAAGAACTCTTCTTTCAAGATCTCACATTTTACCTTTCATTCAAGGTTGATGGTTCTTGTATCAAGTATGGTGTTCCCTCTTTATTTTGGGAACCCAAAGCTTATGAATGTGTTATTATGAGATGAAACTAATTCCTTTCCATGGGTTATTTATTTACATGTTTTATATGTGTTTTATGTGGCAATCATGATAATGATAATGTTATGATGTGACGGGTGCGCCCAGAATTATATAGCGCAATATGAATGTTTAAATGTGACGGGTGTGCCCGGAATTATATAACGCTCCAATGCATTGGGTAAAGTGATGAATCTCATGATTAAATGTGAACTGATGTGTGAACATGATGCTAGCTTTGTTCACAAGTATGTGTGGTAGTTAACCACTAAGACATGATGTTTCATTTTTATGCATTACCACATTTCAAGTCTTTTACTTATGCTCCTCTCATGATCATGATCTTTTGCCTATGATATGATTATGCTCACCCCATGATGTATTGTTCTTATCTATCCTCTTATTGGGATTTTAGATCACCCATTTTTATGTATATCCTCAGGTGGCTACATGTACTAAGGAGAGGACAAGTGCTACTAAGAAGCTATAGAAGAAGAAATTAAATAAATGTTTATGGTTGATGTTGTATTTGTTATGTGTAGTCCTAGTTTGCCCAAGAAACTAAACCTCTGGATCCTCAATGTGTAATAATATTATGTTGTTTATCATTGAAATTTTTTAATAGTAATGTAAGGAAAAGGTTGGGTCGTTATATCTATCACCTCAATTATAAAAGGGAACATCCTCCCTCACTTCTTTACACCACTTTGAGCCTTCTAGATCGACCATACTCTATTAATTTCTCTTCTCCACTTCCCTAAAAACATTATTTAGGTGTTTTTATTCTCAAAATACCAACCCTATAGTACTTTAGAGGATATCCAAATGAGACATTTCAAAGAATAGGAGGTTTGAATGTGAATAAGGAAAGGTGAGACTTGAGGTAAGGGTTTATTTCACAATATCATCATTATTCAGGATTGTTTACATTTAAGTCTCCACTGGGGAATAATTCTATTCTATGCCCATGTTTTCTAAAAAAATCAAATTTGTTTTATTGTTATCCTATAATTTTTTAAAGTCATTTTTACCCATGTGTGAATTTTTACTGAATGGATTGAAATTAATCTTTCTATCATTTTCCAAATGTGGTACTTTTCTGAAAAAAAATACAGAATGAATATTTTTTTAACTTATATTGAATGAGTAGATTTTACTTCCATCATGATTCCTTAATGATTTGAAGATTTATATACAATATTATAAGGTTCTTTTTGAAGAAAAAATTTTCTCTTTTGTAATTGGGAATATTTTAAAAAATGATTTCAAAATGAAAAGGATATTTTCCTCAAGAGTTATTTCAAGTGATATTTAAAAAAATCCTTCTTTATCGAGGATAACATTATTTTATGTTACTTATTCTTTATTGAGAATATTATTTAAGTATTTCATACTTATTCTTTTTTTGTATGGTTTATATTTATGATGGAATTATGTTTATGAATCCTATTACTTTTCCATGAGTTTTGTTTTGATAAAATGTTTATAAAACTCATTTATTTTCATGGTTTTTGATATGATGAATGATTTATGATCCTATGGAACACATAAGTATATTTTTTATGTGATTGGTGGGACCTATATCTTCCTATAATTCATTGGTTAAAGCTTTATATCTCTTAATATAAGAATGGGAAACAAGTCTATGGGATTAATCCCCAATGGGAAATAGGTGTGTCCTGATCTATAATGGGAAACAGTTGCATCCTAATCTACTATGGGAAATAGGTGTGTCCTGATCCACTATGTTTATGGTCTTGGTATTTAACATTGACATATGAAATGATTTTCTATATTAATTATGGTTCCGCACTTTTATGACATGGTATTATGGTTCATTATTGGTTTATGATTATTTATCACTCTTATGGACCATTTTTTCTAGAAGGGTAATGTTTTATTCCCTGACTAGTGTTTATAATCTATGAATGGTTGGGTATGAACTTCGTAAATTATGTTCAATATCACGTAACCTTATTCTTATCTTATGCTTCCATATTATCATGGATTTATATCGCCTATGTTTACCCTTACTGGGAAATTGAGATCACCATTTCTTATGTTTCCTTCCTCAAGTGAAGAAGAAAGGTTTGGATAGGGTGTTCTTAAGAGGAGTACTATATGATAATTACTTTATGGGATATGTTATATATATTTCATAAAATAATAAGATTGTATATGTAACCTCCAAAGACACTAAAACTTTATAGTTATAGTGTGGATAGTATTGATATGTATTGACTATTCATCTAAGTATATTTAATATTTGTGTACAAAAATATAAGGTCATTATAGGCCTTATCCTATAGTAGTAACAAATATTCATAGTTTCCTTAGATTAACAAGATATTATAGGAGGTTTGTGAAAAAAAATTCATGAATTTATAATCCACTAACCAATTTAACTCAAAATGGGGAAAAGTTTATCTGGAAAAAGGAGTGAGAAGAAAGTTTCTAAAAACTAAAGAATATATTAGTTACTACACCTATGTTAACTCTACCCTTTATCAGATAAGGCTTTGTTATTTATAGTGATGCATCTCTGAAAGTGCTTGGGTGCATCCTTGTAACACCCCAAGACTTTAAAATATTTTCATTTTTGAATAAATTTATTTTTTTTTTGTTAGCATTATTTATACTCAACACCATATTAAGCTTACGCTACACACAATAATAATTTTTATTGCGTTACATGCAAGGGTGAGTTTTACCAAACAAATATATATTAATAAAATATTATTATTTAATATAATAAGATATAATATAGCTATTAATTTTGTAGTTATAAATATAACTAACTAAATTATTAAAATTTATGGTTGAATTCATTGGTTGCAAATTGATTAGAAATGAACATAGGAACCAACTAAATATATAGGAAATGTGTCTATAAAGATCTATTTTTATACTCACAAAGTCATTTTATTCTAATAAATTAAATTAATTACTATTATTGAATGATATCAATGAAATATATATTTTATATATTCAATCAAATATTTTTTATATTCATCCAATAGATTTGATAGGCATAAGATATGAACAAACCCAATATTACACATAAAAACCTATATTTTTATAAAAGCAGTTTTACCGCCTTTTAATAGAGGACCTATTTTAAATCCAATTTTTAAACTTTTATAGACTTTATTTAACAAAATAAACTTATTATTTTAAATTTGTATATAAAAATTTACTTTGGTTGAGTTATTGTTATTTCTCTGATAAGTTTCATGTTTTGATGAATAGTAAAAAATACTAAATTTTAATTGAAAACAAATTTTTCCATCAAAATAATTTATAGTGTTAAATTATATTTGTAATTAGTTATAAAGTATAATTATATTATTTTTATCTTTTAATCCAATTTATGTTATTTGAATCAATTTTACATTGAAATTGGATATAAAAACACTTCAATCTTTTTATCATTTTTACTTTAAAAAATCATTTTTTTGTTCTGTCAACGAGATTAATTTTTAATTAATTTCTAGCAATTATATGTTTTGAATTTGAAAAAATGGATTCCATATTTAGAATCATAATTTAAAAATTATTTAAATATGTCCCTTTTATTTTTTTTAAAATATGAATAGTAACTTTAATAATATTTTTTATTACCACAATTAAGGATAAATCGGGTAATTAAAGGTAAAAATTATATTATAAATATTATCAAACTACCATAAAACTTGTCCCAATTTTATTTTATGAGTTATTTTCTACCAAATAAATCCTTTGGATGATTTTATAGCCTCATATATCCACTTGGATGACTTTAAGGCTTTTTTTATTTTATTCTAAGCGAAGTCCAATATGTCACACTCATGTTTTTAATAAGTATTACATTTTTTATATATGTTTATACAAAATATATATTCAAATATAAATATTTATTTGAAATATAAATTTTTATCTATATCATGGTAATTTATTTTTAATTTTTAGGAAATAAATAATTGATATAATGGCTTTCACAATGATGATGTAGTAATTTTTTAATTAATGGAAATATCAAATAAATGATATTAAAAATATTAAAATAAATAAAATTTGAGATAATTAGTGTTACCTTAGAATTTTATATATTACTTTTACATATAAGGGATATTTTAAATGGTTTTTTCCTAATATAACCTATAGTTATGATATTTTTAAAAATTAAATTATTTAATAGTGTCAAAATTGACATTAATGGAATTTTTAAATGAATAATATTTTATTAAATGATATAAAATTCATAAAAATATAAAATCCATCCAAGTAATTTTTATAAGTCTTAAAATGTCATAACTTTTCTACTTATGGTTATTTTCTCATTTTATAGTAACTATATTAACCCTTAAAGAGTAAAAATTCAAGTTGTCATGGTAAGAGTTAAAGGGTTTAACTAAGAGTTAAAGCCAAAAGATAAGGGTAATAATATGACCTAAACTTGTCTAAAAATTATTTTTTGAGATGATTTATAATCATACTCATATTATATTTTAAATAAATAATTTCTTATCCATTTGGAATAGAAAATGAATTTATAATAATTTAATATTTTGAGGATTTCCAAAAGTTCTTCTCACCTAAATTATAAAAGGGAACCTCCTCCCTCACTTCCTCAAACCACATTGAGCCTTATATATCAACTAAAACCTACCAAAATAATCTCCCAAATTTTCTCCCCTCATATTATAATCCTACCTTTGTTCATAAATTCATCCAAGTAGGCTCTTTGGTTTATACTAAAAGGAGTTACCTAATAATGAGGCAACGTTCTTCAACGATCGCTATAGTTTTATTTCATTCCTCACTCATTAATTTATTATTATTACATGATTATATAATTAAATAATTTTCTTAAATATACTAAGATGTTATAATTCTAAGGGTTCAACCTAAACTTACACACACTTCCATCTAATGAGAAATGAATATGTTGTTTATATGTACGGCGAACTACCGCCTCACGAAACGAAGATTTATTGACTGACTGGAAATTAATTTTTTATTAAAAATAAAGAAATAATAAAAAAAGGACATAAATGAGGGCTAAATTAATGGATAAAAAGTGTTTAATTTCTGACAATAATTGTTCAATCATAAGGAATTGATCCCAAGCTAGTGTAAGTAATCAATCTCTCTCCTGGTCTGCCCTTCCTAGCTAACAAATCGGCCACATAATTCCCTTCACACCAAGTATTCCTGATATAAATATTTTGTTTGTAAAGGTTACTACATAACCTGACCATTTAAACCATATCCCAAGGGATGGAAACTTTTTTTTGAAGAAACTTGACCATCATGGAAGAATTTGTCTCTACGAAATGGTGATTGTTTATTTTTCCTTTTCCACCTTTCATGGTTGTGAATTATGATTGAAACTCTATTTATATATGTTATATATAATATTTATTATGTCTTTAAGCTTATGTAATTATTTTATAACATGGACCTTTATACTTTCTATTTTTTAAAATATGATAACATCATTTGTGGAAGTGTGGACTACCGCCTCCTTAAAGCGACGTGATTCATTCACATCATACATGGAATGTATAAAGGATGGTTTTAATAAAAATATGTGATATATATGAAATATATATGATAATTTAATTATAATATACATATATATATTACTTTTCATTCTTTTAATATGGTAAATAAATGAAATTAGTGTGCATGTGTACGTACGGCCTACCATCTCCATGAATGGTGTATTTCATTTCCTATCTCCAAATTTTATGGTTTATTATAAATACATATATACTGAATATATATAATATTTAAATCATTGTTTAAATTATGTATATGATTTAACAATGATCTAATTAATATTAGCAACAAATAAAAAGTTAAAACTTACTCAAGAAACAAGGCAATTAACACACGAAATAGTGAAAATAATGAAAGATTACTAATAAATGGGTAATAAAAATTATAAGATGATAATATATAATATCATAAATATTAATATGGTTATATAATAATTTATTAACACTATTTAACCATTATACATGATGTTAAAGGAATATCACCCAAAAGGAAATGCAAGGTAAGGAATCTTGGTCTCAGTTTTATTTTTGTGGGACACATGCCTTATAAACTACTTATTTATTTTGTGTGGTGTATATACGGATCATGAATGTTTTTTATGAGTATTATTATGAATATTATTGTATTTTAATATCTATATAATTTTCTTTCTTTCATGGGCATACAATTATACTGATTTTAAAGTGATATGTATTTATTTTCCAATCTCATCGTTATTCGGGATAGTTTGTGGTTAAGTCTCCATTGGGGAACATTAAAAATGTTTTCAATTTTTTTTACTATTCTACATTGATTTTTTATATTCATTTTTACCCTTTTTTTAATTCTTTCAAAATTCTTTAAAAATTAATTTTTTTGTCGTTTTCCAAAACAATGTACTTTATGACTTATCTTTCAAAAGTAAAAGGAATGTTTTTTAGCTTATACGGCATGAATGGAATTCCCCACCATTATGACACCCAAATTTTTTGAATATTCCTTTAAAAGTTCACAAGTTTATTTTCAATGAAAATATTTTATTTTATTAATTTTTGGCCTTTTAAATAAATTATTACAAAGTGATAAGGTATTTCATCTCAATTTAAATTCCCTTGAGACTTATTTTCTTTTATGAAATAATTAATTTTTATATGGTGTATATACTACCCTTTGACATATTATATCATTAATCTCCTTATCATCATGATATTCTAAGTTCCATTTAATTTTATTCCATCATTGAGATTATGATTCAAATGTTTCAAAGTGGTATGGGACACTTCATAATGTTTTTAAATTATTTTCCTCAAAAATATTTTAATGATATTTCAATGGAATTTTCATTCATCAAAATTAACAAACCTTGTTGTTACTTAGCCTCCACTGTGAAATTATTGATAAATTAGTATCCTTTATCCAATTCAAATATTTAATAATTCATATTGTTTATTATTTTAATCAGTTATTCAATATGAGGAATGATTTGGATAGGTAAATCATGGGTGGGGGATAGTTATAGATATCCCATTGATGCATTGGTAGTCTCATGAGATGAAATAGTTGGCCAAAATAGATGGGTATTTACCCTATATGTTAAACCATCTTGTGAAAGGTCTTGATAGTAAAGGTTTCATATACCTAGGAAACATGGAATCCAATAATTAAGTGTATCCCTCCTTTAGACTCAGTTATTATTTATCCATGTGATTTTTCATCCACATAACTATGGATTCATTCTATTATTAGTTTATTGATTTATATGGAATATGTTTCATTTTCTTACCTTTACATGTTGATTATTACTTACCTAGTTATTTAAATGGAATGTATTTATAGTTATTTACCTTGCCATATTAATTATGCTCATTGATTAATTATTTCTTCTACTGTATTTAACCCTTACTAATAATTTGAGCTCACCATTTTTTAATGTTTTATTTTCCCTAGGTTTCCAAGAAGTTTATTATGATTGATATGTAGGGTTACACAAAGGAGTGATAATGTAAGACTTAATGAAATTATTTGTGTATTTTATATTTTAAAATGTAATTTTGTTTTCAAGTATGTATCTAGTTTACCAAGACTATTAAACTATTCGGTCCTTTAAGATTTGATTCCTTATAATCATGCCAATGTAATAAAGTCAAGCACCATCTCTAGGCTCCTGGGTTCAGGTCATTATAGTTGGTATCAGAACAAGTTTAGTATAAACCTTGGAAACTATATTTATTAGGGAACATAACCCTAAGATAGACTTTGAGGATAAGTATATAAGAAAATCCAAGAATTTTGGTAAGATAGATATTATGTGGTTTTATTAGAAATATAGCCTTGTCTGGATAAAACAAGTGGATGTAGTTCTGAAGAGATGTACCTAGGGGTAGCAACTCTGACAAGATGTGTTGGACCTAACTCGACGTAACCTGGTATACGATAATGGGTCTTAATGTACACCTAGTTTGACAATCTCAAGGGATATGCTTAGGATAATTCACATTTTCTTTACAAACTATTATGAGGTATTTTAATAGATAATGATAATGAATGACCTAGGATAAACTCTAGACCAAGGTAGGACCTATATAGAAATTAATGGATGAATTATTTATGTATTGTGGTTGTATTAAAAACCTTAGTTAACAGGATATTTAGTGATTAACCTTATTTTAAATATATTCATCATATTTATTTTTGAATTTATATTAATATGGATTTAGAAAAAGTAAAATCACAGGATGAGTGTCAACCCGTCGTGGCTAAAAAAGCTACAGGAATTGAACCCATAACCAAAGGGCGACAAGGGTGCACCTCCTACCACTACCCTGTATGAAGTCCTAGTTAGTATGATTTTTTTAGTTAAAAATGTTCATAGAATAAGAATAAGTTGATTTTGGGAACAAAATTCTTATCATATTGGGAAAATGATTTGGGATTATGTGATAGATGTTATTTTAGAAGATGTTCACTATTTTGGGAATCCTATATGATCAAGGTAAATATAATACTATGGTATTTCATTTGAGGAATAAAGGTTTAATTATATTTTTGGAAAAAAAATATGATTTAATTGTGTACTTATGTTGATTTAGGTTATTTATATAAATGGTTAGCATATCTTGAATATTACTAGGTAAATTACTTTTTGGTATGACACTTTAAGATTAATTTATGTTATTTGCAGATTGAATTAGTTTTTCACCATATAAGATTTATTCTTTTTGGGAAATTATCTTATCTTGTACTAACCATTTTGGTTTTGGTTAATGTCTAAATATAAGGGAAATAGATAGTTAATATTTGGCAGATTATGTGATTCTATATAATTTGATTCTAGTTCTTTAGGCATGAAAATTTTATCTTGAATGCTCATCGTTTGGAGATAAATATGAGTTTGTGGTGTAATTTGATTAATAGATGAATCTCTACTTGTAAAATAAGTATATTTCCTAATGTTATTAGTCCATGTAGTAAAAGAATTACTCAAATATATGAAAAGGATATTAAAACAAAAACATTATCCATTTACTTCTCTTAATAAGATATCAATGACCTCATAACCCATCATAGATTTATGGTTTTGTTATTGTTAGCTTTCTCCTCGTCATGTTTTCTATCACTCTCCATCAGAACTTGATGGTTAGTTTTCTCTTCCATATCCATGTTTTACTACATGGAACCCTAGTATGTGTTATCTCTGGTGACCTTCGTAGTTCTATTTCCTTATTTTAAATTTTAAGTCTCATTAATCCTTTTTTTGATCTGGGATTTCAACAATGATATTTTGAAAATTCAAACCCCTAGTTTTCAATCCCGATTTTAAATTGTGTAGATGCAATTTATTAAATGATAGGATAATGTAACACCCAAAGACTTTAAAATATTTTCATTTTTGAATAAATTTAATTTTTTTCTATCCTACTTTATATGAAACACTATGCTAAGCTTACTCTGCACACAACAATGAGTTGGCTTTCATTACACGCAAGGCTGAGTTTTACCAAACAATAATATATTATTAAAATATTATTATATATTATAATAAGATATAATATATAAATTAAGTTAGTTTATATGAATATTATTAAATAACTTATGAAAATTTGTGGTTGAATTCATTGGTTATAGATTGATTAGAAATTAATATAGGAATCAATTAAACATATAAGAAATGTTTTTATAAAGAACTATTTTTATGCACACAAAGTAATTTTGTTCTAATAAATTAAATTAATTACTATTAGTGAATGATATATATAAAATATATATGTTATATATTCAATAAAATATTTTTTATACTCATCCAATAAATTTTATCGGCATAAGATAATAGAAAACCCAATATTACACATAAAAACCTATATTTTTATAAAAGCGGTTTTACTGCCTTTTAATGGGAAACTTATTTCAAATCCAATTCTAAAAATTTTATATAATTTATTTGAAAAAATAAACTTATTATTTTAAATAGTGATATAAAAATTTACTTTGGTTGAATTATTTGTATTTTATAGGTAAGTTTCATGTTTTGATGAATAGTGAAAATACTAAATTTTAATAGAAAACAACTTTTTTCATTAAAATAATTTATAATGTTAAATTATATTTGTAATTGTTTTTAAATTATAATTAGATTAGTTTTCATCATTTAATCCAATTTATGTCATTGTAATCAGTTTTACATTGAAATTGGATATAAAAACATTTCAATCTTTTGAACATTTTTACTTTAAAAACTCATTTTCTTATTCTGGAAATGGGATTAATTTTTAATTAATTTATACTAATTATATGTTTTTAATTTAAAAAAATGAATTCCAAATTTGGAATCATAAGGTAAAAATTATTTAAATAGTTTCTTTTTATTTTTGGAAAATATAAATAGTGGATTTAGAAATATTTTTTATTACCACGGTTAAGGATAAATCAGGTAATTAAAGGAAAAAATTATATTATAAATGTTATAAAACTACCCTAAAATTGTACTAATTTTATTTCATGGGTTATTTTCAAACAAATTAATCCTTGGGACTATTTTATGAGCTATTGGATCCACTTTTATGACTTTAAGGATTTTTTTTATTTTATTCTAAGAGAAGTACAATATGCCACACTCATGTCTTAAATAAGTATTAAATTTTTTATATGTGGTTATATAGAAGATATATTAGACTATAAATAGTAATTTTAAATTTAAAACATTTATCTACATAATTTTAGTTTATTTTTAATTTTTATGAAATATATAATTAACATAAAGGCTTGCACAATGATGATGCAGTAATTGTTTAATTAATATAAATATCAATTAAATGATATTAAAAATACTAAAATAAATATAATTTGAGATAATTAGTGTTATAAATTAATTTTATAGATGAATTTGAGATATTTTAGATATTTTAAGAGTTTTTTATAATACACCTAGTATTTATGATATTTTTAAAAAGTCAAGTAGTGAATAGTGTCAAAATTGACATTAATGACATTTTTAAATGATTAATATTTTATTAAATGATATAAAATTCATAAAAATATAAAATTAATCCAAATGATTGTGATAGGTATAAAAATGTCATAAATTTTCCATTTATTGTTCTTTTTTCATTTTATAGTAACTATATTAACCCTAAAAGTGTAAAAATCCAAGCAATCATGGTAAGAGTTAAAGGGTTTAACTAAGGGTTAAAGCCAAAATTAAAGGGTATGAATGTGACCTAAAAATGTATAAAAATTATTTGTTTAGAGGTTTTAGACTAATACTCATATTATATTCTGCATAACTAACTTTTTATCCATTTGAAATAGAAAGTGAATTTATATTAATTTAATATTTTGAGGATTTCCAAAAGTGATTCTCACCTCAATTATAAAAGGGAACCTCCTCCCTCACTTTTTATAAGGACCCGACCTTAAACCTTAATTAATATTAAATTAAATGAATAATTCACATTAAGTATATTTTTAGGTTTAGAGTTTTCGAGAATTAGGACATAACTATTACATCTCAAAAGATTACAAAGTAGACACTTCTACTAAGTTTCCATAAAATAAAAACTCTTAAAAAAAACATGTCTAGTTCCATGTTTTATATAGCATGTCTTTCCTTGATCTCATCCTTGACCCTATTCACCTTTAAGTCCTGTGGAAACATTTTAAAAACTTGGGATGAGCATAAAAAGCCCAGTAAAGGATACACAAAGAAGGAAAACTGTTAGTTTTTTAAAACATCAAGTAAACCATTAATACTTTATCAAAGTAATACTTTTCACCTTTATGAAGTAGTAAAAACTATTCACTGAATATAAGATCATTACTTACCCTTTTGTAACCAAAAGATTACCATAAAACCCATATAAAGAACACATAACATATAAAGGTAACTTGGGACATAAACATACTTAAATGGAATAACCATACGGTCGACTTCCACACATACTTAATGGAATATCCATAAGGCCGACTTCCATACCCAATGCATTGGAGGTTATAATGTAACCACCCATCCTGGTATTCACTGCACCACCCGTCATATGGTTTATCACGTAACCACCCGTCAAATGTCCAAGTACCATTATATAACACATAAAAAAATATAAAGGAAAGAAAACATTTCCACAGTTCAAGCACAATATATCACTTAAATATATGGACATAAAAAATCCATTATCAAAACCATTTTCAATACCAAAAAAGAGTATATGGTATTTATTTACTTTTAAAAATATAACGGCTTGTTGAGGAAGCCAAAGATCAAATAATACTCGTGGCGGCGGAAAGGTCATTGTCACCGCGTACGTTAAAAAGAAAAATACTTTTTGTCATCTAGTAAAACGCTTCGTATAGAAAAGATTCCTTTTGAATAAAAGTATAAGTCAAAGGGGTTTATACACCATATAAAAGAAAGCCTTGTATTGGAACAAAAATATGCCTTAATGAAAGGAGATCGAGACGAAGTCCCTTAGAAAGACGGTATCCTTGGATTAAGGATAAATCAATTACATAATTATGTGTGACAAATGAATACACCAAATATAAGTGGATATTAAGTGTAAAACAATCATAGGTTATTCACACATATTCATATAATGACATATTCAAGGAGTACAAGTTTATCCCAAAGAATCAAAATTGGGTTAAGAAGTTCCCTTGCAAAAATTTGACAACCTAACGGTGTCACTTCAAAATTCAGAAAATGAGTTGATGAGAGATAAAAAGGGGAATATCATCACTTGGACATAACATTTATAGAAATAAGGATATATAAGAACATATCCCATAATAATAAGATTAAAAGACCTAAAAAAGATGTCTTTTAAAATGAGGAGGGTGAAAGGTTCCCTTATCGAATTGGGTAACTTCCGAAACGTACACCCCATGAAAGAAGGACTATACAACATTGATGTAAATACCTATAAACGAAAGTATATTACACCAAGATTAGAATAATGGGCAGTAAATACACCAACCAAAGGAAAATGGTGGAAAATGTAGCATAAATCTCACAGGAATAAAAGTGAGATGAAAAATCCCTTACGAAAACTCGACAGCCTAACGGCGTCACTTAAAACATCCAAAAATGGATATATGAGATCAAATAGGGTCTCTAATAATATGAACATAAAAAGTATAGTATGAGGAATATAAAATAACATCCCAAAACATAAGAAAGATGATCTTAAAAGAAATGACATAAAATAGAGTACTTAAAAAAAAGAGGGGTAGGATCCCTTATGAAAATTCGGCAGCCTAACAACGTCACTCAAAACTTCCAAAATAGATTGATGAGAGAAAATAGGGTCTCTCATAATATGAACATAAAAATTACAGTATTATGAATATAAAATAACATCCCCAAACATAAGAAAGATGATCTTAAAATAAATGACATAAAAGAGAGTACTTAAAAAGAAAGAGAGGGGTAGGATCCCTTATGGAAATTCGGCAGCCTAACGGCGCCACTCAAAACTTCCTAAATAGATTGATGAGATAAAATAGGGTCTCTCATAATATGAACATAAAAAATAACAGTAAGAGTAATATAAAGTACATCCTAATAATAATAAAGATGAGCTTAAAATTAATGACATAAAAGAGTGTACTTAAAAATAAAGAGAGAGGTTGGATCCCTTACAAAAATTCGGCAGCCTAACGGCGCCACTCAAAACTTCCAAAATAGATTGATGAGATAAAATAGGGTCTCTCATCATATGAACATAAAAAGTATAGTAAGAGTAATATAAATGACATCCCAATCATAATAAATATGAGCTTAAAAGTAATGACATAAAAGAGTGTACTTAAAAAGAAAGAGGGGTGGGATCCCTTACGAAAATTTGGCAGCCTAACAGCACCACTCAAAACTTCCAAAATAGATTGATGAGAGAAAATAGGGTCTCTCATCATATGAACATAAAAATTATAGTATGATGAATATAAAATAACATCCCCAAACATAATAAATATTAGCTTAAAATAAATGACATAAAATAGAGTAATTAAAAAGAAAGAGAGGGGTAGGATCCCTTACGAAAATTCGCCAGCCTAACGGCGTCACTCAAAACTTCCAAAATAGATTGATGAGAGAAAATAGGGTCTATCATCATATGAACATAAAAATTACAGTAATATTAATATAAAGGACATAACAATCATAATAAATATGAGCTTAAAAGGAATGACATAAAAGAGTGTACTTAAAAAGAAAGAGAGAGGTTGGATCCCTTACGAAAATTCAGCAGCCTAAGGGCGCCACTCAAAACTTCCAAAATAGATTGATGAGAGAAAATAGGCTCTCTCATCATATGAACATAAAAATTACAGTAATATTAATATAAATTACATCCCAATCATAACAAATATGAGCTTAAAAGGAATGACATAAAAGAGTGTACTTAAAAAGAAAGAGAGGGGTAGGATCCCTTACGAAGATTCGGCAGCCTAACGGTGCCACTCAAAACTTCCAAAATAGATTGATGAGAGAAAATCGGGTCTCTCATCATATTAAAATAAAAATTACAGTAAGAGTAATATAAATTACATCCCAATCATAATAAATATGAGCTTAAAAGGAATGACATAAAAGAGTGTACTTAAAAAGAAAGAGAGGGGTAGGATCCCTTACCTTGTATCCGACTTGACTGGATCGTTCTTTAATCTCCTGAATAATAAACTTGAGTTAATTTATACTTGATTAAGAACATTTTTAAAGTTCATTATTCATTTTATATCACTTATTACCATGTCATGAACACTATGTAATTATTTAAGTTAATAACGGTCGTTTTAACGATCATTGCTACTTGAGTCAAAAACAAACTCTTTATTATTACAAGTTTGTTCATGGGGTAAAATATCCATTATATCCAGAATTATATTTATTATTTAGATATAATATATATCATATATATCAATTATATACATGCATTTATAATATTACATAACATTTAGAGGTAAGAAATGAAATGCACCGTTCATGGAGATGGTAAGCCGTACGTACGCATGAATGCTACTTCCATTTCTATTTCATATTTAATGGAATTAAAACATAATGATACATAATAATATTATAATTAGATTATGGTATCCTATATAATATCATTAAATCTATCCTTTATACATACCACATATGGTATTAATGAATCAAATCACTTTGAGGGGGCGGTAGTCCGCACTTCCTAAAATGAAGATATCGCGTTTACCCATAATGGAAACCATAAAGGTATGCCATAAATGAAAAATAAAGAAGCTTAAGGAAAACATAAAAATATTATATATCATATATAAATATAGTGACATCTTAATGTCCACCTTTTAAGGTGTTAAAAGAATATTGAACAATCATCGTTTCGTGAGGCAGAAATTCACCATCCACAGAAACAGTATGTTATTTAACAATTAGATGTTGGTGTTTGTAAGTGTAGCTATAATACTTATTATAAAAACATCCTAGTATATGTGAGATACTGTTTTTATTACAAAATAAATGAATAAAAATAGTTTAGGGGGTTGGAGAAGCAAAATAAAACAAAAGAGCACAAATGAAGACGTTACATTAAAATCGGGTAACTCCCTTTGGTTTGAACCAAAAGGTTTTCATGAAGATATTCCTGCCTAAGGTAAGACTTCTAGGATGAGAATAGGGGTGTGGAGAGACAAAATTATCAGATCTTGGCTGAGCCAAAGGTTGATAGGTGTGGGTAAGGTGGTAGAGGTGGGGGCCTTTTATAAGAGGAGAGGAGGGGCACTCTTGGAAAGGTATGAAATGTTACATTATTTTCAAATGAGTTTCGGATTTTAATGGTCCCACATTGATTTGTTTCGAGGATAAGGTGATAAGGGTTATAAATCCACACATACAATAGGTTTTTTACATGTGTAGGTCTTATAGTTTACCTTATCTTTCCATTTTATTTAAATCGTTAAATAATGAGGTAATCGTTGCATCATCATGATGTCATAAATAATTTAATTTATTTAATGTCTAAAAATTATAAAAAAAATACTATGATGTAGGAAATCTCTTTATCTTTCCAATGAATATTTATAGTCAAAAATATGACTTGTATAACACCTTGTAAAAATAGTTTTAGTAAAACAATACATGTTTGTGTCATTTTTACTTTTACTTTAAATAAAAGGCATAAATGTCATTATCTTACCCAAGTGGCTCCATGGGGTCACAAAAATATACCGATGGGTTATCTTGGTCGGTCATGACTCATCAAATAGGTTTAGGACAAGTGTCAAGATATTTTCATTTTATTATAATATCATTTTTACCTTAAATCACACTAATTACCTTTAATCGCGATTAATAAAACTTAAAAGTTACTTTTCATCAAAAATTATTTTCATCCCATTGAACCACATTTTACTTAATAATTAAAATCATTAATATTGGATTTTTTAAATTCAAATCACAGAAGTGGTAAAGTTCTATTTAAACGAAAAATCAGTTTTTGTAACTACCACTTTGTGGTTGAACTATTCATCAAAAATTAAGGTTTTTCAGAAAAATACCAAAAATTAACCCTAAGATATATTTGATATTATGAATTCAAAAATGATGTATTTTTTACCAAATTCATAACATAGAAGTTGCATTAATTAATTTTATAATTAAATTCCGCTGTCAAATCAAATAGCGTGTTTTTAAGAAACAATATCTATCAAAAGATTGACACTCCTTTATGTCCAATATCAAAGTGATATTAATTCCAATGAACACCATTGGATTAAATGGTAAAAATATATTATAATTTCACTTTAAAACCAATTAAAAATATAATCTAATCATATAAATAAATTATATTAAAACGAGGTTTTGAATTAAAATACAACATTTTTCACTATTCATTAAAAAATGAACTTTATTGGACAAATACCAAAAATTTATACAAAGTAAATTTTGATGTTCCGATTCTAAAGAAGAATTTTATTTTGTCAAATATAACACATAAAATTGTCAAAAAGTGGATTTAATAGAGGTTCTCCATCAAAAGGCGGTTAATCGACCTTTTAAAAAATATTAGAATGTTTACGCTTAAAATTAGATTCATTCGCATTTTTAATCCTCTAACATTTATTGTAAAAAGTAAAAATATTTGAAAAACATATATAATCATTTTTTAGTTAGTTATGTTCATTCCCGTCATTACAATGGCTAGGTGTTAACTACCATTTAAAATAAAATTATTTTATTATTAGACTGCAACGTAAGATTTCCAAGGAACTCGTTGTTGCGTATTGGGTAAGCCATCGAGCATAGCGTTCCCTTTAAAGTAATATTAATATTTTATTCACAAATATAGATAAATATGAAAATTTCATATTCTTTATTTACCTGGGGTGTTACATCCTTCCCCTCTTTTGGGAATTGTGTCCTCGCAATTTTAAAATTGGGCTCAGAAACATCATTGAAAGTCCCACATCGGAACAAGAGTCGGTAAAACAATCACTTTAAAAGAAAGAAAGAGAAGTACAGAGGTCACACGATTTAACCCATACTAGGATTCCATGTAGGAAAACATGGATATGGAAGAAAAATCAAAGGTTCATGTTCTGAGGGAGTGTGATAGAAAACATGTTTAGGAGAAAGTTAACCACAATAAAATCACAAACTTGTGGTGGGTTAAACGGTATTCGATTCCCCAGTAGGAAAAGTTAACAGACAAAATTTTTGTTTTTAAGTTACTTTTCATTGAAGAATTTATTTATGAGCTTAACTAAATCATAAATAAACATACATAGTTGTCGCGTTGACCTTCATCTATTACTAGATTTCTTACACAAACTCATATTTTCTCCAAAAGACGAGTATTTAGGATGACTTGTTCACATTAAGAGCGATATAATCAACTTTTAGTGAATCACCTAATCCACAAAATAGAACTACATATTTCCCATGTCTTTAGACCTTATCCAAAACCAAAATTGTTAGAACAAGATCAGATAATCCCCAAAAATGATAATCCTTTATAAAAAGAAACACTACTCTTAATCTCCAAAAATTTTCAAACATTATACAAAGTTCAAGAAAGACCATTCAATAAACAGTTGCCAATAAAATTCTTCAAAGTAAACCAAACTAATATTGAAACCCAAATATTTGAAGGATTTAATCACATAGTCTTCCAAGGTACAAATCAACATTTATCTCCAAATAACATCAGTTTCTCTTAAAGTCTCATATTGAAAAGTAATTAAACTAATCATATATCCTCCATGATAGGTCAATATTTTCCAAGACAACCCAAAATAAACTTATTCATGATTCATAAAATCATATAACTAAAAATAAAAAGTCAAACTAACTAGGGACTTCACGTAGTCCAGTGGTAGGCGATAAATACCAGTCGCACTTTGGTTGTGGGTTCGATTCCCACAGCTTTGTCCGACGCGATGGGTTGTCACACGGTCTACGTGTTTTCCTTTTTCCAAAACTATATAATTATTAAAACATTCCCCAAAATGAGATAAAATATTCAAAAATAATCATAACATATTTTAACCTCAAGTTTATCTCATGCCTTTCATTTTCCATCATAACAAATAGTAACACATAATTACCTCAAAAGTAAGGATCATATAAACCCTAATGGTTACCTTTATAATTATTACTTGAACTTCCACATCGAGTTGGTTATCTCGTACATGATGCATTAGAGAACTCACCAAGGTTCAAGTGGTTGATCATGGCTCCTTGATAGTTGGTTTAGAACAACCACGAGATTCCTCATTGAATCCCCCATTTCATCCAGTCTCTTAAACAGAGAACCACCGCAGTTTCCTTCAAACCCATTGTCACTTTGGTGCCTACTAGATCCATCCATTTACTAAAAATAGAAATTCCAGTGGGAGTATATCAAAAAAACCATCATGTACTAATGAGGAAGATAAACACTAAGATATACTTACTCATTCACTTTATCTAAAACTAGGACTCTTTCTGAAATCCTAACCATTATGGTAATGTCACTTATGCTTAGAGAATACCCTAACCTCTAAAGTTATCTAAACCGACCTTTGATACCAACTATAAGCACCCATCCTTAAACCTTACTTAATATTGAATTAAATGAATAATTCACATTGAGGTTATTTTCAGGTTTAGAGTTTTAGAGAATTAGGACATAACTATTACATCTCAAAAGATTAAAAGTAGACACTTCTACTAAGTTTCCATAAAATAAAAACTCTTAAAAAAACATGTCTAGTTCCATGTTTTAGATAGCATGTCTTTCCTTGATCCCAACCTTGACCCTATTCACCTTTAAGTCCGGTGGAAAACATTTAAAAAACTTGGGATGAGCATAAAAATCCCAGTAAAGGATACACAAAGAAGGAAAACTGTTAGTTTTTTAAAACATCAAGTAAACCATGAATACTTTATCAAAGTAATACTTTTCACCTTTATGAAGTAGTAAAAACTATTCACTGAATAGAAGATCATTACTTAACCTTTTGTAACCAAAATATTACCATAAAACCCATATAAAGAACACATAACATATAAAGTTAACTTGGGACATAAACATACTTAAATGGAATAACCATACAGTCTACTTCCACACATACTCAATGGAATAGTCATACGGACGACTTATATACCCAATGCATTGAAGGTTATAACGTAACCACTCGTCCTGGTATTCACGACACCACCCGTCATATGGTTTATCACATAACCACCCGTCAAATGTCCAAGTACTATTATATAACACATAAAACAATTATAAAGGAAAGAAAACATTTCCACAGTTCGAGAACAATATATCACTTAAATATATTGACATAACAAATCCATTATCAAAACCATTTTCAATACCAAAAAAGATTATATGGTATTTATTTACTTTTAAAAATATAACGGCTTGTTGAGGAAGCCAAAGATCAAATAATACTCGCGGCGGCGGAAAGGTCATTGTCACCGCATACGTTAAAAAGAAACATACTTTTTGTCGTCTAGTAAAATGCTTCATATAGAAAAGATTCCTTTTGAATAAAGTATAATTCAAAGGGGTTTATACACCGTATAAAAGAAATCCTTGCATTGGAACAAAAATATGCCTTAATGAAAGGAGATCAAGATGAAGTCCCTTACAAAGACGGTATCCTTGGATTAAGGATAAATCAATTACATAATTATGTGTGAAAAACTAATACACCAAATATAAGTGGATATTAAGTGTCAAATAATAATAGGTAATTCACGCATATTCAAGGAGTATAAGTTTATCCCAAAGAATCAAAATTGGGTTAAGAAGTTCCCTTGCAAAATTTTGACAGCCTAACGGCGTCACTTCAAAATTCAGAAAATGAGTTGATGAGAGATAAAAAGGGGTATCTCATCACTTGGACATAACATTTATATAAATAAGGATATATAAGAACATATTCCATCATAATAAGATTAAAAGACCTAAAAAATATGTCTTTTAAAATGAGGAGGGTGAAAGGATCCCTTACCGAATTGGGTAACTTCCGAAACGTACACCCCATGAAAGAAGGACTATACAACATTGATGTAAATACCCATAAACGAAAGTATATTAAACCAAGAGTATAATAATGGGCAGTACATAAACCACTCAAAGGAAAATGGTGGGAAATTTATCATAAATCTCATAGGAATAAAAGTGAGATGAAAAATCCCTTACGAAAACTCGGCAGCCTAACGGCGCCACTTAAAACATCCAAAAAATGGATTTATGAGATCAAATAGGGTCTCTCATAATATGAACATAAAAATTAAAGTATGAGGAATATAAAATAACATCCCCAAACATAATAAATATGAGCTTAAAATAAATGACATAAAAGAGAGTACTTAAAAAGAAAGAGAGGGGTAGGATCCCTTATGAAAATTCGGCAGCCTAGCGGCGCCACTCAAAACTTCCAAAATAGATTGAGAAGAGAAAATAGGGTATCTCATCATATGAGAATAAAAAGTACAGTATGAGGAATATAAAATAACATCCCCAAATATAAGAAATATGAGCTTAAAAGAAATGACATAAAATATAGTACTTAAAAAGAAAGAGAGGGGTAGGATCCCTTATAAAAATTCGGCAGCCTAACGGCGCCACTCAAAACTTCTAAAATAGATTGATGAGAGAAAATAGGGTCTCTCATCATATGAACATAAAAAGTACAGTAAGAGTAATATAAATTACATCCCAATCATAAGAAATATGATCTTAAAAGTAATGACATAAAAGAGTGTACTTAAAAAGAAAGAGAGAGGTTGGATCCCTTACGAAAATTCGGCAGCCTAACGGCGCCACTCAAAACTTCCAAAATAGATTGATGAGAGAAAATAGGGTATCTAATCATATGAACATAAAAATTACAGTAAGAGTAATATAAATTACACCCCAATCATAATAAATATGAGCTTAAAAGGAATTACATAAAAGAGTGTACTTAAAAATAAAGAGAGGGGTAGGATCCCTTACGAAAATTCGGCAGCCTAACGGCGCCACTCAAAACTTCCAAAATAGATTGATGAGAGAAAATAGGGTCTCTCATAATATGAACATAAAAAGTACAGTATTAGGAATATAAAATAACATCCCCAAACATAAGAAATATGAGATTAAAAGAAATGACATAAAAGAGAGTACTTAAAAAGAAAGAGAGGGGTAGGATCCCTTACGAAAATTCGGCAGCCTAACGGCGCCACTCAAAACTTCCAAAATACATTGATGAGAGAAAATAGGGTCTCTCATCATATGAACATAAAAAGTACAGTAATATTAATATAAATGACATCCCAATAATAATAAATATGAGCTTAAAAGGAATGACATAAAAGAGTGTACTTAAAAAGAAAGAGAGAGGTTGGATCACTTACGAAAATTCGGCAGCCTAACAGCGCCACTCAAAACTTACAAAATGGATTGATGAGAGAAAATAGGCTCTCTCATCATATGAACATAAAAATTACAGTAAGATTAATATAAAGTACATCCCAATCATAATAAATATGAGCTTAAAAGGAATGACATAAAAGAGTGTACTTAAAAAGAAAGAGAGGGGTAGGATCCCTTATGAAAATTCGGCCGCCTAACGGCGCCACTCAAAACATCCAAAATAGATTGATGAGAGAAAATAGGGTATCTCATAATATGAACATAAAAAGTAAAATAAGAGTAATATAAAATACATCCCAATCATAAGAAATATGAGCTTAAAAGGAATGACATAAAAGAGTGTACTTAAAAAGAAAGAGAGGGGTAGGATCTCTTACCTCATATCCGACTTGACTCGATCGTTCTTTAATCTCCTGAATAATAAACTTGAGTTAATTTATACTTGATTAAGAACCTTTTTCAAGTTCATTATTCCTTTTATATCACTTATTACCATGTCATTAACACTATGTAATTATTTAAGTTAATAACGGTCGTTTTAACGATCATTGCTACTTGAGTCAAAAATAAACTCTTTATTATTACAAGTTTGTTCATGGGGTAAAATATATATTATATCCAGAATTAAATTCATTATTTATATATCATATATATAATATATATCCATTATATACATGCATTTATAATATTACATAACATTTAGAGGTAAGAAATGAAATGCACCATTCATGGAGACGGTAAGTCTTACGTACGCATGAACGCTACTTCCATTTCTATTTCATATTTAATGTAATTAAAACATAATGATACATAATATTATTATAATTCCATTATGGTATCATATATAATATCATTAAATCTATCCTTTATTCTTACGACATATGGTATTAACGAATCAAATCACTTTGAGGGGGCGGTTGTCCGCACTTCCTAAAATGAAGATATCGCGTTTACCCATAATGGAAACCATAAAGGTATGTCATAAATGAAAAATACAGAAGCTTAAGGAAAACATAAAAATATTATATATCATATATAAATATAGTGACATATTAATGGCCACCTTTGAATGTGTTAAAAGAATATTGAACAATCATCGTTTCGTGAGGCAGAAATTCACCATCCACAGAAACAGTATGTTCTTTAACCATTAGATATAGGTGTGTGTAAGTGTAGCTAGAATCCTTCTTATAACAACATCCTAGTATATGTAAGATACTGTTTTTGTTAAAAAAAGAAATGAATAAAAAGATTTTAGGGGGTTGGAGAAGCAAAATAAAACAAAAGAGCACAAGTGAAGACGTTACCTTAAAATCGGGTAACTCCCTTTGGTTTGAACCAAAAGGGTTTCTTGAAGAGATTCCTACCTAAGGTAAGGATTATAAGATGATGAGAGGTATGTGGAGAGACAAAATGATCAGATCTTGGCCGAGCCAAAGGCTTGAGAGGTGTGGGTAAGGTGGTAGAGGTGGGGGCCTTTTATAAGAGGAGAGGAGGGGCACTCTTGGAAAGGTATGAAATGTTACTTTATTTTCAAATGTGTTTCGGATTTTAATGGTATCACATTGATTTTTTTCGAGGCTAAGGTGATAAGGGTTCAAAATACACCCATAAAATAGGTTTTTGACATGTGTAGGTCTTATATTTTACATTATCTTTCCATTTTATTTAAATCGTTAAATAATGAGGTAATCGCTGCATCATCATGATGTCATAAATAATTTAATTTATTTAATGTCTAAAAATTATAAAAAAAAAACTACTATGATGTAGGAAATATTTTTATATTTCCAATTAATATTTATAGTCAAAAATAGGACTTTTATAACTTCATTTAAAAATTGTTTTAGTAAAACAATACATGTTTGTGTCATTTTTACTTTTACTTTAAATAAAAGGCATAAATGTCATTATCTTACCCAAGTGGCTCCATGGGGTCCCAAAAATCGACCCATGGGTTGTCTTGGTCGGACATGACTCATCCGATAGGGTTAGGACAAGTTTCAAGATATTTTCATTTTATTATAATATCATTTTTACCTTAAATCACACTAATTACCTTTAATCGTGATTAATAAAACTTAAAAGTTATTTTTCATCAAAAATTATTTTCATCCCATTGAACCACATTTTACTTAATAATTAAAATCATTTATATTGGATTTTTGAAATTCAAATCACAGAAGTGGTAAAGTTCTATTTAAACGAAAAATCAGTTTTTTGTAACTACCACTTTGTGGTTTCACTATTCATCAAAAATTAAGGTTTTTCAAAAAAATACCAAAAATTCACCCTAAGATATATTTGATATTCTGAATTCAAAAATGATGACTTTTTTACCAAATTCATAACATAGAAGCAGCATTAATTAATTTTATAATTAAATTCCGCTGTCAAATCAAATAGCGTGTTTTTAAGAAACAATATCTATCAAAAGATTGACACTCGTTTATGTACAATATCAAAGTGATATTAATTCCAATGACCACCATTAGATTAAATGGTAAAAATTTATTCTAATTTCACTTTAAAACAAATTAAAAATATAATCTAATCATATAAATAAATTAGATTAAAAAGAGTTTTTGAATTAAAATACAACATTTTTCACTATTCATTAAAAATGAACTTTATTGGACAAATACCAAAAATTTATACAAAGTAAATGTTGATGTCCTGATTATAAAGAAGAATTTTATTTTTTCAAATATAACACATAAAATTTTCAAAAAGTGGATTTAATAGACGTTCACCATCAAAAGGCGGTTAATTGACCTTTTAAAGAATATTAGAATGTTTACGCTTAAAATTGGATTCATTCTCATTTTTAATCCTCTAACATTTATTGTAAAAAGTAAAAATATTTGACAAACATATATAATCATTTTGTAATTAGTTCTGTTCATTCCCGTCATTATAATGGTTAGGTGTTAACTACCATTTAAAATAAAATTATTTTATTATTAGAGTGCAACATAAGATTTCAAAGGAAATCGTTGTTGCGTATTGGGTAAGCCATCGAGCATAGTGTTCCCTTAAAAGTAATATTTATATTTTATTTACAAATATGGATAAATATGAAAATGTCATATTCTTTATTTACCTGGGGTGTTACACTTTCTCACACCACATTGAGCCTTATAAATCGAACAAACACTACCCAAATAAGCTCCCAAATTTAATCCCATAATCATATAATCCTAACTTTAACAATAAATACATCCAAGGAATCCCTTTGATTCAAACCAAAATGAGTTACCCAAAAATGAGGTCATGTTCTTCAACAATCGCTTTAGTTTTATTTTATTCTTCACTCATTCATTTATTATTATTACATGATTATATAATAAAATAATTATACTAAATTTAATAATATCTTATTATTATAAGGTTTCAATCTAAAATTATACACACTTCCATCTATTGGGAAATGAACATACTATTTATGTGTACGGCGAACCACCTCCTCACAAAATGATGATTATTCGTTTTTCCTTTACCACCTTTAATGGTTGGTAATTATGATGGAAAAAAAATTATATATGTTATATATGATATTTATTATGTATTTATTCTTATATAATTCTTTTATAACACATACCTTTATAATTTCTATTTTTTTTAAATATGATAACATTGTTTGTGCAAGTGTGTACTATCGTCTCCTCAAAGCAACGTGATTCGTTCACACAATACATGGAACGTATAAAAGATAGTATTAATAAACATATGTGATATATAAGAAATATATATGATACTATAATTATAATATACATATATATATATTAATTTTCATTCATTTAATATATTAAATAAATGAAAGTAGTATTCATGCATATGTACGGCCTACCATATCCATGAACGGTGCATTTCATTTCCTATCTCCAAATTTTATGGATTATTATAAATATATATATATATATACTGAATATATATAATATTTAAATAATGGTTTAAAATATTTTTATGATGAAACCATGGTCTAATTAATAGTAACAAAAAATAACAAGTCAAAACTTACTCAAGAAACTAGGCAATTAACACTCGAAATAGTGAAAATAATGAAAGATTACTAACAAACAGGTAATAAAAAATTATAATATGATCATATATGATATCATAAATATTAATATGGTTATTTAATAAGTTATTAACTCTATTTAAACCATTTTATAGGATGTTATAAATTAATATCAACCAAAAAGAAACACAAGGTAAGGGATCTTTGTCTCACTTTTATTTTTATGGGACACATGCCTTATACACTACTTATTTATTTTGTGTGGTGTATATACCACCCATGAATGTTTTTTATGAATATTATTATAAATATTATTCTATTTTCATAACAATATAATTTATTTCTTTCATTGTAATATGATTATATTTATTGTAAAGTTATATGTATTTATTTCACAATCTCATCATTATTCAGGATTATTTGTCATTAAGTCTCCATTGGGGAACATTTATCTTCCATGTTAGTGTTTTCTAAAAAAAAATTCAATTTTTTTTTACTATTCTCCATCGATTTTTTTATATTTATTTTTAACCCTTTTTTACTTCTTTTTAAATGATTTAAAAATGAATCTTCCTGTCATTTTCCAAAACAAGGTACTTTATGACTTCTCTTACAAAAGTTAAAGGAATGTTTTTTAGCTTATACAGAATGAATGTAATTTCCCACCGTTATGATGCACAAATTTTTTAAATATTTCTTAATAAGTTTACAAGGTTCTTCTCAATGTAAATATTTTCTTTTATAAATGTGAATCCTTTTAAATAAATGATTACAAAAGTGGAAAGGGATTTTATCTCAATTTACATTCCCTTGAGGCTTATTTGTTGTTATACACTAATTCACTTTTATATGGTGTATATATGACCATTTGACATATTATATCATGAATCTCCTTATTCTCATGATAATAAAATTTTTATTTAATGTTATTCCTTCATTGAGATTATGATTGAAATGTTTCAAAGTGGTATGGGACACTTTGGAATGTTTAAATATTATTTTCCTCAAAAAATGTTTCAATGATCTTTTAATGGTATTTACATTCATAAACATTAATAACCCTTATTATTAATTAGCCTCCACTAGGGAATTATTGAAAAATTTGTATCCTTTATTCAATATAGATATTTGATAAGGTATATTGTTTATTATTTGAATAGATTATTCGATATGAGGAATGATTTGGACAGGTACGACACGGGTGGGGCCTGGTTATAGATAGTCCCTCTATGAATCAGTAGTCTCATGAGATGAAATAGTTGGACAAAATAGATGGGTTTTTACCTGATATTATAAACTATCTTGTGAAAGGTCTCGACGGTAAAGGTTTTATGTACCTAAGAAACATAGTGTCCAATAATTAAGAATCTCCCTCATTTAGACTCAGTTATTATTTATCCTTGAGATTTTGAATCCACGTATCTATGGAATCATTTTATTCTTAGGTTATTGATTTAGATGGCATGTGTTTTAATTTCTTACCTTTCCATATTTATTATTCCACATCTGATTATTTAAATGGAATGTGTTTCTAGTTATTTACCTTTCCATATTGATTATGCTCATTGATTCATTATTTCTTCCATTGTATTTAACCATTACTAAGAATTTGAGATCACCCCTTTTTCTGTTTTATTTTCCCTAGGTTTCCAAGAAGTTTATTATTATTTATATGTAGGGTTACACAAAGGATGAATAATGGAATACTAAATGAAATTATTTTGTATTTTATATTTTAAATGTAATGTGGTTTTCAAGTATATATCTAGTTTACCAAGACTACTAAACTATTAGGTCCTACATGATTTTATTCCTTACAATCATGCCAATGTAATAAAGTAAAGCACAAACTCTAGTCTTATATGGTTGGGTAGTTACTGTCCTCATGAAAAATGATAGGGTCATCGCTTATTCATCTCGATAGATAAAGACTTATGAGCATAATTATCTTATGCATGACCTAGAGTTAGCTGCAGTTATTTTTTCACTAAAGATATGGATTCACTATCTTTATGGGGAGAAATGTGGTATATACACATATCACTAGAGTTTTAAGTATATATTCATGAAAAATTAATTGAACATGAGAAAAAGGATATGGTTGGGGATTCTTATAGACTGTGAATATTCAATTCATTATAACCCCAGAAGAGAAAACAATTTCATTGATTCATTAAGTAGGAAAGACCCTATTGTGCTGGAAATAATGAGGATTCAAGGAGATCCATTGATCAAGGACCTAGTAAGGTTGTAAATGGAAATAATAATGGGAGGTACATAATAAGTCTTATCCCAAATTATTTCTCACCATAATTTTAAGAGATCTCAAAGAGATGATCCTTTTATACAAAACAAGATAGAGGCTGTGATGAATGAGAAGTTTCCTGAGTTAAATATTGATTGAAAAGATGTACTAAAATTTCGTACAGGGCTATGTGTCCCATTTATCCTAGAGATAAAGAAGTATGTGATGGATGAATCTCGTAGTTATACACTCTATATACATCTTGGAAGCGCTAAAATGTATAGGTACCTTTATGATCATTATTGGTGGGATAATATAAAAAGGGATATTACTGACAATACTGCAAGGTGCTTAGTGTGTCAACAAGTGAAGTTGGAGAGGAAACTTCCTAAAGGGGTA